>CM053784.1:70003326-71203326 GCA_028749045.1 Cupressus sempervirens | reverse complement strand
TTCTGTTTTCAACGTGGCAATTAGCTGACGGCCAGCGGTTAGGTGATAAGGTGGCGTGGTTAGTTCGATGAAGGCGGTCAACTGCAGAAGGACTCTCCAGGTGGCAAAACAAAGGATTACGGTTGGCCCGCATGGCCTAGTCGGCATATAAGAAATCGGGTCGTCTAATAGGCTAGTTTGATTCATGAACCAAGATGCAGAGGCGATCGACGTATCTTGCGATCTGATCTTCGTGATCATTTTCGACCTACCAGGAATGAATGCAGTACATAAGGACACTCCACCCATCCGGTCGATCCATCTACCATGTCAGGGAATGTTGTGGCGCCGTTTCTATCTTCTCCAGGCTCTTCTCAGAAGAAATGAGATTTCTCGGTATGCAGGCCAGGATTTCAATCTAGATCCCCGATTGGATTCTCAAGACAGGAAGTTAATGCCAGTAGGTAAGAAGTGAATGTAACGCAGAAATCTTCAGTTGTGCCTGATCTATAAAGGCAGTTTCATGATTTGTTCTGAAGGTCGATTCTTCCTGATTTTCTCCGCTACTGCTTGCAGATTTGTAGTGTAAAACCCCTTTATCTCTGAGCCATGTAGTAGCCTGTATCATCTCTTTCATCCATCAGTGTGAATGTGCATCACTTTGCCTCCCATTGGTGTATTGTTGAGATCAACGATCTGCATACTGTATCTATCTTTGGCCTATCGAATAATACATAAGTGAAATCTCCTTTTCCTAGTGTCATTCGGTTGGTTTCTTCTAATCTGTATGTGATTATTGATCGATATAAGTCTGGATGTGTATGACTTTTGTATGTTATTCTGGTTTTGTAGCATATATATGGGTAGGAATGAGTCTGAACACTCTGTTTTGGTGCATCACCACCTTAGATTAGACTAGGTAGATTTGCTTTGACGCTCTCTTTCTCCCTTTCCCTTCTGAGAATAGATAGGTGCGCCCTGACAGTAAGAGGAAGCCGGCCTTCTCCGGAGACTCAACCTCGTAGTTCAAGTCCCACAGCTTGGAGGTTGTTTCCATGTTTCACTAGGTTGTCCTCGTGCATAGGCCTTGGACAAGGGTGCAAACCTAAGTGACAACAGTGACCAATAAAGGTTTAGTTTATGACGATGGACTCTTAGGATATATGGAAATGAGATAAGACTGGAATGCCACTACCTTTTAATATCAATGCAAACATATCTCATATTGCACACTAGTGACTATATTAGGACAATGTAGTTATCATGGGTCTAAATAAGAGGAGAAAAGACATGGGTATTGATTTCACTACTATGTTTGGTCCCCACTTTAAATTGTGTGGGATATAGTGTGAAGATGTGAAGATGCATGTTAAAGTAAAATCAAGCAATAAAACATAGAAACTAAATATCTCTCAAACACTTCATCTTGCACATGTCATGATACATAAAGTAATTCCCACCCTAGTGTCTTATGAGAAAAATAAAATGTTGAGCAATATTCCCAAGGGAGAGGAAATTTTCAAAGTTGTGTGCTCATTTGAAGGAGATAAGTCCCCATGACCAGATGGTTTCCCTATGTTTTTCTTTCAAAAAGAGTGGAAATTGGTTGACAAAGATGTGTATGATTTTGTTAAAGAATTCTTTGGAGCTAAAAGAATGCTAAAGGAAATTAACTCTACCTTTCTTTTTCTTATTCCAAAGAAGAATGGAGTTGACTCCCCTAATCTATTCAAACCTATTAGCCTCTATAATTCAATTTATAAAATGATTTCAAAAGTCCTTACTCTAAGATTATTGAGCATTCTCCCTATTTGATTTCTGAGCAACATAATAGTTTTTTTCCTAGAAGATAAATCCTTGACTTTATTATTTTAGTTCATGAAAATATCCATTCTTTATCTCTTTCTAACAATCAAGGGTTTTTTATGAAAGTTGATATTGCTAAAGCTTATGATAGAGTCGAATGGACTTTTCTACATAAGATTTTACTTTCTTTTGGCTTTAGTGTTAATGTTATTAAGTCAATTATGCAGATGGTTTCCACAACTTCTCTTATTGTGTTAGTCAATGGGAGGTCCATGAATTTTTTTAAACCTTCTAGGGGGTTGAGGTAGGGTGATCCTTTATCTCTAATTCTCTTTACTATCATGGCTAATAGCTTGTGTAGATATATTGGGAAGCTGGTTTCAAGAGGGGAAATTCAAGGTTTGAGACCTTATTTTCTTCCTCTTATTTTTTCTCATGGGAAATTTGTGGATGATACTATTTTTCTAGGTAAAGTTAATGTTAGGGAGGCTAGAAGCCTTAAAAGGCTCTCAATCTTTATTCCTCTACTTTTGGACAACTAATTAATTGGAACAAGAGCTCTCTATATTTTATTAACACTCCTGAATTTAGATAGAGAAAGATTGCTAATATTCTTGGATGTTCTATAGGATTTTTTTTGTGTAACTATCTTGGTCTACCTCTGGGGCTCAGTCCTTTGGATACCTTTTGGGAGGACTTTGTTAAGAAATTCAATAAGAAACTAGCGGCCTGGAAAGATAATATGTTGAGTCAAGCTGGTAAAGTTACTCTTCTCAAAGCTTGTCTCCAAAGTATTCCTACTTATGATTTGAGCCTCTTTAGGATCCCAACCAAATTTACAAATGCAATTGATAAAATTCAAAGGAAATCGTTATGGTCTCGAACTAAGGGAAAGAAGAGAATGACTTTGATTGCTTGGGAAAAGATCTGTAAAGCTAAGATGGAAGGTAGTTTGGGTATTAGATCTATAAGAAGTATGAATCAAGCTTTATTAGCTAAACAAAGATGGAGAGTTTATCATTACAATAAGGAATGGAGTTCCATTTGGAAACATAAGTACCTTTATGAGGCTCCAACCATTTCAGATTTTCTTTCCTACTCTAATATTCCTACTTCTACTATTTGAAGTGTGGTCCAAGGAGATAAATATATCTTGAATAAAGGGTATAAATGAAAATTGGTAATGGTAGTAAAGTTAGATTTTGGGATGATGAGTGGCTCTTGGATCACCCTTTAATTGAGGATTTTGGGGATATGAATTCTATAGAAATTTGCAAACAGATTTATGGTAAACTTGTGGATGATTATTGGATTAACAATGAGTGGGTTAATATTGCTGAGATTAATCAAGATTTTTCTAGTATCCAGCTAGCCCTGAATGCTTGTAGCCTTTATCAACAAACGGAGGATCTTATGGTTTGGGGGATTGAACCTGGAGACTACTTCAAGGTCTCTTATATGTTTAGATCTAAGGACAAGGGTAATTCTTTAATGTGGGCTAAAGCATGGATCAAAGGACTTATTCCTAAAATCAATATGTTTTTTTTGAAAACACTTCAAAATAAAATTTTAACTCTAGATAATTTGAAAAAAAGAGGGGTTTATTTGGTTAACAGATGCTTCCTTTGCAAGTTGGATTCAAAAGATAAGAATCGCCTTTTTCTAAATTGCAGTTTTAGCCATAATGTTTGGAGTTATCTTCTTCACTATTGGAACATCAGTTAGGTTCAACATAATAAAATTGATCACTATTTTTTGAGTTGGATATGTCCTATAAAGGATGTTGATATTGGTTTTTTTTAGAATATATCTCCTCCCCATCTATGGTGGGGTATCTAGAAAAAGAGGAATAATAGAATTTTCAAAAACAAGGAAACTCCTAATTGGGTTTTGGGTCAAAATATTATTAGAGCTATCCTATGAATGGTAAATGGACTAAAATTAAATAAGATAATTAGAGATAGTATGTGAAGTGGAGATCTCCACCTTTGGGATGGGTTAAAGGTAATTTTGATGGCTCAGCTAAAGGGAATACTAGAAAAGTAGTGTATGGTGGTGTATTGACAAATCACTATAGTAGAGTAGTGGATGCTATTGCAATATCGATAGGTTAGTATACTATTCATAAAGCCAAGGCTACAAGTGCTCTGCACATGGTGAGGATGGCTATGGAATCTAGATTCAGGATTTATGGCTAGAAGGGGATTCTCTTAATATTGTCAACATGCTGATAATAAGAGTCTAATAACTTGGAGTATTGAGGATAGTGTTGATCCTCATTTTCACTTTTCCTAAATTCCAAAACTCTAATGTAAAAATGTGTTTGTTTTAAACTAAGTAGCTAGGGTTTTGTTGCAATGTGCTTAATCCTTGGGTTAAAGCTATAAATATGATAAAATTAACCCTTCCTTGGCACTTAGGTTTCCTTGGAGTTTCATAATTTGTTTTCCTTGGTGAGAAAAGCCTTGTTTTAAGTCCACATTTTTTTTGAGCCTTTTAAATTTTCAAATGTTTCAAAGGGTTGTGTTTTGTCTTAATACTTTAGTGTATAGTGAAAGCACATGAAAATTTTAAGTGTTGAGAATGGATTGAAGAAGCTATCAAAGAGGGAGATTGTTGAAGAAGACTATGTCTTTCAATAATTCTTTTGTCACTAATGTCAAACTTGCTATTTTTTGGTAAGACAACTGCTTATGAGATTTAATTACTATCACTTATTTGATTGATGAAGAGGATTTGATCAATAAGAGGTAACAATAGCATCTAGAAGAAAGGTTGAATTATGATTATGTAATGAAGTACAAGAATCAATTAAGATAGTGATATCATGATGTATTTATAATCTACTTAAGGTTACAAATGTTGGCTACACTAAGAAAGGTTAGAAGAACAAGTTAAACAAAGTTTGTCTTCTAAGCTTGACTGAGTGGATAGTAGGTGTTGAGGAAAGTCAGTGCAAGATGAGCAAAAAGTTAGTTGGAGTTGAGTCAAAAAAATTTGTAGTGGATGCGGAGCAAGTAAATTGATGTTGAGTAAAGTTTAGTTGATGCCAAGCTTCAATAAACTTTAGTTGATGCCAAGTGATTTTATAGAGGATGTTAAGTAACATAGTATGTGCTGAACATCAAAAGGTTGATAATGTCAAGCTGCTACATTATTTTAAAGATCATAGATTTGATGAATCTGAGCTGACAAATTTGTTTTCTTGAATTGTGTGAACCAGGTGGAAGATAAGGATGTTGAGTTGGTGGCACATAACTCAAGGTAAATTTTTTTGAGATGAATTCAAAATGGATTCTAGAAGAAGTTTCTAAAAGAGATATGGAATATGAGGTAGATACATTGTATCCTACTTAATCCATCCAAACCCTAAATTGGATGATGGAGAATGAGCAACAAAAGATCTTAATTTTTTATTTATAGGAATGGCTGGTCATGAAGTAAGGTTGTGATTTGTGAGAACCTAAGGAAGAGAAGGAGTTAAGGGTTTTGCTTCATCAAGTGACCTAAGATAAGAGTCTGCAATGGAATGGTAAGTAAGAAGGATTAAGGAGATGAATGCTTGAAGGGTGAACATGCTATTCAAGTTGCAAAGTATGAAGGCCAAGTAGAATGGAGGACTGAAAAAAGATATGTAATCTACAAATGAAGTTGTAAGTTATATCATATCAAAGCTCTATTGTTACTCTCTAATATTTGTATTAGTCTAGGGTAAATCCTTTGGATTGAGGTTGACCTAACAGTCATTTGTAAATCTTTTAACTAGGTGGCATTCCAAGTGAATGGCCTAAAGTACTCTAGCAAAGCTCACTTCTAATAGGGTGATTGAAATCCTTTAACAAGGTCACATTTAACAGTGTGTATTTTAACCTTTAACTTTGTTGGCCTTTCATAGGGCATCACTTCAAAAGAGGAAAAGCAGTAGCATGTGACTGGTGGTTTTTTCCAAATTAGGTTTCCACATAAATCATTGTGTCAAGTGTGCTAATAAATCTTTTATGTTTCATGCTTTACATTTCTACAAGTTGATTTGACAGTAACCTACAAGTTTTAAGTGCTTGCATAATCTTATGGATGCATGCATGAGTATAAATGTTTTATGGGTTCACCAAATTGAAAAGTGTTATTTATACACCTAGACCTTGGATAATTGATTCACCCCCCTCTTAGTCATTCTAAAAAATTCTTACAATTGGTATTAGAACCATCTACTTAAGAGGACTAGTTTGAAGGTACTAGAAGCACAAAGATCAAGATGTCAAAAAGAGATGTACCCAAGCTTAATAGAGATAACTTTCCTACATGGAAAAGTTTGATGAAGCTACAACTTGGAGGACTTGGAGATCATGCACAATCTACCATTTTAGTAGAACATGTTGATCTAGCTAGAGCCCTAACTATTGAAGATATGAAAAAGAGGAAATAACACAATCAAGCAATGCTAGAGATTGCCTCTACCTTAAGCTATGCCAAATTTGATGATATCAAAGGCTGTGACACTACAAAGAAAATGAAGGATGCCCTACACATTATCTATCGAGGAGACAAAAATGTTCAAAGAGCCAAATTTTAGTCTTAGAGGTAAGTTTGATGATATGATAATGGAAGAAGGTGAGAATATTTCTCAATATGTTGCTAGAATAAAAGAAGTTGTTAGTGCAATAAAAGAAGCTATTGGTTAGATAGATGATGATACTGTGCTAAGAAAAGTCTTGAGAACACTACTACCTATTTATGCTATTAGAGTTTCTACAATTCAAAAAGTGAGATGTATTCCAAGAAATGATCTAACCCTTGAAGGTTTGATAGGTAGACTCACTGCTTTTGAGCTATCTAACTATGATAACTACAAACCTAAGAGTCTTGAATCTACTTTCAAAGCTAAGCTATTATTGAAAGATTCTAATGAGGTGAAGAAAAAGAAGAAGAGAAAGATAAAATATGTTTCTAGTGACAGTGGTACAGATGAGGAAGATGTTGATCAACTAGAAGCACTATTGGCAATAAGATTCCATAGAGGTAAAGGCAAGTTCAAAGGTAAGTTACCCATCATTTGTTTCAATTGCAATGAGGTTGTTCATATTGCTGCAAGATGTACATAGAGGAAGAACTATAGAGGTGGTGACAAGTACAAGATCACAAGAGAAGATGACAAAAAATATTACAAAGATAAAGGTAAGAAGTCATGCTACATTGCTGATGAGGAAACAAGGGATGATTCTAATTAACATGATGATGAAT
This sequence comes from Cupressus sempervirens, assembly GCA_028749045.1. Taxonomy (NCBI): domain Eukaryota; kingdom Viridiplantae; phylum Streptophyta; class Pinopsida; order Cupressales; family Cupressaceae; genus Cupressus; species Cupressus sempervirens. The sequence goes on along the minus strand of CM053784.1, from coordinate 71,196,300 downwards.
TGGTGTATGTTACAATTAAGGATGAATCTGATGAAGATGAGGCAACTGCACTTGTGACTTGTGGGAACAAAAATGATAAATGGATCATTGACAGTGGATGCTCACATCATATGACTAGAGAAAAAAGTAAGTTCATTACCTTAAATTGTTATGAAGGAAAGAGTGTAAGATTTTTTAATGATGCACCATGTTTGATAAAAGGAAAAGGTTATATCAAGCTCATAAACAAGATTCTATGTGATAATGCTTACTATGTTGAAGAACTAAACTATAATCTTTTGAGTGTGTTACAATTGAATAACTAAGGATATAAGGTTGAGTTTGAAAAAAATATTGCTAAGATATATGATATTGATGAAAAATTGATTGGAAAAGGTGATCAAACTAGAAGTAATCTATTCTATCATGATATAGAGGATGCTACTTGTCTTGTTGTAAGATTTGATGATATGGGGCTATGGCACAAGAGGTTATGTCTGTATGCCTAAAATGTGGGCACACTTCTATGAGTCATTATATTCAAGATTTCTCAAAAATGAGGTCTTGAATGGCGACTCATAACTCCCTATTCATGGGGTGCAGGGGTTTGTAATGGAGGCCCTCAATCTGACCTAGTTTGTGCCCATGCAAGTACACCACGAAACAAGAGACTCAATGATCTAATATGTATGCAAATGGAAATGAAAAACTAATATAAATGATAACAATTCAAAACAATGCAAGAAGTGAAATCTAATCTATGAAAAGAAATAACAATGCAAATTTAATCTATGAAAGCAAGATCTAATCTATCAATGCAAGATCTAAGCTAACATGAAAATCAAAGTATGGATCATGATGATGGAAGCCATGCATGCAAGAGAGAATGAGACAAGAAGATAGAAGTTCTCCACAAAAGTTTTAATATTCAAAACTCCTTCAAAAATCATTCTCCAAACTTGCAACATAACAATAGCATAATAATGGGTCTCTAAAATGAGGAGAGGGCTCTCCCTTATAAAGAAGATTGGACGATCTAGATTGAGAGGAAAAAAAAGATATAATCAATGGTGGAGAAATAATGATCCATGTGAACTAAAGATCCACCAATGAGAAAAGTGGAGTGGTTGAGAAGAAAGTGGAGAAAGGATGAAGATAAGTCCCATATTAAGTGTAGATAAAAGATTTATTTAATTTTTTATTTGTTTTAACTCCTTTTTCATCAAAAAGAGATTTAAGTGGGATATTTTATTTAATTAAAAGGGAGCAAGTTCTTTTAATTAAATAAAAATATTTAATCAAAATAAAAGAGGGGTTTTTCTCTTAATTAATTAAATCTAGATGGATTATTTAATTAAAAGAGAGGTTTTCTTTTAATTAAACAGGAACTTAATTTATTTAATTAAAAGAAAACAAGTTCTTTTAATTAAATAGAAAATATTTAACTTAATTAAAAGAGAGGTTTTTCTCTTAATTAATTAAATGTGGATGAACTATTTAATTAAAAGAGAGGTTTTCTTTTAATTAAACGGGGACTTATTTTATTTAATTAAAAGAGAGCAAGTTCTTTTAATTAAATATAAAATATTTAATTAAATTAAAAGAGAGGTTTTTCTCTTAATTAATTAAATATGGATGAACTATTTAATTAAAAGAGAGGTTTTCTTTTAATTAAATGGGGACTTATTTTATTTAATTAAAAGAGAGGTTTTTCTCTTAATTAATTAAATGTGGATGAACTATTTAATTAAAAGAGAGGTTTTCTTTTAATTAAACGGGGACTTATTTAATTTAATTAAAGGAGAGCAAGTTCTTTTAATTAAATAGAAAATATTTAATTAAATTAAAAGAGAGGTTTTTCTCTTAATTAATTAAATGTGGATGAACTATTTAATTAAAAGAGAGGTTTTCTTTTAATTAAATGGGGACTTATTTTATTTAATTAAAAGAGAGCAACTTCTTTTAATTAAATAGAAAATATTTAATTAAATTAAAAGAGAGGTTTTTCTCTTAATTAATTAAATGTGGATGAACTATTTAATTAAAAGAGAGGTTTTCTTTTAATTAAACGGGGACTTATTTTATTTAATTAAAAGAGAGCAAGTTCTTTTAATTAAATAAGACTTAGGATAAAATGATCAACCTTAGAAATAAAAAAAAAATTGAATTTGATTAAGGAAATTGATTTAAATTGATTTAATAAAATATTACAAACCATTGATTCAAGAAATTTGATAAATTAATAAATTGAATAATGGGGGCCCATAGTCTAGGTGACCATTTTAGGGTGCATACATTTGCCCCTCTTTGACTAATGTGTGATCAATTTGGGAACACATGTAGTCAAAGAAAGAAATTGAAGTGTGAGGTCGATTTGGGATCACAAAACAACCCAGATGTGTGGTCAAATCGGGAACACAACAAGACAAAGAATACAAATAAATTTTGACTTGAAAAAGTCAAGGATAAAATTGATAAAACTGAATCAAAGATTGAATTTGATGAATCAAAGATTGAATTTGATAATTACTACCCCCTCGTGATCAAAATCGAAATGAGATAGAGGAGAAACAACAAATTGCTAATTTTGATCAAATCAAACAAAAGATAAGGTTCTTGATGTAAGATGAAAGATATAAGAATCATAGAACCAAGGTAGATCATCAAGCATGAAATATTATGCCCCAAAGGTGATTTAGAAGAAAAGAAGTGGGGAAAAAAAAAATTGAAGATAGAGGTTTGGAAGATATGGAAAGAAGAAAAGAAAATGCCCCAAAATCAATCAACTATTTTCTTTTTCTTGGGGAAAAAGAAAATGGAAGATAGAAGTTTGGAAGATATGGAAAGAAACAGAAAGAAGAAAAGAAAACGCCCCAAAATCAATCAACTATTTAAGATAGAAATTTGGATTGAGATCACGAAAGATGATAAGGAAATGAAGATCAAAACATGACCGTAGTTGATTAAAAGTCCACAATAAAGATGAATGGAGAACCCTCTCAAACTCATAATGTAGCCTAAAAATGCAAACGAACATGAAGTCTAATAATGCAAGCTACATGAAAATGCAAAGGTGTACTTGCAAAAGAGCAACTGTAACATAGGATTTGTTGTGTTCATCATTCATTAAAGAATGTAAAAGAACTTAAATTCATCATTAGGCCATTATTAACGGACATCGAAAATCACACAATCATCACTAGTCACAAGTGCAACTATGAAGATATGAATGTAATTTATATTGGATTGGAATGTGGAAAGATTCTAACATAAGCATCAAAGACATAAAAGTCAAGATGAATTTGATGTTAGCTTACCCAATTTAATGTAGCAAAACAATTCTCACATCAAGGCATAGATGCCAAGATGACCATAAGAATAGTTGTGCAAAAAACAATCAAGGATGATGCCTTAAATATCCTAAGTGTTTCAAGGGGACAACAAGAGACACTCTAGAGTTTCAAGACCACACCCGCAAGCAAAAAACAAAAAAAAAACATGTCCCATGCCCCAAGTCCTCTAGCGATGCATCATGTAGAGACTTATCAGACAAGGACACTCAACAAAAATCAATAATAGTCAGCACACAAAGAAAAAATCATGACATAAGTCAAGCATTAAGTGTTGCATTTAAAATTTAAGTGTGTTAACTGATACTGAGTTTGGAGGATAAGGATCAAATGCTTGAGGGAAGGGAAGATCACATGATGATACTGGGTAAGACCAAACCAATAAGTGTTGAAAAATAGTCGATGTCAAAGGTTGTATTGAAAAATACAATTAGGGTGGTGTTGGAAAACACCATTTGCGAGGTTTCCTAAAGACTAACACATCCAAGAGACCAAAGCTAACATAGTTATGCCCCCTACACAAAGACCAATTCCAAACCAAGGCAACAAGGACAAGGCATGATGGAGAAAGGCTAAGTATCGAGGACATGCGCTAAGAAATAGGGGTGCAAAGGCCTCAAGTAGCACCCATTTCCAGGTTTTCACCACTTGGGTTTTTGTTTTTTTTCGTTGAGGACTTTTTATAATTTTTTTGTATTTTTTCTACCAAGGCGCCTATTTCCAGGTTTTTACCAAGACACTTTTTCTTTTTTTCAAAGTGCCTATTGCTAGGTTGTCACTAAGAAGATCATTTTTTTCAGGACATTTTTCAATTTTTAGACTTTTTTATAATATATCATTTTTTTGGATTTTTGAAATATATCAATTTAAAAAAAAAAAAATTAGGATCAATAAATATATACAAAGATGCCCCTAGATAGAATGGGCATTATGGATAGAACTTCTTCAGGTGCAAGACATTTATAGGATCAGGGAGCTGCTCTCCCTCTACTATAGATAGTAAATAAGCACCAGAACCAAAAGCTACTGTGATAATGTAAGGTCCAAGCCAATTAGGTTCAAACTTACCCTTTTGATCTCTATTCTGTTGATTCTTATGATTCACACATAGGACAAAATCTCCCACTTGGAACTCTCTAGGGTGAACCTTTTTGTTAAATGCTTTTGACAAACGCTTTTGATAGACCCTCATATGGTCAAATGATGCTTGTTGTTTCTCATCTAGAAGTTCTAACTCTTGAAGTCTCATGGAACGTTAGTCTTCATCTGTAACTAGACCTTTCAGAGAAACTCTAAGTGAAGGAATCTCAACCTCTAAAGGTAAAACTGCTTCAGCACCATATGTAAGAGCAAAAGGAGTAGCCCCAGTAGGAGTGCAAATACTCGTTCTATAGGCCCACAAAGCTAGATTTATTTGTAAATGCCAATCTCTACCATTCTTATGAACTATTCTGTGAAATATTTTAAGAATGGTTTTGTTTGATGCTTCTGCTTGACCATTCCGTTGTGGGAAATAAATAGAGGACCAATGTTGTTTTATCTTGAACTTCTTACAGAGTTGCTAAACGTCCTTATTTTTAAACTAACCTCCATTGCCATTGATAATCTCAAAAGGCACTCCATATCTACAGATAATATGATTCAAAATAAATAGAGAAACGGTCTTACCCGAGGCAACAAAAAGTGGGACAGCTTCTACCCATTTAGTGAAATAATCAGTGGCAGTGATAATAAACTTGTGTCCAGATGATGAGTTGGGATGAATTTTCCCAACAAGATCAAAGGCCCAACGCTGAAATGACCAATGAGAAATAGAAGGAATGAGATCCCTACTTGGAGTATGTATCAGGTTACCATGTTTTTGACATTTTTCACATGACTTTGCAAAAGCTACTGCATTAATCTGCATTGTGGGCCAATAATATCCTGCCCTAAGCAATCTTCGAGCCATGGTAGGACCATTAGAATGTCCCCCATAGATACCCTCATGGATGTCAACTAACGCTTGATTAGATTCATCCTTTTCTAAGCATCTAAGAAGTGTTCCATCTAGACCCTTCCTATACAAATCACTAGAGATAAGGGAATGATGAGAGGCATTTCGAATAAGGTTTCTGCATTCAGATCGGTTAAAGGTTTCAGGTATAATTCCATCATGAATGTATGAGTAAATGGCACCATAGCGAGATGACTCATGACCAACAAGGGTACATATAACATGAATTTCTTAGGAATCATAGATAGGGTGATGTAGCTCTTCCACCAAGAATTCAAATCTTGATTCATGTTGCTCTAATTGAAGAAGTGAAGCAAGTGTAGCCATAGCATCAGCTGCCTTATTTTCTATTCGAGGGATTTGTTGAAATGAGACAAATTTGAAGTAGAGTCTCCAGGAATCAACCATTTTCTTGTAAGGTACCAATTTATCATTTTTTTTTAGACAATCATCATTAACTTGGTTGATTATCAGCTGTGAATCTCCATAGATGTGTAACTTTGTAATTCTCCATTCTATGGCCATTTTAAATCCATTTGTTAAAGCTTCATATTCAACAATATTGTTTGTACATGAAAATAATAGCTTGTAAGATTTAGGAATTGTGTACCCACGAGGAGAAACAAACAACATACCAGCTCCTGAACCACATTGCATAAAGGACCCATCAAAGAACATCTTCCATGTTCTTTTAGTCATATACATGAGGTGCTCATCTGGGAAATCAACTTGAATAGGTGCATCATCTTGTAGTGGGAAATCAGCCAATTGATCTGCTATAACTTGTCCTTTGATTGCTTTATGCTCAATGTACTCTATGTCAAACTCTAAAAGAATCATCATCCATTTAGCAAGTCTACCTATGAGGGAAGCCTTACATAGTAAGTACTTGAGTGGATCTATTTTTTCTATGAGGTGTATAGTGTGCACAAGTATATAATGTCGCAACTTTTGGGAAGCAAACACAACTACGAGGCAAGCTTTCTCAATACTGGTGTAATTAACCTCATATGAAACAAGAGTATGGCTAATGTAGTATATTGCTCTTTCTTTCCCATGTTCATCAAGTTGAGCTAATAATGCCCCCAAGGCAGATTCTGTTGCTGAAACATATAGGATAAGTGGTTTTCCTAGGATAGGAGGCATTAAAATAGGAGGATTTGCCAAGTATTTCTTGATCCAGTCCATGCTTTGTTGACATTCATCATTCCATACACATTTGACTCCTTTATGTAAGTTCTTGTTGAAATGTTGAGCTCTATCTGCCAATTGTGAAATAAACCTCCTTATAGATTGAAGACGTCCTTGAAGACTTCTCATTTGACTAATGTTTTTAGGAGGTGGCATATCCACAATTGCCTAAACTTTTTCAGGGTCCACCTCTATCCCTTTTACTGAAATAATGAATCCTAGTAATTTGCTAGAGGTGACTCCAAATGCACACTTTTTAGGATTTAACCTTAGTTGAAATTGTTCCATACGATCTAGAATGACTTCTAAATCATCTAAGTGTGTATCTCTTCTCTTAGACTTGGCCAAGGTGTCATCCACATAATCTTCCATGTTTTTATGCATCATATCATGAAAAATAGTTGTCATAGCTCATTGATAGGTAGCTCCTACATTTTTTAATCCAAAAGGCATAACATTCAAACAATAGGTACCCCATGCACAAGTAAATGCAGTCTTTTCTTGGTCTTCAGGAGCTATCTTAATTTGATTATATCCAGAAAAACCATCCATTAAGGAATAAATCTCATAACCCACGGTCATATCCACTATCATGTCTATATTAGGAAGTGGAAAATCATCCTTTGGGCATGCTTTATTAACATCTCTAAAATCTGTGCAAACTCGAATGGTTTTGTCATGCTTTGAAACTGGTACAATGTTTGATATCCATTCGGCATAGTCAATAGCTCTTATGAATTTTGCACCAAGGAGTTTCTCTAATTTTGCCTTGACTAAGAGAGCTATATGAGGATGCATTTTTCTCATTTTTTGCTTAATTGGTTTAACACTTGGAGCTATGGATAAGTGATGCATAATAAGATTAGTGTCCAACCCTGGCATATCTAAATAAGTCCATGCAAAATTAATCTTCTTTTCTTGTAAGAATTTAGTATAGGGTTCTTTTTCTTGTGATGACAAAGACTCAGCCAAATGTACCATTTGCAAAGCTTCATCCATACCCAAATTGACTGCTTGTGTTGGTTCAATAAGTACTGAAGATCTATCTTGAAAATAACTAGGAAGAGAATCAAGTACCTCATCCTTAGGTGCCTTAGAGAGGTTTTCACCCTTGGATACGTCCTTTCTTTTTACTTTTTTTGGTTCTAACACCACCACATAGTGGTTTTCACCATCAGAACTCCTTTTCTTTTTCTTTTCTTTTCTCTTTATTTTGTGACTAAGGTACTTGATATCTGGCTCGGTCATACTAGCAGCTGGTTCACTGGTGGAAGAGACTACAGGTTCAATGGCATTCAAATAACAGGCTATTTCATAGTCATTTTGAAATGTTAAGATTTCAGGTTCTCGGTTACGTTGGGACCAATACATTAGGTCAGGATGAACAAGGGATAAATCAATGATAGGTTCAAGGTTGTGAATATGGATGATATCTCTAGTGTTTGAAGACTCGAGGTCTGTCAAGTAACTTCCTAAACTACCCAAATCAAGATTTGTCCTCACAAGTGAAGAATCGTCCACTAAGGCAACATGCAAGTTCAAATCCTCTAATCCTACACATGATTCATTAACTAACTCAGGTTGAGAACTATATGTGTGAACAACATCAACATCTATATCAACTCTAGAAGATTCTGAGAAAGAATCCCATTCATACTCATTAGAATCTATTTCATAGTCTCGACTAGGATGCTTACACCATGAATGCTTGGGATGCCTAGATGTAGAAGCTTCAATATTATTAAGAGTCACACATTCTTGTTCTAAATTGGCAACTGTCTCATGAGATACTAGATTGTCTGAATCTCCCCAAAGGAGATTAGTAGAAGGGACCCAATCTTCACAAATATCTTGTTGGTTTTCTGAATTAGGTATGTATTCTTGTTCTTCTTCACTATCTGACTTATCAAGGATAGAAGCAACATTCTTACTGTGATCCACATACCCTAGGCCAACTGACTTCTTAGACTTGCATCCAAAAAGTTGATGATCAAGTCAAAATTTATTTGTATTCTTTGTCCTGTTGTGTTCCTGATTCGACCACACATCTGGGTTGTTTTGTGATCCCAAATCGACCTCAAACTTCAATTTCTTTCTTTGACTACATGTGTTCCCAAATAGATCACACATTAGTCAAAGAGAGGAAAATGTATGCACCCTAAAATGGTCACCTAGAGTATGGGCCCCCATTATTCAATTTATCAATTTATCAATTTTCTTGAATCAATGGTTTGCAATATTTTATTAAATCAATTTAAATCAATTTCTTTGATCAAATTCAATTTTTTTTATTTCTAAGGTTGATCATTTTATCCTAAGTCTTATTTAATTAAAAGAACTTGCTCTCTTTTAATTAAATAAAATAAGTCTCCGTTTAATTAAAAGAAAACCTCTCTTTTAATTAAATAGTTCATCCACATTTAATTAATTAAGAAAAAAACCTCTCTTTTAATTTAATTAAATATTTTCTATTTTATTAAAAGAACTTGCTCTCTTTTAATTAAATAAAATAAGTCCCCGTTTAATTAAAAGAGAACCTCTCTTTTAATTAAATAAACTAAGTCCCCATTTAATTAAAAGAAAACCACTCTTTTAATTAAATAGTTCATCCACATTTAATTAATTAAGAGAAAAACCTCTCTTTTAATTTAATTAAATATTTTCTATTTAATTAAAAGAACTTGCTCTCAAAAAAAAAAAAATTGGGGAAAAAGAAAAAAGAACTGAATGGAAATGAAGTCTATGATGGAGGTTCTTCCCGCACATCTTCCGTGCTACGACACGCATGCCTGTCCTACGGTCTTCCTTTCCCATTGCGTTTGGGGTTCTTCTAGTGCAGGGGACTGCTGCGTGTTGCAGTTGGGGCATCTTTTATCTTTCTTGTACTGTGTTCCTCCCTTCTTTGGCCATGGGTTAACACCTGTAGCGACTCTGTCTTTTGTCGCACCTGTGGGGAGGGTCGGTGGTGGTGAGGGGTTGAGGGGCTTTTTGCCCCATCTTACCCTCTTCCTTTGCTGAATCAGGGTGTGGGGTGCATGGTGGATTTCTGTTCTGCTTCTCCCTTTCCTTTTGGTGGTGAGTTGGTGATGGGTGAGTCAGCTTCAGGGTTGCATGCTGGTAGTATGGCTCAGAAGGGTATGCCCCATCTAGGGGAAGGTGAATCCTCCTCTTATGGGAAGCTCCGATTACAAAAAACTAATGGATGCTTGCAAAAAGCTGAGGTCCAGCCAATCTTGGTTATTAAACCTGAACAGATTTTAGAGGATGTCGAGTACTAGAGCAATCATGCTCTTATTTGCAAATTTTTGGGCCTTCACTTGTCGCTGCCTGTGTTGGATTCCTGGGCTCATCGTGTGTTGAACCTAGAGGGAGATATGGAGATTCTGTTAGCGGCTAACAATTACTTCATGGTTATCTTTTCCTGCATGTCAGATAGGAATAAGGCCTTTGAAGGTGGCCCTTATTTCTTTAACCAGGTCGGGCTATTTGTCAAGCCTTGGCACATGGGCTTTAACTCTGCCGAGGAAATCCCCTCTCGGTTCCCAGTGTGGGTTTTCTTGCTGAGACTTCCATTGGAATTCTAGAGGGAAGATATTCTTCACTCAATCTCTATGCTTCTTGGAAAACCTGTGGAAGTGGCTACACAGACTCAAGATCAAAAGGTAATCTCTTTTGCTCGTATTTCTGTAGAAGTGATGCAGGAGCATCTTGCATTGGAAAATTATTGGAAAAAAAAAAAAAATTCTGGAGGAGAGAGAAAAGTGACAAAAATTAGAGGAGAAATAATAAAAAATAAAAAAGAGGATTTTTATTTTCGAGGTGCATAGGTGGCATAAAATAGAAAAATAAGAAAAATAGTTGTCATTCCATTAATCGAGGTGTGTAGGTGGAAATTCTAGAAGGTTTTGGATAAATCATGTATTTAATATTTGTTGGGTGCTTAGTTATATTTGGGTGGGAATTTAATATTTATTTAAAGATAGTTGTATTTACCCTTTATCCCACATTGGTTGTGTTTGTAATGTCTTGGGTTAGAAGTGCCTATTTAAGCAAGGCTTATTATCATTTGTAATGAAGCTCGAGAAGGAGGAGCTTGAGGAGTAGAAGCTCAAGGGGGAAGCTTGAGGAGTAGAAGCTCAAGGAGAAGCTCGAGGAGTGGAAGCTCAAGGAGAAGCTTGATATCATCTTGTGGGTGTTGTAAGGATCTTCAAGTATAATAAAATTTCTTGTGAAGCATTTTTTTTGGTCTCGATATTGTTGCTTTCTTGATTGTGAGTGGGTAAGGGTGGTGTGGCCCTCTATCAGTGGTATCAGAGCAGGAGTTCTTGAGTGTGTGGACAGATCGCCAAACGTGAGGCAGTTTACACCAGGATTTGCAAAGAAAGTTGATCTTGTGGTTGATTGATCTTTTAGATTGGTGGATTTGTTTAGGGTTTGCTAAATTTTTGGAAGATGGCTCCAAGAGGATTGGACCCTAAGATGATTGCGAAAATCCATGATATAGTGGAGAGGAATTTTTCTAAGATGTTTGCTCGGTTGGATGGTAAAGCTAAGAAGGTCAAGGTGGAAGAGGATGGTTTTGCTGATCAGTTTGTGGAGCTTGATGCAGAACCTGCAGAGCAACTAGAGGTTGTTGCTGAAGATATTCCTAATGTTGTTGATGTTGGGATTGAGGTTGGTTTTCATGATCAATTGGTTGAATCTGACATGGAGATTATGGAGCACTTGGAGGTGGATGATCCAGTTGTTGGGGGTGAGTTATGTATTGCAGAGCATCTTGTTGTGAGCAATGAGGTTGCTGGTGTTGAGAGTTTGGCATGTGTTGATGGAGATCTACATGTGGTTGATGATGTGGAGTTTGTTGCTATGGGTGTGAATTCACTAGTTGCTGATGTGAATGAGGGTTTGTTGATGAAGAATTATGTTCAGTTTGTTCTTGGGCATGAGCATGTTGATTGGATGGTTGAGATTCTAGTGTTTGATAGAGTGATGCAGATGTGGAAGATTTGTATGGAGGTTTTCTTGTCCCTATTGAGGTGGAAGCCTTTGGTGAAGATGAAGATGGTCGTAGATTTTCTTTTTGGCGTCCAAGTGTGGGACACACTTTTCTATCTACCGGGGGAGTCTGATGCAGGAGCATCTTACATTGGAAAATTATTGGAAAAAAAAAAAAAAAAATTCTGGAGGAGAGAGAAAAGTGATGAAAATTAGAGGAGAAATAATAAAAAATAAAAAAGAGGATTTTTATTTTCGAGGTGCATAGGTGGCATAAAATAGAAAAATAAGAAAAATAGTTGTCATTCCATTAATCGAGGTGTGTAGGTGGAAATTCTAGAAGGTTTTGGATAAATCATGTATTTAATATTTGTTGGGTGCTTAGTTATATTTGGGTGGGAATTTAATATTTATTTAAAGATAGTTGTATTTACCCTTTATCCCACATTGGTTGTGTTTGTAATGTCTTGGGTTAGAAGTGCCTATTTAAGCAAGGCTTATTATCATTTGTAATGAAGCTCGAGAAGGAGGAGCTTGAGGAGTAGGAGCTCAAGGGGGAAGCTTGAGGAGTAGAAGCTCAAGGAGAAGATACAGGAGTGGAAGCTCAAGGAGAAGCTTGATATCATCTTGTGGGTGTTGTAAGGATCTTCAAGTATAATAAAATTTCTTGTGAAGCATTTTTTTTGGTCTCGATATTGTTGCTTTCTTGATTGTGAGTGGGTAAGGGTGGTGTGGCCCTCTATCAAGAAGTTGATTTAAATAATCCATTGCTAGATTCTATGGAGATATGTTTGGGGTCTGTTGTTTGGATTCAATAGCTGGATTATGAGACCCTTCCATTTAGATGCAAAATTTGTCATGAATATGGGCATCTTCTTCGTAAATGCCCCAGGTATAAGAACCCTTCTTTGGGTGCTTCTAGTCTCCTTAGGGAGGATAAGGGAAAGGCCAAGGTATCTAATGGACCCCTTGATAGTGAGGGATTTACTTAGGTTAAGTCTTGCAATAAGGGCAAAGGTAAGAAGAGAACTTGGATAGACAGGCGGACTGATGGCACATTTAACAAGTTTGAGGCTCTTGGAGACATGATCCAAGAGGAAGGCATCCTAGTCAAGCTCTCTTCTAAGGCCATAGGTCAGCATGAGAATCAAGAATGAGATATGTAGAGAGATGATCAGATTCCAGTGACAGGGGACCTACAAGCTGAGCAGTTGGATATTGACTTGCCCCCTCTTGTTCAGGATAGCGGGGATCTTCGTGGTTCACAGGATTTGTTGGAACCAGTTTTGGTGGCCACTGACTCCCGAAGGTCTAAGGGGACATCAGACTATGGGAAAAATAATAAGGCTCCTACTGTTTTAGGCATTCAGCAAAAACCTTTCAAAAAGGGGCCTTTAGATAAACCAGTAAAAAGTGGTACGAAAACTGATCAAGAGAAAGTGAAGATAATGTGGGAAACTTTGGTTGAGTCTGGGTCTGTGAGACCCATTGATTCTGATTTTTCTCAACCCCATAAATGATTGTAATATCATGGAATGTAAGGGGGTTGAACAACATCCCTAGACAAAAGGTTGTTTGTAGATTAGTTGAGTCTCAGTCTCCTGATATGGTCTTCATTCAAGAAACTAAACTTTCACTAGATGGATTGGCTAATTGTGCTACATTTATCTGGCCCCAAGGCTCTTGGCAGGGGGTGGGTGCCATGAATAGTTCAGGAGGGGTGGCGTGCTTATGGGACCCAAGGAAGATCTCCCATTATGGTGGATCTCCAATCGGGCTTCCATTTCCTTGGTTGCCACTAGCCTTGAGAATGGAGAAAGATGTTTCTTTTCCAATATTTATGCTCCTACAGACTTTCCAAGTAAATCCCAGTTATGGACTCATATAAGATTCATCAGATCCCTGGAACCTTTTCTCCCATGGATCATGGCAGGAGATTTTAATGTAGTCATTAGCCTAGAGGAAAAAAGAGGAGGGTTAGCCATGCTGGATCAGTCCTCAAATTTGCTCAAAGATATGATTGGCTCATTGCTTCTCATTGATGTGAAACCAGTTAATGGTGTATTTACTTGGAATAATCGTAGATGTGGGGGTGAGGCTATCTTGGAAAGGCTTGATAGATTTTTGGTTTCCTGTTATTGGATGGACAATAGGTGGATCACCAGCTCTAAAATTCTTGACTGGAGGGGTTCGGATCATTGGCCTGTTAAGCTTTGCATCACTTCATACAGAGTCACTAGGAATCCCTCTTTCAAATTCCAGCTGATGTGGCTTAGAGACCTGTATTTACCTGACCTTATGGTGGATTGGTGGGTTGAGGGGATGCCAAATCATGGTATAGCCATGTATAATTTTAGTAAGAGGCTTCAACATGTGAAATACAAGCTCAAGAGATGGAATAAACAGTGCTTCGGGTATCTACATGTCCAAAAGACTGCTACTCAAACCAAGCTAGATATGATTACCCATCAAATTCGAGACCAAGGGTTGAATTTTGAGATGATTAAAGCTGAGTCCCTAGCTCTTAAGGAGCTGGAAGAATGGGAGCTTCAGGAGGAAATTTTCTAGAAACAAAAATCCCATATTGACTGGTTCCAGAAAGGGGATAGGAACACTGCCTTTTTCCACAACTCTGTCAAGGCCCAAAGGCATGGAAACTCTATCTCCTCTCTTGTTTTAGAGGATGGAATTCAGATTTGTTCTTGGGCAAATATTTCTAGGGAAGCAGTCAATTACTTCTCTACTCTCTTCTCTAGGGAGGATCCTTGTGTTGGGCCTAAGGAGTAGGACATATTGGATTGTATCCCTCACCTAGTCTCTACAGAGATGAATGATGAACTCTTAAGACCTTTCTCACTTCTTGAGGTGGAGAAAATTGTGTTTAATATGAAGAAAGGTAAGGCCCCTGGTCCAGATGGGTTTTCGATTGAGTTTTTCCAAGAGTTCTGGGAGATAATAAAGTATGATCTCCTAGACATGGTCTAGGAATCATACAACAATAAACAAATGCTGAAGTCTTTAAATTCTACCTGCTTGGCTCTTATACCTAAGAAGGAAGGGGCTAATCGGTTGGATCAATTCAAGCCTATAGCATTATGCAATGTTGTTTACAAGATCATCACCAAATTGATTGCTGAGAGGCTCAAGCCATTTCTTGGTCTTTTGATCTCTGCTGAACAGGGTGGATTTGTGGACATAAGACAAATTTTAGATGGAATTGTGATAGCAATGGAGGTGGTCCACTCTATGGCTACTTCTAAGGAGAAAGCTATGTTCATTAAATTGGACATGGCCAAGGCTTATGATAGAGTGAGTTGGGAGTTCTTACAAAAAGTTCTTTTGACTTTTGAGTTTGCTGTGGAATGGGTCGAATGGGTTCTTAGCTATGTGACTTCACCCTCCTTCTCAGTTCTCATTAATGGAGAGCCTTCAGAGCTGTTTGGTGCCTCTCGGGGACTCCGACAAGGGGACCCCCTATCTCCCTACTTGTTCATTATCATGGCTGAAGGTCTTGGTAGATTTTTAAAAGCTCAAGTGCAGCAGGGTTTTATTCATGGTTGGAATTGGAATAGGAACCTTCCTTCTTATTCTCATCTTCAGTTTGTGGATGATACCGAATTGATGGGCATGGCTAGAATCAATGAGGCAGTGAATGTTAGGAAAGCTTTGGATATCTATCTGAAAGCCTCAAGACAGAAAATTAATGAAGACAAGTCCTCTATTTATTTCTTTAATACTCCTCGGCTTATCTAGAATAGGATTGCCAAAATTCTTAGATTCCAAATTGGTTCCCTTCCTCTGATGTATCTGGGGGTTCCTTTGGTCTTAGGTGCTAAGTGGATGGCTTACTGGCAGGCTATTTTAGAAAAATTCAAGAATAAGGTTAGTCATTGGACTTATAGATGGTTATCTTCGACTGGGAGAGTGGTGTTGCTAAAGACTGTGGCGCAATCTCTTCCCATTTACAGGTGTTGTGTTCAAGTCCCCCCTTCTAATTTTGTGCGGAAATTTAATGCCTTATCTCAACAATTCCTATGGTCTGGCAACCTCTTATCCTTGAAGTGGAGCCTGGTCAGGTGGGAGTATGTGTGTAGGCCGAAACATGCGGGTGGCCTTGGGCTTCACTCGATGGCGCTTGTTGTCACGGCCTTGGCTGCCAAATTATACTGGCGTTGGTGTAACAATCAAGATAAAGATTGGGCTAAGATCCTTTCCCATAAGTACTTTATTGGTGTGGATTTCTTTGAGGTGCTTCATTTTCCTTTGATGGGGAAAGGCTCCTGTATTTGGGATACTCTTAAGAAGGGAGCCCAACTAGTTAAGGAGGGGCTCTTCTGGGTTTGTAACAAAGGCTCGGATACTTTGTTTTGGTAGGACTCCTGGGATGGCCATCCTCCCATTCGCTCTAGTTACCCCCAGCTTCTTCCCCTTTCCCATTCTTTCATTGAGGCAGGTTGGTTTAAAGTGGAGCATTTTAAGACTGTTAAGCACCGGGGGCAAGTTGAGATAACTTGCTAGAAGGACCCTCATGAGTGGTCAATGGGTGGCTCTGATGAGGATCGATCCCTTCTTGGTAGATTTCTAGAGGATAGGTTGTGTAGCTCTTTCAATGGGAGGGATAGCTTGGCATGGAGTCCTAGTCCAAAAGGTAAATATACAGTGGCTCAAGGCTATGCTATTCTTTAAAGGAACTTACACAGTCTGGTTGAAGTGAACTGGTGGAAGAAGGTTTGGAACAATTTTTCGTGGCCCAAGTGTAACTTCTTCTTATAGTTGTTGGCTTAGAAGAAATGCCTCACTTGGGAGAATCTTCACAAACGAGGTTTTTAGGGACCTTCGGTTTGCATCCTGTGTATGCACAATGAAGAGTGTGTCTCCCACTTATTTTTTCTCTACCCTTTTTTGAGGGAGATATGGAATAGATGGTGGGAGGCTTGGTGTCATGGGTGTATTCATGCTTCTTCCACTATTGAGTTTTGGGAAAGCTTGGGCAGACCTCCTGCAAAGACCTCCTTCTTACAAACTGCTTGGTTGGTGGGTCCAATCTTCATTCTTTGGAATCTCTGCTAGAAAGGAATCACAGAATCTTTTGTGATTCCAAATTAGGAAGTTCCCAATTATGGAAGTTGATTCTTAATAGGCTCCAGGAGACAATCTATGCAAAGTGCGATGTGTCTGGCAATATTGATCCTGGGGATCAAGTTATTGTTAAGAATTTGAACCTAAGTGATAACTGGCAAGGATGTACTCCCAGTAAAAGACCAAGTCATGGTAAGCAGCGGGTGCATCGAGATGGGAGGTGGTCTTCTCCTCCAACTAGTTTCTTGAAGATCAATACTAATGGGTCATCTCCTGGGAACCCAAGTCATGCTGGTATTGGGGCTATTGGTAGGAATAATGATGGTGGTGTGATTTTTCTCCTCTCTGTTTATAAGGGTCAACAATCTAATAATTTGATGGAGGCCCTAGCTATTAAAGTTGCTATTGAGCATGGATGTTATTTAGGGTGGCAGAAGATCATCTGTGAGTCTGACTCTCAGATTGTGGTGGATATGTTGAATAACCAAAGGTTGGAAGATGTAAGCTGGCAACTTGCCTCCCTGGGTAGACAAGTTCTTGCTATATGTAATTCATTGGAATTGGTCTCCTTTTGTCATGTCCCTCACGAATGGAACAAAGTAGTGGATTGTATTGCAAAGTGAGCTTCGGAGAATGGGGAAGGATGGGTTATTAATGGTAGGGATGAGTTACTTTTTGAGTATTGTGAGATCATTGATCAGATGTTACTAGAGGATGGGAATATGTAATACCTATTTGGGCTTTGGCCTTTTCCCTGTAACTTTGCTTTGAGTGAATAAATTTTTACCACTCTTTTTCAAAAAGAAAAAAGAAAAAAAAAGAACTTGCTCTCTTTTAATTAAATAAAATAAGTCCTCGTTTAATTAAAAGAAAACCTCTCTTTTAATTAAATAATTCATCTATATTTAATTAATTAAGAGAAAAAACCCTCTTTTAATTTGATTAAATATTTCCTATTTAATTAAAAGAACTTGCTCCCTCTTAATTAAATAAAATATTTCACTTAAATATCTTTTTGATGAAAAAGGAGTTAAAAAAAATAAAAAATTAAATAAATCTTTTATCTACACTTAACATGGGACTTATCTTCATCCTTTCTCCACTTTCTTCTCAACCACTCCACTTTTCTCATTGGTGGATCTTTAGTTCACATGGATCATTATTTCTCCACCATTGATTATATCTTTTTTTCCTCTCAATCTAGATCGTCCAATCTTCTTTATAAGGGAGAGCCCTCTCCTCATTTTAGACACCCATTATTATGCTATTGTTATGTTGCAAGTTTGGAGAATGATTTTTGAAAGAGTTTTGAATATTAAAACTTTCGTGGAGAACTTCTATCTTCTTGTCTCATTCTCTCTTGCATGCATGGCTTCCATCATCATGATCCATACTTTGATTTTCATGTTAGCTTAGATCTTGCATTGATAGATTAGATCTTGCTTTCATAGATTAAATCTACATTGTTATTTTTTTTCATAGATAAGATTTCACTTCTTGCATTGTTTTGAATTGTTATCATTTAGACTAGTTTTTTATTTTCATTTGCATGCATATTAGATCATTGAATCTCTTGTTTCATAGTGTACTTGCATGGGCACAAACTAGGTCAGACTGAGGGCCTCCATTACAAACCCCTGCACCCCATGAATAGGGAGCTATGAGTCGCCATTCGAGACATCATTTTTGAGAAATCTTGAATATAATGACTCATAGAAGTGTGCCCACATTTTAGGCATACATTTTTTCCACCTACCATGGAGCAACCCACCTTTGCTTGCTGGATTTTATGCAAATCTGTTTGTAGACTCAAAAAAAAAAAAAAAAAAATTCTAGATTTGAAAGATTTGATCATATCTTTCAAACGGCTGGGTATATTAATCTAAATTTTTTTTTGCAAGGTTCTAATATATCAGGGAAGCTTTAGTCCACGTTATAAATTTTTTAAAAATATTTTTGCTTTTCTATGATTTTTCCTTGATTTTTCATAAAAAATCATTTTCAGGAGTAAATTAGCATATTTTTCAGACAAATTTACATTTTTGGAAATATCTTTGAATTTTAAATAAAGTTGGTTCTTTGTGTTTCAATTTTAGAGGTCATATTAGGGGTCAATAATTTGAGACTCAAAGAAACCCTAGATTTGAAAGATTTGATCATATTTTTTAGCTGGCTAAATGTTTTGATCTAAATTTTTTTTTGTAAGCTTTGGATGCATCTGAGAAGCTTCAATATAATTTTTAGATTTTTCTGAAATATTTTTGATATTTTATGATTTTTCATTGATTTTTTATGAAAAATTATTTTCGAGAGTAAATTAACATATTTTTTTGAGAATTTTATAGTTTTGGAAAGATCTCAAAATTTTGAACAAAGTTTGTTCTTTGTGTTTTGATTTTAGAGGTCATATTAGGGGTCAATAATTCGATTTGCAAAAACTGGTCTGTTTTGACAAAATGACTTCCTAGAGCACAACTTAAAAGATCTTTTCAAAAAATTTGGAGTTTTGGAAAGCTATCTGATTTTTGATAGGGGTTACTTTTCTATATTTTTAGTTTTGGATCCGAATTCATATCATGTAAATTCAATCTTTATGACTAGGTAAAAAATTAATTGAAAAAAATGGCATTTAATGAATAGCTTGCATTTAATTTTTACAATGAATAAATGCATAATGTGAGCTTTCATTTGAATTACTTGCTAATTATTATCACTCTTAAAAATCAAATTTCTAGATCTAACTCTAGTTTTGCATGAGTTGACATATATTGCATATCTTGTGTTTGCTTGTGTTGTTTGTTGCTTTGTTAGTTACGAGCGAGCGATCAAGCGTAAATGAAAGGTACAACAAAGAAAAGACACGTTGCAAGGATTACCAGGTATTTTTTTTTATCTCTAAAACCTTTAGATTTGGGATTAAAATTAAACCTCTCATGTGTTTGGCTTGAGTGTTTTACATGCTTTCATAAAACACATTTCAATTGATGCTCTTAATGAGAAATGAATGAACATAGATTTTCTTTCATACAAGTTTGTGTAAGTGAATGCTTGTGTTTAAACCTTAAGTAATTCTTGGTTCCAATATCAAATATCTCATTAAGTGATTGAGGGCATGGATTCATTCCTTGTTTACATAGGGAGTTGAATGCACCACTTTGTGGACTCGCTTTATGTTTACTTGGAAAGTTAAATATTCCACTGTTCAACCCATTTTCATTTGTGAGTAATATTGATTAGCAGTCTTATATTACTTGTGATTGATCTAGATTTCTATCTTGGGTTATTAGACTCACTAATCCGCCGGCCC
Source organism: Cupressus sempervirens (assembly GCA_028749045.1). Classification (NCBI taxonomy): domain Eukaryota; kingdom Viridiplantae; phylum Streptophyta; class Pinopsida; order Cupressales; family Cupressaceae; genus Cupressus; species Cupressus sempervirens. Next base: position 71,176,403 of record CM053784.1, on the reverse strand, counting down.
CTCGTTTCCATCCCGTAGTTGCAAAATCAGCACCACATTAAGGGGGAGGGGTCTATAGGAAAGAAGCATTAATTGCTCCACTAGGTAACCCTTTTGTGCTTTTTGGAACTCACTTGTTTTCTAAGGTGTGGAGTCACTTTGAGTTGGTGTGAAGGGTTAAATGTTCCACTTTTGGACTCACTTCACATTCTCTTGAAGGGTTAAATGTTCCACTTTTGAACTCACTTCACATTATCTTAAAGGGTTAAATGTTCCACTTTTGGACTCACTTCGCATTTACTTGAAGAGTTAAATGTTCCACCTTTAGTGCTCTAAATACTTTTGATAGTGAATTACTTAGTTTTTTATTTCTAGGAGGCCTGCTTGGGGATTTCATCACCCCTTGGGATGACCTCAACTTTTGTATTCCGACGGAGTATAAATATCGAGAGGTGAATCCAAAGACACCTCTCTTGGGAATTGAGTTTGATATCACTCTTGGCTAAGCCTCAAAGAACTTTATACCTTTGAGAAGTGAAAGAGGAGATTTGGGTTACCGTCTCCCCCCAGCTGTGTGATTTTGAATTCTTCTCATCTATGAATTTGGGCCTCACGTACCTTGCGTATATCGAGGACTCCTTTTAGAAATCCACGTATATCCTTGTAGACAACTTGATAAGGTGTTGTTGTGTTCTAAGTGCCTGCTAAAACATTGTCAAGAACATACACAAGTAGAACCTTTAAGGAGTAGAAATACTAAGTCACTATACTTGTTCATGCGCAAGGTTGCTTTTCCCCTTGCTCATTGTTTAAAGACTGTTTGCTTGAAATCCTTGATTTCTATCTTGTGTGCTTGGTTCATGATAGAGAATCTATTGATACATCTAGTTGGATATTTAAAATGAACAAAATCTAAGTTCTTGAGCTAAGCCTTTACGATCAAATAACTTTGTTATCCCATTATTTCTAGTCTCCCTAGGTTGATCCTATTTGGATTAGGCTACTTACCGCATTGTTAGAAGTATTTTTTGCACCTTAGGTTATTGTGCTTTGACCTCTTGAATTAGTAGTCATTGATTTCACAAGAGACCTTGTTTGGAGTTGGTGAGTTAGAAACCGTCCTTGTTGAGAAAGATATACACTTGGATCCTTTGATATTACACTTGGAGAGTCTTAGTAATCTCTTGTCCATTCACTTTCATTAAAAAAAAAAATCAATTTTAATTATTTATAATTTGGGTAAATCATCCTCCTGGTCCATATGTGCTAAGGTATTCACCCAAAGTTGTGAGCACCTCTGTGGCAGTGTTGGTTTATGCCTATTGCAAAATTCTATCTTATCACATCTCTTTTGAACAAGTTAGTGCTTTTACTATCCTAGTTTGGTATCAATGTTTCTTAGGGTTATCCTATCAATTAGTACCTTTACTTTCATGCTGGTTACAACAAGATATCAAGTAGATCAAGGAAAGCAATCTCAAGTTGTCTTTAAACAATTACCCTTAGTTCAAACTCGTAGAAGATGTAAGGGAAAGGAACCTATGTCTATTCAATCACTTGAGAGTATTCCAAAAGTTTTGTGTGACCCTAGTGGTGATCTTATTGAGTTGAGTACACCCTTAGCATCACCTCATTCAGCTATGGATATGAGTTTTACAAGAGCGCCATACAAGAAGAATCAAAGTAGTGAGTATAATGTTGACCTTTTGAGTGGTGATCCCACTCGTGGAAGTAGACCAACTTCACCTCTTATTGAGGATAGGTATTTGGATGCACATCAAAGGGATGAGAAAGGAAGACATTATGCCTATCAAGAAGAGGAAGCCCAACATGATGATCAAATTGGTGAGCCTTCTAGTGCTCACGTGAATGCAACATTTACTGGTAATTGGTTTAGACAATCAAGACCATGTACACTGCTCATGACACCTGTAGGTTATGGAAGTGGAAGGCTCAAAGCAATTGATCATGAAAGAAAAGACCTTCTAGAAGAAAAAGCTAAGAAAGAAGAACAATTTCAACACCTAGAGGAAGAAAGGCAAGTTATTATTGAGATGGAAAGAAAATCCCATCAAGAAGAACAAGACTTTTTCAAGACTTCACAACTTGACAATCAATTCAACAATGTGCACGTTGGTGGTGAAAACAACTCTCCCCCATCTACCCCTCCCAAGACTCCACAAAGTGGGAGATATTCAAGAACATCTTCACAACATCCTGCTCCTAGAGGAAGTCAAGCTTCAAGACAAGATTATTATAGGAGACCAACATCTCCTAGAGTTTCAAGAAAACCTTCACAACAAGCTCATCATGGTTCACAATATGGAGGTGGTAGCTCCAAATTTGAATATAATTTTGACGATTTCATGGATATACCACAAGATCCACATTTTCAGCAATGTATGGAAGCATATATGGACCAAAATAGAGATGCATGCTTTCAATGTTTAATCAACAAGGGTGCTAAGGCCCCTTACAACTTTGATGTGGATAAAAAGATTCAAAAGCATGATCCTTCCATGAAAGAAGAAATTTATGAATTGAAGAAAAAAATGAAGCAAATATTGGTACCCAAGAGTTCTTTTTCATTTGATTCAATTTGTCCAAATCCTTTTGATAAAAGTGTTGACATGAAATATTTTCCTAGAAAAGTTGAGATCCCCCAATATGATAAATATAGATTTGTGCATCAGTTCTATACTATGAGTTTTGAGTTTCATCATGAGGACTCATATCTTATGAGATTATTTCCAAGGAGTCTTAAGGCTCAAGCCATGGAATGGTTTACCAATATAACTCCTCCTGTTAAGACATTCCTTGAGTTAATTCAAAGATTTGTTCGACACTTTTCATACAATCTTTCATGATCTGTCTCACTATTGGACTTATGTCACACAAAGCAAAATCAAGGAGAACCCTTTGTTACTTTCTTACAAAGATGGAGACGACAATGCTCTCGTTATTATAGGACTATTCTTGAGAAAGAAAATATTGAAATCCTCATTAGTAATATGGTTCTTGAGATGAAGTATGAAGTTAAGAAGATGGTTTTTGAATCCTTTGATACCATTATTGAAGCTGCATTTAGAATTGAGGATGTTTTGAGAGAGCAAAGTATTTTGACAAAAAATGGAAACAACAATAATAATGGTCATAATAACAACAACAAGGATAAAGGAAAGAACATAAATTGGAATAAGAACAAACAAGTGGTCAATGATGGAGTTGTGGATTCCTCAAACCCTAAAGACCAAGTTGTTCTCCATTTGGCTAGTGCTAATCAACAAAGTAACAAACCAAGATATCAAGAAAGGTCTAAAGGAGAGAAACATAACTTTACACAATTAGGTGAGACATATGAAGAGATATTCACAAAGCTCCTTGCACATGATCTTGTGCACCCTTATGATGCTGCAAAGTTCTACATACCTGAAGTTAAGCCATGGTGGTGGGATGAGAAGGCTTATTGCAAGCTTCACAATGGCATTGGACACAATATTGAAAAATGTGGGAGATTCAAGCATATTGTTCAAGATCTAATTGAGAATGGAAAACTTAAAATAGATGGACTAAATACCAATGCTGATCACACAACATTCAAAGAGCCTTTGCCCAAGTATGAGAAAGGGTAAGCTTCCCAACCTAAGAATGGTAGGGCTACAATCAATTATACTTATACAAATGCAAAAAATGTTGTCAATATGCTTGAGGTTGTAGAAGAAAGTGTCAACATGATGGAAGATAAAGATCCCAATGGTTATAATTTAAATTTGAACTCTCCTACCTTTGGCGAAAAACCTATTTTGGTGCTAAGGGGTGCTCACTCTAGAGAATCATCTCAAGGTCCCCTTGTAATTAGAGGACCCAATTCAAACCAATCAAGTAAACCTAAGCAAGTTTCTTCTCAAAGTCTCAATGTTGTTACGCGAAGTCAAGGTCCCCTTGTTATCGAAGGACCTAGTTCAAACCAACCAAGTAAGCCAAAACAAGTGCAATACAAGAATGTTCCTTCAAAACTAGTGGTTAATCCCAAGTCAAATTATAATCTTGTTAATCAATTGCAAAGAACTCCTGCTCAAATTTCAATCTTTGAGCTTTTAGAGTTGTCTCCGAGACACAAGGAGGTCCTTGAGGATGCTTTGCGCATGGCGAACGTCCTCAATAATTTAGACATTGATCAATTCCAGAATATGGTTAATCATATTGCAAGCCCTCATTATCTTTCCTTTTCGGAGGAAGATGATAAATCTTTGAGCCATCCACACAATCTTGCCCTTCATATTGAGGTTATGATACATAGGACCCGTGTTAGGCGTGTGTTGATAGATGGGGGTGTTGGGCTTAATATTTGTTCTTCGAGTCTTTTAAAGACATTGGGTTATTCTGAACATGTTATTGATAGCAAAAGAAAGATTACTATCAAAGCTTATGATGAGGCAAAGAGAAGTTCAAAGGGGTTGGCTATCCTTCCTGTTAGGATTGGCCCTGTGGAAAAAGATGTTTTATTCCAAACAGTTGATGCTGGACCCCTTGCATACAACATTTTTCTTGGTAGACCATGGATTCATGATATGCAAGCAGTACCATCTACTTGTCATTAGTGCGTTAAGTTTCCTTACAATGGAACAGAGATATGTATTCCTGGGGATAATCACACCAACTCAAAGTGAGTCCACACCTTAGAAAATAAGTGAGTTTCAAAAAGCACAAAAGGGTTGCCTAGTGGAGCAATTAACGCTTCTTTCCTGTAGACCCCTCCCCCTTAATGTGGTGCTGATCTTGCAACCACGGGGTGGAAATGAGGGGCCGGTGGATTAGCGAGTCCAATAACCCAATATAGCAATCTAGATCAATCACAAGTAATCTAAGACTACTAATCAATACTACTCATAAATTAAAAAGGGTTGAACAATGGAATATTTAACTTTCCAAGTAAACATAGAGTGAGTCCACAAAGTGGTGCATTCAACTCCCTATGTAAACAAGGAATGAATCCATGCCCTCAATCACTTAATGAGATATTTGATATTGGAACCAAGAATTACTTAAGGTTTAAACACAAGCATTCACTTACACAAACTTGTATGAAAGAAAATGTATGTTCATTCATTTCCCATTAAGAGCATCAATTGAAATGTGTTTTATGAAAGCATGTAAAACACTCAAGCCAAAAACATGAAAGGTTTAATTTTAATCCCAAATCTAAAAGTTTTACAGATCAAACAAAATACCTAGTAATTCTTGCAATGCATCTTTTCTTTGTTGTACCATTCTGTTTACGCTTGATCGCTTGCTCGCAACGAACAAAGCAACAAACAACACAAGCAAACAAAAGATATGCAATATATGTCAACTCATGCAAAACTAGAGTTAGATCTAAAAATCTGATTTTTAAGAGTGATAATAATCATAAAGTAATCCAAATGAAAGCTCACATCATGCATTGATTCATTGTAAAAATTAAATGCAAGCTATTCATTAAATGCCATTTTTTTCAATTGATTTTTGACCTAGTCATAAAGATTGGATCTACATGATATGAATTCGGATCCAAAACTCAAAATATAGAAAAGTAACCCCTATCAAAAATCAGAGAGCTTTCCAAAAATGAATTTTTTTTGAAAAGATATTTTAATTTGTGCTCTAGGAAGTCATTTTGTCAAAACAGACCAGTTTTTGCAAATTGAATTATTGACCCCTAATATGACCTCTAAAATCAAAACACAAAGAATCAACTTTGTTCAAAACTCTGAGATCTTTCCAAAACTATAAATTTTTCTTAAAAATATGTTAATTTACTCCCGAAAATAATTTTTCATGAAAAATCATAAAATATAGACAATATTTTAGAAAAATTTAAAAATTGGACCAAAACTTCTCTGATACATCAAAAGCTTACAAAAAAAAAAAATTAGATCAAAATACCTAGCCGGCTAAAAAATATGATCAAATCTTTCAAATCTAGAGTTTCTTTGAGTCTCGAATTATTGACCCCTGATATGACTTCTAAAATTGAAACACAAAGAACCAAATTTATTTAAAATTCAGAGAACTTTCAAAAAATGTAAATGTTTTTGACAAATATGCTAATTTACTCCCAAAAATGATTTTTTATGAAAAATCAAAGAAAAATCATAAAAAATTGAAAATATTTCAAAAAAATCTAAAAATTGGACCGAAGCTTCCCTGATATATTAGAACCCTTCCAAAAAAAAAAAAAGATTAAAATACTCAGCTGTTTGAAAGATATGATCAAATCTTTCAAATCTAGAATTATTTTTTTTCCTTTTCTTGAGTCTACAAATAGATCTGCATAAAATCTAGCAAGCAAAGGTGGGCACCAAAAATGTATGCCTAAAATGTGGGCATGCTTCTATGAGTCATTTTATTCAAGATTTCTCAAAAATGAGGTCTCGAATGGTGACTCATAGCTCCCTATTCATGGGGTGCGGGGGTTTGTAATGGAGACCCTCAGTCTGACCTAGTTTGTGCCCATGCAAGTAACCACGAAACAAGAGATTCAATGATCTAATATGTGTGGAAATGAAAATGAAAAACTAATCTAAATGATAACAATGCAAGAAATGAAATCTAATCTATGAAAGCAAGCTCTAATCTATCAATGCAAGATCTAAACTAACATGAAAATCAAAGTATGGATCATGATGATGGAAGCCATGCATGCAAGAGAGAATGAGACAAGAAGATAGAAGTTCTCCACAAAAGCTTTAATATGCAAAACTCCTTAGTATCAGTAACATGAAGAAAGTTAGAGGTTTGCCAAAGTTGAAGATACTTGACAATACAATGTGCAAACAATGTTAGTTAGGCAAAATGACAAAGTCAAGTTTTAAGAGTAAAGTTTATACTTCTAAAGGAATACTAAAGATTGTTCATACTGACTTGTGTGGACCAATTGATGTGTAAAGCTACAAAGGAGATAAGTACATTATGTTATTTATTGATGATTATTCTAGGATGATGAAAGTCATGTTTCTAAAATAGAAATCTAATGTTTTTTAAATGTTTAAGTGGTACTTAAGCAAGAGTTGACAAAGAAATAGGTAAGAATCTAAAATGTTTGAGATCAAATAGAGGAGGAGAATTCACATCAAATGAGTTTGAGATGTTCTGTAATGACAAAGGAATCAAAAGATAGACATCTTCTCCCAAAACTCCTCCACAAAATGGGATTTCTAAAAGAAGAAATAGGTCTATAATGGACTATGCTAGAACACTCATAATGGAGAAGAATGTTGCTTTGAAATATTGATGAGAAGCTATAAGTACTACTTTCTATACCTTGAACTATGTGAAAATCAAGAAAGGTATTCATTCAACACATTTTGAACTATGGTATGGACACTCACCCAATGTAAACTATTTTAAGGTATTTGGAAGCAAATGTTACATTCTTAAAGATGTTAGGAATGGTAAGCTTGATGCAAAAAGTGAAGAAGGTATATTCTTTGGCTACTCCACAAGAAGTAAACCTTATAAGTGTTTGAATAATAACACTAACAAAGTTATGGAAAGTGCAAATGTAAACTTTGATGAATATAAAGAAGTACATGAGGCTAAACCTATGAAAGAACCAGAAGAATAAAATTCATCTGTATACTTTTATGAAGATATGTCTGCTAAAGAAGATGCTACAAATCAAGCTACAAACCAATAGCAAGTTTCAGCGACTGTCGAGTCACATCCTATGAATGGTGAGTTACATTTAGGAACTAAGCCACAATTAGATGCTGATTTATAGAATGGAACTAGAGCACATTTTGATTTTGAAGTTAGCATATAAGAAAGAGAAGCTAAACTACCTGATAGAGATGAACATAGTGATTCTAAAGCTGAAAGATAGAATGAGGAAATAAGAGTTGAGCCAAGATTGTCCAAATATGTTAAAAGACATCATCCTGCCACTCAAATCATTAAAGATAAAGATGCTAGACCAATGACAAGAAATAGATCAAGAAGTGATACATGTTCGATGAGCATGAAGGAGCTCAAATTAGTAAGAGATGCATTAGAAGATGTTGACTAGAATAAAGCCATGGAAGAAGAGATTGAAAATTTTGAGAATAACAAAATATGGAGTCTAGTTCCTAGACCAAAAGACAAAAATGTGATTGGCACCAAGTGGGTATTTAGAAACAAGTTAGATGAAAATGGTGAAGTCACAAGGAATAAATCAAGATTAGTTTGCAAGGGATATGTACAAGAAGAAGGAATTGATTATGGAGAGACATTTTCCCTTGTTGCAAGATTGGAAGGAGTAAGAACTCTACTTGCTTATTCTACATACAAAGGTTTCAAATTGTATCAAGTGGATGTTAAATTTATATTTGTGAATGGCATATTAGACGAAGAAGTTTACATAGAAAAACTGGAAGGTTTTTTTGATGTTAACAATAAGAAAATGGTATGTAGATTGCACAAAGCTCTATGTGGTTTGAAACAAACACTAAGAGCATGGTATGAGACACTTCATAATTATCTTGTGAAGATAGAAAAAGGAAAAGTTATTCTATTATTTGAAATATTTGTTGATGATATCATATTTGGAAGTCAAGATGTCTATGTTTGGAGATGCCAATTTTTTTGTGGGTTTGTAAGTATATCAAATGAATTATGGTATATACATCACCCAGTCAAAGTATGTCAAGGAAATATTGAAAACTTTTGGATTGGAGGATTCCAAACTAGTAAGTACACCTATGGTGATAGGACACAAGTTGTCAAAGAATGATGATTTAGATGAGGTGAATCAAACATTATATAGGTCTATGATTGATAAATTGCAATATGTAGTACATAGTAGATGTGATATTGCATTATTTGTAGGGATAGTTGCAAGATTCTCTATTAATCCTAGGGAGAATCACTTAATGGTTGTGAAGAGAATAATGAGATATCTAAAAGAAACAAAAGAGTTTAGTCTATACTATAAGAAGAATGAAAATTTTGAATTAAGAGCCTACACTGATGTAGGCTGGGCTAGAAAATTGATGATAGAAAGAGCACTAGTGGAGGATCATTTTTCTTAGGCAAGAGACCAATTACATGGACTAGTAAGAAACAAATTACACTTCACAATCTAGTGCTAAAGTTGAATAGATTGTTGCTGTTGTAAATTGTACAAACATTGTGTGGATCAAATAGCTCTACTCAAGGGAATGAAGAAAGAGATCATAGAACCAGTGATACTATATTGTGATAATAAAAGTGTTATCAATATGTCAAAGAATCTAGTGATGCACACAAAAACTAAGCACATTGCAATCAAGTATCATTTCTTGAGAGATATAGTTCAAGATAAAGAGGTGAAGATGGAATTTGTTAACACAAAGGAGAAAATTGTTGATATCTTCACAAAAGCATTACCTAAGGATGATAATGGGTATCTAAGAGGCAAACTAGGGGTGATACCACTATCAAAGGCTATCTAAGTAACAAGAGAACTACCCTACATTAAACAAGTTGATTTTCATATGTTACAAATTGATGCAATGGATCTTACTTTAGGAGCTTCCTGAAGTAATCAAAGTGCTGAAACTTCAAATCAATCATAAGCAAGATGACAAAGGGAGAAATTGAAGAAACCAAAAATGCTTATATCTACATGAAAAAGATGATGTCTTTGGCATTGTTGTCAAAGAGGGAGAAAGAACATTAAACTGATCATTATTAGAGAAAGTATATGAGAGGGAGATATCAAGAGATTTTTGTCAAAGAGCTAGAGAGTTCTACTGATCTTAGAGGGAGATTATTGCTGATGTTGTTGATCATAGGATAACACATGTATGATGAAAAAGATAAAGAAGAATGAAAGAAAGAGGGAGAAATCCTAATTTACCTAGTAAGAGGGAGATACAAGAAGGAACTTAGAGGGAGTTATAAGAAGGATTTTTGTAACCTAATCAGAAGATGTAAGTTGCTGATAGAGGGAGAAATTTTGATACACGTTTTCTTTTTGGTATTGTCTTACTATTTTAACCTAGTTAGTTTGGTTGAACAAGATGTTCATCATTTGATTGACTTAGTTGATCAGTTTGGTTTGCCATCAATGCCAAAGAGGGAGATAGTTGAGAATGGATTGAAAAAGCTAATCAAAGAGGGAGATTGTTGAAGAATACCATGTCTTTCAATCATTGTTTTGTCGCTAATGTCAAACTTGCTATTTTCTAGTAAGACAACTACTTATAAGATTTAAGTACTATCACTTATTTGATTGATGAAGAGGATTTGATCAATAAGAGGTAACAATAGAACCTAGAGGAAAGGTTGAGTTGTGATTATGTAATGAAGTATAAGAATTACTTAAGATAGTGATAACATGATGTATTGATAATCTACTTAAGGTTACAAATGTTGGCTACACTAAGAAAGGTTAGAAGAACAAGCTAAGTAAAGTTTGTCTGCTAAGCATGATTGAGTAGATAGTAGGTGCCAAGAAAAGTCAGTGCAAGCTGAGCATAAAGTTAGTTGGAGCTGACTAAAAGAAAATTCTAGTCGATGATGAGTAAGTCAGTTGATGCCAAGTAAAGTTCATTTGATGTTGAGCATCAATAAACTTTAGTTGATGCTGAGTGATTTTATAGAGGATGTCGAGTAACACAGTATGTGTCAAGCATCAGAAGGTTGATAATGCCAAGCTATTGCATAATTTTACAGATCATAGATTTGATGAATCTAAGCTAACATCTTTGTTTTCTTGGATTGTGTGAACTAGGTGGAAGATAAGGATGATGAGCTCATGACACAAAACTCAAGGTAAACTATTTTGACATGAATTCAAAATAGATTCTAGAAGAGATATGTAATATGAGTTAGATACATTGTATCCTACCTAATCCATCAAAATCCTAAATTAAACGATGGAGAATGAGAAAAAAAGATCTTAATTTCCTATTTATAGGAATGGATGGTCATCAAGAAAGGTTGTCATGTGCAAGAACCTAAGGAAGAGAAGGAGTTAACGGTTTTGCTTCATCAACTAACCTAAGAGAAGAGTCTGTAATGGCATGTTAAGCAAGAAGGCTTAAGGAGGTGAATGCTTGAAGGGTGAATAAGTTATCTGAGATGCAAAATATGAAGGCCAAGTAGAATGGAGGAATGAACAGAGATCTATAATTTGAAAATGAAGTTGTAAGTTATATAAGATCAGAGCTCTACTATTACTTTCTAACAATTGTATTAGTCTAGGGTAAATCCTTTGGATTAGGTTGACCTAATAATCATTTTAAAATCCTTTAGCTAGGTGGCATTCTAAGTGCATCGACTAAAGTCCTCTAACAAGACTCACTTCTAGCAAGGTGATTCAAATCCTTTAATAGGGTAATATTTAATAGTTTGTATTATAACCTTTAACAAGGTTGGCCTTTCACAGGACATCACTTTAGAAGAGTGAAAAGAGTAGCATGTTACTGGTGGTTTTCTCAAATTGAATTTTCATGTAAATCATTGTGTCAAGTGTGTTAACGAATTTTTTATGTTTCATGCTTTACATTTTTGCAAGTTGATTTGATAGTAACCTACAAGTTTTAAGTGATTGCATAATCTTATGGATGCATGCATGAGTATAAATGTTTTATGGGTTCACTAAGCTAAAAAGTTTTATTTATACAACTAGACCTTGGATAACTAATTCACCCATCCTCTTAGTTATTCTAAAGAATTCCAACATTAATTGTTTGACTTGGTGATCAAGGTTGATTGCACAGTCAAAGTTCATCATATAACCATGGCATTTTAATGTGTGACCCTGTGAAATAATCAAGTCTCCTTTGATCACCAAGTCAAAGTAGTCAATTTCCTAGTATTATTTTATTCCACAATTGAGTGAAGTAGTTAATCAAACTTCAATTGTGTAAGTTTCTCAAATAAGAAAGATGTAATGAGTCATCATGAAAATAACCTTCAATTGCATGGTCATGAGGGTAATTGAAAAGTAGAAGGTTTGACTGTGAAAGAGTGACCAAGTTAAATGTTTAAAAATTATTCCTAGGCATGTGGTTAGAGTAGTTAAGTCATGTTATGCAAAATAGAATGTGACCAGGTGAAAGATAGTTAAGATGAAAAAAAAATATTTGTTCATAGGGTCTCATTATTAGGGTGGATGTTCAATTCATAGATTGCAACTAGGAAAAAGTGTTAAAGAAATGTTAAATCATGCAATCGTGATGTTAGCCAAACAATAGAGAAGATAAGTTGTGACTAGGTGAAGAAGATTAAAATCCTTATTCATAGGGTTGTGTGGTTAAGTATCAAAAGAAATGTGTAAACCATGACTAGGAAAACCAATTGAGATCCGAGTAGAGTATGCTAGACTACATGGTTGCAGTGTCAAAGAAATGTTAGTAAGAATAGGCCATGAAGCGGTGACTAGGTGTAAAGAGTACAAATTTCCTTTGCTCGCACAGTCAAAAAACTAACTTGCTATTAAATGAACCAAGTTACAATTTGGCAAAGTCTCAAGGTCAAATATTACATAATGTTTAATTGCATAGACATAGGAATGAAAACCTAAAAGTTTGGAAAGTACTCGAAGCCACAACTTGGTGATTGATAAAGGAATTCATGTGGTCATAGGAAATAAGCATAATGGTTAGTGAAATGAAGTGATTGTGTGATTAAAGATAAAGGAAGGTCAGATGTTTGATGAAGGAGTATCCTAGGTGTAAGAGCAATCTTGCATCACCCATAATTTTTTTTGGTCTTTTCTATTTTAATAAGGACTAGGAGACAAGGAGGTTGCTCTTTTTAGGAGCTTACTACTTTTAGTAAGTTTGTCTTATGAGCTCAAAATGTTCTAATTTTCTACATGAAAGTTCATTTTAGAAGTATAAGCCTACCATAAAAATCTCATTTCTCTAGCATAAGTATCAAAGAAGTTATTGCAGATTTTTAGTAGAAAATTTAGGAGAAAATCTTCAAGCTCGCCATTGGAGGCATTAGAGTGCCTAGATGAGGTCTGAAAACTCAATGGATGGGCACTTACATGGTTCTAAGCCTATAGATCAGGAGCTTGCATTTTTGAAAAGTGGTTATAATAGCCAATTGGAACAATGATTCGAGAGTTATGACCTTCTAAAGTTGCGCTACCCAAAATTCCTAAAATAAAAGTCAAAGATGTATTTGGCTAACTCTGTATGTATTGTTAGGGTCTATTGGCCCTAGGTATTAAGTTTGAATATCTAGAATCTTCTTGGGTAGCATAAAATTATCTATTTAAGAAAGGCCCAAACTTTTCTCTAGAGTAGCTTTGGGTGGTAGTTTGTAGCATTGTCTTGTAGATTACTATAATCAAGGTGCCCATGTGGGTTAACATATTGTACATGTGGATTATGTAATTTTGCATTTGCAGTGATAATAAGAAGTCCATATTTTCTTCTCACATTTTCTATTGTTTCTATTTTTTTGTTAGGGGTTTATGGTATTAAGAGGAGTATGCTTCATCAAGTGGTATCAGTGCTAGATTTCTTGAGTGTATAGACAAATTGCTGACTATGAGGTAGTTCACATTAGGACCATGGTTTGGGATGAGCATGTAGATAGATTTACCATTGTGATGCAGTTTGCACTAGGGTTTTAGAGCCCTCCAAAGAAAAATGAAAGAATTGGAAGAACAAATGCATAGAGGAATAAATCTTACTATAAGAGATGAAAGTGAGGATGAGGACGGAGAAGAAGAAAATGCTAAAGCAAAGGCAATTCTAAACCTAGAGGAAGAGAGGCTTTTTAAGGCCATCTCGAAGATTGAAAATGGACCTAAGTTTGAGGTTCTCACATTTTTTAGGAAATCTTAACCTAGAGGAACTAATTGATTGGATTAATGAATTGGAGGAGTACTTTGAGTATGAAGATATTGAGGATCCTGATAGGGTCAAGTTTGTAAAGGTGAAACTAAAGGGACATACAAAGATTTGGTGGCAAGAGGTCCAATTATTGCATATAGAAAGTGGAAGGAAAAAATAACCAGATGAGATTAGATGATAGCTAAGCTGAAGTGACAATTCATTCCCCTAGATTCTGAGCTTTATCTATTGAATAAAATGCAAGGGTTGAAGTAAGTAGGAAAATTTGTACAAGAGTATACTGAAGAGTTCTATCGAGTTCTCATTAGATCTAGACATGTAAAAGCTAATAAGGAGAAAGTGGCATGTTATCTGAATGGGTTAAGACCAATTATTTAGGATGAGTTGAGTCTAGTTTGAATGAATAGTATTGAGGAGGTATACTAGTTTTCCCAAAGAGTTAAGGAGAAACTAAGAAAGAAGTTTGACAAAAAGAATAGTGGAAGAGATTGCAAAGGAAGATCTGGTGGATGATCTTATGTAGGTCATAATCATGATCAAAAGAATAAGGATGAGGCTGGAGGGGAAACAATTCCAATCATTTCCATGATCAGAACAATAGAGATCAAAGAGAAAGAGGTAGAGGATAATGATCTAGAAGAGGAGGCTTCTGTGGAAATGTTTTCATTGTAGAGAAGAAGGGCATAGAGAATTTGAATATTCCCAATGCCAAGGAAGGATAGATCAAAGAACAAAAGGATAGACCAGAGTTTCTCATGTTGATGAAGGTGCTCGATTATCACATTCTGAAGATGTTGAAAGAGGAGAAGTCCTAGTTAGCAAAAGAGTCCTGTTGAGTGGTGAGAATGAACTTCATCAAAGAAGGAGCTTCTTTCACACAAGGTGTAGATGTGAAGATAAATGTTGTGATATGATCATTCATGGTGGAGGTACTGACAATCTAGTGTTTGAAATGATGGTCACAAAATTCAAGATGAAGAGATAGAAACACTTGCATCCATATCATATTGCTTGGGTGCAAGATGACCAAAAGGTAATGGTCAATGAGAAGTGCTCAGAGAAGTTCAAGATTGGAAGCTACCAGGATGAGGTACTTTATGATATCATACCTATAAACATATGTCATATATTTCTAGGAAGGTTGTGTAATTTTGATAGGCATGTTGTATATGATGGATGAGAAAATACATACACTCTAACCAAGAATGGGGTGAAGCATAAGTTGAAGTTGTTGAAGGATAAAAAAGAAAAGGTATGAAGTGTGAGCATATGTATTTTTCTATAATTCCAAAAGATAGTTGAGAAGAAGTAGAGGTACCTACAGAAGTTGTAGATATGTTGGGAGAGTTTTTTGATATTGTATCAGACAATGTACCTAATGGATTGCCCCAAATGAGGAAGATCACTCACCATATAGGTTTAGTTCTACGAGCCAGTTTTCCAAACATGGTAGCACATAGAATGACACTAGTAGAAAGTGAAGAGTTGAAAAGAAAAGTTCATGAGTTGTTGTAGAAGGGGTTGATTCAAGAGAGTCTAGGTCCATATTAGCACCAAAGAAGAATAGAGAATGGAGGATGTGCATAGATTCTCATGCTATCAACAAGATCGCAATCAAATATAGATTTCCATTGCCAAGAATGGATGATATTATGGACTATTTGAGTGGGGCTAAGTGTTTCACAAAGATATATTTGAAGAGTGGGTACCACTAGATTTGTATTAGAGAAGGTGATGAGTGGAAGACTCCTTTCAAGACAAAAGAAGGATTGTACAAGTGATTACTCATTCCTTTTGGGCTAAGAAATGCACTGAGAACTTTCATGTGGCTCATGAATGAGGTACTGAAGGAGTTTCTAGGTATGTTTTTCATTTTTTACCTAGATGATATTTTGATATTTAGTAAGACATTAGAGGAGCATTTGATCCATATTCACAAGGTGTTTGATAAGTTGAGGGAAGAAAAGTTGTTGATAAACTTGAAGAAGTGTAATTTTACAAAGGAGTTGGTGTACTTGGGATTCGTAGTCTCAACAAAAGGTCTAAAAATGGATCTAGATAAAGTGAAGGCTATCCTTGAATGGCCTACTTCAAAGAGTGCAATAGAGGTAAGATCTTTCCATGTACTAGCTAGTTTTTATAGAAAGTTCATACAAGGTTTTATTAGTATTTGTGAACCCCTGATTGAAATAATGAGAGGGGATAGGAAATTATTTAAATGGACTGTAATAAAAAATTAGAGTTTTAATCTATGTAAACATAAAGTTACATTAACATCCTATTTTAGCACTTCCTGATTTTAACAAGGTGTTTCATGTAGATTGTAATGCTAGTGGTACTACAATAGGAGCTATTTTGAGCCAAGAAGGTAGATCTATTTCTTATTTTAGTTAGAAATTGAATGTTGCAAGAAGAAAATATTTTTTTTATGTTCAAAAATGTTATGCTATAGTTCAAGCATTAAAGAAGTGGAGACACTATCTTCTTCCTAAGGAGTTTGTTTTGTGTACTAATCATTAAGCTTTGCAATATTTGAATAGTCAAAGAAAATTAAACCAAAGACATTTGAAGTGGATTGAGTTTTTGCACAGTTATAAATTTTTTTTGAAACATAGGAGTGATAATTCTAATAGAGTTATAGATGCCCGTAGTAGAAGACAACTTTTTTTGACACAAATGTAGATAGAGGTGGTTGGGTTTAAGGAACTCAATACTTTGTATCTAGATGATCCTAATTTTGGTGAAGTGTGGAAGGCTTGTACATAACCTATTACACTTAACAGGAAAAAGTGGTTGGATTTCATGATCAAGGATAGTATGTTATGCAAATGAATCCAGTTGTGCATTCCTAGAAGTTTAGTGAGAGAGAATCTCATCAAGAAGAAGCATAGTGGAGGATTGGCTAGACATTTTAGCTTAGATAAGACTATTGCTTTGATTGCTAAGAATTATTACTAGCCACAGTTGCAGCAAGATGTGAAGGAGTTTTATGTCAGATGGCAAAAGGAGTGAAGTAGAATACAAGGTTGTTTCAGCTATTACCTTTACCAAAGAAGTCATTGGAATATGTTAGCATGGATTTTGTTATTGGATTATCAAGGACCTAGTGTGGGCATGATTTTATTTTTGTGGTGGTTGATAAGTTTTCAAAGATGGCACATTTTATTCCTTGCAAGAAGACTAGTGATTTTGTTCATGTGGCAGAGTTGTTTTTTAGAGAAGTGAGATGAGACTACATGGTCTACCAAAGAGTATAGTTTTAGATAGAGATACCAAATTTGTTTGGTATTTCTAGCATACATTGTGGAACAATTTGAGGATATATTAGAAGTTCATTTCATTGCATCATCCACATATTGATGGGAAAATAGAAGTGGTGAATAAGAGTTTGGAAAATTTACTGAGATGTTTGGTTGTAGACAAATCAAAAGGATGGGATATGATTTTACCACAAGTGGAATTTGCATATAATAATTTTGTCAACAAGAGTACTGGTAAATCACCATTCTAGATTGTATATGGGAATAGTCCCAAAAATGCTTCTGAATTATAGTAGTTGGATAAAGGAGAGGTAAGTAGTGCCGAAGTAAAATATTTTGCTAAAAATTTGAAGAATATCCATGAGGAGGTGAGGAAGCACATCATAAAGATGAATACATAGTACAAGGCTAAGGTAGATGTGAAAAGGAGATATAAAGAAGTTCATAATGGAGATGAAGTCATGGTTCATTTGAGAAAGGAACATTTTCTAGGGGATACATATAGTAAGTCAAAGATGAAGAGGTTTGGACCATGCAAGATAGTGAAAAGGCATGATTCTAGAAATTCTTATGAAGTGGAGTTGCCTGCTAAATTGAATATTTTACCAGTATATTTTACCAGTATTTAATATTTTAGATTTGTGAGAGTATTATGAAGGAGGTGATGGAGATGAAGTTGTAGAAGTGTAGAGGAGTATTCCAATAGATACCTTGGCTAAAAATGAGATTGATGAGATACTAGATAGTCATGTTGGAAAAAGTACAAGGAAAAAAACTTATGAGGAATACCTGGTCAAATGGAAAGGGAGGCTAGTAGAGGATTCATCATGGCTAGCAAGGGAGGAGGTTAACCATCTTGGTTTTCCTCTTAACATCTAAGATGTGATGAAGCCACTTTTGAAATTACCACAGGTGTCTGATGCAAGAGCATCCTAGGTGTAAGAGCAATCTTGCATCACCCAAAAATATTTTTATTTTTCAATATTTTCTATTTTAATAAGGACTAGTAGACAAGAGGTTACTATTTTTGTTATGTTTGTTATACGAGCTTGAAATGTTTCAATTTTCTATACAAAGGTTCATTTTCAAATTATAAGCCTACCATAAAAATCTCATTGCTCCAACTTAAGTATTAGGGAAGTTATTGCAAAATTTTGATGGAAAATTTAGTAGAAAAATCTTTAGGTTCACCATTGGAAGAATTAGAGTTCTTGGATGAGGTTTGAAAACTCAACGAAAGGGTGCCTCTACCATTCTGAGCCTATAGATCAAAAGTTGGCATTTCCAAAATGTGGTTATAATAGCCAACTGGAGCAATAGTTCAAGAGTTATGGCCTTCTAAAGTTGTAATACTCAAAATTCCTAAAACAAATGCCAAAGATGTATTTGGCTAACTCTATACATATTGTTAGGGTTTATCGTCCCTAGGTATTATCTAGAAACTTCCTAGGTGACATAAAATTTCCTATTTAAGAAAGGCTCAAAGGTTATCTAGAGTAGCTCTGAGTGGTAGTTTGCAATAGTGTCTTGTAGATTATTGTAATGAAGACACCAATGTGGGTTAGCATATTGTGCTTGTGAATTCTATAATTATGCATTTACAACAATAATAAGAAGTCCATATTATGCTCTTGCATTTTTTGTTGTTTCTTTGTTTTTATTGTGGGTTTGTGTTATTAAGGGGAGAACTCTTCATCAATGTTTAAGATGCTCAATTGTGCACTTAATGGCTAAACATAGTAGCTAGACTGGAAAGTGGAAAAAGAAGGTATAAAGTTGTGATTACTTAGTCACTAGTGTTTAAGTGCTAAGGCAAATGATGACTATGGTATGGAAAACAAAGGGAGTCACAAGGTCATCAAGATAGGTTTTAATGCAAAAGTGACTATTAAAAACCCTCATTGTCAATTAAAAGTGATGTCCTATCAATAGTGCATGAAAGATAGAAAAAGGTGGAAGTACATGAAGATTTTGGTAGTTTTACAAAAACTGAGATTTTCCATGCACATTGACATAAATAGATATAAATGCTTCTCTTCTAATTTTTCTCTATTAATAAGTTGATATAATGCCATTCTGAGTTACAACCTTTTGTATAATCCAGAGATAAAATTTCTAGAGCTAAGAGATTTATAGAGCTTATAGAGAATTTCATAATTTTTAGGAGTTATAATTAATAGAGTTGTTGTAAGAAATGTTAGTGCAGAAATCATGGCATAGGAAGAAGGATAGATAATCACTCAGGTTGATGTGGAAGAATCATTGCAAGAACAAGTGAAGCTAAGGTTGGCAATAATGTATGTAGAAGAGTGGGTGTATTTTCTACTAGGGTCATCTAATGGGAAAACCCTAAATTCACATGTTTTAAGAGATACATACTAATGCTAATTATACCATATTCTTACCCAAATGGGGATAAGGTACTTAGTTGTGATTGGGCTAGTCTATTTTTATTTGAAAATTATCAATTATAAGGGTTTTTGGGTGTCCACAACCCCTACATGTATTGCCAAAGTATATTCCTAAGAGTTTAGGACAATTAGAATTCATTTGGAAAATTCTTATGGTGAATAAAGAGTATCTAGGCCCTACTATTAAGAGAGACTCATTTGTAGCAAGAAATACAAAGATAGGAGATTTCCTAATAGGAAAAGATGCTATGGAGGAGATTGATCAATGTATGGAAAAATTTTAAGCTTCCATCAGCCCCTACTAGAACCTATGACACAAATGATTTGGTGACGCATTATTTAAAACAAATGAGGAATTATACTCTCCCTAAAAAAAAACCTAATTGGGAAGAAGATTGTATAATAAATTGTTTAGAGACAAAGGTTTGTAGAGACATAACCCAAAAATAGAGTAGGATAATGAAGATTGAAGAAGCCATGATGGAAGTTGATCCATCATTCTAGGGTTCCACCATGAGGAAACCTATTTAGATAGATATAATAAGTGCCTAGAAAATTTTGATCAAATAATGACATAGGTGTTAGCTGAGATTAGAGACAAGGAATGTTGGCAATATGTTCAGATAGATATTTATGGAAATATGTATTCAGTATTTGATTTATGCATTAAGAGATAGAAAATTGTCTAAGTGTTAGATAGTTTGTAGTAGTATATAGAATAGCTTTTAAGGGTATTGAAAACTCATTGAGAGTTAGCTTATTCACAATTAATAAATTATTCATGACACTATCATGATGATGTGGTTAAGTGTGTAGATGTGTACAGACAATACGACACAAAATATGATTAAAATACTAGTGCAGATATCTAACAAAATATATTAGTAAACATAGTTGTATGACTTGAGGAATTAGTTTGGTTACAAAATAATTACTATGTCATGATAAGCCAACTTTGTGGATATTAATTCATACATTATTTTATATTATGTCATCCATGTGAACACAAGAAGGCCGACTGAGCAGAGTTTTGTGAATGTGTAAGGTATAAGTAAAGATCTTATATTTGGCATTTAATGTGAGAAGCATGAAAAGTTGTGAGATGTTATAATTTTGATGTGAATTATGCAAGCCTTATGTGATGCAAGATTTGATGGTTGATTAGAACAAGTTCAAGTTATAATAGAAAAGAAAGTATTGTATGTATACATATCTTGTAAAGAACTAAATTATATTATTGCATATTAGGGTTGTGGGCTCTTCTTGCATGAATTGTATTTTTTCTACCAACTCCTAAAAAGGTTGAGGCTTCAAATAAGGTCGAGTCTCCTAATAGGGACTTGAGACACTATATGTATTTCATAGACTCCTAACAGAGTCAATATGCTTAGTAGGATCCTATTGTTTGGTGAATCACCTAGTGGGTATCATCTCCACTAGGATTTTCCCTTGGCTAGGGCTTCCTTGGTTAAAAAATAATGGTGTTATGTGTTATTTATGTGCATGGTTATATTTATTGTTCAACATTTTTGGTTTACTTTCATATGCAATTTATAAAGTAATTAGCAATATACAGTTGTGGGCAAAAGATTGTAGAATATATATTCACCCTCCCTCTCAGTATTATCTATTTCTAACAATTGGTATCAAAGACTAGTTACTTTGAAGAGACTTTAAAAATTAAGTAAGATCCTAGTGAATATGGAATAGTTGAAGAAGAATCATGAAGAAGCTCGTGGACAAATTGACCTTCTTATAGAAGAAAGAGACACCTTGAAAGATAGATACAAAGATGCAAAAGTGTACATTGGAAAATTGAAAGGTAAGATTGATGATCTTAAATCTAGAAAGGAATAAATTGCATAGGCTAGTGATAATGATGAAGTAGGAGATCTTTAGAAGGAAAATGAGATCTTGAAACATGAACTAAAAATAGTTGAGCTTAAATAAAGTATTAAGAGATATGTGGCATTAGTGAACTAGGACTGAAAGCTGATAATGCAGATCTTAGATCCCAGTTAAGTCAAGTTACATATGAATTAGATATTATTAAGATTGAACATGTTGTGTTAGAGAAACACAACATTATTTTGAATAGGGAATTAACACAAGAAAAAAATAATTAGAGAAACTATATTCTAGTAGTGAGAAGATAGTTTAGTAGATATTTCATCAGAGATCTTATGACAAGACATCACTTGGATATTTGATTGGAGAGAAATCAGCCAAGAAAGTGGAAATTAGGAGAGAACCAAATCCAATTATTGAATCCCCTAAGGAATCTCATTTGGGTAAGGTAGAATTAAGCACATCTACTAAAGTATCAAAGGAAGTTGAGTTAATTGATTTGATAGTTAAACTTGATGAACCTAAGAAAAAGGAGCAAGTTGATAAACCTAAGAAAGATGAATTGCCCAAGGAAGTAAGACATGAATTCAGAGGTAGATGCTTCATTTGTAATGAAGTTGGACATATGAAGAGAGATTTTATAGGTAAGTCTTTTAAACCCATTACTAATTTCTATTATTATAATTATCATGGTTATGGACATAAGGCAATAGAATGTAAGAAAGCTAAGTTTTATGGTAATAATGGAAATAGTAGAATGTCTAGGAATACTAACCTTGCAAGTAACGAAAGAGGAAGATCACATGACAGCTCCAATAATGGAGAGACATCTAATGGAGAAAAGAACCAGTTTGTGTGGTACAAGTGTAACAACCCTAGACACATTGTAAGGAATTGCAAAGAACTTGAGAGTCAGAATGGAACTAATCGAATAAGAAATGCACATGTATATCAGTTATACAATAACTTTGCACACACAAATTTATTTTGTAGAATTGATAGAAGGAGCTTTAATAGGAATCCTAATCATAGGAGGAACAAAAATAGAGATAACAAAAGGAATGATAACGGAAGTGATATCAATTAGAAAGAAGTAGTTAAGGAACATGTTGATGAGTTCAAGGATGCATTTGTGAAATCTTGTAATCCAAAGAGTTCACATACAATATTGGAAGTACAATACTTTGATGCATCTGATGGAAAGTTGAAGTCACAAATTGTCTATGGCTCATCTTACCTGAATTGAGTAGTTCTAGCAGAGATAGAGCATCAATTGGTCAAAAATAATGTTAGAAAGAATGTTAGAGATTGCACAATTAATAGAAGGTAGAAAACATAAAGAGGAAGCTATGGTCGAGTGTGAAAATCTTGATATGATCATAGTAAGAGGAAATTTTGTAAACAATGTTGTTGGTAGACAAAGGTAGTATTTTAAATCTACGATAGATACACATTTAATGTACAACATGATTCAAAATGATTTAAGGATTGTAAGAAATATTGAGTGTACCATTTGTTCATATAGAGTGTCTTGAGTAAATTGAAGAATGATTTGACAATGAATTAAAGTGTGAAGTAAAGTTTGAGAAGCCAAAAGTTGTAGAAGCCCTAAATCATGAATTTGAGGTATTTTATAGAATATTAAATCTAGTTCACTCTAGTATTTATAGATTGTAGAGATATGGCTAGTCAAGGAGTGTATGATGTTATTGATAGACCAAGGTATGAGCTCAAGGAACACCCATTTGTTCCTTTATTGGATGATCCATTAGGAGAATTTTTGCAAGTTCCAAAAAATGTGTTGCATGTAGAAGATATTAGAAGTTATATACACTACAAGACTGAGAGCATTGGTGATGATGAGATTCATATAGATTTAGGT
The DNA here is from genome assembly GCA_028749045.1 of Cupressus sempervirens. Classification (NCBI taxonomy): domain Eukaryota; kingdom Viridiplantae; phylum Streptophyta; class Pinopsida; order Cupressales; family Cupressaceae; genus Cupressus; species Cupressus sempervirens. The sequence continues at coordinate 71,153,203 of CM053784.1, read as the reverse complement.
GATATGTATAACAATGATTTATCCCTAAAATATGAGTATGTGTACCTAGAGGAGTTGAATTTAGTGAAGTATATGTTATATAAAAAATTCAACAATCATTAATGGACCTAAATCATATTGAGTAGGGTACATGATGATATGTTTTGGTTAGGTAATTTGCCAATTGTTATTGATAATGATCTAATTCACAAGGTCATGGGATTAAGCAGTAAAGGTTGTAATCCTATTAATGAGAAGAATATAAGAAAAATGGTTGAGAAAAACCTGAAAATGAAGTTCAGTGAAAGGAATATGAAGGTTGTTAACTAAGATATTAGGGTACAAGTTGAACCATGGGTCAAGGGTTAACTCTATACCAGTTGGCCTTCTTCATGCAACATATGTGATGGTTGTTAAAGGAAGGAAAGTGAATCTATGTAACATTATTAGATTGTAATTGTTGGACAAAATTACAAAGATCAAGAGAAGGAAGAGCATAATACTTAGATTTGAATTGACTCAATTATTTTTGTTTGTTACAAAGAAGTTTCTTAGATTAAACAATTGGGATAGAAACAAGTGCACAATGAAGTTAGTGACTCAATGCTATATATCGAAGCCTAAAAATGTTAGAGATAATGACATAGATAGAATGATGAAGAGTTGTCAATCTAAGATGAAACTAAAGTATAGGATACCTCCTTCTATGGTGGACAAATATAAGGATGATTTGTGCTTCATGGTGGAGACTGACAACACATGCATGGAAGCAGTCATTCTCATAGTGAAATTCATTGATCCTATGGGCTATGAGATGAGCATAGAGCTAATAGAAAGGTATGCATGGATCATACTTGAATCTAAGAAGGATGTAGAATGTCCTCAATGGGGAACCTATGGTAAGAGATAAATATAGTTCAATCTAAACTATACATCAAAGAGAGAAATAAAAGGGTTGAAAAGGAGATCGATTCCATTCTCAAGGAATCTAGAATGACGAGGGAAGAATTTAAGGAGATTAAGGAATTGTGCTAGAGATGAAGTCCAATGGTCAAACTAAAGTGTTGACAACAAATCCCATTGCTATGGTAAGACCTTCAAAAGGAGTAACTATGGAACAAACTTGTGTGCAAGCTCCTATTACACCTTATGTAGTAGTCTAAAAAGTGTAACTATTGATAGATAGACATGAACATACAAGGAGACAACCAAAGGTGGAAGCACCTTCTACATAAAGAAAATCTAGTAGATTGGTGAAGGTTAAGAAATAACCTACACCACAAGAAAATAAAAGGGTCAAGAAGAGTGCCAGTGGAATGGGAAATAGGAGAAAGACCATACAAATAAGTAGTTCTGAGAGTTCAAAGGATTATGCTAAAGAAAAACTTGTTGAACAAGATGCACAGGAAGCAAGGACAATAGCAACCAAAAAAGTATGGAAACCTAAGGTAGAAAATCTGAATATGAAAATTATTAATGATGATAATTTTGTTCAATTGAGATAATTTTTACAGTATGTATAGAAGGAAATTAGAGAATGTTGTTATAAGAAATATGATTTTTAAGAATAAAAGGTTTGAGAGTATATAAAATAATATTCTTTAAGACCTATACAATAATTTGGTTAATAGCAATAAAAGAGTATTAGAGGAAGATCTAAACATGAGGATCACATCAATAAAGAAAGTATGTGATGTTGGATCAAAAGAAGAATCAAATAGAGTTTTGAAGGGTATTGAGCCCTTGCCAAGGAACAAAAGAAGAGAAATTCTTTTGATGGGAGGCAATTATGAGGATGTTAGAAAAGAGAAAAAGGAGGCTATAGTAAAATATATGTCCTTAGTACCTAAGCTGAGTGTGCAGACCAAAGTTGTTAGTCTAGTATATGTACAGATAGAAGAAGATGAAGAGGAGACATGTTAGGCACTTTCATCACTTCACATTGTTATGGGAACTAAATCCATGCAATTGGATAGTACACACATAACAATAGATTTCAAAGAAAATCCCTTTATGAAATTTGACCAATCTATTATTGGCAATATCACTACATACAGTAGCTCAAATGATGAGGAAGAGAAAACAAGAAATGAAAGAAATGAAAAGAAAAGTAAAGGACCAAAAGAAAAAGAAAGAAGAAGAGGAGGAGAAAAAGAAAGCAAAAGTGAAGAGGAAGAACATAAGAAGAAAGAATATGTGAGGAAAGAGGCTAAGGAAAAGAAGAAAGAAGAAGAAATGAAAGTTGTTGTACCTTTAGTAGTATCAATAGTTGGAACATCAACAAAAGTACCTATTCCTTCTAATGATGAAGATAAAAAAGAATTGATGGGCACTTTGAGCAAGCTATTTGAGAAAAAAAAATGTGTTAAGTATTTAGAGAAGACTCTTGCTAAAGTCTTGGAGGGGATGCAAAGGATAGTTTCCATAGCTGTATAAAATCTAGACTTGTAGGTTAAGGCAAAAGAGTTGGTGAAGACCATCGATAAGGAGTTAACAACTTTTGTTGAAGTAGTAGTAGTGCAAGCATAGACACAACATGATGCATCACTATTTGATACAGTATGCACAAATGTTAGGAATGACATGAAAACCTTAGATGTATGTATAAAGGAGATAAGAAAGATCTTAGATGATGGTAAGAAGTTGTATGGATAGTGTGCAATACCTTACAATTACCTATCAGATTTTGATGCATAGATCAAAGGCCATATGAGTGAGCTTCAAACACTCACTACTTGATTGCAACAACTAGAGGTTAAAATTGAAGATTCTAAATTGACATTGAGAAGATTCACAATACTATCAGAGGCAATGAGTCTAAAAAGGATAAGGTAATAAGGAGATTCGTTATTCTTAAAGAATATTTAACATCAAAAATTGTCATTTTGTAGAGGTAGTTGGAGGAATGTCTTGCAATGAAGACATCCTATGACAAATTTACTTTTACCAACATGAGTGTAGTTGAAATGGAATCTTATGCACTTTGTACACTTATTAGTATATCATATACACTCCAAGGAAATTGCAAGGAGGATTTAGATAGGATAAAGCTTGATTTTGTAGATAGTATATCCAGAATGACGAGCTAGTCATTAGTAGGCAACAAGTTTTGTGACACATTTTTGACACCTTTGTCATTGATGTCAAAGGGGGAGTATTATATAGAGAAAATTGTATAGATATAAATGTATATGTAAGGGTTAGCTTATGTATGTATCAATGTAAAGGAGTGATAAGGAATGTATGATCCATCAAAACATGAATAAAATTGTTATGTTTTGAAGGCATTTTTCACACTTACTTTATTTTATTTTTTGTTATGTATGACATCATTTTGGGACTTAGAAATTTTTCCCAAATATTGCCATAAATGCCAAATGGGGAGATTTTTGGAAATATGGTCAAATTGATATCTTGATGGTTGTCATTTATGGCAACACATATTTAGTATTCATTTATGCATTAAGCGATAGAAAATGGTCTAAGTGTTAGATAGTTTGCAATAGTACAAAGAATAGATCTTAAGGGTATGAATGAATTATTGAGAGCTAGCTTATGTGTAGTTAAGGAATTCTTTGTGACACTACCATGATGATGTTGTTAAATGTACAGATGTGTATGAGTAGTATGATGCAAGAAATGATTAAAATACTAGTGCATGTATTTTAAAAAGTAGAATAGAGCATATTAGTAAACAAAGTTGTATAGCTTGAGGAATTCTTTTGGTTACAAAATAATTACTAAGTCATGATGAGATGAATATGTGGATATTAATTCATAAGTTATTTTATATTATGTCAAGCGTGTGAACACATCTAGGTCGACTAAGCAGATTTTTATGAATGTGCAAGGTATAAGTAAAGATCTTATATTGCACAGTTAATGTGAGAAGCATGAAAAGTCATGAGATGTTATAATTTTAATGCGATATCTAATGTTTGATTAGAACAAGTGTGATTTATAGAAAAAAATCAAGTATTGTATGTATACCTATCTTGTGAAGAACTGAATTGTATTATTGCATATTTGTGTAGTGGGATCTTCTTGCATACATTCTATTTGTTCTACCAACTCCTAACAAGGTTGTGGCTTCTAACAAAGACTCAAGACACTATATGTATTTCATAAACTCCTAGCAAGTTTAATATCCTTAACATGATCCTATTTTTTAGTGAATCATCTAGTGGGTATGTTCCCCACTAGTGTTTTCCCTTAGCTAGGGTTTCCCTAATCAAGAAATAATGGTGTTATGAGTTATCTATGTGCATGGTTATATTTAGTGTTCCACAATGTTAGTTTAATTTCACACCCCCCCCCCCCCCCACTTTCTCAATATTATATATTTCTAATAGAGAAGAGCACCAAATTCCTCAACAAGAGGATTATAACAATTAAGATTGAAGATGACAAACTAGAGAGTTCCTTATGGTCAAAGGGGAGGAAGAATCAAGAGATGATTAAAATTCTTAACAAGGATAGGGGAAAGGAACTGCAAATTTCATCGAAAGGGTCAAAATATATTGATACAATAAGGCACTTCTTGTTGAAACAAGACAAGGAGCATGAAAAGATCCCTAACAAGATTGAATTGCAGATTCAAATGTTGGATAAATGGATCATTTAGGCCCAAGAGTTCATGAAAGGTGATGAATTCATCAAGTCAAATGAATTCAAATTTTTCTTATACAAGTTTAAGTGGAATGAGCTTACCTTATAGGTGCAACTATGTGATTCACTTGAGAAAACTATAGAATTGATGCAGAGGTTGCATGATTATGATCCTAGTAGTGAGAGCCTCATAGTAGAGGAAGCTAGAGAGATTGTAGCTATAATTGTTATGCTTCTCTTTCCTAGATGGGAGCTTAACTCATCCTTCATGTTAGATTAGATCAAGAGATACAACATTATTGGGGAGTTGCAAGGCTCTGGTTTTAACATTGACAGCAAGATCATGGCTATATGGGGATTGGATCATGAGGGAAACAAACCAACTCTCATGGAGATAAAGGAATCCCCTCAAGGTAATGTGATATTTTGGAATGTCTCTACTACATCCGGTGATCAGATTCATAACTTGAAAAGTACAACATCACTAATGGGGAAGATCAAGATGGATATGTTAGAAGAAAAATTGTTCCAAACATACAACATATGTATTGATTCTAGGAAGAAATATGAAGATGAATTGAAAAGGACTTACGACTTAGAACATAGGGTGGCTGCCCTGGAAGAAGAGACAAGAAGCCTCAGAAATGTGGTTAGACCTGTCATAGAGGTAAAGGACCAATCAATCCAAATAGAGGGTGATGTAGCAAGTATGGGAAGGAGCCAATAGATGTATATTGATGAATGAGATGGTGCTAAAGAAGTTGAAATCAAGACAATTTAGAGCTTGATGATGCACAAAATAGGTGCTCTACAAATTATGTCCCAAAATGTCCATAGCAATTATATCTCACTACAAGGAGCTGAGTTCAAGTGCTTAGAGGCATTAGCCCTTCTATCCCTTTGTTTACAATATGGAGACCATATACACAATTTTTTGATAATTTAGATCCTCTATTGCCCCAAAAGGAGTTACCTAAGACCATAATTATTAATTCCAAAAATATGATTAGTGAAGTGAAAAAACTGCATGGTTTTTACTCAGGAAAAATGAAATTAATATAGGGAAAAATGTAAATAATTGTTGTATAGGGATCCCAAATTTTATTCCTACCATCCTAGGTTCTAAAGGGGGATCAAAAAATGGCAAGAATGGCCTTTTCTCTTTTGAGGATATTTTGAGGCATCCATAGTTTGTGGCCTATTGTAATAATGAGATAGATGTAACAACTGTCTATGATATGATTGATTTATTGTTTAGGATAGAATTAGATATGAATAAGGTCACATTAGAATTAAAGGCCATAACTAACACCAATTTCAACAAGAATATTGATGAATTGGATGTCATCTAGGATGCTACATGGCCAAATGTGGAAACTAATATTTCCATTTGGGAAGTCATTGCCGATATGAAAGCTATACCATCTATTGATAGTGACTCAGAAATGCAAGGATATAGTTAAAGGCAAAAGAAATAAAGAAAGTGATAGGAGCATGAAGAACAATGAAGTTTGCTAAAGGATACCTACTAATAAGTGTCACCTACCAGTTTTACAACTGCATCCAAATTTTTTTTCTAGAGACAAAGAATTTTTTGAATGTAATTGATTATGAAATATCTTTTTATTTGTTCTCCATTAGAATTTTGACATGTGTCCTCCCATATAAAGCTCATTGTAGTCCTTCCTATAAAATGATTTCCAAGATGTGGAGTTGAGGTCTAAATTCCATGTAATTTTCAGTGTTATGCTAGTCTGCATTTGGTCCATTAGTCTTGTGTCAACTTCTTGTGATATATTTATTTTTCAAAATCTAAGAATATAAGTGAACATTGAAAGATAAGTTGTCATTTCTTGAAGTGTTCTCAACTTTATACTAGTATTGTATGATTTTAAAAGAGAAGTAATACAAAATAAATATTATATCATATTTGTTTTCTCTAAATTTTGTCTCCATTTTTATATTTTGGTTATGTTAGGATTGAATGAGCAAAGTTCATACAATTTAATGCAAATAGGATAAGTTGTCTATCAAATTTTTGTTGTGTTTAATTCAAGGAATTAAGTGCTTCAACAAATTAATAAGATTTTTAGTCATATAAGGAGCATATTCATAAGAATGGGGTTTAAGGTTTACTGCTAATAATTTGATTGTAAGACAATTAAATAGGTCAAGTTTTGCTAGGTAGATTTTGTATAGCAATGGATAGGGTACCGATCATCTATTCAAATGCAAATTGTTAAATATCAAGTGGTTGCATTTAAAGCACAAATTCATATCAAATCAAATTTTGCTTTATTGTTTGAATATTAAAATTATTGGTCATCACTTATTTGCAATAATCTTCTATGTGTTATAGTTAGTTGTTGTACTTAAGAATTATTTTCAAAATTCAAGAAGAATTGTGACTACTTTTACTATAAGGGATAAGTTTGAAGAAAAGAATATTAGTAAATGAACTATGAAGAAAGAGTATCAAGTATACAGTCATTTCATCCGTAAGGTGCACCCACCTTGGCCCTACAGAGCCAGAAGTGTAGAAATTCTCTATGATTTTGTTAACATTGGTCCAAATCTGAAGAGAATCTTTCTAAATATAGAACTTAGCTAATCCTTAGCCTTGGTTTTGTCTTTTAAACCTTGATATTAGGTTTTTTATTTCCTAGTAGTTTTGAAACACCAATAGGAAACATTATGGAAATAAAAGATTTGATTAAAAAATTTGATACTATTTTTATCACTCATATTTTTTGTGAGGTTAACAAATTCTTTAATTGTATAGCAAATCAAGAGGTCTATAGGGAAGCAAACATGAGTTAGCAAGATTATCTAAGCAAGGAATATGAGTTGATGACAAATTTTCATTATGATATGACACATACTATCATAGGAAAGATCACTCAAGATTGAGGAATTTGTGATGAGAAGTGATGGGTTTATGGTAGATTAGTTGTGTATCCCAAGGATGTACCATTGTGAAATTATGGAAAGTACTTGGTACATTTTCAGGTATAAATTTTTTTTGGAAATCAAATATAGTTTACTCTCTTTTTTGGTTATCATTTCTTAGATTAGGTAAAGTTATAGAGTTGACTATGAGATGGGAGGAGAGCCTAGGAAACAAGAGTCAAAAAATTACAAGGAATGGAAGTTGAATTTGACTGTGTGGGATATTCTACAAAAAGGGAAAGTTACAACATATATTGAGAAGCTTCATTGTTACAAGCCCCACATTATGGAGTATTTTTTCAAGAACTAGATTAAAGATATGGTTATGATACATGGAGTTGCTATGAAATTGTCTCTAGAATTTCTTGGAGAGATTACAAGTCTTCCCATGGAGGGACTAAAGTTTAGCAAGGAGACTAGAATTTTGAATGTTTCCTTCAAGAATTCCCAAAAAAGTGACGAGGAGGAAAAAAATCTAAAGAAGAGTGACAACTTCTATAGCCTGAGCCAAATTAAGGTTATATGGAGGGATGTTTTTGTTGAATACAATTGTGTATTGTGTATTGTATTTGATGTTACACAAAATGTCATATCATTATTAGTTAGTAGATGTAGAGCTCACTTAGGTAGTGAATAAAATTTTCTATGTTTACCAAGCATTCTAGAGTTTGCCTAGTTCAAAAGGCAATATCTACTCAGTTCACTCAGGGGTCAAAGGAAAGTCTATAGAAGATGAGTGTTAACCAAGCTCACACAGTTAATGAAGGAAATGTTGGATGGAACTAATGTTAAACAAGCTCACTCAATTACCAAAGTAACTTTTCTAGTATGTAGTGTTAACTGAGTTCACTTGGTTAACATAGGAAAATCACTTCTATTTAGTGTCTATCGAGCAAGGTTGGCTAACGAAGGATTTTCTTGTTTTGGCATATTAAGTTCAAAAAATTTATCTAATGATTCTAGCTGATTGAGAAGATGAATATTAACTATGCTGATTTTTATTTAAGATGACTTAACAAAATGAAAGATATAAGTAAAAGGTCAAGTTGTGGGCTAGAATGTGTGAAGTGTTTGTGAATGCATGGAAGCTTTGAAGATATAATGATGCAAAGAGGAAGCAAATTAGAAGGATGTGAAAATATTCTTGTGAATTTGAAAAGATATATTCGATCAGAAATGATCAAGTATACAATCTAGAATAGAGATCTATAATTAGCAATTTAGTTGCATTCAAATCAGGTCATGTCATTGTTACTCTCTAACCATTGTAGCAGTGATCTAAATCTCTTAATAGACTTGACATAATAGCTATTTGTAAATCCTCTAACAAGGTGGAAATTTTATGGAATCATCTAAAGACCTCTAACAAGGCCACTCCTAATAGGGTGAAAATCCTCTAATAGGGTCACACCGAATAGTGTGTTTTGTAACTTTTAACAAGGTTCGCTCCTAATAGGGCTCACTTCAGAAGAGTGAAAATAGTAACTAGTTGCAATTGGTGATTTTTCTCAAATTGGATTTCCATGTTAAATCTTGGTGTCAAATGTGTTCATGCTATTTCTTTTATGGGTTTGCAACTAAGTTAAAGTAATAAGTAATCATAGATAAAATCAGATTTGCATGTTAAGTAATGACCAAGCATTCTAAGTGTTTACATAGTCACAACATCTTTGTGTGTTTGTTGAGCATCAACAAAGTTTAGTTTTCAAAAGTTTATTATTTTGTTCTAACATCTAAGGGATCTGGGATTTATTTTGTAGTAATTGATTCAACCCTCCCCTCTCAGTTATTGGTATTAGAGCAGTTGGTACTTGTAGAGAATATTTCAAGGACCTAAGCTAAAGCTCAAGATTTCTTATAGAAGAGAGATTCCCAAGTTGAATCGAGACAATTTTGTAGCATGACAAGGACTTATGAGATTAAATGTGGCAACTATTAGTGATTTGGGTTGTAAATATCTTGATGCTCAATATAAGACTCCTACTAGAACATTATCAATAGAGGACATTGTTAAAAAGAAAAATTATTACCTCATGATTATTTATATTGCATCTGCTCTTAGTTATGTCGAATTTGATGAAGTAAAAGATTGCAAAAAAATGCATGAAATGTAGACCAAATTAAAAGACATATATGGAGGAGATGATAATGTAAGAAGATCCAAAGCATAGAGTCTCAAAGGTCAATTTGATCAGATGAAAATGAGAGAAGGTGAAAACATTGCAAAATATGTGGAAAGAATCAAAGCAAGTGTGAGTGTAATCAAAGCAAATGGAGGAGACATTGATGAAAAAATAGTTGTAAGAAAGGTTCTTAGAACTATTCTTCCTATTTATAAAATTAGAGTATCAACTATTTAAGAAATGAGATGTCATCCAAGTAACAAAATAACTTTGGATGCTCTAGTTAGAAGATTGATAGCTTTTGAGTTGGATAACTATGATAAGTATGTTCCTAGTTCCAAAGGTATTGAGTCTACATTTGAAGCCAAAATATCACTCAAAAAAAATAGCAAGAAATCAAACACTAATTAATCAGGAAGTGAAGAAGAAACAGAAGAAATTTCTAACAATGATCTTGAAATTGTTGAAGTGCTACTTGCAAAATATACTCCAAAGGTAGAACAAAATAAAAAGGCAAGATTCCTCTGATCTTTTTTCTTGTGAAGAAGTTAGCCATATTGCTGCTAGGTGTCCAAATAGAGAAAAAAAGGATGAGAAGAAAATTAATAAGTACAAAGGCAAGAAGGAATTCAAAAACTACAAGAACTACAAGGAAAAAGGCAAGAAAACTTGTTTTATGGCTAAATATTCTAATAGAAGTGAAGATGAAATGGTATATATTGTTGTAAAAGATGAATCTAATGATGAAGGAGATAACATGGCACCTATCTCTCATGTTAGAAAAAATGATACATGGATTATTGATAGTGGCTATTCATACCATATGATTGTTGATAAAACAAAGTTTGATCACATGGAACATTATGATGGAGGTAGTGTAAGATTTGGAAACAATGAACCTTATAACATGAAAGGAAGAGGTTGTATCTCTTTGACCAATAAAATTGTATCTGATAATTCTAAAATTGGGTTGAAGGACTAAAACATAATCTACTGAGTGTGGCACAATTGAATAACATTGGATCCAAGGTAGAATTCATGGATGGAAAGGCCAAACTACTAGATGATAAAAGAAATCTAATTGGATCTGGAAAGCAAACAAAAGCTAACCTAATTTATCTTGATCTCAATGAAAGTTCATGTTTTATTGCTCAAGTAGAAGAAAGCTAGTTATGGCAAAAAATATTATGTCATGTAACTTTGATAATCTAGTTAAGATAAGAAAACACATAAGAGTAAGAGGTATTCCTAGTTTGAAGAAACCTAATATGGTCTATGCAAAGTTACCAAATTGGTAAGATGGGAAAGACTAGTATCAAAAGAAAAAACTATCATTCTAAAGAAGTCTAAGAGATTGTGCATATAGACTTATGTGGACCTATTTGAATACAGAGTTATAGTGGAGAAAAGTTTTTCAATCTTTTTGTTGATGATTTTTGTAGAATGATGACTATAATGTATCTAAAAGAAAAATCTAAAGCTTTTCAAAAATTCAAGTGGTACTTGGAAAGAGTAGAGAAAGAAATTGGAAAGAAGTTAAAATACTTAAGATCAAAAAGAGGTGGTGAATTCATCTTCAATGAATTAAATAAATTTTGCATTGAAAAAAGAATTAAAAGAAAAGTATTAGCCCTTGGTACACTAGAGGAGAATGGTATAGCTGAAAGAAGAAACAGATCTATCATGGATTATGTGAGAACATTGATGATAGAAAAGAATGTTACAATCAAATACTGGATGGAAGATATCAGCACTGCAGTTCATATCTTGAATAGAGTATAGCTGAAGAAAGACTCAAATCAAACTCCTTATGAACTATGGTATGACTACAAACCCAATGTAAGTTACTTGAAAGTATTTGGTAGCAAATGTTACAACTTGGAAGAATCTAGAAAAGGCAAAATTTGATGTCAAACGTGATGAAGGCATATTTTTAGGATACTCTTGCAAAAGTAAAGCATACAAATGTTTGAATTTGTCTACACATAAAATCATAGAAAGTGCACATGTGAGAATTGATGAGTTTACAGAAAAGGGTGAAGGAGAAAGTAGTAAGAGCTTGATGATTATAGAAGATTTGTTTACTATGAACCTAATACCCTACCAAATCTATCTGAAAGAGAGGAAGCTTTACCTCCTGAGTGCCCAAAATCTCCAATAGTTACTGAGTTGTAGATAGTGCAACCTGAGTCATAGTTTGAAGGACCTGAATTATTATAGTCAAGAGCTACTAAGCTACTCTAAGAGAAAACTAAGTCTGATGGACCTGAGTCATAGACAATGGAATTTGAGCTTGACATTGAAGTTCATAATGAAATCGGTAAATCCAAAGAAATTGTGTTAGCAAGAAATGTCAGAAGGCATCATGCATCTGATTAGATCATTGGAGACAAATCAGATGGAACAATGACAAGAGACAAATTAAAAGGTATATGTTTGCTTGCTGAATTTGAACCTAGAAGTGTTAAAGATGCTCTGGAAAATGAAAGTTAGATTGAAGCAATGAATAAAGAAATAGAACTAATAGAGAAGAACAAAACTTGGACTCCTATTTCTAGACCCAAGGATAAAAATATAATTGTCACAAAGTGGGTGTTTAGAAATAAGCTAAATGGAGATGGAAAAGTATCTAGAAACAAAGCAAGGTTGGTATGTAAAGGCTATTCTCAAGAAGAAGGTATTGATTATGGTGAAACTTTTTCTCATGTTGTAAAATTAGAAGGTGTTAGAACTTTACTTGCATATTCAACTCACAAAAGATTTAAAGTTTATCAAATGGATGTTAAATTTGCATTCTTGAATGGAATTCTTGATGAGGAAGTCTACATTGAATAGCCGAAAGGTTTTTTAGATCCTAGAAAATGGGACATGGTTTGCAATTTTACACAAGGCATTATATGGTCTCAAGCAAGCTCCCAGGGCCTAGTATGAAAGACTTCATAATAACTTGGTATAGATTGGTTTTCAAAGAACAAATAATAATAGTAGTTAGTATAACAAAGAAGGACCAGACAAGAAGACTGTGTTGGAAGAAATATTTTTTGATGACACATTATTCATAGGAAATGATGACTTGTGCAAGGAATTTTCACTAGAAATGAGTAAGGAATTTGAGATGTCTATGTTTGGAGAGATAAAATTCTTTGTTGCATTATAGATTCAATAAAAGAAAGATGGTATCTACATTACTCAATCTAAATATATCAAGGAGATACTAAAGAAATTTGGAATGGAAGATTCAAGACCAGTTGGAACCCCTATGTCTACTAAAAATAAGCTTTTCAAAAATGATGATTCCAAAGAGGTAGATCAAACCACATCTAGATCAATAATTGGAAAATCAGAGTATGTAGTGCATACAAGGCCTAATATTGCATTAGTAGTCAGTATGGTGGCAAGATTCTCATCAAATCCCAAAGAAAATCATTTGATGGTAGTCAAAAGAATCATGAGATATTTGAAAGGTACTAAAGAATATGGTTTATGGTACAAGATAGGAGATTTTTCTAAAAGAGGGAGAAACTAAAGAAAAAAAGAGTTCACATTAATAGAGGGAGATCTCATGGATGAGAATTAGAATTAAACTAAGGATATGTTCCTTACTTTATTCTTGCTCCAAAATTTCATTATACTATGACATGTTGTGTTGCCATCAATGCCAAAGAGGAAGATTCTTGAATATAATTGATTAATAGTATATTGTCTTTGATATTACACAAAATGTCATATCATTATCAATCAGTGTATGCCAAGATCACTCAAGTAGTGAAGACAATTTTTATGTATCTACTAAGCATTCCATAGTTTTCTAAGTTTAGAAGGCAATATCTGTCAAGTTCACTTGGGCATCAAAGGAAAGTTTGCAGAAGATGATTGTTAATCGAGCTCACTCAATTAATGAAGGAAATGTTTGATGGAACCAATGTTAACCAAGCTCACTTGGTTGCCAAAGGAAATTTGCTAGTATACAGTGTTAACTGAGTTCATTTGGTTAATAAATAAAAATCACTTCTAGTTAGTGTTTATCGAGCAGGGTCAACTAATGAAGGATTTTCTTATTTCGACATAGTAAGTTCAATGGATTTATCTAATGATTCTAGCCAACTGAGAAGATGAATATTAATTATTCTAAGTTTTGTTTGAGCCAACTTGAAAAAATGAAATATATAAATAAAAGGTCAAATTGTGGGCTATAATGTGTGAAGTGTGTGTGAATGCATGGAAGCTTTGAAGATCTAATGATACAAAGAGGAAGAAAATTAGAAAGATGAGTAGAATATCCTTGTGAAGCTAAAAAGATACATTTGATCAGGAAGGATCAAGTATACAAGCCAAAATAGAGATCTGTAATCAACAATTTAGTTGCATTCAAATTAGGTCATGTCATTATTAATCTCTAATGATTATAGCAGTGATCTAAATCTCTTAATATAGTTGGCTTACAACTATTTGTAAATCCTCTAACAAGGTGGTAGTTCTATTGAATTATCTAAAGACCTCTAATAAGGCCACTTCTAATAGGGTGATTAAATCCTCTAATGGGGTCACACCTAATAGTGTGTTTTTAACCTTTAATACGATTGGCTCTTAACAGGGCTTACTTTAGAAGAGTGAAAATAGTAACTAGTTGCAATTGGTGGTTTTTCCCAAATTGGGCTTCCACATTAAATATCGGTGTCAAATGTGTTCATGTTATTTATTTTTTTATGTTTGCAACTAAGTTAAAGTAATAAATAATCATAGATAACATCTTAAGATTTGCATGTTAAGTAATTACCAAGCATTCTCAGTGTTTATCGAGTTACAACATCTTTGTGTGTTTTCCAAGCATCAGTAGAGTTTAATTTTTAAAGTTCATTATTTTTGTTCTGACATCTAATGGATTTGGGATTTATTTTGTAGTAACTAGTTCATCCCTCCCCTCTTAGTTACTCCTCTTATATTTCCAATAGTTTTATCATGCATTTATAAGTATTTCATCCTTGATGGCATATCTAAGAGGGTATAGAAGTTTCATTTTGTGTTTTTAAATCAGTTTTTGTATAAAGATAGATTATCTTTCCCATTTTATTTAAAATACTCTTTGATTCAAAGTCTCTAAGCCCATAGGAAGAATGAGTCCTAACCCATGACAACTATAAAAATAAAGTTGTTAAACCCTCTCTTATTGTATAGAAGAAGCAGAAATTGATTGGTAATGACCCTCATTCAAAGAAAATTAAGATTAAAAGTGAGGAAGGAGTTAGCGATAGTAAGGGTGTGAAGAAGGGTAACAAAAGAGAGATAAAGAAGAAAAATGTGGAGGAAGTTACAAAGTCTAATAATACTATTGAAGATGATGATAAAATGGAAATGGGGAACCTTAGTTTAAATTTGGATGGTTACTCTAGAAGCAGAGGTATTTCTATCGGCAAGGATAATGTGGATATTAGTAAAGAAAGGAAAATAGAGTCTAATGGTGGGTCAGAAGCTTTAGGAGATGAAGAGGGGAGACAAAGTGCTCACCCTACTTCCACTAAAAGGGAGTCTAGTGAGGATAAAAGGGACATGTAAATCGAAAAGAACAACGATGGTAAATCCCTTATCATGAAAGAGCACAACCAAAGTAAGGAGAATAAAGAGGAGCTTAATGAGAATCAAGATTTAAACACTAAGAGCTAGGTCAATATCAAGAAGAAAAAGGATACTACCATTGAATTGATGGGCATAGGGATGATTCTCATTAGAAAGAGTTAGATCATTAACAAGTTCTAAGAGCTCATCTAGAAAACCAAGTTGGAAATATTCCTCCAAAATTAAGGAATATGAATTGGAACTCCATCAATTAATCAAGGATAGTGGGTAGAGGATGGAGCTTTTTATCTCCATCTTATGTACTATGGAAGCTAGTTTAGGAAAGAAAAGCAATGAAGAGATTATGTCTCTAGATACTATTGGGGTGAAGAGTCCAGGAGGTCCTAGTAAGAGAACAAGGAAGAGTATGAAGAAAAAATTTACTCAGGCTCCTAAGGTTCTTGGGTCTACCATGATTGATATCATCCAGAGTATTGCGGACCCAGGCAAGGAGGTAATGAAGATCATTAAAGAGCTTCTGTAGGAGTTGGTTGGGTTTGCTGGTGTGCTAGTTTTTGGTCCATGTTGGTTTGTTGGTTCTTTTTTTTGTTTCTAGCTTTTTGTTTGTAAAACATGGGTTTGTTTCTTTTGGTTTACTCTAGTGGTTCCTAGTCCCTATAAAACCTGATTTTTTGATTTTTAGTGATGAACTTTACATTTTAGGTCCTTGTAAATCCTAAAGATGTGTCCTATTTATCATTAGATTTTGTAAAGGGTTTTAAGTCCCTTCGAAACCTATTTTTTCGTTAATCTAAACTATATTAGAATGAATTAATTACCATCGGTCTAAAATATGAGCAAAAAGGAATGGGAAGTAATTTTTAGTAATAAATTTTCCCCCCACTTTTAATTGTGTGGAATATAGTACTGAGATGCATGTCAAAATAAAATCAAGCAATCATCATATACAATAAATGCTTTTCAAACACATGAAGGCCACAAATCTACTCAAATTGTATAGATGTAGGTGACAATCATATGCTCTCTTATCAACATATAATATAAGGGTATTTTTGGCTTTTGATTTGATAGAATTTTAATGACCCAAAACTAAGAGAAAATCTGCCTAAGGTTTAGCTATTTTCCATACTAAACATATTTAATTAAATATGAGGACCAATTAACAAAGCAATTGTGTTTTCTATTATTTGATCTCTACAAGGTTCAAGTATGTACACTTAGGATTAGCTTTATGTTGTCTATGACATCACCTTCACTCTAACCCTTAATAAAGTAGAAAATGACCCAAGATCTTCTTTACTTATAAAAATTAAACAACAGTGTAGGAGCTAATCACATATTCTATTTACCCATAAGCTAAGTAAGGGTATACATTTTCAAATCTACAACTTAAAGTAAAATAATATTGATTTAATCTTGGTTTTAACCATGACAAATTATGAAGATCCTGGTGCCTCTTGATAACTAACCAATACCTTATCTAATATAGGCTATTAGATTTTAATTACACATCCCAAATATGTGATCTCTTCATTTACTTTGTAAAAAAATATTACACATTAAACTCAACCTTCTACTTAATGATCTTTGCTTCAACCATATGATTTCACCATTTTAAAACCTATCATTTACTTAATTCTTTGAATTAATGGAATAGATTCATAATCATATACACTCCTAAGTAGATTTCATCTAAGATCAATAAAATTTCTTCAAGATACTTAGAGAAACCATAAAATACCACAAAAGAGACAAGATACAAAATAATCATATGCTCAATTATAGATTGCTTGTATTAATTCCCTTGAAACTTATACATCATGATTTGTAATTGCAAACTATAACAATTTTTTTTACAAAGTATTAAATATTTTCTATTAAAAGTATTCTTCATAGTACTAGCAAAACATTCAAAACTCAGAAAACATGATATGGAGTGACAAAATATGACCTCTCTTCATAAAATGATTTCTTGCACCCTTCTTCCCAATCTTGAAAATCCTTGTATAACTAAGGATTGCAAGAATATTAAAAATAGGGAATGATACACATGTCAACAACCTATTGGTCACAAAACTTGAGGAATAATTATAGCAAGAATTGGTTGCAAAAGAACATGTGTACTATTGATCACTTGAGAAGCTAATGTAGACAACTTATACTTGTGACTCTTTATTCTCTTTGTATAACCACATGTTTTTACTTTTCCCTAGAAATAAAATATTCACTTCAAAGTTTCTCTTGTGGTGGGACCTCAAGGGGTGATTCATCAAAAAATGTATATTTCTAGATCTATTCTTCATACTCTTCATCAGCTGGCTATTGATATTTCAAAACATGATCTACCACCTATCTCCATGGGTTGTATTTGATAATACATTGTGTAACTCCTTTTTCAAAGATCTCATAGTATAGTGTTAGTGAACAGATTGTCTTTCTAATTACACAATGATAATTTTCTCTATGCCCAACACATGGAAAGTACAAAATTGTTCACAATAGTTGAGAAAATTTCATGTTATTTGTTTTCTCTCTATATTTATAGGTACAACTTCCTTTAAAATATCTATCAATGAATCAAAAACCAATTTTTCACTTTTTCCAAAAAGTGCATAAGGACTCTCACATACTCTTGGGTAGTGAGGTGATAATTTATTCATACAATAAAGATAAAATAACTCACAATAATTTTACCGTAACCATTTATTCAAAGAAAAGAATGATACAACCAATTCATAATAATCATTCAAGAAATTTGATCAATGTGACTTGCAAAATAAACATCAATAGATATCTTCAAATGATAAATCAAATGTTTACAAAGTAACAATGATTTAAACAATTCAAACACCAAGTTTTAAAGTTGGATCAAAGATGTGTGTGTGTGTGTGTGTGTGTGTGTGTGTGTGTGTGTGTGTGTGTGTGTGTGTGTATAGAAACTTCTTTCTTGTGCACAATTGTTCAAAAAGAAAAAATATATATGCTATCTATCTATTGTTATGTGTCAAAAGTACCTATTTTATCAGAGTATTTTCTAGCTTTCCATTCTAACCCCTAATTAGTTCAATGCCCCAACATTTATAGTTTCATTACATATCTGAAAGGCCTCCGTTAAAGCCCAACCATTTAAGTTCAAAAAGTTATGATAAGAACAAAAAAAAAAAAATGTTTTAAAAATGATTGCCCCAAACACAATCAAAAGTAACTATCCTGATTATACTTCATCACTGGCATTTTCCCCCTTGCCCATAGTTTGTCTTACCGATTTCTAGCTTCTAAAGGTCCTCATAAATTCTTGCATCGCATGAGAATGGGGGTTTTACAAGCTTAGTAGCTTAGTCCTACAAGCATCCTTTTTCCATTTGAATTCTTTGATCTGCAAGCTCTATTGTGGCATGAGGTTCCTGTTTAGACATAACATGGACTCAATATTTTCTAGTGTGGTGAAATCACTAGTGGTAGGTGATTCATTGTCCTTAATCTTTGTAATAGCATCATTGAAGCTTTTTCTTAATGCTTTAGAATCCATGTTGCCATCATCAAATTGTAGAATTCCTATAGGATTCACTATATTCATATCTTTAAGAAGCTCCTCATGCATCCTAACAATCTTGCTTTTGATCAATTGTATTATTTTAATAACTTCTTTGTAGATCAATTCTTTCTAACCAATATTATTTTTCGTAATGAACAACATACATGAATCTACAATTTTCATAGGGTTCTCACTTAGAAATTTAAGCACTCCAAATTTTTCAACTTCAGTCACCTAGAACACAACAGCCTAACACCAAATCCATTCAATTTCCCACCTTGGAATAAGAGTTTGAATTTATCCCAAGAGTATTTCCACTTCAACATACACAATGGTGAAATCTAGGATACACTTATTACCTTCCTTGATGGTGAAATTCACCCAATCCTACATTGCATCCAAGAGCAACTTCCCATTTTGCACTTGTTTTACCAGTTGTTGGTTATCTGTAGAATTAGGGTCAAAATATTGAGGGGTTTGAACAATTGGTAGGGCCCTAAGATTCATTAGTGAATCTATATAAGTAGCCATAGTAACCACTAAGGCTTTGAGTTCCTTCTTCCCCTTGCTATCCTTTTCTGACTGGGTTAACATATGATCAGCAAAAAACTGAAAGAAATTATTACCTGTATTTCTATTGATTGTCCCAAGTTCAACTGAAGTAACTTTGAAGCTTTTGTTGTCAATTTCTTGAGATTCAGTTATTTGTTTATACTTGGCCAATTCTGGTATGATTTTCCCAGTTACTGGGTCTTTAATTAAATGGGCATTAGTTTTTAGCTTTTTAACTTTAGAACCATGTGATGCATATTTTGTTACAATATCTTTCATAGGTATACATATTGGCTATAAATTTCTTTTCTTACTGCCCGAGTTAGATACCCAAGATGGGACAATGGGGTTAGCAGAGGTTGCTTGAGTATCCTAGGTAGGAGTCATGAATTTAGATTTGTCTACCCTAGAAGCTTCAATAAATTGCACATCACCATCAAGATTGTCTAAGAAGCCAAGACCATCACCTAACTCCTATCCTTGGGTCAGCATCTTTTCCTTTTCAACTTCTTGTTGCATGAGTGCTTTAGACTTAGTTTTAGATTTGGTTCAAGGAGCTGTGTTCTACCTATGAGTTGGCATCCTTTTTTTCTTACTAGGAGTCTGTTAGTGTAGTTTTTTCCCTTATGTTTGGGGGTATTTATTTTCCTACAGATTATTTAAGCTTGCTTAGGTTTATTTTATGTGGTTACTATGAGGACACATGGTGAAATACATAAGCCACATGTGTAACTCTTTCCCACAAATGGGTAGTTGAGTTACACATCTTGTTTTGGCTTTTTGTGCCACCTCTCATAACCACTATTTTGTCCTTACCTAGGTAGCTCATGGGGTAGTTAGATTTCTCGTACTTTTTTGGCTTTATATGCCACCTCTCTTTTTGTTTTCATATAAGGAGGTTATGCCACATGTTTTGGCATTTACCAAGTAGGTACAACCTCCCACCTTTTATGGGATATGGGAGTTAATGCACCTCTTTGATGTATATGCCCCATTTTTTTTATATATACAACCCTCTCCTCTCACCTTCACTAGTTCAGTGATAGCTCGATGAGAGTATTGAGAGTCTTCTCAAAATTCTCTTTCTTTGTCTCTATTTTTCTCTCATTTTAGATATCTCTTCATTCTTCTATTTTGATCTTCAATCATCTATTGAGTGGAGGTGCATATGATCTATGACCGACATTAGATCCTAGCTCGGTTCTTACTTCTTGCAGAATCTAACATGGTATCAGAGCAAGGTTGTCTGGTATAGCTCATTATTTTTCTAATTTATTTGAGAAATTTGAGATTATTATATAGCTAATATTTTTCTTAAAAACCAAGTATGCTCTTCTCCTACATCCATGAATGAACTAGAGAATCAGAATAGTTTAAAGAAAAATAAGAATCTGGTTAATCTAGTTTACATATACGTGAGATCTAGGTGACTGCAGCTTTGTGGTAATATTGGGGGCATCTTTAAGTACCTTCAGAGTGTCTAGAAGTCTTGAGAAAGTTAAAAGTGACTTTTACTTCACCAAAATTAGAGATTGGAGGAGACGGTAGCAAATCAGAATTAATTTTTTTGAAATTTTTTACTGGAGCCGTTTTCAATTGTGCTTCGAATTTCTAGCTTCTGCTCATTTTTAGAAAAAAAGATTTCTGGGTTTTATTCCCAAGGTCGAAAAACTATCTGGGTATCTGTCATTTTTTGCAATTAGTTGATCAATTTTGTGAAAATCATGTCTGAATCAGGCATATGCCATTTTTTATAAGTAGATTCAGAAACCTTTCTTAAAATTTTAATAACTTTTGCCTCGGGTGTCAATTTTTCACAAACAAATACTTGACGGGAAGCTAGAAATGAGACCTTTCCATCCATGTAGGTCTTATTAAAAAAGTATGTCATTTTTCATCAAATATTGCAGGTCAAATATGCTATATATGTTTATTTTCAATATGCCATAACTTTCATCTCAAATCTTCATTTTTCAAAAATGAATAGATGTTGGAAAGGCATTGTAGATTAATACACAACTACAAGATTATTATTTTTCACATTTTCTATCAGATTTAAATTGTACCAAAAATTGTAATTTTGGCCATTATAGGCTTAGAAAGCATTGTATGATGGTAAAAGCCTTGCAAACATACTAATTATAAAGTGCCAACATTGTAATGTCTGGGGGGAGGTGATTTTTTGAGACTAGTGGAAAGGGGGGGTGTCTCGTGTGTCTTCTTCCTTGCACTTTTCTCATTCCTTGCAATCTACTTTTCTGCACTCATGGATGCATCTATAGTTCCTATTTTAACACCATATAACTATTTTGAATGGAAATCAAAGATGATAATCTATCTCAAAAGACATGGATATCATAGGGTTACAATGAGACTTGAGATAGAACCTCAAGATGCTACAGAAAAGATAAAATGGTTTAATAAATGTGATGAAGCCTTTGGTACTTTGTGTATGTCAGTCTCTCTTGACCTTCTTTTTCACATTGAATCTGCCACTACACCAAATGAAGTATGGACCAAATTGGAAACACTCTTTGGTAAGTAGGATGAGTTAAGAGGTCATCAATTGGAGAATGAACTCATAGGGTTGAGTCCTACCAATTTTAACACCATACAAGACTTCTTCACAAAGTTGAAATCCATCATATTGCAATTGAAACAGTGTGGAATAGAAAAAGAGGACAAACAACTGATCTTAAGTATTCTTTCTAAACTTGGTCTAAATTATTTAGTCTTTGTTTCTACCTTTTATGCTACAAAAAGTGCCCTAGGTTTGAACTATAAAATGCCTTCTCTAGATGAGTTTTCTACAGAACTCACCCAAGAGTAGGATAAACTAGTTCACATGGGTACAATTAAACCCTCAAAGTCACATGCCTTGGTTGCAAATCAAGGCACAAAAGAATAGAAAGGGTCTGGGAAACAAGAAAAGAAACAAAAGAATCAAGGAGAAAAGAAGAAAGATCAGAAGCCTGTTGCTCCAAATGTAGATAATCAAACTTCTTCATCAAAAGGTGATCAACCTAAGAAGGAGAAGGTCAAGTGTTCTTATTGTAAAAGACCAGGACATGATGAGCACAAGTGTTTGAAGAAGTAGATTGATCACCTATCACATCTGCTTGAGAAAAACAACATTAAGTTGCCTGATTCTATCAAGCAAAGTTCATCAGAAGGGTCTTCAAAGGACATAGAAAAAAATAAGGGGAAAGAAAAGGGCAAGGCCCTAGTTGCAATTTCTTCACAACGTAATACCTGGATAATTTACTTGGGTTCCTTGCACTACATGACTTCTTCACAGGAAATTTTTGCTTCCTTAGAGCCATGTAGAACGCTTACCATACTAATGGGTGATGACACTCCTGTTGAAGTGCATGGGAGAGGGTTTGCTAATGTGGGCAAAGGAAAATTTCAAGATGTTCTTTTTGTTCCATCTTTGTCAACTAATCTCTTATCTATTTATCAGATCACTCACACTGGCTCTGGCAAGTGGGTTGAGTTCACACCAGATAATGTGGCAATCAGTGAATTGCATGATGGGTCTACAGTTGCTATGGGAAAAGCAGATCATCAATCCAGATTGTATTAGTTTTCTCACTTTGTTCCTGACTCTCCTTCAACAATTTTACTCACTCATTTAGATGAGGTGAGTCATTTGTGGCATCAGCAGTTTGGTCACTTGAATTATGACTATTTGCAGAAACTCAGTCAACAGGACATGGTTGTAGGGTTGCCTTCAATTCACTTTTCTGATGGAATTTTCCAAGAATGCATCCTTGGTAAGCATCTAGAAGAGAAGTATGACAAAGGCAAAGCATCGAGGGCTACACAGCTACTAGAGTTGGTATATAGTGACATGGTAGGTCCATTTCCACATCCATCTTTTTGTAGGGCTAGACATTTTTTGACATTCATTGATGATTTTTATAGATATACTTGGGTATATTTTCTCAAACATTAGTCTAGATCTTTGAGTCTTTTCAGGACTTCAAAGCTTTTGTAGAGAAACAATCTAGGAAGGCTATCAAAATTCTGTGTACAGATAATGGGGGGGAATATGTCAACCATAGGTTTGAACATTTTTGTGCCTGAGGGCATTGATCTTCAGCACACAGTTCCCTATAGTCCACAGTAGAATGGTGTTGCAGAATGCAAAAATAGGTCCTTGAAAGAGATGGCCAATTGTATGATTCACTCCAGGACTATGGCACCTCAATACTGGGTAGAGGCCATCAACTATGTGTGTTATATTCAGAACCATGTTCCTCATAAAGCTGTGAAGGGGGTAACTCCTTTCCAAGCCTAGACTGGTCAAAAACCCACAGTTAAGCATTTTTGAGTGTTTGGTTCTCCTGCATGGGCCCACATTCCAGCAAAGAAATGCAAGGCTATGGATCCATAGAGAAAGCCTTGGATATTTGTTGGGTACCTATATGGTGTTAAGGGCTATAAGCTTCTTCACCCTACAACTCATGAGTTGCTCATTAAGAGGAGTGTTCATTTCGAGGAGGAATCTTCCAATTCTTCTCCTATCACTTCTCCATCCACTATTACATTGGAGACATTGTAGCATGATGATAGTTCTTCAGAGAATCTTAATCTTCCTAATCTACATGAGGAATCTTCTTCCTCCACTTCAAATGATGAGAGTGATGATGAGGATCTATCTTCTTCTCCAAGTCATCATTCAAAGGTTGATGATTCTCCTCTAGATTCTTCTGCCACAAGGCCTCTTTGGGCTTAGCAGACTTTATAGTCAATAGGTGATTGGGTTGGTGATCCTTTAGATGCAAGAAGAACAAGGTCACAATTTCAGCCACTCCACATCTCTTTGTTGCTTCAGATTCTGATCTATAGACTTTTCAGGAAGCTTCTGGTGTCCCTGAGTGGGATACTGTAATAAAGGAAGAGATCAATTCCTTAGAAAGGAATCATAGATGGGATTTAGTCCCTCTTCCTAAGGGAAGAAAACTTGTTCGATGCAAGTGGATCTATCAAACAAAATTTGCAATAGATGGGTCGATTGACAAGCATAAGGCTCCCTTGGTCACCAAAGGATTCTCCCAAGTGCCTGGGATTGACTACTCTAAGACTTTTGCACCAGTAGCCAAGATGAATTCCATCCAACTTGTACTTTCTATAGCTACAACCCATCATTGGGAAGTTCATCAAATGGATGTGAAGAGTGCTTTTCTTCATGGTGACCTTCAGGAGGAAATCTACATGGAGCAACCACAAGGGTTCATCCAAGATCCTTCATTGGTTTTTCATCTTTGAAAGTCTCTTTATGGCCTCAAATAGGCTCCTCAAGCTTGGTATGCCAAGATGGACACCTTCCTTCTGTCAGTTGGCTTCACTAGATGCCATTCTAATTCGAACATCTACTTTCTACAATAGAATGATACTCTAACATTTTTGGTTCTCTATGTCGATGACTTGTTGATCATAGGGAGTCACCCATCGACCATAAAAGTAGTAAAAGCAACTCTTCATGATTAATTTTTGATGTCAGACTTGGTTCTTTTGCACTATTTTTTGGGGATTGAGATCACTTAGTCTTCGTCAGGTATCTTCATGGCACAAACCAAGTATGCACTTGATATGCTCTCTAGGTTTCACATGGCTAATTGTAAGCCTACAATAACTCCATTTCTATCAGGGGTCAAACTTGAGGCTAATTGTTCTTCACCCTTGGTTGATGGCACTTTATATCGATAGCTTGTTGGGAGTCTCATCTATTTGACTCACATAAGGCCTGACATTTCATATGTCATGGGCATAGTCTCTTGATTTATGCAGGAGCCACATGAGTTGCATTGGAAAGAAGCTAAGAAGATTCTCCACTATGTTTAGGGAACTCACAGTTATGGCATTCACTATGTAGCAAGCATGGATTTTGACTTGGTGGGATACACAGATTCAGATTGGGCAGGTGATTCTCAGGATCGCAAATCTACTTCAAGGTATTGCTTTTCACTTGGTTTCAGTCTAGTTTTTTGGTCAAGCAAGAAGCAATCTACAATTTCTCTTTCATCTATTGAGGCTGAGTATCGAGGGGCAGTTAATGCCACCACTAAGGCCATCTAGCTTCATAATATTCTCACTGAGTTTGGCATTTCAGAAAGCCCACAGTTATCTTTTGTGATAATCAGAGTGCAATATAGATCTCAAAGAATCCAGTCCATCACCAGAGGACCAAACAAATTGAGATACATATGTACTACATTCAGGAGGTAATTCATGCAAACATCATTGATCTCAAGTACATCCCAACATCGGAGCAGATTGTAGACATCTTCACCAAACCCATCACTGAGAGCAAGTTCCTTCATTTGCAAGCTTTGCTATGGGTGCAACCAGTGTCTACTTTTGAAGGGGCTTCTAGTCCTTCATCTCACTCTCTCTACTCTGGGGGGCTGTTTTCTTTCTCTCTTTTGGGGAGGAGTTTTTCCCATTGGGTTTTCTCCTTTTCTCCATTTGTGAGAGATTTTTTTTACATGGGTACCTCACCAGGCTTCACTTGCTAGCACCCATATCTTTTCACCCGCCTAAGCTACACTTAAGGGGGGGGTGTTAGTGTAGTTTTTTTTTCCTTATGTCAGGGGGTATTTATTTTCCTACACATATTATATAAGCTTTCTTAGGTTTATTTTATGTGGTTACTATGAGGACACATGGTGAAATACATAAGCCACATGTGTAACTCTTTCCCACACATGGGTAGTTGAGTTACACATCCTCTTTTGTCTTTTTGTGCCACCTCTCATAACCACTATTTTGTCCTTACCTAGGTAGGTCATGGGGTAGTTAGATTTCTCACACTTTTTTGGCTTTATATGCCACCTCTCTTTTTGTTTTCATATAAGGAGGTTATGCCACATGTTTTGGCATTTACCAAGTTGGTACAACCTCCCACCTTTTATGGGATATGGGAGTTAATGCACCTCTTGGATTTATATGCCCCATTATATATATATATATATATATATATATATATATAGTCCTCTCCTCTTACCCTCACTAGTTCAGTGATAGCTCGGTGAGAGTATTGAGAGTCTTCTCAAAATTCTCTTTCTTTGTCTCTATTTTTCTCTCATTTCAGATATCTCTTCATTCTTCTATTTTGATCTTCAATCATCTATTGAGTAGAGGTGCATATGATCTATGACTGACATCAGATCCTGGCTCGGTTCTTGCTTCTTGCAGAATCTAACAAAGTCAACACAACACCTACAATAGGAGATGAAACTTGGGTGTCAGAGGTCAGTGGTTTAGAAAAAGAAACCATCTTTGGAGATGGTTCATTGACTACTTTCATGCTCTGCCTCCTTAGCCAATTATCTATATGGGTGAGAATGGATCTAGTTCTTAGATTTATGTCATCTTCTTCTTCCTAATTCCAATCCACTTCTAATTGTCTCAAATCACTAGCCTCCTCCAACCTGGGTTCAACAATGTCTAAACCATCTTTAACTACTCCTTCTAGTTGAAATTTAAATTTGAGGGAATTGATTTGTTGAAGTCATAATCTTGAGTGGTCTCTTTTTAACACTTATTTATTTTTACAATCTTTCCATAAGTCTTCTAGGTCTAGAATTATGGATAACTGACCCTTTAGACCAAGAACTTGAGCCACAAATCCTTTACTATCAAAATCCCTTCTTCCTTGGTAAGACCCAAAACCAACACCAAGAAAATTACTTCCTATGACTGAGGCCTTGATCATGTTGCTACAAGTCAAAGGACCAAGTTTGATAGGAAACACCGACTCCCAATTCTCTTGAGGTAAATTATCCTTAATGACAGAGAATAACTGCCTACAGAGCTTAGTTAAAACAAAATAGTCAAATGCATAACATGGTAACCTCATTAGCTCATCTTCAAACCCACCTACTCTTAAATAGGTGAACTTAGCAAATTGTATGTAATAGTTTCCATAATTTTGAATTAATCTCTTGGCTTCTAAGGACAATCTGGGCATGGGTGCCTTTTTCAGAGATAAATGCACACTTTCTACCAATACATCATGTACCTTTCTAAAATTTTCTAACACTTTATCTCTTTGAAGTAGGGTACAATATTGATAGACTATTATTTCCTCACTCCAAATTTCATGAGGTAGGTAAGTAAGATTACTAACACAAGCAATGCAGTATATGAGATAAGAGGCCATATAGAAATTTTCCTTATATTCCCTAGCATGTTTATGCTATGTTGAGCTAGAAATTATTTTGGCCCAATCCATCCATTTTTCCCCCTTTAAAATGATCTCAACACAATCAAACATCCATTCTTCAAAAAGGAGGACATTGACTGAACACTTAACTTAGTGTAACAACACCACAAGATCATGAATATGGGGTTTTAGGTGATCTTTTGTGACTATCTTAGGTAGCCTTGAACCTCTTCCATAATTATTTGTTGTCCAATTCTTGGCTAGGATGATATGGTATTCTCTAGGGGTTTCTTGGTACTCAGCTAGGGATTGGATAGGAGAAAATGTCATGAATGTGCTTTCTGGTAGACATAAAACTGAGGCAATAGTTTCCCTAGATATTGATAGCATAGGTTCTTAATCTTTTTTTAGGATAATTTTAATCCTTACATCATAATGATCAATGTAGGGTTGGAGTAATTTAGGGCTTAATAGGATAGGAGGGAAAGGTGCTACTTCAATCAGACCACTAGTCAAAATTTCCATACAACCATTCAATTCATCAACTCACTCAAAGAAATTTAACTATAGCTTTTCCACCCTTACACCTTCTAAAATGGTATCACAAATAATAGGTCTCTTGCATTCCAAACTCAAAATATTCCCAAATAAATGTAACATAGATTTCATTTCAAAAAAGGAAAGCAAGACTCAAACTGTTTCTATTTTGAAATGCACATAGATGGTCAAACAAAAAGAAGGTATTTTTGTGTTCTTACCTACAACTTTCCAAGAAAAATAACCTCTTTTCTTGTCCCTTAGTAGCTCCTTCTTCAAATCTCCTTTTTGCATGATAAACAAAAGGAAAAACTATGCTCTTTTTAAGGGAAAGAGAACATACATGTGAAAGTATAGCCTCATAATGAGACATGCATGATAGATCAACTATGGCTAGGATCACATGTTCAAAAGCTCTCAACGTGACCTTTTATTAAATACTTCCCTTTATGGCTATACTAAAAATGATTAACTTTGTTTGACACCTAATGCTTCTTTTTTGGTGAAAAGATCTTTGACTTCAAATCATGATGGCATTTTCCCATGCTTGAAATCAAGGCACTCTTTTAAATTATTACCTCCTAATGTGGTAATTTATGCCATGTGAAAATGGCAGCTTCACTAGCCCATAATCAATTTTTACCAAAGAACCTTAGTAGTAGAACCACTTCAAATTGTTTTGAACCAAGATTCAAAGGGGTTCAAAGTAGTTCAAAAGAACACTCTGTAGTCTCACACGAATTATCTACAGAAGACAAAGGTTAGCATTAAAAACTTTTGACTAAACTACTTTGAACTACTTTTTAACTAAGGTTCAAAGTGGTTCAAAGTGGTTTGGACAAACACAAGGAATAATGGGAAGCTTCAGGAGACTTTATACATTGTTTTCAATGGTTAGGAGAACACGAAGTGACAATAAGAAGCTTTGATAACTAGATGGGTAGTTTAGAAAAAGTTTAAAATAGGGCAACTCACAATATGACTAACAAGGGCTCTAACTAGGAACTGGGTACACAGAGAACTCAAAAAATAAGAAACAAAAATAGAACTAGAACCAAATAAAAAATAACAGGAAGAAGAAAGAAAATAGAAACAAAGCCACAAACAAAAGGTATGTACAAGATCAGGACCTTTAAGACATTAGATCCTTGTTAACTTCAAATCCTGCCCATTATAGGTAAAGGGAAAAATATTGCCATCTGGGTAAATTAGACAAAAAGTGTTTGGACCAACAACTTCAAAGATAATAAATGGCCCTTTCCAAAGGGAGTCAAATTTTCCATGTGCTCCTTTAGGTTCTCTCCTCTTATCCCACAAAAGAACTTCATCATTTTTTAGGAAACTATGAGGCCTAGTTCTCATATCAAAAATTTGCTTCACTTTCATCTGATGCTCTGTAATGTGATCAACAAGCTTTTCCCTTTCTTCATCTAATTTGATCAAATAGATTATTCTATTTTCTAAGGAGTCTAAAAAAAATGATCCTCAATCACAGATTGCAATTTTGAAGTAAACAACTCTAGAGGTAGGGATACTTGAGTAGTAATTCCATATACTAGCTCAAATGAGGCCATGCCAATGGCCCTTTTAGGAGTAACACCATCAACTTACAATGCTTCATACAATTTTTTGTCCCAATTCCAAGAATTACCAACTACCAATTTTTTCATTATTGTAACCAAGATCTTATTACTAGATTTTGCATACACATTCCCTTAAGAAAAATAATCTGATGAATGAGCTAGGGATACACCATGCTCATAACAAAAAAGAGAAATCTCTTTGAATGAAAAATAGGATGTATTGTCTAAGACTATCTTATGAGGAACCCCAAACTTGACAAATATATATTCAAATAAGAACTCACATACCACTTGAGAATTGGCCTTCTTGGTTGGGATAGCTTCCACCCACTTGGTGAAATAATTAGTGGCTATTAATGTGTATACATGCCTAGAATTGGATGGAGGACTTAGAGGTCCAATGAAATCAATTCCCCATTGATGAAAATGTTCATCGATCAATACTGGCCTAAGGGATAAGGCTGCTAGTTGAGGGCGCCCAGTGAAAAGTTGACATTTTTCACAATTTTTTACGAACTTGTAAGCATTTTTTAACATACCTAGCTAGTAGAAGAAATTCTTGAGGATTTTAAAGGTAGTCACTAAAGATGAGAAATGCCCTCCACATACATTTCAATGGTACACTCTTAACAACTTTTCTTATTGTTCTGCATCTACACATCTCAAAAAGGTTCCATCTATCTCTCTCTTATACAAAATACCATTAGAAATCACGTATTTTACAGCCTTCAAGCTAAGATTCCATTTTTCTTTATAGCTCATGTTTGGATGACATTCATCATATGTTAGAAAGTATCTTACATTGGAGAACCAAGGGTCTATTGAACTTACTAGTAAAATAGTGGGTTTTTCTTTAGTATTATCAAGAGATGAATCTTTGTTTTCAGCCATCAATCTATATAAACATCATCTTCTTACTAAATAAGTAGGCTTAATGGTTAAATAATATTCTTGAATCTTAGTTACCCATATAGCTCTTTTATTTATCCCAATCTACTGCTATTTTACCACTATTTCTAGCACATAGACAATTGAATGGGAATGCAAAATGTAATACCTAAACTGCTTCAATGCCTTTACCACAATGAATTCAATTTTCTTCATTTGAATATAATTTAATTCATGTTTTTTCAAGGGAATGCTCATGAAATAAATCTAGGCTTTATTATCTTTATCATCCTTTTGAGTTAGAACACTAGACAAAGTATGTTCTAAAGCATAGCAGTAAATAATGAAATCTTTTTCAAAATTAGGACTTACTAGCATAGGTGAATTTGAAATGGTTGTTTTAATATCCTCAAAAGCTTTCTTGCCCTCTTCCTTCCATCTAAAGGGATGTTTTTCACTCATCATACACAACATGTATCTTACCTTTTTAGAAAATTCATGGACAAAACTTTTTAGAAAATTGATTTGACCAAAGAAGGACTTCAAATCACTTCTATTAGTAGGCAGTTCCAATTTCTATATTGCATTCACCCTTTCTAGGTCAATCCTTATACCATCCTTAGAAATGATATGTTTGACCAATTTTCCCTCCTCTACAAAGAACACAGACTTTTTGGGATTAAGGGAGATACCATGTTGCCTGCATTGGTTCAGTACCATTCCTAAGTCTCTCAAGTGGTGTTTCCTTCTCTTAGAGTATTTAGTCAAGTCATCAAGATAAATTAAAATTAGTTTGTCCCTCAAATCTTTAAAGGAAGAATTCATTGCCCTCTAGAAAGTTGCTCCTACATTGATCAAACTGAATGGAAAATAATTATAACTAAAAGTGCCCTAGGGAGTAATGAAGGTTGTCTTGTGCTGATCCATAGGTGCAATGCTAATTTTATTGTATCTTGAATACCTATGAAGCATTGACATAACTTTAGATCCAACAACCACCTGCAAAATATGATCCATAGTGTGAAGTACATAATTGTCCTTGAGGCTAGCTTGATTCAAATTTATAAAATCCACACAAATTCTTATTTCACCATTTTTCTTTCTCACAGGGATAATATTTGCTACCCAAGTTGAGTGATAAATCAAAATTTTTGAAGTTCTTCAAGTCTTCATATCCCCAGGAAAAGACATCTTGATACTAGGCAAGGAGTTTAGACAATTTATCCTTCTCTTTCTGGGAGTAGGTTTGACCAATGGAAATCCATTTGGGGATATCTTCATTTTTTATATTTATTTTGTAATGTTCCTCTACACCTTTATCAGGGTCAATTCTTTTATTTTTGGCACTATCATCTTTCCTACCAAAGAGATGTTCTAGAGACACCAACCCCTTTGGGATGTGATTACCTTTCAATTGAACAACTTCTCCTTATTTGGATGATCCTTCTCTATTAGGTTTACCCTCATGGTTTGATCCTTTGAAGAAATTTTCAGCAAAATTCCCTACACACTCAATGAAATCCTTCAATTGTGCATCATTATCAAAAACCTACTAGTGATTGACATTATCCAAGACTCTAGGTCTACAAATCATTTCAATCCTATAGATATCACTTTTGAATTCTGGATGTGGTAACAAAAAGGCAGCTAAAATAGCTAAGCAGTCTACTTTAGAATTTTGAGAACAAGGCACAAATTCAGTAGAAAATGCTTCAAAAGATTCAATTTCATCCCAAACCAGATTTCTATAGTGCTTCAGCCTATCATTTTTTAAAGAAAATTTATTCCTTACCTATTTGACAATGAGTTCGGCATCACCTCTCACCTTTAGTTGCTTCACCCCCTTTGTTTTGGCTTCTTGAAAACCTAGGAGCAACACTTCATACTCCACAGTGTTGTTTGTATTATGAAAATCTAATTTAAAAGAAAATGGAAGAATTTCTCCTAAAGGTGAGATTAGAACAACACCCACACCTAACCCAGAATTTGAGCAACTTCCATCAAACTCTAGAGTCACAAGGCTTCATCGCCATTTGCTTTTTCAATTTCCTCACATTGTTTCTTAGGAAAAACAACATAGTTTCCAAACTGACATTCTTCATATAGTATATATGCTTTAGGATTGTCTAAAGTACAACTGTGTATTTATTCTTTGATTCTGGCTCTAGTTTTATCTTTTTCTTCCCTACTAGAATGTAAGCTTCAGATCAATCTATTTTTTATTTCTCCACCCATATCTTTATAGAAAGTCCTATTGATAAACATTCCATAATTGGTTGGTATGTTAGCTAAAAGGATAGTAATTTTTAGCCTTTTCTTTGGGTAGGCATAAAGAACAACTTGTACATCTTTAACTTGGCCAACTAGCAGTACTTGCTTCCCACCCATAGAATAACAACATCCAAAAGTTTTCGTAAGATCTAAGCTGAGAGTTTTTGCAATAGGCATTGGTATAATATTATCCGATGCTCCAGATTCAATGATACAATTGTTGAGCTTCTATCTATTTAATAATAATGATACATAGAAGGGATTGGTCTTTTTCTCTTGTGTTTCTCCATCAATAGTATTAATAGTTGATTCCCTATAAGGAGCATTTTTTTTGTACCCTTCAAATATAAAAATAGGTTCAGTTGTAGCCTTTGGGTTTTCAATCATATTATCACTAAATTTAGCATTAGTAGTAGAGCCTCCATTTACATATTGGACTAACTTATCTAATTCCTTAGGATTCAACCTCAAACATTTGACTGGAGAAATGGATATAGAAGAAGACTTATAGAATTCTATTATATCAAAAGCTGAGGTACTAGCTGCTGATTTTTCTCCAGTCAATATTTTGCTCTCTGCATTTTTTGTAGAATTAGCTTGTATGTGTTCTTTCCCTTTAACATTCGATGAGTTTGGATTGGCTCTTGCATAGGGCTTTAGATTCCTTTGACCCTTGGTCCTTATTGTACAAGCAGGGTCTTGAAGTGTCATGAAAACATCACCTCCCCTTTCTATTTCTAGTTCATATTCAAGCAAATAAGCACCTGCACTTTCATTTTCTACTTTTTCACTTTCAGGTGGTTGTTCTACTACAAGGGCATCTTTCACTAATTGAACAAAATTTAACCAATCTAGACATGTTCATCCATCATGATCCATGGTCATATGAAAAGAACACATCACCTCTTTAGGGGCCTCTTCAATTTTCATCCTTGTTTGATGGGTAGTTAATTGTTAGTCTCAAAATAGTTTTGACATTTGAGTGCCAACACACTTAACCATTTTCTACATTGGAGCCGAGCACACTATGTATGCTGAGCCACAACATGAGCTGAGTTAGGAAATCCAATAGGTGTCGAGTGATCTTTAGGTGCCAAGTGAAGAACAAGTGCTGAGTGAAGGTCAGGTGCCGAGTGAAGAACAAATGTCGAGTGACTTTAGGTGCCGAGTGAAGAATAAGTGCTGAGTTACAGATGATGCCAAGCAATACAAAAATGCAACAGGAGCCGAGTAAGCCAGTTTTCTATAAGTGTCGAACATCAAGAATCAGTAAGTGCCGAGTAAGATAGAATGTACATATGAGGTTGCAACTTTACTAATTCAGATGTAAACCATTTTCATGGCCAACATATGATGAATCTCGAAGGATTAAAATGATAAGATCAAATCTTTTGTATTTCCTATGCAATCTACATGCAGCCAATAAGAAAAATGGAGAATGCATGCAACCAATAATAAAAGTACAAGGAATGAGTGGGAAATAGAGATTCAATATGGATCATAGATCCACATCTAACCCTAAGTCTTCGAATGTCTTTATAAGGAAGACTAAGTCTCATTGAATATAAGAGTGAATGGATGAAGGTGTGTAAGGGAAACTATTTTCAGAGTGAAGAATATCAGATCTTAGAGGATCAAGATCAAAGAAAGCAGATCAAGTGCCTGTATTCAGCAATCAAAGGATTGTAAACTATCGGTTTTATTATACCTAATACTCTCTAGCAACTGTATTAGAAAGGAAACCCTATGATGATAGGTTAGCTTAACAACTACTTTGTAGATCCTTTAAATAGGTGATTAAATCCTTTAATAGGCTAACACTTCATGTAAAGTGTTTGTAAATCCTCTAAAAAGGTCACATTTAAAAATGTGTTGTAGCCTTTAACAGGGTAGATCATCAGAAGTGGTAAAACGTTATTGCTGCAGTGATTTTGTGGGTATCATCCGCACCCCAGTTTTACCTTCTTATTCCTAAAGGGTTTCTGGGTTACCAAAATTTCAAGTGTTATGTGGTGATGAACATGTTTTTTTCATAATTGCTTAATGTTGATATGCATGCACGTACATTTCAATATTATGTTATTAAGGATTTTTGAAAAATAGGTTAAAAGCTAGTACTTCTTATTCACCCCCCCCCCCTCTCAAAAGCATTCTTTCCATTAAGATATTTCAACAGCTAATGTAGGGGTTTTGCTATAATTTGGGGGTTGTTTTCACCTATGAATAACCTAGTAGAGAGCTTCGTAAGGGCCATGGGGTTTATTCCTCTACCTTTTCATCATTGCTACATCATTCATCAACTTTTGCATGATAGGATCTATAGGAGAAGAGGATGAAGCAGTCCCAAAAGTTTGAACTTCTCTTCTCCATTTACAGCAGTAATAAATGCATCCTCCAATTGAATAGTTATCCTTTAGGTAACAAGTAAATTGGCAATAGCATCCTTAATGAGATGAAAACTTACATCTAGAGGGACAACATTGACAAAGAATATCTTTTGGTTTTCTGCATTAGACCTAAATGGTATGGGAATTCTTTGAATTAGCCTATTGAATTTTTCCACAAATTCCCTCATAGGTTCATGTATTTCCTTTTTCATTTGACTAAGTTGAAGTAACAAGGAGCACTCATTCTCAGGGGCTTTGAACCTATTTTCAAACATATTTTTCATATCATTCCAACTAGTAATGGAATGTTGGGGTAGGTGATTGAACAAATTAGTAGCAACATTAGTTAGCATTCATACACATAGTCTAATAGCAATTTCTTGGGTAGGGATGCTTATAATGCCACAAGCTATATGAAAGGCACTCAAGTGATCATCTATTGAAACTTTACCATCTCGACTAAATTTAGGTAGGATTTCTATAGTGCCTTTAGGTAATGTTGCAAGTCTAACAGTAAGGTTTAATGGATCATTATTATGTCCCCATGGTTGATTGACAACCATGTTTGGTAATGTGACTTATAGAGGTTGGATATTCAAATGAGAAGGAACAAGAGCTTTCAATGGAAGTAAAGACTACACTAAAGGTGAGAAAGGGGATTTTTTTGGTGGGGAACTGGGTCTACTTCAAGACTTACTTTTCTTCTTTTTGGGATTGTTAAAATTAGGCAATAAAGTCAAATTCTTTAAAGGTTCAAAGTTTTCACCTAGAATCCCCTTTTCTCTTTCTCCTCTTGATATCTCCTAGTAGCTATCTCTACCTCTCACTTCTTGTTTAGGGTCTAGTAGGTGCTTGAGCAAGCCTATTGACCACTACCTCTTCTTAAACCTCAAACACACCCCTTAATAGTTCAGCCCATTCGTCTTCTCTTTCTAGCACCCTCAACACTTTTTGAAATTGTTGGCTATTTTGATGCAATGTCTAGGTAGCTGCAGTTAAATCTAAGACTATATCCTCTTGTGTATTTTCAAATATAAGATTAGGCTATAACATAGGGAACATATCATTATGTAGGAGAACAATTATAATTCATAGCCTTTTTTTTAAAGTTGGTTCTATTTAACAGGGGCTCTCCCCAATAGAGTCACCAAAAATATGTTAGTGAATATATTGTCTTTCTAATTACACAATGATAATTTTCTCTATGCCCAAGACTTGGAAAGTACAAAATTGTTCACAATAGTTGAGAAAACTTCATGTTATTTGTTTTCTCTCTATATTTATAGGTACAACTTCCTTCAAAATATCTATCAATG
Organism: Cupressus sempervirens; assembly: GCA_028749045.1. NCBI lineage: Eukaryota > Viridiplantae > Streptophyta > Pinopsida > Cupressales > Cupressaceae > Cupressus > Cupressus sempervirens. The sequence goes on along the minus strand of CM053784.1, from coordinate 71,116,728 downwards.
AATCAAAAACCAACTTTGCACTTTTCTAGAAAGCACATAAGGACTCTCACATACTCCTGGGTAGTGAGGTGATAATTCATTTATACAATAAAGATAAAATAACTCACAATGTTTTCACTATAACCATTTATTCAAAGAAAATAATGATATAACCAATTCATAATAATCATTTAAGAAATTTGATCAATGTGACTTGCAAAAGAAACAACAATAGATATCTTCAAATGATAAATCAAATGTTCACAAAGTAACAATGATTTAAGCACTTCAAACACCAATTTTTAAAGCTAGATCAAAGATGATATTATTTTTATATATATATATATATATATATATATATATATATATATATATATATATATATATATATATATATATAGAGAGAGAGAGAGAGAGAGAGAGAGAATTCTTTCCTATGTGCAATCATTCAAAAGGAAAATATATATATGCTATCTATCTATTGCTATGTGTAAAAAGTACCTATTTTATCAAAGTATGTTCTAGCTTTCCATTCTAACCCTTAATTAGTTCAATGCCTCAACATTTATAGTTTCATTACATATCCAAAAGGCATCCATTAAAGCCCATCCATTTTGGTTTGAATAGTTATGATAAGAAAAAACAAAAAAAAATTAAAAATTAAAATGGTTTCCCCAAACATGATCGGAAGTAACTATCTTGATCAGACTTCATCATCATCTTTTTCCCATCACCCACAATTTTTCTTACCAATTTTCAACTTTTGAAGGTGTTCATAAGTTCTTGCATCACATGAGAATAGGGGTTTTTGAAGTTCAGTAGCTTAGTCCTACAAGCATCTTTTTTCCATTTGAATTCTTTGATCTTCAAGCTTTGTCACGACATGAGGTTCATGTTTAGACATAACATGGATTCAATATTTGCTACTGTGGTGAAATCACTAGTGGTAGGAAATTCATTGTCCTTAATCTTTGTAATAGCATCATTGAAGCTTTTTGTTAATGCTACAAAATCCATGTTGCCATGATCAAATTGTAGAATTCCTATAGGATTCACTATATTCATATCTTTAAGAAGCTCCTAATGCATCCTAGCAATCTTGCTTTTGATGGATTGTATTTGTTTAATAGGTTCTTTAAAGATTGATTCTTTCCAACCCATATTATTTTTCATAATGAACAAAATATAAGAATCTACAATTTTCATAGGTTCTCACATAGAATTTTAAGCACTCCAAATTTTTCAACTTTAGTCACTTGGAACACAATAGCTTGACATTGACTCAATTTAGCTTCCCACCCTAGAATAAGAGTTTAAATTTCAACAAAGAGTGTTTCCCCTTTAGCATATGTAGTGGTTAAATCTAGGATAAACTGATTACCTTCCCTGATGATGGAATTCACCCAATCCTACATTGTATTTGAGAGTAGATTCCCCTTTTGTATTTTTTTTACTAATTGTTAGCTATCTATAGAATTAGGGTCGAAAGATTGAGGGGTTTGAACAACTGGTAAGGCATCGAGATTCATCAATGAATCTATATAAGTATCCATGGTCACCACTAAGGCTTTGAGTTCCTTCTTCTCCCTGCTATCCTTTTATGACTGGGTTAACATATGATCAGCAAAAAACTTGAAGAAATTATTACCTATATTTTTGTTGATGGTCCCAAGTTCAATTGAAGTAACTTTGAAGCCTTCACTGTCAATTTCTCCATATTTAGTTTTTTGTTTATACATGGCCAATTCTACTATGATTTTCCTAGTTACTAGGTCCTAAATTAAGTGGGCATTAGTTTTTAGCTTTTTAACTTTGGAACCACATGGTGCATATTTTGTTATAATATTTTCACAGGTGTACATACTAGCTGCAAATTTCTTTTCTTACTGATTGAGTTAGATAACTAGGATGGGACAATGTGATTATAAGAGATTGCTTGAGTATCTTGGGTAGGAGTCATGAATTTAGGCTAGTCTACTCACAAAGATTCAATAAATTGCACATCACCATCAGGATTGTCTAAGAAACCAAGAGCATCACCTAAATCCTATCCTTGGGTTAGCATCTTTTCCTTCTAAACTTCTTGCTACATGAGAGCTTCAGACTTAGTTTTAGATCTAGTTCAAGGAGTCGTGTTCTGTGTATGAGTTGGTATCCTTTTCTACTTACCAGGAGTCCACACACCACCTACAATAGGAGATGAAACTTGGATGTTAGAGGTCAATGGTTCAGAAAAATTAACTATCTTTGGAGATGGTTCATTTACTACTTTCATGCTTTACATCCTTAGCCAATTGTCTTTATGGGTTAGAATGGATCTAGTTCTTAGATTTATGTCATCTTCTTCTTCTTGATTCCAATCCACTTCTAATTGTCTCAACTCACTAGCATCCTCCCACTCAACTATGTATGAACCATCTTCAACTACTCCTAGTTAAAATTTCAATTTGAGGGAATTGATTTGTTGAAGTGTTAATCTTGAGTGGTCTATTTTTAACACTTCTTTTTCATTTTTACAATCTTTCCATAAGTCTTCTAGGTGAGAAATTGTGGATAACTGACTCTTCAGACCAAGAAATTGAACTACAAATCCTTTACTATCAAAATCCCCTCTTCCTTGGTAAGACCCAAAACCAAAACCAAGCAAATTACTTCCTATAACCGAGGCATTGATCATGCTGCTACAAGTCAAAGGACCAAGTTTGATAGGAAACACTAACTCCCAATTCTCTTGAGGTAGATTATCCTTAATGATAGAGAATAGTTGCCTGCAAACCTTAACTAAAACAAAATAGTCAAGTGCACAACGTTGTAACCTCTTTGGCTCATCTTTGAACCCACCTACTCTCAAATAGGTGAACTTAGCAAACTACATGTAATAGCTTCCATAATTTTAAATTAATCTCTAGGCTTCTTAGGATAATTTAGGCATGGGTGCCTTTTTCAAAGATAAATGCACACTTTCTACCAATACATCATGTACCTTTCTAAAAATTTCTGTCACTTTATCTCTTTTAAGTAGGGGACAATATTTATAGAGTATTATTTCCTCACTCCAAATTTCATGAGGTAGGGAAGTAAGATTACTAACACAAGTAATGCAATATGTGAGATAAGAGGCCATATAGAAATTTCCCTTAGATTCCTTAGTATGCTTAAGTTGTGTTCTTAATGAGCTAGCAATTATTTTGGCCCAATCCATCCATTGTCCCCCCTTTAAAATGATCTCAACATAATGAAACATCCATTCTTCAAAAAGGAGGACATCAGTTGAACCCTTAACTCCATGTAACAACACTACAAGATCAAGAATATGACATTTTAGGTGATCTTTTGTGACTATCTTAGGTAGCCTTGAGCCTCTTCCATAATTTTTTATTGTCCATTTCCTAGCTAGGATGTTACAACATTCTCTTGGGGTTTCTTGGTGTTCAACTAGGGATTGGATAGGAGAAAATGTCGCAAATGTGCTTTCTAGGAGATGTAACATTAAGGCAATAGTTTACCTATATATTGACAGGACAGATTCTCCATCTTTATTTAGGATACTTTTGCTCCTTACATCATAATGATCAATACAGAGTTAGAGTAATTTAGGGCTTAACAAGGCAAGAGGGAAAGCTACTACTTCAATCAGATCACTAGTCAAAATTTCCATACAACCATTTAATTCATCATCTTGCTTAAGGAAATTTGATTGTAATTTTTTCACCCTAACATCTTCTAAATTGATATCACAAATAATAGGTCTCTTACATTCCAAACTCAAAACACTCCCAAATAAATGTGACACAAATTTCATTTTAAACAAGGGAAGCAAGGCTCAATCTAATTCTATTATTAAATGCACATAGACAATAGAACAAAAAGAAGGTTATTTTGTGTTCTCACCTACAACTTGCCAAGAAAAATAACCTCTTTTCTTGTCCCTAATTACCTCCTTCTTCAAATCTCCTTTTTGCATGATAAAAAAAAGGAAAAACTATGCTCTTTTTAAGGGAAAGAGAACATACATGTGAAAGTATAGCCTCATAATGATGGCAGATCAAATACTGCTAGGATCACACATTTGAAATCTCTCGATGTGACCTTTTATTAAATACTTCCCTTTGTGGTTGTACTGACAATGATTAACTTTGTTCGACACCCAATCCTTCTTTTATGGCGAAAAGATCTTCCACTTTAAATCATGATGGCATTTTCCCATGCTTCAAATTAAGGAACTCTTTTGATTTATTACCTCTTGACATGGTAATTTATGCCATGTGAAAATGATGGCTTCACCAACCCACAATAAATTTTTGCTAGAGAACCTTAGTAGTAGAACCACTTCGAACTGCTTTGAACCAAGATTCAAAGGGGTTCGAAGTAGTTCAAAAGAACACTTTATAGTCTCATGAAAATTACCTATAGAAGAAAAAGTTTAGTATAAAAACCTTTTGAACTAAGGTTCAAAGTGGTTTAGACAAATACAAGGAATAATGGGAAGCTTTGGGAGGCTTTATACAATTTTTTCAATGGTCGAGAGAATACAAAGTGACAATAAGTCAATAACTAGATGGGCAAGTTAGAAAAAGTTCAAAATAGGGCAACTCACAATATGGATAACATATAGCTAGGAATTAATAATTTCCCCCATACATATTTCAATATTTTCCATATTAAAGTATCACAATATCTCATCAACTACCTCATAATTCTTATGTATTGCTTCACTTCTCCAATCATCAATTTATTTCACATTTCTATTCCCATCTAAAGTAGGTGGTAGTAGTGTATCATTTCACCCATCAAAACTATCCCATATTTGAACCATTTTTTTTTCAATGTGATTAGGTAATCTAGTGGGATTAATTTCTAACTTGACCAACTTTACAATTGCTATGCCCTTGGATGATCCATCTTTATCAAACTTGATGATCGATTCAATTTCTTGCATGTACCCATTCCTTTGGCTCCAATTTTCTATTCTTGGCTTTGCAATTGATCTGTCCTCCCCAAACTTACTAATGGAAAAATGTAATAAATAATATACCTCATGAATTATAAATATTTTTGAATTTATTCTTTCATGTAAGTAAAACAAAGAAGTTTGAATAATGGCTCTTTTAACACATTCAAAATCATCCTTTCTTTGTTCAAGTACCTTCTCTATTTCAAAAATTTATCTCATAATGGTTCAATTATCTTATCATCTCTTGGAGTTGGTTTCTCTAGTTGAGGGTCTATTTTGTGTACTATAGGCATTATGTTTAATTTCCTTGGAGCTTCTTTGACTTCTATTTTTGTAGGCTTATTAGCCTCAAGCACTATAACCCTCCCATTCAATGCTTCCACCTATGTGAAGACTTCCAAAAAGCTTTGACTTGATATTATATTTTGTTGAATACATGTCTATACCTAGTGGATAGTTTATATTTCTTCATATGCTCCTCTACAACACTATCAACATATAGAGCATATTGCACCACCCCACCAGTAGCATTCTTTATATCTACATATCCTACCCTTTGAATGAAAAAAATTCCCCTAATATTAGTATCTATGTCAACAATTCCTCTTTACACACTAAAAGGGGGAAAAAACCAAGTAGCTAAACTAGCAAAATCCTTACTAAAATGCACCCCTTTAATTGGTTTCCCATCTTTTCTGACATTAAGGCAATGAGTTCCCAAAATTTACATAATTGAATCATAAGATGTTGCATCTAATAAATTCATGTTTGGTAAAATAATTATTCCTTGTTCCTAAACCATTTTCCTTCCTTCCTTAATTGTAATGCCTTGGAATCTATCTAACATCTCATTCTCTACCAATTTTACAATTCTATCCTCATTGTTATCAAGAATCTATGTGTTTCTTTCTTCCACCATTTGCTAAAATTTAGGGAAATGTTTTTCCATAAAAGAATGTTTGAAAGGGATGGTTTTAATAAATTCTTCATCATTCATGAACTCCCTACAATCCTCCATCCTCAACTCCGTGGGTAGCATGTCATTTATCTCCTACATGGTTACATCTAATACTTGGAAAGTAGGAATATGGAGAAATCTTTCTATCCTCATATTATTAGGCATAAAAATCACATCTTCTTCTTCATCTTCTTCATCATCAGGTACCAATTGCATCTATGTATCATCTTTATCTCTTTTACCTTGTTCCTCTTCTTTTGCAATGTCAACAAACATTTTACTAGTAATAGGATCCTCTTTGGTGATCATTTCATGATGATCCCTTGTTGGTGATGGAATAGGTGGGGGATGTGGAAAATGTGGAGAATTAGGATCCCACATGGGAGGGTCAAATGCCTCTTTCCCTGGATAGATTATACTAGCTCATGGTCTTCTCATGGCAATCTTCATTTGATATACTATTAGTTCCTTCCCCCCTTTCTCACTTTTTATTTCATTGTCATCTTTAGGATTTTCCCTACTCCCTTGTCTCTTTTGTCCAACCTCTTTCTAATAAACTAGATCTAATGCTTGAGCTAGTAACTCTTGGCTCTTTGAAGATTCAAAAAATACCTCTCACTTTCTTCTTGACCTTTTGCATTTCTCTTTCATAGAAATGTATATATCAACTAATTATTGAAAAATAATTGCATTTTCCTTTCCCTAGGCTCAAAAGTTGGAAGTGGTGTTGGAAATATGGCTAGGTAAGATGAGTTAGTATTTTCAAATTTATGGAAACATATGTTTTAGGATGTAATAAAAGAATATATTGCTAAAGATTCTATAGTCAAAGATAGAAAATTGTCTAAGTGTTAGACATTTTGACTAGAAGCACATAGATTTTTTTGATATAGAAAAGACTATAGAGATATTTTGCATCTTCAAAGTTAAGGGAAAGTATATCAAAGTGTCAAGATAACATACCTAAGTTTGTAGGTCAATGCAGATAGTACAGACAAAGTTATGCGATATATCTGTGAATGTGAAGTATATGCTGTGTATGTGAACTATGTATATGACATGTGCAATTATATGAGAGAGTTGTGATGAAAATTAAAATGTTATATTAGGCTATGTGAAGTGCAATATTCAGCTATAAAAAGGTTTTTTGTATGTACCCCATTTTTAAAAAAAAACTATATTATATAATTGCATGCCAGGGAAGTGGACTCTTCTTGCATATAGTTGTAATTATTCTACCAACTCCTAATAAGGTTAAGGCTTTTAATAGGGCCTAGTCCTCTAAAAAGGACCAAGACACTATATGTAATTCACAAGCTCCTAACAGGGTCAATATCCTTAATAGGATTCTTTTGTTTAGTGGATCTGTGGATGCCATCCTCACTAGGGTTTTTCCTTGGCTAGGGTTTCCCTAGTTAACAAATAATTATGTTATGAGTTCTTTCTATCTATGGTTTTATTTACTATTCAAAATTAGTTGTTTACTTTCATATGCATGTTGTAAATTAATTAATGATATCCAATGATTGAGCTTATCAAGATCTTCATCTATATATACTTCCATGAGCATACAATACCTTTGGCCTTTTATTGATGTTGAGGCCTATAAGTCTTTTACCTAGGTTTGTACCTCATCCATCAATCCAAAATCCTAGTTCATTATGGACACCATCTCATCTACACTTGATTAAATATGGTGTAATATGTTCAAGTTCCCCTATATTATTTAAACACATTTTCTCCTCAAAATTTTCATGTCATTATTGGCATGCCTCCAAAAATGGGTCTAATTATACAATCCCCTTCTCTTTCCTCTCTAGTGCCACAATAAGAGTGATCTCTAGATTACCTAGGTCTATTAGGCACATAACTCCATTCAAATAGCCCCTCAAATGCTCATTTTTTTCTACAACATTAGCAACTTAGACTCATCTCTATCCATATGTCTAAATACTTCTTTCATGCCCACAGTAATCATCACTTTCACAATATCTACAATGGGCCTTCCCAACCTGGCCTGCTTGATCTAGTAATCCTTTAGATTCAATTCCTTAGTGTCAATGTGCAAAGAAGAAATAGATATATGAAAAAGCAAGTCCTAATCTTGGTTCTTCATTATGAAGGCTAGTGCTCATGCATTACCCATATGTGTCTCACTTTTCTTGATGGCTTTAATCAAATCTCTTATTCCCTCATCAACAGTTGAATCTAGCTACTTCTTTTTCTAAAATATAAATTCCTTCTTCATCCATGTTGGTGTAGTGCCCACTGGAGGCATGTACTTGATTGAATAGGTGGTATCCACTAGAGGCCCCTTTCTCTTATTAGTCCTCTCTAGAACCTTCTCCCTTTGAGAAATATCAATAGTTGGAGTCTTTGTGTCCACTTGAGCTAAGGTCCTAGCCTCTGTATCAAGAGGATTTTGTTGAGGCTCTTCAAGTATTCACCCTTCCTCTAATACTTCATTAGCTTTTAGTTTCTGGGGCTCAACTTCCTCCATTTCTTATTCTTCTATTTTTATAGCCAAAGGAAGTCATGTTGTTGAGCTTTTTTCTAGAAATTTTAAGTCCTAAGATGGTGGTAGTGGAGTACCTAGAGGTCCTTTAGGTAAAGGTGGCATTTGACACTAGTCTTCTCCCAAGGATTCACTCCTGGTTGTATCAATTATCTTTTCTCCCACCATATAAGTACCTACTAGAATAAAGTCAAAATTGGAGAGATTAAAGATTTTTTTTTCTTGCCCCTCCATATCATCTATCCATTATTATTTTTCATCCTTTGATGTTCAAATGTAAATAGGATCCTTTTGAGTAGATGGAGGGGTCAAGGTTGAGGTTCTACCTCTCTCCTCTTCCATGGCCCTATCTAAACAAGTCCTTTGACTCAATGGAACATATTCAATCTATTCATCACCTTCTTCTTCTACTTTAGCTTTAGAAATTGTCTCAGGAACCCAAGGAATTAGAGTAGTTTCCTTCTTTAACTTTCTTCTCTTTGTGCCAATGACTTGTGTTTCAATTCTTACTCTTTTCTTCCTCTATAGCTTCTGGTAGTACTTTCTTTTCTTGTAGCTTCCCTTCTTCTACCTATTCTTCCCACACCTACTCTTCATGTGGGGGGTACTTTTTGTTCTTGGTTGGGCTCTTTTTTAGACTCTTGAGTTTTTCGGGCTCTTGTTCCTTGGTAGACACTATCTTCCTTTTTCTCTTTCCCTTATCATCCCTAAAGTACCCAATCTCCCTCTCATGTTGATGTACCATTTTTGGTCTCATTAGAGAATGAGCAAGGAAGGTTGGTATTTTAACTATTGCACCTTCACCCTTCACCGGACATGTTGTGCCTTGAAGAGGTATATTGTGAGGAGCTGGATAAAATTTGAAAGGTTTCTTGATATTGTCGAACATTAATTGATTTATGTGCCTAGCTCTATGATAGATCTCCACATTTTTATCTCTTCTAATCTTCGCATTCACTATAGGCCTATCATAAATCTTGTCCCTATTGTATAAGGGTCCAAGATGTCTTCTGTGTCTTTCTAGACAACCTTTAATAGGATCTTCATCATGAGTTCCTTCTCTACTAGATATAGAGCCACCCTACAATAATCCCTTATGCGGATAGCATAGTCATCTATTGTGTTCATCCAATGCTTTTCCAATGGATCTTCATGTACAAATTTATTCCCAGCTAGATGTTGCACCATCCCAACATTGTCAAAGTAAGGACAAGTGGAGTTTTACTCTTCTACTAGATGTTGATCCCATTCCAAATCAAAGGTCATCATATCCTGCTTTTGTTTGACCTTGAAAGAACTAATGGTGATTGGCCACACCATGTCTTTTTGTGTTGTTTTCTAACTCTGTCATATGCAGATGTGAGTTTTTAGGTAAACTCCAATAAAATGAGCCTATCTGGTGAATATCTTGGGAGTTTCTTTGCATTCTCCAATGTAAAAACTACCCTTAGGTAGGTGAATGTTTTGAATTGGATGTAGTACATGCCAATCTCTATGATCCTAGCTGCTACTTCTACTGACATCCTTTTAGCATAATCACCCTCTATAAATTAGATGATTGAAAATATGAAATTTTCATTCACTACCTTATACTCTATGCTCTTCTCAAGTAGCTTCATTTTTACTAGTTGAGGGTATACCACATAAGGTTAGAAATTAGCATCTTGCAAGCTCCCCTTCTTGTAAAGTCCTAGGTAGTTTTTCATTCTAGCCACTAATAAGTATGCCAAATATGATGTCATGTAGAATTTTGGTTCAACTTAAACAACTACCAACTTCTCATCTAGATTATCCCTTAGAATTGTAGCCTAGTCTATCGACATCTTATTCATCTTAGTAGTATCTATGAAGTGGACCATCTAGGTTTGTAGGTGTCATATTACTATTAGTCTCATAACCCTACTCAAAAGGACATACCCAATATTATCTTTCATATATATACTTAAGTCATTTCCACTTTTTTGACTCTATGGCCTACAAGTGTTCTATCTATTAGGAAGGAGCATTGAATAGTTTCTTTGGCTTCCTTTTCATTCTCCTAATACCATCTTTTTGCCTGGTCATAGGTTATCTTCACATATTGATCAACTCTTGAGATATGGAACACTTTCTCAATATTCCTAGGTTAGAGGTTTAGGACTATCTCCCCTATGACACTCTTGAAAACTTTTTCTTTGGTCATGTAGTTCTCCATGAGAGTCATTATGAGTTCTAAAGATTTCATAGATGTGGGATGTAATGTTGTGTTCACAAGACTCGATCTAATCATTATTGATACTAATGCAGATCCTTCTTTCAACTTGTTGCAAATGGTGAGGAATGCATTCCATTCAATGTGTCCAAGTTTTGTATCTCTAATCTTGGAATTTCCATCTTGGAAAGGAGATTTTCTAGGTGAACCTTGGTATATGAAAACAATGGGTTTGGGAGCTATCTTTTATGCCATTAAGGAGGATGATGATATCATTTTATATGCACGAGAGAGAAGACATTAGTTGACATAGTGCAAGGTAGGAGTATCCCTAGAGGAGATGTCCTAGCCCCTAGCAATATAACCACATAGCAAAAACACAACAACAAGAAACAATAATGCAAGATTTGATACAAAATCACAATAATTTGTTCATAAATATAACTAATTACATGAAATACGCTTGATTGTAAGGCCTTCTAGGTTAGGTCCAAACACAAACAACAATTACAAGATTAGTTCTTCAAGATCCAACAAGATCCAACTTACAAAACTACTCTCAATTAGTCTAGATACACAACTGGATAAGAATACCAAGAAGAATCCATGCTTGTACTCCCAGGTCCACCAAGAGATCCTTTAGTTCCTAAGCCCCAGCTCTAGCTCTTCAAATTCACATCTATTCTTAATTCCAACCCCATGAATGACTAAGAGACTCCAAAAGACCCCTAATTATACCATTCTATGCCACAAGTTGGCCTAGAACACAAATTAAATACAAATACATAAATTAAATGCCACAACTTAGCCTACAACAATAATTAAATATCCAAAAATTGATATCCGAGAAAAATCATGATATCTCCTAGCTTCAATTGAATTAGAGCTTGTGCTTAGAACTATAGTTAGAACTTTAGGTCTTGTAAAACAAATTAAATTTACAAAGGATGATTTCCCAAGGAAAAGTGTTCATCCATCTTGAAAGTCATGCACAATAGACTGTCACACAAAACTGCTAGAAATTGATACTCCAAGAGAATTGCCATATCTCCCAAACTATAATGAATTAGGAGTTATGCCCTTAACTAGAGATAGTTATCTAGGATCTCTTCAATAATTAAAGTTCATAGCCTCTCATTCATTAAGTATAATTATTTATATTCTCTACAATAGGCATCAAGAAACTAGAAAAACATAGTTCCAGCAACAAGGTACAAACAATTCAAACTTCAACTCAATTCATCCAATCTCTATGCAATCACAAGGAAAGGATGTCCAATGTGTTTCAAACACATCCCTAACCAATAAAATCATAACTCCACCAAATCCAAGCTCGATGCTCCTCAACACTTAACCAAAATCCATCCAAATATGTAGGATTACAAGAAAGCCTAGGATGCTCCTACATCAGACACCCCAGGTTCAAAAAGATGTTCTAGTAATTGGAAGAACATCTTTTCTGATTCAACAACTAAATACCAAACTAGTTCTTTATGTACATGTCCTCCAAGTCTTCAACTTTCTCTTATTCTTCTTCAAATACACCACAGGTGTTTCATAGGTTTTCTTTCTGTGCTAATCTCCAACCTTCTCAGAACTTGCAAACTCAACTCAACTGCCAATATAGAGGTTCATCCTACCAAGCTCTTCATTCTACAAAATAATTAGTGAAAAATTCCTACCACCTTTCTCAATAGTAAAAAAAATTCCTAACACAATCATGCACAACCTTGCAATCATACTACCAAGGTCTACCAAGTAACACATGACAACTATTTATATCCACAATATCACACAACACTTGATCCTTGTACTACCACCATCCACAATTACCTTGCAAATTTTGCCACTAGACTTATGAAAAGTCCTGAACAAACTAGTTCTCTGACAAGAATGAAATGTCCTCTCACCAATTAATACCCACCAAGCCAACAAACTCTCTCCTTTCTCAGGCTAACTATCCTAGACTAAAACCTCATTCACAATAGTAGTTGTCCTCCCAATTAGACATTTAAAACATCTATTCCCTTCTTGACCACACTTGAAACAATTACCTTTGAACCCACCTCCACTAGTCCTTCTTTTTTGTTTAATAGGTTTTGGTTTACCTTTTTCTTTTGGCTTAGCTTGTGTTGAACTATCCTACTTCAACTTCCCTTGGGAACTACCTTGATTCTTCCTCTTTAGATTCTCCTCTACTCTCAAAGCATACTAATAAGCATCTTCAACTAAAGAAATATTCAGCATACCAAACTCATCCTAAATATTGAATCTCAAACCATTAATGTACCATGCTACCTTCTCCTTTGACAATTCTCTATGCCCAAACCAAATAGTCAACTTGTAGAACTCCTCTATATAATTTTTCATAGTCATATCATTCTATTTAAAATTCTGCAACTTCTTAAACAACTCAAGTTCATAATCAGGAAGAATGAACTTAGCCTTCAACTTAGTCACCATCAATATCTATCTAGTGATCTTCATTTCACCTTCCTCTTCTTTATCTCTTTGTAGTTCTTTCCACCAAAGAGCAGCATGTCTTTCAACTTAGTTTGTGCCAACCTTACTCTAAGTGGATCCTCAATATCCTCAAGTTCAAAGTGTAGAAACCTAAATTTGATTACATCACTTAAGTAATCCTATTTAGTCATCTTCTAAGGTATCATTAGTTAAGTATTTAATATTTCATCAATCTATTGTAATCTCCTAGTTAACTAATTCAATTAATCAATTATAGCCCAATTGATAAAATCAAATGACAAATCCAAAGTCTAAATATCAATTAAATCCCTATTCTCATATTAAATTAAATAAATACATAAAACTATTTAATTTATTCCCAAAAATCCCCCTTCATCTAATAAATAATTTTAAATCAATTCCCAACTAAACCCAAATCCCCACCATTAGATAAATCCAACCCATTGACCCATGCTAACCTCGCTTAACCAACTAATTAACCTACCTCATAAATGCTAAACCACTTGCATCCCTCTAACATGTCACTTGCACCCTAATGCCCTCCTAAGCTAAGCCTAATCCATTCCTTAAGCATGTGTACAACTTTAACCAAGGGTTAAGAAAGTCTTAAACCAAACCAAAGTCAAAGTTCTATGCTATCCCTCTCACATTCCTATCCAAAAGTCTTAAAGAATCTTACATGACTTGAAGGCTCTTTAAATCCTTTTACACCTATTTTCCACACTCATCCTCCCTCATAACTCCCTCTGGCCACCTATCTTGACCCTCTTCCCTATCCAATCCCCTCGTGACACTTGTCACAAGGCTAGAGCTTTGAAGAAGCACAATCCATGTGCTCTCTTCTCCTTGCATCCTAGCCCTCCTTAACCAATTCCCCTTTCTTGCATCTTGACCCTCCATCTCACTACCCCTTGGCCTATAAATGAAATCCTCTCCACTCAAAAATATCATCCACTTCTATGCTAATGTTATAATGCTATTTTGAGAGCTTAAAGACTATCAAAATACCATCATAATGGCAAAATCCATCCACAAATCTATTTTGAGTCATATCCTCCATTGAAGATTGTGAAATGTCATTGAGCACACATCCCATCTTTTGGACACATCTACACATTAAAGTGAAGATTGCTTGGTTTAAGAGGTTTGCATGTTCTTAGGCTACTTTGGTACTTTTATTCTCTTTCATCCAATCATATATGTGAGTTAAATCTATTGTTTTGAATTTTTTGGTTATTCCTTGTATTCCTTTAAGCACTAGTTTTACTGTTCTACATTTTGGCACGCCTGGTGGGACCAACCCTCAATCACAGGGTGAATTTTTTTAATTTAGTTTTTATTAAAAAATAAATAAACAATCTCACCTTCTCTTTTCCTTGTATTTTCTTTATATTACAAATTTTCTTTAATATTTATATATTTAATCTTCAAAAAAAAAAAATTGTTACACTTTTTTTTGTGAAAATTTTGTAAAAATATGTATAATCATATATATGTATTTTTTTAAAAAATTCAAAGAAGTGTAAAATGTGTGCCTATCTTTTTGGAGTGGCATGAATTTTAGCCCCCAATTTTTTTTCAATTTCTTGCAAGCACCACCCAGACCTAGCCCCCAAATTTTTTTAAATTTCCTATAGGCACCACCTAGACCTAGCTGGTAGCCACCATAACACTGCTCCTAGTCACCATAGTCACACAACCCCACCTACCTTCTTTATCTAGAGCATGCTCTATCCCTACCTCACTTTCTCTATTGCCTTTGCACTCCTCCCATAGCCTACTCTTCCTCTCGTGCAACCCTCCACTACTACCCATACCCATTTCCTCCAGCCTTCGCCACTGCTTCCGCCTTTTTTCATTACCTCCAATATCTCTTGTGGCCTCCTCACAGCCCATGTCCTTTGAAGACCACCACCACCACTGCAACTCCCACTCACACCCATTCATTGGGTCCCAACCAAATTAGTAGCAGATCATCATGCTAAGTCAGTAGCTAATCATGCATAGTCAAAGCCCATTGGATCTGTCATGTTAGTAGGTCTTTTTTTGCCTATGAGAGCTATATGGCCATCAAATTTAAACTAACACTTTGGTGACATTGGCATGACATCAATAGCCTTGTATATGCCATTTCTAAGCCTTAAGAAGCAATGTTTAGTGTTTTGCTCATAACTTGAGCATCCAGACTCTGCTTTTAGAAAATGAAATATCATCAGAAAGCTAGTTTCGAGCCCATCATGATGGTGTTGGTTTTATCATATTTTGAGGTTTTTAGATACTTTTTTTCACTATCAATGACCAATATTTGTTGTTAATATTTTCATTTTAGGGTTATTTCACTTTTTATTTCGATACCCTAACTTGTGGTTTTGTAGGGATATTTGCTAACATGTGCATTGTCAGTTGAAGAGTTCTAAGAAACCACTAACCATGTTTCTTGCAGGTTTTCCTTAAATGTTTTATTGGTCTTGGAAAATGAACTTGAATGTTCAAAAACTTTTCTTTGAATGCATGTTGCTAAAATCAATCTTGAATGCCATGGACTAAAATCTAATGGTTTCATTGGAATGCATGATTCACACACTCTTAAATGCTAAATGTTAAAAAGAATGAATGTGATAAACATTTTATTTTGGGTATTGCAGAACATTGCAAATCAGCACACTTCTCCTATGGTGCTTAAAATGAACTTCACTCAATCTTGAATGCTCTAAAGTAAAAGTGTTCTTATTCCCTCATTTTCAAGCTTTTCACACACAATTTACTTTTGCTAACTTGATTTATTTTGTTGGCAACATTGTCAAGTTGAAAATAACCTTTGAATTCTAATCACATGTGCCTTCAAGTCATAAAATAGTGTGTCTAAAAGCTTTAAAAATAGAATGAATCAAGTGCCTTGTGTGAGATTGTGCCTTTTAGCTCATCTTTGACTTCTCTTTTTCTTGCAAAGTAGAACCATTTAAATATGTGATGCATGTATTGAAGTTGTTAGCAAGACCATCTGCAACAACCTAGGAGTGGTTCTAGTGAGTTCATCCACCTCTAGGAAGCGCATCCCCTTTGGTGAAAAGCTCAAACTAGTAAATAATCTGGCTAGTATATAAATGAGGTGAAAGGTGAACTTTCTTGCTCTATCTCATAAGTTTGCGTTGTGTTTTTTTGGGGGTAGCCTAAGGTGGGAAAACTTTCCCATGATTTTAGCATGTCCAAAATAGATCCTTAAGTGGATCACATACGTAACAACCATTTGGAGAGACTCCATAGGCCTAATTACGAACCAACTTAGTAACTACCCTTTTATCCTTAGTATGTTATTTGTGGTGCAAGGGAAATAGCTTCCCTCAAGATTACTCATCATTGCGCTCCCCTGGTAGAGGCATAAGGGCACTTGGGTTTCATTTCCAAGGGTCAGTGTTCTCATAGAAGGGGGACTTCTATTTTCCATGCCTTGAAGATTCTTTGATGTGTATCATTTGTCGATCAACTCTTGTATCGATGCACCTCTTTAATGAGAGGGACATATTGCACTAGAATTAGGAGACATCAAGTTATGGGCCATTGCATAGCATGTTGCAACCAAAATTTGACCTTATCGATAAAAAGTGTGTTTGAATTGTCTTATTTGTGCTCATGACCCATGAAAAATGTTTGTAAAACATACATAGTTCTATGGTTACTATCAAATCCTTTTTTTAAAGAGATCACTTGTTTATCTTTCTCAAAGTTTCTTTTTCCTTTGAGAAACTATTTGTTCATAAATCATAGCATTGGAAAAGGTCTTATCTTTATTATCCCAAAAATAGTTGTTAGCAAGTACATTTGCAACAACTTTGGTTTTGTTGGTCCAACTTCACCCCTTTTTAAAAAAAATCTCCTTGTTATCTCAAAAAGCAGTCATTAACAAAAGTCCAGTTGCAAACAAACTTATCCTTCTTTGGTCCAAAGGTTACCTTTCTCAAAATACCATTGTTACATATCCTACTTGACTAAAAAGTTTCCTTGCAAAAAAAAAACCTCCATTTTAAAAATAAATGAGATCATTCCTACTTTTGTCCAAAGGAATTGTTAGAAAGTTTATTCGCAACAATCTTAGGCCTAGTTTGTCCCACTTTACTACTTACATCCCACAAATATTGTCCAAAAAACCATTTTACCCAAGAAACACTATCTTTACCCAAAATCACCATTTTCTTGAAACTTAGTTACCCCTCAACTAATCTATGTTTCTAACCCAAGGTTAAAAGGTATACTTAGCATAGTCATTACCTATAAAAGCTCATAGTTGTGATAAAATATCATAGAGATATCTCATGTCAGACCAAACCAAGACCAAGTTCAAAAAAGCTAAACTTCCACAAATCCCAATTTACAAAGAAATAGAAGCAGAACACAAAAGGTATATCCCCAACCCAAGGATTTCCAAACTAGACCAAATTGAGAAGGATGGTGCGGATATTTCACTACAAACTAAGTGGGATTACAAGATTTAGAACCGAACTCTTTGACTATGTATCAACCATAGCCTTATTGATAACTCTAGTGTTACTCTAATTAAGTCTTTCTTTTTCCCCACATACTTATGCACTTTTTTCCTCATAAGTTTAGTCTTTTCATATAGCTCTTCATCCTCTCTAAACATATGGTAGACTCATCTCCTCCACTATTTGTCATCAATCTTAGGTTTTTAGAAATCCTCCAAATCAAGCATCATTAAATCCTAGTGTCCTCCATTAGTTTCAACACATTTAGAAACATTTAGCATCACCAATTTTAAGCTTTGTTTCCATAAAAGAAATCTCCATCCATCTCACTATCATAGTTGTCCTCAAAACTATACATTGTTTAGGATAAACTATCACTTGTGTCCCACATCACCTTAAGAAAAAGGTTGGGCTACAGACTCGATCCCATTTGTCTTCCAAATGGTCACAAGGCTACCTTAGGGTTTGATATCACCACTTCATATTCAAGTTCACACCTAAGGGAAATACAATCTCCTCCACATAGTACCACATCATTTAGGCTTCCTAGATACCATTAGAAGCATTTTTTACATGTCCTCCTTTGCATCTTAGGAAATCCTTCCACCCTAGTCACACCTAGGTAAATCATCTTGTCACATACACTTATCACCATCTCTTTTTCTTTCCATCTTTAGAAAAGTTAGCATTTCATGCCAACAACCACATGTTTTGGTAAAAAAAAGAAGAAAGACATGGACCCTAGTCTTAGTAGTAGCACAGTTGAAGCTCAGCGATACCCCATAGTTTCGAAAGCACCACCAAATCCACCATCACAAAATCTTGAAGAAATAAGTTTTTCCATAGATATCGATGCTTTCATGAACTAACATGGACACATGACTATTGTTATTGCCATCATAGATAGAAATAGGGAGACCATCATGGAAATATTCTTAAGAGACAATGTTGGCACCTTTGATTTTGGATGACCACTGTATCCCAACATTATAGATCCTATGCATCCTCTATTTGGATGGTAACCACCATCTACAAGGTGATCTATCCTTATGATCCTTTCTTTTCACCAAACAATGGGTATCAACCAACACACATAGAACTAGTAGACCTAAATATCTCTTCAACACAGGTCACTACTCCCATTCCAAAAAATACTCAACCCATCCTCACTCAACCCTTAGTTCATACCACATCCCAACCAATCTCAAGTTTATCATTTGCATCTACTTCCACCATCCCTATCCCTACTTCACAATACACCCCCTTTTCTCTTAATAGATTGTATTTCCCATTCCATCCCAAAATGCATTTAATCCATTTACTAGTACCATAAATATCCAATCTATATCCCAGTACACTATAGGAATGCCTCCATTAGGGTCAAACACTTCATCCTCCATTCCCCCCAACATCACTGTCAATCCATTTGTTGCTAGCCAAAGTACTTTGACCTCATTTCCATTAGGACCTTGGAGTTTTAGTATAGCCCAAGGGCTTGCCACTAGTATCCCCTTTCACACTACATCCATGCCCACACCTCAGTCACAATCATCCCTTCCTTCTCAAGTCTATTCATTACCACCCATTACCAACTATTTTTCTATGCCATCCTTAGGCAATAGCCAAATCATCCCTCCACTATAATACCCTATTGTGCACACTCTACCTCTTGTTAATTACCTTGCACCTATTACTACTCAATTGATCTCTTACATAAGAGCACAACCAACATATATTGGGCAAAGTATACATTCCCAAAATATGGCCCATGCATTTCCAACACTACCATCTTTCTAGTTACAATAATCACATCAACAGTATGCCTAGATATCCACACACAATTATCTAGTAGGGAAATAACCTCATGTTTACCCTCCCCATCAACCATATACCTAGAAGATGCAGAAATATGCATAAACTACATTCCAACAACCCATACCATACATCCCACCAATTGTGCAACCCATTTTCCCACAAACACCATATGGCAGTCTGGGTTTCCCATATCAATCTCCAATGTCTATTATGTATTCCACATTGGGGGCACCTAGACTGGGGGCATCTGTTACTCTACCCATGAACTCTGAATGGGAATAAATGAAGAATGCTCACAAGGCCCTCAAAGATGGAATGGATTCTAAAACTTTTACATTTGAAAATGATTGTCCATATCCATTTGACAAAACCATCACAATGCTACCATTTCCTAAACACTTTGAGATCCCCAAGTTTGATAAATTTAGGACGAAAAGTGATCCAATCACACATGTCAAAGAATTCTATATGCATTGCCAAGAAGTGGCCTATAATGATGTATTCCTCATGTGACTTTTTCTAAAAAGCTTAAGAGGACCATCCCTAGAGTGGTTTTGTTGTATCCCCCAGGGTATAATTAAAACCTTCGTTGATCCTTCTGATGCCTTTGTGGCTCAATATGCTCATCTTGTCAAAATATAATTATCTATAGTAGACCTAGTTCATACCAAGAAAAAAGGAGGAGAAAGCCTTGCAGAATACTTACAACATTGGCAAACCCTCACAACTAGGATCTCATGTACCATCCCAATCTGCCACCTTGTCAAAATTTTCATATATAATGCACATCCTAGTCTTTCCCATCACATGGTTATGAACTATTTACAAACATAAAAAGGCATTAAGGGAAAAGGGATGGGAATTGAACAAGGGCTCATCAAAAATGGTGTCATCAAACTTTACAAAGAAAACACCTAAGATTGAGGCCCAAGCAATGAAAAAACATGGTATTGGAATAAAAACAAAAACACTGTGATAGATGGCATCACCAACACCTAACATATTCATATTGTTGGGGTAGCTGCTAACATTCCCACCATATCTTTTCAACAAATACCTTATCAACAAAAACCCCCTATATACCAGCAACCACCTATGTAGAAATTTCAACAAGTACCCACCCATGAAAATCAAACCAATGCTATTACACTTTTAGCTAGACCTAAACCATATTTTTAGAGACAACCATGCATATACACACTATTGGGGGAGCCCCTTGATGCAATATTTGGAAAACTAGCCAAGGATAATCTTGTTCGATATCTGTAAACACAACCCTTGGAACCTAATCAGTCTAGAGCATCGTGGCATAAGGATAATGAGTTCTACAAATTTCATCTTATCAAAGGACATACCACCCTTAAGCGCATGCAACACAAAGATTATGTCCAAGACCTTATTGACTAGAAAGAGATCATAGTAGGGGTACAAGCTTCACCCAATGCAAGGTTGATGATATATCAAAATGCTTTTCCTCCTCATAACACATAGGAAAAGCACCTACAAACACTCCTACCACCAAACCAAAAAATGCTCCAAAAAAATAAGGCAATAACTGAGGTAAGTCTCAAGACTATACCTCATCATATTTGGATTATGAGAGCCTTATCAAATGCATATCACAAGTTGAGTCATCTATTAATGTTATAAACATCAAAGGCCTAGATGTCCAATGTGCAGTTAATACTCACTGAGCTCGATTCAATATAGCTAGCCCACCTATGTCTACACCATCCAGACCACCTCCACATAGAGCACCTTCATTAGGATCACCCTCATTAGGACCATAGTATAATATCTTGGAACACCTTGGAAACACACCAATTTAGATTTGTATTCTAGATCTCTTACAAACAAGCCCACTTTATAGAGATCCTCGATAGTACTCTCCATGAGTCACACATCCCCACTAACATAAATGCCACTAAGTTCCACAACTTGGTTGGCTATCTTTCTGCATCATGTGCTTTATCCTTCAAAACCACAAACATTCTAGTAGTTGAACCTAATCATATCCTTCCACTTTGCATAGCTATCATGGTTTTTGACTTTGCATTCAAATGGATCATGATAGATAATGGATTGACTTTAAATCTATGTACTTTAAAATTTATCAAATAGGTAGGATGCAATGAGGAAGATATCATTAATTAGGTAATCACCATCAAAGCATATGACAACTTGGAGTGCACCACTGAAGGAACCATCTTGCTCCCTCTCAAAGTTAGCCCAACCACTCAAGAAATAGTTTGTCATGTAGTTGATCTTAACCTTCCATACAACATCCTTCTTGGTCGACCATGGATTCATGCCATGAAGATCATTCCATCCACATATAATTAGTGCATCAATTTTTTGCATAATGGCACTGAGGTAACCATCCATGCAGATCCTTATCCCTTTGCTTATTGCAATGCGGTCAAAGATTCATACACCAACCATTGTCTTGGAATTGAAATTGACCACACCATGGCTAGTTCCTCTAGCACCTTCCATGATCTGGATGCCATTTTAGCCTCCATTCTTTCCATGGTTAAGATCAACTACCAAGGTTGTGGTGAATATAGTCTCACAGATTCTTTTGTTTTCAGCACTCTACCACTTGATCCACATACTCAAGGACACCTGAAACATCAAGGGCCAAGACTAGAAACCACTTCTCAATTTAGATAGATGGACCCTACCACACTTATTACCAAGGGTATCCTCAATGGAGAGGAAACCATGTTAGACATTAGCACATGGCTATACAAGGAGCTAACTCCTAAAAGTGAAGCACTTCTTGATCACTTTAAATAGAAATATCTGTGGTCAGATCGCCTTACCATTGAGTAATGGGTTATCAAGGAGGTGGTTTGGGCCATCTAGAGTCTAGCATTAGGTAGCTTTTTGAAGCATACCAAGAGAAGAAAAAGAAAGGCTTAGGCTAAAAACTCCCCACAACTGGGGGCACTACAATAGAAGGCCATGCCTTCACAAACATCCAAAACAATCTTGTTGAGGTTGAAGACATTCTTGAGGAAGTAGAAAAGAAATCCTACAATGATATTTTCCTTGATGAAATTATCCTAGGAGCCTCTATGCTCTATCAATTATACTTAAATCTCATAGAACTACCCTTCGCTCACCCTAAACTCATTGATTGGGACCAACAAGGTGTGGTCCATGTTGAAAAATTCTCTATCAAGAACACACTCCTTAAATTCATGGGGGCAAAAATGTTGCATAAACGACCACTGCCACCATCAACATATGTCTACAAACTAGATCCAACAAGTAACTTTTGGGAGAAGCAAGTCTCTAGTTCCAAAATTGAATTGAAAAGGGAAACAAAAAAGAAAACAAGAAAAAGTAAACCATCCTCTAGTGAAAACTCCTTTGGGGCACCATTAGATGATTCAAAAAATGAAATGAACATAAATGATATATCTAACAGTGAAAACCTCTTAGAGGTACCCAAGGATGGAGATTTCATCCTTCCCTCATAGGATCATAGGCCTCCCATATTTTTAGTCTTAACAAAGGAAACTAGATGAGTCAATATAAGTCTGACTGAAGTACCACATATCACATATATCATAGCATCTCTACCACCTAAGTAGGTAGATCTCATTGAAGTCCTTTGTGAAAATGTTGGTTGCTTTGCATGGTCCTATCAAGACATGTTAGGGTTGGACCGTACACCATTTGATCGTGGATCCAAAGGCCAAACCTAGCAAGCAAAAGCTTCATAAGATGCACCCCAAAGTTTCTTTGTTGGTTAAAGAAAATTTAGAAAAATTTCTAGAAGAAAAAATCATTCACTTGATTGACTATTTAGAATGGATCTGCAACATGGTACCTACTACAAAACCTTTTGGTGATATCAAAATTTGCACAAACTTCAAAGATCTCAACAAGGTTTGTCCGAAGGATGATTTCCCATTACCAAATATAGACATAAATTTTGATCTCACTATAGGCCATGAGCTCTTATCACTCATGGATGGTTTCTCTAGATACAACTAGATCCAAACAGCAGAGGAAGACCAACATAAGACAACATTTACCACACCTTGGGGAACATTCTATTATAACATGATGCCATTGGGCTAAAGAACATTGGGGCAACATATCAGCGCACCATGATGGTCATCTTCCATGACCTAATCCATAAGACTCTTGAGGATTATGTAGATGATATCTTAGTGAAATTTCATCTCAAGGAACTGTTTGATCAAATGGCTAAATATCGTGTCATGCTCAATACTAAGAAATGTGTCTTTGGCATTACCTCAAGAAAGCTCCTTGGATTCATTGTATCATGACATGGTATTGAGATTGATCCTTAAATGGTCAAGACTATCATAGATATGGATCCTCCTAAGACACTCAAGCAACTTCACTCTATTCAGGGGAAATTAAAATCTCCCAACTCACTGATAAGTGCCAACCATTTACACATTTACTCAAAAAAGATCAAAATTTCAAGTGGGATCCAATTTTCCAATGTAACTTTGAACTAATCAAGCAATACTTGGCTAACCCATCTATCTTGGTTCCTCTGATTGTAGGATGCCCACTCATATTATAAATTACAACTACCCCCATAGCACTAGGTGCTCTTCTAGCACAACTTGATCATACAAGAAAGGAAAGGGCTATTTACTACATCAGTCATACTCTAGTTGGATATGAGCTCAATTACACACCAATGGAAAAGGATTTCTTGTCTGTGGTATTTGCCACTCAGAAGTTGGGTCATTATATGTTGAGCCACACTGTGTAACTAATATCAAAAATTGATCCATTAAAATATATGTTGTTATGTCAAGAAAAAGGCTATCAAAGGTCAAGCTATAGTAGATCACCTGGCTAATGCACTTTTGGTTGTGGATCACCCTCTCATTATGGAATTCCTAGATGATCACCTTTGCTTAATAGAAGAAAAAACATCCTGGAAGTTATACTTTGATGGATCATACACATCCCATGGCTCTGAAGCTAGCATACTCTTGGTCACACCTCAAGGGGATTTCATTCCTAAATCTTTTAAACTATAGTTCGAGTGTACCAACAACATCTTAGAGTACGAGGCCCTTATTTTAGGACTCAAAATAGTAGTCAAATGGAACATAATAGAGCTATAGGTCTTTGGAGATTCACAACTCATTATAAAATAGGTTCTGGATGAATATTAGACCAAAGATGACAAGTTGCAACCTTAAAAAGAGTTGGTAGATCACAAGGGAATTTTTTACTCAAATACAATTCACACAGATACCTAGGTTGCAAAACAAAGATCCAGATGCCATGGCCACTATTGGCTCACTATTAGAGATCCTAAAAAAGGCTACACAATATGAATTCTTAGTTGAGTAACTAAATGAGCTTGCATATGAGAATGATGAATCAACACAGGTCTGCATCTTGGTTGGTCCCCAATCCCCATGGTACCATGAAATTCACACTTACCCACAAAATGGTATCATATCTCCCCATCTCACATGAACCCAATGCTAGAGCCTTATTTGTAGAGAATCCCATTAGACTATTATAGCTCAAACCTTATATCATCATGGCTATCATGATACTCTCTCTCATCATTTAGACCAAAAAAAATGTACAATGTCTCTCAAAGATGTACATGCTGGACTTTGTAGTGTTCACATGACTGGGATAGTTCTAGCTAAGCAAGTCTTATAGGCTAGATATTATTGGCCCACTCTAGAGCATGATGCATGTGACTTTGTAAAAAGTTGTCTACCTTGTCAATAACATGCTAATCTACTCTAAGCCCTAGCTCAAGATCTCCAACCTACTATGCCACCATAGCCATTTGCATGTTGGGGGTTTGAGCTTGTTGATATTATAGCACCTCTCTCTTTAGAAGGACACAAGTTGATAATCACCACCACTAATTATTTCACTAAATGGGTAGAACCAGTCCCCCTTGTCACTACTACAAGAGTTCAAGTGTCTAAGTTTATTCTCTATCATATCATATGTCACTTTGGCATCCTAGCTACCATTTTTACTAACCATGGAGGTAATTTTGAAAATATCAATATGGAGGAATTATGTACTTCCCTTCATATCCATCTCTATTTTTCTAGCCCATACTTCCCACAAGGTAACAGTCAAGTGGAGGAAACTAATAAAACCCTACTCAAAATCCTAAAGAAACTTGTCCATGATTCTGGCTGCGATTGGCATTTAAAAATCAACCCCGGCTTATGGGCCTACCACTCCTCATTTTGTATGTTCAGAGGCACAACCCCATACTTGGTTTATGGTGTTAAAGGAGTATTAGCTATCGAGGTCAAAATCTCATCCCTGCACATTTCTTTGTGAGGCAAAATATTAGATGAGGATTATAGAGTGGCTAGACTCACCCAACTAGATTTACTTGATGAAAAAATGTAGTAGGCCTTTGACCACATCATGGTCTACCAGAATCGCCTCAAGCACAACTTCAATAGGAAAGTTCATCCATGCCAATTTCAAGAAGGAGGCATGGTCCTCAAAGAAAACATGAAGGTCCAAGCTGACTGAGAAAAGAAAGGCAAGTTTGAGCCCACATGGCTTGGTCCTTACGTGGTCACAACATCTTTTGGCTCAGGGGCCTATCAGTTATCCACACCAACATCATTCACCTCAAGAAATTCTATACCTAAAAAAGAATCCTTAGTGTATCATGCTCCCTTAAAGGGAAGGACAATGGAAGAGAAAAGAAACAAAAAAAAATAGTAAAGAAAAATAAGTGTCCAATGGTGAATACTTGGCAATTCAAGCACCTTGGATAGGTACCCTAGTGAAAACCTAGCAATTAGGCACCAAATGTACTTAGCCTATTCATTATCTATCAATGACCTATATATCCTGCATCACCCCTTCACATCTCATCACCCATTTTCCCATTTTCCAAGATATTCCAAGAGTTCCCTCCTCGTACTCAAACAACTCATGGGACTAGCTTGGAAAGCCTACCTAGATCACATATTCTACCATGGTTAGCATATCTATCACATCCTTGTACCTTACCAAATGTATCATATCAGGTGTATTTTATCCTTAAAACCATGCCTTTATATCATATACCTATACCAAGTTGTAATATACTATGTACCATATCCTTGTAACAAAAACAATAATTTTGTGTATCATAATTGTGTAACAATAATCATATTGCATCAATGCTATTTCCTCTTCCTGAGCCTTTCTCTATCATATGCACGCCCGCTATTGTATTCTATCATACATTCCTGAGTCATCCACCCATTGTATATTCATGCTTGTACATTTTTTAGCCTTATAGCGAAACCCCACGTCACTATTCCAACAAATCACACTCACATCCTTTGTTTCACCCCCACAGACCCAAAAATCATCCAAAATTTACCAAAAAAATTTAAAAATCACCCAAAATTACCAAAAAAAAAATATAATTACCAAAAAAATTCAAAAATTGCCTAAAATTACCAAAAAATTCAAAAATCATCAAAAACTATTTTAAAAATTCAAAAATTGCCTAAAATTATCAAAAAAATTCAAAAATTGTCTAAAATTATCAAAAAAATTCAAATTTTGCCAAAAAATAGCAAAAAAAATTCATAAATTGTCTAAAAATATCAAAACAATTCAAAAATTGTCTTAAAATATTCAAAAATCGTCTAAAAATATCAAAAAAAATCAAAAATCATTTTAAAATATCAAAAAAATTTACAAATAGCCCAAAGCATTCAAAAGAGGGTCATAATTGCCAAACATGGTCGTAAAAGCTCGAAACATTAACAACACTCGAAAATTCTTGTCAATTCTTGCCTCACTTTAGCCCAATTAGGCTATACAATAGGAAATCAAATATTTGAACCTCACATGCCTCGTTGATATTAAGAAGCAGCATAGTAATGTCCTAAAACATTTTGTGGGACTTTGGAAAATCTAGCACAATGCAGATAGTGCAAGAGCTGCCCCCGTTTCCTTCCTCTTGTAAAGAGCAACAATTCCCCATGGCTCATTAGTCTTATTTAAGTTGTAGTGGCCACGATTAGTCTAGCCCCCTTCAAAAAATATATCAATGCTATCTTGAAAGCTTAGATATCCATTAGACTCTTTCATCCTTATACAGCTAGGGGCATAGAATAAGTAAGTGTAAGTGTGAGAGCTTCCCCCCCCCCCTAGTGCCCTTTTCAAGGCCCAAGTGTCTTTTTTTGACCCCTCTAGTGCCTTTTTAGACCCAAAGCACCTTTTTAGGCCCCTCAAATGCCTTTTTCAAGGCCTAAGTGTCCTTTTCGGACCCCTCGAGCATCTTTTAAGGCCCCTCAAATGCCTTTTTCATGGCCCAAGTCTCCTTTTCGGACCCCCCCAGCACCTGTTAAAGCCCAAAGTGTCTTTTTAGGCCCCTCAAATGCCTTTTTCAAAGCCCAAGTGTCCTTTTGGACCCCTCCAGTGCCTTCTTAGGCATGAAGCACCTTTTTAAGCCCCTCAAATGCCTTTTTCCAGGCCCAAGTGTCCTTTTGGATCCCTCTAGTGCGTTTTTAGGCACGAAGCACCTCTTTAGGCCCCTCAAAAAACTTTTTCAGCCCAAACACCTTTTTGTAGGCTCTGTTTCATCATTTTTCAACACCCTCGATGTCTATTGGGCCCCCAACACACCTTTCTCGAGTTAAAGCACCTTTTCAAGGCCCTATTTCACCTACTTGAGACCCAAGTGTCCTCTTTTGGGCCCCAAATGCCTTTTCATAAGCCTTGAGAATGTTTTTCTTGTCACATACCTAGAGAAACATCCCCACATTGGCTTTATTATTGCCTATAATGGTTCTTAATATACATAGACATTCTTGCCTACCAATCATGGTTATCCTCACTCTATGGATTGTATTGTTCCCACTTTTACAAGAGTCAAACCATTCCAATATTTATCACAAAAAACACAAAAACATTCACATGTCTATCAAATATCCCAAAAACATTTACATATTCCACAAAACACAAAAATATTTAAAAATTCAACAAAAACACAAAAGCATCCATATATATTCCAAAAAATCCCAAAAATGAAACATGACACTGCATTACAATCAACATCTGTTGTCCCTTTGATTGCCACAACAACAAGCTCAAACTTTTTATTATCCTATGACAATAACAACATCATTACATTTTGTCCAATCTCTGGCAGATTATTTATTCTAGCCTCCCAGGGGAGGTGGGACAATAGGGTGTCCAATCAATGGTGTCTCTCTTGGCTTGGCTCCAGATGAAGAAACCCCTAATGTCAACCCTCTCTATACCCACACCACATCCATGGGAATTGGAAATCTCCTGCTGCGTAATTGTGGGTTCAGCAAATGTATAAATTCCTTATCTATGAACTACGACTCTTGCTAGTCCTCATTGGAAATGCCTGATAATAAAATCCCATCCAATAAGTGGCTTCCCAATGTATCTTTTTTGTTTAATGAATTTCCACAAATAAATTATCCACCAACTTTCTTACCCACTATGCAATGATCACTCATTGGGCCACATCCTTCTCTTGTTGCATCCGATAAGTCATTATTCACCATCATTCCACATCCACTTTTGCCTTGCCCAAACACTACTATAATTGCCTCACCTTCCCCTTAGTCAATGCTAACTATTGTTGCAACTTGAATATTAAAGAATTTTCCTTTGCAATCACTATTCTAAAGGACTCTGACTGCAAATGCAATAACACTAGTTCATTTTGAGCACTCTCTAAACCTACTTGTGCCATCTTCAACAATTCTTGCAATCGCTGAGCCCATGACCATTCTACCTACATCCTTGCATCATTCCCTTTCAAATGCAATTGCTCCACATGTAGTTTTACTTCTAGTGATTGTACTCATGCCCACTTTGTATTCACCACCACTTAGAGCCATCTTGCTTCTATTTGTGCTCCATCTTCTCGTTCTTTCTTTGTCAATCCTAGTAGAAACTCAACTTCCTATTTGGCATTCTTTGCTTAGGCTCTCTCTATAGCCAACATTCTTCATAATTCTTCCACATCATTTGATGATTGGTCTCCTCCCCCTGCCTCTAGCCATGATTCCTCCACATTTACACTACTCACTTCCCCTCCCATTGATCCTTTTCCTAGAATTCCAAGGCTAATCAACTAACCTGCTCCACTCCTCCCCTCACCCACACTAACATATCCTACATCCTTTGGAGCCTTTTCCATAGAATTTTCAGGACATTTTATCTCCCCCACATCCTCCTCTACTCTGGCCATACTCTTTATCATCTTAGGTAGACAATTCTCTACCTACATCATCAGCTCATTGTCATTTAATACCATCTGAAATGCCTATTGTGCTGCTATCCCCAACAACATCATTAACACTAACTAGGGCATCTCTACTACCCAAATCCTCACATCTTTAGGTTATGCCAACCCCTATCTCACTTGACTTGATTCAACTTATTGTTTGGGCTGATACACCAGCTCCTTAGAGGTCGACAAATGTGCTTTTCCCTATGCCCTTGCCTAGTCCACCTTCCCTAGCTAGCTTGACCCTCCTGCTATGACCGATCTAGTGAGCCTAAAATTTCACCTACACATTGCCTTAGCCTTCTCAATCAATTGAATGACCATGTTTTACTCTTCACTTTACTTCATTCCATTCCCATACTATATGCCTATTTATGGTCATCCCTTGCTTGGATTCACTCTTTACTAACCTTCCCACATGCCTACTTCCTACCATACTTGTACTAGGTACACTTCCACCATTCCTACACTATAATGACTGCCAAAATGTTTTGCCTACCTTCTCTGACCTTTACACACTCTCTACATCCCACTGCACTGGTACCTGGTACACTTGGCCCTTGGTTATGAAATTCAACCATGTTAATTTATACCAATGCTTATACAATTCTGGCTACTAAATCACTGCCAACACATGCCACACTCTCTTATTTGTCTGATATGATAGTTGCTCCCTAGCAGAACTAAACAAACTCAATACTCTTTTGCACAACTGGAAGCACAACTGGTCTTCAAATAATGATTTCCTATGCTATCATGTGCTTTTAGTGCCTCAATGATGTACTTGACTAGAGGTAGTAGAATAAAGTCATGATCTTTTGTTGGATTTTCTCTATTTCACTTTAGTGATCCTGTGGTTTCTCATATTATTGGTGTCCACTTATGAGTGCCTCCTCTCATATGGAATGCCATGTATACCTTGACCAATTTTGTGTAATATCTTAGGTGAGATCTTTTATCTAACATATGACTATTTGTGTGCTTGTTTTTATTATTTTGTGGCTATAGCTTCTCATTCTTAATGGTTGTCACATTTTTTTTTACATTGTTCATCTTTCCTGGTACTTCTTGGTGTGACCTAGTATTCATAACACTATAGCTAAGTTAGTGGTGGTTATACTTAGTCACTTTTGTTTTATTACATGCTCTATGATGAAAATTAGTTTGCATCTCTTTAAAAAAGTGAAAATTGAATGCATTCATTTAGTTTGCATATTCATCTTGGGTTCTTTGCAAACAAATGGTTGGCACATAAATCAAGATACAATTCACAAATGTTAGTTCACAACTTCATGACTGGTTATTAACAAGTGGACAACACCATCAACATCAACCTTATGATGAGCTTCTCATGCTCCAATATCATGGACTTTGTCTCTTCACAATATTCACACTAGCATTACACTTCATGCGTTCACCTTCTCATTCCACTCATTGCATTATGTTGCTTTCAAATCTTAGATAATTCTAGTTGCTATCAAGTTGCATCACATCATCTACTGCCTTGCATGGCTTTCAAATCTCAAACAATCTCATTTCACCACATTCCATCTCCTCTGATTTGCTGCACTATATTTTCCCATCCTCCATCTCCTTTCATTTTCATCCATTCATTTCATTACTTTTTCACCTCAAAATTTGACACTCCACATCATAGCCTTCGAATATTAGACAATTTCATTTCCTTCCATTTTTCACCTTCACTTGCCCTCTCATCCCCACACTTGGACATTTCATTCCATTTCATTATTTCACATCATCCTATCATATATGAGTTTGTTCATTAAATGTTTCCATTTTGTTCCTTAGACATTCCATTCCCTCTCATTATATATTTCGTTGCATTACATCTCATTTCATCTCGTCGCATCTCATTACATTTTCATTACATTTCATCACCCATTTCATTCCATTACTTTACATATCATGCTATCACATCTAATTACATTTTGATCCTAAAAATACTATCTCTAGGTCCTTATAGGATGCATCCTTCCTTGTACTCAACTTTGGCCTGTCAATATCTAGTTATCATGATCTCTTTGGTAAAAGGTTCCTTTATCATGAATTTATTCTTTCTTCTAATATTGGGTTTTTGTGTATTTTATTTGAGTGAGTCATTTCCAAGTGCTTTGGGTTGTTCCCTCCTCAAAGTCACCACAATATTTTATATCAAGGTGTGCTGCAAATGGGGCAATTCGAGTGGAAGGTTTTGATCAAGTTTTTTTCATCTTCTTTTCTGCTTGTGAGTCAATCAAATATGACCCTTTCATAATCCAAGCATGTGATCACTTGTGGTTACATGGTGCACTTGGGAAATATCATTTTCTTGTGGGTTACCCTGTATCATTTCCACTTTGATTCTTTCGAGATTCATGTGTGATGCTGGGGCAATCCTTGTGTGTTTGTTTTGCATTAGTCCTATATAATATTGGTACAAAGGCCTTGATGTTCTTAGTAACCTTGGGCATATCCCCAATATTCCTATATCAAAATAAGTGTTCAACTACATGGTGGTGCTCCCCTTTGGAACACCCCCATGCTCAAGCTTCAATATATTACTTCACACTCCCATCTTATCCAAGCATCCCATCCCATCAAAGCATCCCATCCTATCCAAGCATCTCATCCTATCAAAACATCCCATCCTATCCAAGCATCCCATACAGTTAGTCCTACGATCATGATCTAATGGTTTTACCCATATCAGAATCATATCTCCTATCAATCCCGTAGTATCCAATCTTGTATCAATCATAATCATAGCTCCTATTGGCACTCAAAATTATAGCCCAAATTTTGAGCACCGTTGAAGAAATTGAGCCCTATAAATGCCCATAACTGCATATGTATCTGGTTGTACCTATGAGCCCCATGAAGTGTTTAATGTTTCTAACACCCTCGATTCAGTGTGTCTAAGTGTTCCATGAAGTTAAATTGACATTCCAAGTTGTTTCGTGAAGTCCCATTTTGAGCATTTATCAAATTTGCATTTTTACCCTAGGTATCAAACAGTGATAGAAGGCCTTGTTTGCATCTTAATATCTTGCACCTAGGAGTGTTTTGTGATTTTCCACTTTGGGAGTGTCTAGTGTCCATACCTAAGAATCTATGTTTCATATTTTGAGTTGTTTCAAATTTTTTTGACTAGGTTTTGAATCCCTCAAAGTTGGTCATTTAATATTGTCATGCTGATGCAATTAGTTTAGAATTCTGGGAAGCCCTGTTTGACGTGCTATAACTTTGACCTAGTTTACCAAAATGTTGAAATTGCTTTTGTGTTGCATTGTAGAGGTCAAAAACTTGTTAAGTTTCAAGTTCAGCTTATCAAGAATCCATTGGATCAATTTTCAAATGCCATTCCAAATGCAATTTTTATCTTTTTACTAGTGTTATCAAGAGCAGATTGATTGGTACTCCTATTCGAGATGTTATAACTTGAGATTCATGATTACCTAGATTAAATGGATTCTACCACTATTTTTTCCTCCAAAAATACTTTAAGTGTGTCAGTTTGCAAGTCATGACAAATCCATCTACACACTTTTCCAGGTCCATTCCATTTGCAAAAAACACTTTTCTGACATTCTTTCTACTTTACAATTCCAAGTAGCTTACTTTGATCGCTCGCTATTTGCATCTTGTTATTCTTCATGAACCCAAATTGTAGATTTATAATGTCCTCATGAAAATGTATCAATGCTCCAGTTTTTGTTCTCCCAAGTTTCAGTCTGTCCAGTTTTCAAAGCCAAATCTGAACCCAATTTATTGCTTTCTGACATGCTTTCTTGCAGGTAATTCTGAGAGGTCAACTTTGACAGCGAATATCTTTTGACTCCAAATTCTTCATAAGACAAGATTTGACAAGGTGCAAGAATGTAGAACAAAAAGTCAGTGTGCCAATTTTCAGAGCTTGATCAGGTGTGCTAGTCAGTTTTTAAGGCCAGACAATGGACCTCTTGGTGCAAAATTAACAAGTTGTAGAAATAGGTGAATTAAGTTTTAAGTGTTGATTCAGCAGTTGAATTTGACTTTGATCATTATCAAATGATGAATAGATCAATTTGAGGATTCACGTGCTCAAAAATGAATTTTTTTTTAGCTAGACCTACTTTTGGGCCTGACTAAATTCATTAGATTTATGACATTTGTGAGGATTAAGGATGTTTTAAAAAAAATGATTATAATGAAATTGACTATAAAGATCTGATGTGAAAGAAACAGTCATTATTAGATTAGGTGGTAAATTCTCTAAGGTTTCGATTTAGGAACACTAGGAAATGTAAAATTTGGAGGACCACTACCTAGTGGGGAGGACATTTCAATGGGACTTATAACTGGATTATTGGAAGGTGCAAGGAAACCTTCTATTTCTGCTATGCAAGGTCTTGCTCTTGGGTTGTGTAAGGAAACTCAAGTGCGGAAACATCTTCATACACTAATCTCATAAGGAAAGTATGGTGCAAATCCTTTTAAAATCTTCTACACTTACAGATTCAATATCATGTAAACAACATTATTGCAGCCAACCATGCATACAGAAAATAGATAGAGAAAGAACACATAACACAAAGATTTGCCAATGGGGAAAAACCTTTCGGTAAAACAACCCCACCCCTCCAAAACCTGCACAATGTATTATCTTCAACACAAGATTACAATACACTTGCAATGCAAGTTCAACATCAACAATAGAAGACTCCAGCAGCACCTCAGTACCTGCAAACTTTCATCTATCACACTATTGCATTACAACATGCAATACTCATTTTATGAACATCTTAAGACCCAACAAAATGCCCACAAAGGAGTTGGGTGTTTTTCATGGCTCAACCACCAAGAAACATGCACAATGCCACGTGTGCATCCAATACCAAGAAAAGGGCGTCCATCCCTTGAATAGACAATGACAACTTGTCATAGAATCTACCAAAAATAGCAGTCACAAGAGAAGTGTAAGGGAATCTGTCATACCAACCTATTTTTGGCATATTCTCTTACACACACCAACCACTCATTCTTGGGTGCCCAAATAGGCCTCATGTCATAAGATGCTCTTACACCTATCATAGCTCATTCCTTAAATAGCTCTTATGTGTCATAGGAATATGTCATAACCATTTCAGCCATGATCTCCTTCGCACACTTCAAGATGCCGACACATGTAAGTGATCAACATGCCAACTAGACATGTACACTCACATTTACATATTATTTGCAAAAATACATTTTACAAAACAAATAATAATAAGAATGGGAATTATACAAGGTTGAGACACCTTATTCCTAACATTCTCCCACTTGTCGAACACCTTGTAAGAGCAATCAGGAACATAACAGGAACTAACCGTTATAGGCCGAAAGGCCCATAGACTCTGAACACCATCTAAACTTCTTAGTGCCCACTGGTTTTGTTAATGCATCTGCAAGATTCTTCACAGTATCTACCTTCTCCAAATTTACCTTTCCATCTTCCACCATATCTCTCACAAAGTGAAACTGCACATCAATGTGCTTCGTTCTGGCATCGAAAGTTGGATTCTTCGCAAGGCAAATAGCACTCTGACTGTCACACCAAATAGTAATCTATTCTACATCAACACCAACATCAGAACACAATCTCTTAAGACAAATGGCTTCCTTACAAGCATGAGTATCAGCCATGTACTCAACTTCTGTAGTGGACAAAGCAACCACAGGTTGTTGCTTACCCATCCAACTGATGGCACCACCAAACATAGTGAACACAATGATCTGATTTCGATCTTACAAATCCAATTGACAACACAAAGGCATCAAACTTAAGGTACCACATCCTAGGAGATTGCTTCAAACCATATAGAGATTTCTTCAATCTGCAAACAAAGGATTCTTTACCTTTAACAATGTAGTGCTCAAGCTGTGACATATAAATCTCTTCCTCCAAATCATCATGAAGGAAAGTTGTCTTCACATCCATCTGTTCTATCTCTAAATCATATGATGTAGCAAGAGATAACAAAAATCTAATGGATGTCAAATTTGCAATAGGAGAGAATATTTCACCATAATCTATTCCCTCTACCTATGAATACCCCTTTGCAGCCAATCTAGCTTTGTACCTTTCAACATTGCCATCTACACAAAATTTCTTCTTGAACACCCATTTACAGCCAACAGATTTTCTCCCTTTAGGCAAAGGTACAAGGTCCCAAGTTTTGTTTTTCTCTAATGAAGCCATCTCATCATCCATAGCCTCAATCCAAGAACCTGCATCTTCCATGCCCAAAGCCTCTTTCACAGATCTAGGCTCATCAGTGTTAGTAATCAAAGAAAAAGAACAACTGGAATCTAACATATAATAACCAAACCTTTCTAGTTGCTTTCTTTCTCTCATAGATCTCCTCAAAGGCTAAGGTTGAGGTTGTTCTTCCTCTTCTTCTGAACTGTCAGAGCTGCTAGAGCTCTCCTCATCATTAGACCCAACATGGTCTCTCTGTTCAGTCTTCTCAGGGGTAGGAGGCAACTAAACAACA
This sequence comes from Cupressus sempervirens, assembly GCA_028749045.1. Taxonomy (NCBI): domain Eukaryota; kingdom Viridiplantae; phylum Streptophyta; class Pinopsida; order Cupressales; family Cupressaceae; genus Cupressus; species Cupressus sempervirens. The sequence continues at coordinate 71,080,554 of CM053784.1, read as the reverse complement.
TCTTTTCCCTTTTTTTTTTCATCTAGTTGTAGCACAATAGGAGAAGATGTTACCTCTCTAAAAATAACATTTCTGCTATATAACACCTTACTAATCACAGGATCCCAAAGCTTGTATCCTTTCACACCAGCACTGTACCCGATGAAAATACATTTAACAACTTTGTTTTCCAACTTAGATCTTTTCAACCTATTTTTGGCATATTCTCTTACACACAACAACCACTCATTCTTGGGCACCCAAATAGACCTCATGTCATAAGATGCTCTTACACCTGTCATAGCTCATTCCTTAAATAGCTCTTATGCATCATAGGAATCTGTCATAACCATTTCAGCCATGATCTCCTTCACACACTTCAAGATGTCGACACATGTAAGTGATCAACATGCCAACTAGACATGTACACTCAGGTGTCTTAACATGAAGGGTTGATGTAGGAGATCTGTTAACCAGATAGCAAGTAGTGGCCACAGCTTTAGCCCAAAACCTTTGTTCTAAACCAGCTCCACTAAGCATACTCCTAGCCTTCTCCATTAGTGTCTTGTTCATTCTCTTTGCAACTCCATTTTTCTCTGAGGTATAAGGAGTTTTCTTATGCCTCTCGATACCTTGTTCTTTATAGAATTGTTCAAACTCTACTGAGAAAAACTCACCACCATTGTCAATTCTCACACACTTAATCTTCTTACTAGTCTGATTCTCTACAAGGGCTTTAAATTCCTTGAATCGACTAAAGACTTGTGTCTTACTTTTAAGGAAATAAATCCATGTCCTTCTACTGTAATCATCTATGAAAGATACAAAAAATACAGACTTGGAGATCAAAGGAACTTTTATAGGACCAAATACATCAGAATGAATAAGATCCAAAACATCAAAAAATATGTGAGAACTAGAGTAAAACTAAACACGATTTTGTTTACCATATACACAGTGTTCACAGAATAAGATCCAAAACATCAGAAAATATGTGAGAACTAGAGTAAAACTAAACACGATTTTGTTTACCATATACACAGTGTTCACAAAAGTCAAACTCGAGATTGCAATCATTTAACCCCTCAACAAGATTCTTGTTTTTTAGGGTTCTGAGACCCTTCTCAGCAATGTGGCAAAATCTCATATGCCACAACATTATCTTTTCTGGAGGAAGCTTTCCTTCCAAAGTGTTTGTATTGCCATCAGAACCAATAACCACAGAATTCTTCACTGCTCATTCAGATGGTGAGGATGAAGAACTGTTACATAGAGGAATACATGCATCTAGCTAAAACAAAGTACCTCTCCCAATACCCTTACCAAGCACCATCAATCCTCTAATCATCTTACATCCTTCTTTCTAAAAAACAACTTTCACACCTACATCGTTCAGCATACTTACAGATAATAGGTTTCCTGCTAGACCTAGAATGTGCATAACTCCATTGATTCCCTTTACTCATCCATCAGGAAATTTGATAGTGACCCTTCTGCGTCCAACTATCTTCAAGTGAGAATCATCACCCAAGTACACCTTTCCACCATCGAACTCTTCATATCTTGAGAACCAATTTTGATGAGAGGTCATGTGAAAAGATGCACCTGAGTCAACCAACCACACATCATCAGATGCATGGGTTGCCAAAGCTACAATGAATGCATCACCATCTTCTTGAGATTTTTCAGAACCAGAATCTGAGGCCTTCTTCTTCTTCTTAGGCTCTTTACAGTCTTTACGAAAGATCCCAGTCTTTCACAGTTCCAATATTTTGCCTTGGACTTATTGGAAGTCTTTGACTTCCCACAGGATTTGGATCTACCCTAATTGACAGACTTATTGTCATTTTTCTTTCCTCTTTTCGTGGATCTCCCACGAACAGCAAGGGCTTCTTTTTTCAAAATAGAAGCCTTTCTCTACATCTCCTCTGATAGCAGTGAAGACACCACATCATCCATTTTGAAGGTGACTAATGTGCTTCCGAGAGCCATCACAAGATGGTCCCGTGAATCCGGTAAAGAACACAAAAGTGTGTAGCAACAATCCTCCTCCTCTAACTTGACACCAGCAGATGTCAACTGTGTAGCCAGCAGATTAAATGCATTTAAATGATCCGTTAAGGATCCACCTTCCTCCATTCACAGAGAATACAACTTCTTCCTCAGGAACAACTTGTTCACCAAAGATTTGGCCTGATACACGACCCCAAGTCTCTCCCACAAACTATATGTGGTTTTCTCATCTAGATTATTCAAAAGGACTGCATCGGTTAAATAGAGTCTTATGAGACCCTTAGCTTTATGATCTTTTATATCCCAATCTGCTTGAGTTATAGTTGCTGGTCTTGTAGCACTTGTAGTCACTTCCCATAGGTCATGATCTTCCAACATGTCTTCCATCTTGAGTTTCCACAACTCAAAATTAGTGCCATTAAATTTCTCCACCTCCATTCTTCTAAATGATGAACTCATCATCTTAATCTGCAAATAAGATTTATGATGCTCTACACAAGACTCCCACTCAACTTGAGATTAGCTCAAAAAACCCTACCCAACAACTAGGATCAAAAGTTGATCAAGCTCTGATACCACTTGTAAGGAAACTCAGGTGCGGAAATAGCTTCCTACACTAATCTCATAAGGAAAGTATGGTGCAAATCCTTTTAAAATCTTCTACACTTATAGATTCAATATCATGTAAACAACATTATTGCAGCCAACCATGCATATAAAAAATAGATAGAGAAAGAACACATAGCACAAAGATTTGCCGGTGGGGAAAAACCTTTCGGTAAAACAACCGCACCCCTCCAAAGCTTGTACAATGTATTATCTTCAACACAAGATTACAATACACTTGCAATGCATGTTCAACATCAATAGTAGAAGACTCCAGTAGCACCTCAGTACCTACAAACTTTCATCTATCACACTATTGCATTACAACATGCAATACTCATTTTATGAACATCTTAAGACCCAACAAAATGCCCACAAAGGAGTTGGGTGTTTTTCATGGCTCAACCACCAAGAAACATGCATAATGCCAGATGTACATCCAATACCAAGAAAAGGGCATCCAACCCTTGAATAGACAATGACAACTTGTCATAGAATCTGCAAAAAATAGCAGTCACAAGAGAAGTGTAAGGGAATCTGTCATACCAACCTATTTTTGGCATATTCTCTTACACACACCAACCACTCATTCTTGAGCACCCAAATAGGCCTCATGTCATAAGATGCTCTTACATCTGTCATAGCTCATTCCTTAAATAGCTCTTATGCATCATAAGAATCCGTCATAAACATTTCAACCATGATCTCCTTCACACACTTCAAGATGCCAACACATGTAAGTGATCAACATGCCAACTAGACATGTACACTCACATTTACATGTTATTTGCAAAACTACATTTTACAAAACAAATAATAATAAGAATAGAAATTATACAAGGTTGAGACACCTTATTCCTAACAGGTTGGACTTACAATTGCTTGAATTTTTCCACATCAAAGCATTAAAAGGGATGTACTCGTTGAGAAGCCAAGTATTATGAGATTCCTTAGATCTATGCATTTTAAGAGGGAAGAAATTGAATTAAAAGCATATACACAATTTTGTTTTTCCCTACCAACTAAGAGAACACATCTCTTGACTCTTTGTACAAAAAATTTACCTTTTACCTTTCCGATGAATGAAAATTTCTTATCATATGCAACTCAAGAGCATTGAAGGACCCTTGTCTCAGGGGATGCTAGAGTCAAACAAATGTTATTTACTTGACTACAAAAATAGATATTTGTCTCCCTAGAGCACCTTGCTTATTGACTAGTATTTTCCATGTGCTGAAGAAAATGATAAGAGAGTGGAGGCTTGCCAAAAGATGGGCATTTGACTTACTGATTTAGGTTCTATCAATACAAGCAAGTCATCCATAAATACTAGTTTGTCTAATCAGTAGCCTAGCATTATACCTATGAAAGTGATTGATGAGTCCATGGACTGGAAAAGTTTGGTAAAGCCAACATTAGAATGTGGGGTTGTAGGGGACTATGACATGATAAACAAATAATTTTTCACCAGAGCTTTCTGGAGCAATTTATTCTGTTGGAAACTAAAGAGCCAAGACATAGTAACTGGGAATGGTTCATGCTCCCAGGTAACTAGTTGGTTCATGTGTTTGAGTAGAGGTATCATGCATTGATAGCAGGGGTTTGATGTTTCTAAAAAAGGAAGCTCCAGAGAAAAGATAAACAAAAAATTCCATGTTTAATCATTGAGCTAAGCTTTTATATTTTGAAATCCACTTCAATCCATGCCAAATGGAAGCTATGAAGACCCATGTTTCAAGTAGCCCATGCATAGCAGAGAACATAGACCCTACACAAAAAATAAAACTGCAGGCAGTGAAAAATTCACAGTCCCAAGGGTTAAAGGTAGTGAAACATGTCTTGGAAAGGAAACTTGTAGGTAAAGGAAACTAGAAAATAATGGGAAGTGCTAGGGAGTTGAAGAAAGCCATGAGAAAAGTTTTCAAAGGGAAGTTTCATGCTAAAGACATGCCCACACATTAAGAAGACTCACGCTGACACTTAGAAGCCACTGCATGCAAAACATAACACGCTAAAGTCGAGAAGAGAAGGCAAAGAGCCTCACACCATTACAGTGGACATCTCACGCCAATCAAGAAGGAAGTTGTAGTCAAAGGAAGAAGACCACGTGAAAAAGAAGCCACCCTCTATGAAAACACAGCACGTGGTGAGTAGTCAGCATGAAAAAAGAGATGCCAGTTAGAAGAAGATCCAACGCATGAACAGGCAGAATATAAACTCTCCAAATGCAAGTACAATGAGCATGGAAACTGCCAATCAGTCAATGTGTTTGTAAGAAATCCACATGCATCATAGAGGAACCCACTTTGTTGATGAAGACCCAAAGGTGATAAGCAAAGTCAAGCTCCATGATAGCAATAGTCAATAAAAAGCCGCAGGGGAGAGAGGTGGTTAAATTTGTTTATCCCATATTGGTTACACGAGAGCTCTTTTAAATTTTTAAATACAATTACAAACACTAAGTTGAAATGTCTGAAAGACAAGCACTTTTGAATTGCAAGCTTGGCTTGTGGGACCTGACCCTTACGTTGAGGCCGGCTGGGTGGAGAAACCCAAGAAATTTTGACCCCAATTTTGTAGGAGGAAAGGACACATGGCAAATTTTGGGAGCCTAGTGTATGAGCCTAAAATTGAGAATAGTAGGCTTACGCTCTTACGTCCAACATAAAAGTGTAAGGCATATTTGAAGAAGCCCCAATGTTATGCTTGCATATGGTCGAGAGGCAGATTTCAAAGGATCTTGATGCTATGAGAAAGAAGTGAAATGTAAAAGCATAAAGGAAATTTAGAAAGGCTCCGGGGATACGCTCAGGCATGAGAGGGTAAAGACAAGTAAAGCCCATATGCATGTAAAGGTAAAAATAAGGGGTTCCAACCTTATGAGAGAGAGATATGGGATATTATTATAATATTAATATTCTCATTGTGTGTATGAACATAAACCCAAATTCAAAGGCCTCTAGTGCTACAGGGAAGGAACTAAGAAAATTAATTAATAATAAAATATTAATTAATTTAAAATATTTGAAGATGTGTCATGGCCAATCAAGTGGTGACAAGTGGCGAATGGAGAAAATATGGATTGTAGAAATAAACTCAAAATGAAAATTCAGAGATTCCCATGCATGATTTGTTCAAATGAAAAATTTGAATTATTTTAAATTTTTATATAGTTCAGACTATATAAATTTTTAAAAAATTTCATTTTTTAATGCTCTGATTTAGTCCAGGAGCTTGTTTTTGAAATGGCCATAATAGGGGCATTTTTTGTCCAAAATAGGTAGTGCAGTATACTGTTGGAACCGAGAGGAAATGAACTATCCATTTTTAAGGTCAGATTATGCACAAGTCTTCACCGGTATGCTCTGTAAGAAGATTTGCAATTTTAGGTGCATTCTTAGTAAAAGGGGCAAAATTTATTATGGAGAATTAGAATCAGTTGGGGAACATATATTGATGTCTGTTGATGCTAAAAAAAATTCTAAAAATGTTTTTACCTTTCTTGAGTTCATTTTTAACCAAATTTTGTCATTCCAGATCAAGCATCAAAATCAATTATCTTGTTCAATCAAATATGTCAGATATTTTGTGATGGTGGAGGCTAAATGATGAAGATTTGATTCACTGATTGAGGGGAGAGATTTGAAGGATGTTTTTAACTTGTTAAGAAGGTTTTTCAAGTGGACAGATGTCATGTTCAGCAGATCTGGGAATGAACTTTTCTCGTATATTTTCTTTTCTTTTCCTCATTGTAAGGTGGGTTCTAGTCTTTGGAGAAAAACTAGTCACTGTTGTAATACCATGTTTTGGATCTAGTTTTGATGTGTTCCCATACTGTGATACCACATTTTTTTAGCAATTTCTCTTTTATGAACAATAGAAATGAAGAGAATATAGATAGTTCAGGTCTTTTAGGTGTTTCTATGTTTTGATTGCATGCATATAAATGTATTATTTCAAGGAAATGAATACAAAAGAGCAAGAATTTCATTAGTTTCATTCTAATTCTCGTCTCTAGTCTCAGTGAATTTTCAATGTTTTATGATCTTTGAACAAAGAGCTAAGGTTATAGTTGCAGTCCCTTAAGGCTGTATTTTATTTTATTGTTTCTTGTGACTCAAGGAGTTATGTAAATGCTTTAGGGAATCAACAGGGTTGCAAGTTTATTGAGAAGGATATCGTGTAAGAATGAGATTCAGATTGAACATGGATGTCTATTTATAAGGTGAATGGATAGATCATATATCTGAAGATACAAATAAGTCTCAGATATCTATATGTATGTGATTAATTCATGGAACTACCCAATAGATAAGGCACTGATCGTTTACAAGAGCACTTGTTCAGCTGCTGCATATTAGGGGTTTTGTTGAATTCAAAACATTTTATTCAAATAATTTCAGTTTTTCATGTCTTGTAGTGGGCTGAAAGGAATTAACCTGCACTCAACTTATGAATTTCATAGATATGCATCTAGCTACTATAGATCTGTGTCATTTCATGAGTTATTAGGAGATATAAGGGGTTTTCATCTACTATTAATAAGTTCATATTTATGTTTTAAATGCACTAGTACCATATCTCAGAACCTTAAGGTTAACCCACCTAGGTCTTGTAGAGCCTGAAGTACTGAAGAAGGAGTTATGCCTTATAGTTGGCCCAAGACTGTAGTCAGGTGTATCCGTCATAGGAAAATGCAAGCCTTAGATGCATTTGTGTGATTTGTTGGTCATTTTCAAAACTGTTAAATCAGGAGCCAATAGCTCCTATATCGATCATTATCATAGCTACTGCATCAATCATAATCTTAGTCATCACCAATCATAAATTCTCAAATCATAATCTCCCCAAATTTCCCATCTTCCAAATCACTTCCTTGGGTTCAATTTAGAAAACCAATAACCCTTCCCCCCTCCCCCTATAGCCAGTGTTCTTAACCATTGGTTATCCTTGCACACAAGGTTTTCCTTTGTGTCATTCTCCCATAGTGAGAGTATGTTCTTCCTTAAACCCCCTCTCTTAGCCACTCCTAGTCCTCCTACTCACCTTAAGTTCTTGTACCTTTCAAGAAGTTATCGGGCCTCACCTTCTCTCCCTGCCACCTTCTTGAGGGGGGCATCATACAACCCATTCTCTCGTCTTCTATTTGAGATTTTGCAACCATGTTGCTTTCAAAGTTTTCTTTGTGTCATCTATCTTCAAACTTCTTTGAAATAGTATTGTTCCAACACTATCTCAAAGAGGGGCAAAATGTAGACACCTAAATCTGATTACATCACTTAAGTAATCCTATTTAGTCATCTCCTAAGGCATCATTAATCAAGCATTTAATATTTCATCAATCTACTGTAATCCCCTAGTTAACTAATTCAATTAATCAATTATAGCCCAATGGATAAAATCAAATGACAAATCCAAAGTCTAATTATCAATTAAATCTCTATTCTCATATTAAATTAAATAAATGCATAAAATTATTTAATTTAATCCCAAAAATCCCCCTTGATCTAATAAATAATTTCAAATCAATTTCCAACCCCTAACTATACCCAAATCCCTACCATTAGGTAAATCCAACCCATTGACCCATGCTATCCCTACTTAACTAACTAATTAACCTACCCCATAAATGCTAGCCCACTTCCATCCCTCTAAAATGCCACTTGCACCCTAAAGCCCTCCTAAGCTAAGCCTAATCCCTTCATTAAGCATGTACACAACTTTAACCAAGAGTTAAGAAAGTCTTAAACCAAACCAAAGTCAAAGTTCTATCATATCCCTCTTGCATTCTAATCCAAGAGCCTTAAAGGCTCTTTAAAGACTTTTACACCTTTTTTTTCACACTCATCCTCCTTCATAACTCCCTCTAGCCACCTATCTTGACCCTCTTCTTTATCCAATCCCCTCATGACACTTGTCACAAGGCTAGAGCTTTGAAGAAGCACAATCCATGTGCTCTCTTCTCCTTGCATCCTAGCCCTCTTTAACCAATTCCCCTTCCTTGAATCCTAACCCTCCATCTCACTACCCCTTGGCCTATAAATTAAACCCTCTCCCTTCACAAATACCATCCACTTCTATGCTAATGATATAATACTATTTTGATAACCTAAGGACTATTAAAATACCATCATAATGGCAAAATCCATCCAAAAATCCATTTTAAGTCACATCCTCCATTGAAGATTGAGAAACATCATTGAGCACACATCTCATCTTTTGGACACATCTATGCATCTAAGGAAAGATTGCTTGGTTTATGAGGTTTGCACATTCTTAGGCTACTTTGGTACTTTAATTCTCTTTTATCCAATCATATATGTTAGTTAAATCTATTATTTTGAATGTTTTGGTTACTCATTGTATTCCTTTAATCATGTCTTTAGGATTCAAAGTACCTAAAAAATTAGAAACCTCCATCTTATGCTTTAGCTTTAACTGAGATCCAGGTCGAACAAATTGACCAACCCTAGTTCCAATAAGTCTCTCCACATGATCAATTCTATCCTCACCACTAGTTTAGTAGCTTCAAAGTCTTCAGAAGCTTCCTCATAACTTTCTTCAATAACCACATGCCTAGTTACACCACCTAAAGCACTTACAATTTCAGCAATGATGTCACTCTTCATCAATGCAATCTCAGATCCGAACTCTTCTCTCATCTTCTCTGAGATCTGTCCTTCTAAAACATCATTAATTTCCCTAGGGTCCAATCTTCTTGCAGGAATCTTCCAAAATTTTAGTAAACCCTAAGTAACAAATTCACCAATCCAGAAGATCAATCAGCCACAAGATCAACCTTCTTTGCCAATCCTGGTGTAAATTGCCTTAGCTTCAATGATCTGTCAACACACTTAGGAACAACCTTCACTCTGATACCACCTGACATAGTAGAAGGTAGGAGTATCCCCAAAGGATATGTTCTAGCCCCTAGTAATATAACCACACAATGGAAAAATAATAGCAAGAAACAATAATGCAAGATCTGATACCAAATCCCAATAATTTGTTCATAAATATAATTGATTACTTGCAATATGCCCAGTTGCAAGGCCTTCTAGGTTAGGGCCAGACACAAATAAAAATTACAAAATTAATTCTATAAGATCTAACAAGATCCAACTTACAAAACCACTCTTAGCTAGTCTAGATACACAACTAGATAAGAACACTAAGAAGAATCTACACTTATACCCTCAGGTCCACCAAGAGATCCTCTAGTTCCTAAGTCACAGCTCTAGCTCTTCAAATTCACATCTATTCTTCATTCCATCCACATGAATGACTAAAACACTCCACAAGACCACTACTTATACCATTCTAAGCCACAATCCAACCAAAAACACAAATTAAATACAAATACATATATTAAATGCCACAAGTCACCCTACAACAACAATTAAATGTTCAAAAATTGATATCTAAGAAAAATTGTGATATCTCCTAGCTCTGATTGAGTTATAACTTGTGCTTCTAAATGTAGGTATAAATTTAGGTCCTCTACAACACCTTAATTCACTAAGGCTAATTCCCCATGTAAAAGTGTACATCCATCCTGAAAATCACACATAGGAGACTTATCGCACAAAATTGCCAAAAATTGATACTCCAGGAGAATTGCCACATCTCACAACCTATAATGAATTAGGACTTGAAATCTTAACCAGAGATAGTAATCTAGGACCTCTTCAATTTTTGAATTTTTCAACCTCTCATTCATTAAGGATAATTAGTTATATGCTCTGCAACAAGCACCTAGAAACAAAAAAAAACACAATTCTAGCAACAAGGTACAAATAGTTCAAACATCAACTCAATCCATCCAATCTCTAAAGGTTCTCCAATGTGTCTCTAACACATCCCTAACCATTAATAGCATAACTCCACCAAATCCAAGCTTGATTCTCCTCAATACTTAACCAAAATCCCTACAAACATGTAGGACTATAGGAAAGCCTAGGATACTCCTACATCAATAGTCCAAAAATTTAATATCAGACTTAGAACAAACCCTAATTAACCCTAAATAGATGAAAAAGTAGACCAAATTCACCCAAAACAACTATAATTGAAAACAACTATAATTGAGTGAACTCCCCATCATTATCCTTGTTATGAATATTAGTGCACCTAGTGCACCCTTGTTCTAGGTGCACTAAATGGTCCTTAATTGACCATTTAAGCATAGTTGCACACCTATGCACCTTGGTAAGGTGCACACATGAGCATGTGCACAACTGCATACATGTTTAGTTTCAAGTAATCATCATGAGGGGAAATTGAATAATTTTTTTAAATGGTGTGTTTGTGCATAAGTGTACGCACATGCACACCTTGATGAGGTACACATGTGTGCATCCTATTATGCCTTAAGTGTATTGGAAAACACAAAAAAGGTGTGCCTATGCACACCTTGAGGAGGTGTACACATGTGCATCTTTTTCCTTAGGTTTCTTTATTAGTTATAAAAAGAAGGTGTGCACATGCACACCTTGAGGAGGTGTGTATGTGTCCACCTTCTTGATGACCTAGGCTTGTTCTTTTAGGTTTAGTTAGATTTTAGTTTCAAGAGTGAAAGAAGGTGTGCACATGCGTACCTTCTTGTGTTTTATTGACCTTAGTCTAGGTGCATGAAGGTGCAAGTGATTGGAAGTACACTTCTAGAGGTGTGGGGGTGAGGAAGTTAGGAGAGCACAAGAGAAGAATGAAGAAATAAAGGGGGGGTTTGACATTTATATAGAATCAAGACCCAAGTGCACACCTCTATAGGTGTGATCTCTTGTAGGTACACACCTTTGAAGGTGTGCACATGCATAAGTGCACATGTGCATCTCTAGAAAGAGATGAGTGTGTACTTGTGCATTCTACAGATCTATGCACCTTGATAAGGTGTACATATGTACTAGTGCACACTTTTGTACTAAAAATACAAAATTTTGATTTTCTCTCTAGATTTGACACTCTAGACTCTCCCAATCAGAGACTAAGGCTTGAACTAGACTCCAACAGGAGTCCAAAAATGACCCGGGCCCTAGACTAGGGGTCTAGGAGACAAAAAAAATACTAAGGGGTCCCTATTTCCAAGAGAAATTGGGCGTGCATTGTGAAACCACAATAGGTAAATGATCTAAGAGATAAATTCAAAGAGAAGTTTCTAGAAAAGAAGAGATAAACAAAATGGTAATTAGATACATTGCATTTGATGGATCAAATCTTGAACCCTAAGATCTATGGTGTTGATTAAGCATAAAAAGATCATAATTTCCTATTTAAGGATGTATAAAGGTGAAATTTTAGTATGTGGGTGTGGAAGAGAGAAAAGTATAGAGTAGTTGTGCATGTATAAAGGACTTATAGAGAATTGGAATAGTTATTGATGTTGTTGATTGGCGAATCTAAGTAGAAGGCTTAATTTATTTAAGAAAAAGTGAAGGGTGATTGCTTGAAGGGTGTACAAGAAAATCTAATATTGAGATGACAATGGAGGTCAGATAGTGAATTGGTATGAGGAGCTAAACAAAGATTTGAACATGCAAAGTGAGTTGTACTAAACATATTAAACCTATTGTTACTTTCTAACCATTGTGAATAGTATTTTACATTTGTTGGTGTTTTGAAACAAAGACAATTTCAAATTACCCCAATGAGAATAAGGTACATCTAGGGGTAGCTAACTCCCATCTTCAACACACCATTTCAAACACCAGGCCAAATATAAGGCTAGACCCTTCTTCTACTTCAGGCTCTGCAAAACCTAAGTGGGTGGACCTTAGATTCAATTTATATAGTACCAGTGCTAAAACATATTCCTAAATCTAAAAAAGTAGATAAAAACCCTAAATATTTGAACACTAATGTAAGGATCTCTAACATGGAATAGCTAATAACATGACCAAAGAACATGATAAGATAAGTTAGGGCATCACATTTCAGTTCTTCAATATTTGAGGGAAAAACATTTGATTAATGATATTGATTTCAGAAAAAACATGACATGACAAACATAACCCTATGATCCCTTAAAATGATCAGTGCTTTATTTATTGGGCGGTCACACAAACCTCTAACACACATCCCTAAAATTCATTAACATATCCCATATATCAAAATTTCCTGATCTATCTATTTACCTTATGAACTAGACATCTGCATCTTTCTAAACCTCATACTTGACCTATCCCTCCATGAGATTTGCAATCTTATGATGATAAATCAAGAATTTACATAACTCCCTGAGTCATAACCAAAATAGATCAACATATACAACCAATAGATTGCAACTCAGTTTCATAATCTTTGTTTACAAAACATAAAAGATCACAAACAACATGAATGAGAGACAGGATATTAGAATGAAGACTAACTTTCTATTCCCTTTTCATTCATTCCTTTGAAACAAATACAATATGATGCATGAAATTGGAATGCAAAACTACCTAATAGATCAAAACTATCTGTATTCTCATTTCTTTTTTGTTCATTACAAGAGAAATTGCTGAAGGAAATGGTATCACAGTCATGAAAACATATCAAGTGTTGGATATAATTGTCTAATTGTGTGTTTTCTTTGATGTTACCCAAATGTCAAATTAATTGGTAGTCAGTGCTTACTAAGCTTAGTTAGTCAGCAAAGCAATTTTTTGTGTCTATCGAGCATTCTTGGAAATTACTCTGTGGAAATAGTGTCTACCGAGCTCACTCAAGCATCAAAGGAAAATGTAGCAGGAAGTAGTGTTAACTAAGCTCTCATGGTTAACGAAGGCAAGTTAGTGTTTATTGATTCCACTTAGTTTCCAAATGATTTTGCAAGATCACAGTGTTAACCGAGCTTCTATTGGTTAAATGCAAGAAATATTTTCACAAATAGTGTTTACTGAGTAGGGTCAGCCAATGAAGGATTTTTTTATTTTGGAAAATAAATTTTAATTGTTTCAAGTAATAATTCTAGCCAACTAAGGTAATAATTATTGGTAATTTTAACTTGTAATTGGGCTAACTTGCTAATCTAAAAGGTATATATGAAAGGTCAAGTTGAGAATTCTATTATGTAATGAACAAGTATGCAAGTGTATTGATTGTTTGAAGAGGAAAATGTGAGCAAACTTTGAAGTTTGGTTAGATACCCTTGAGGAGAAGCAAAGTAATATTTGATTAGGAAGGATCTAATGTCAAATAGAATAGAGATCTATAATCAACAATTCAGTTGCATGGTCATTTTATTATTACTTTCTTATCATTGCAGTAGTGATTCCAAAATCTCTTAGCAGATTTGGTCTAATAGCCTTTTCTAAATCTTCTAACAAGGTGATAATTTTTTTCTAAAGACCTCTTGCAAGGCCACTCTTAATAGGATGATTAAATCCTCTAACAAGGTCACACCTAACAATGTGTTTTGTAACCTTTAACTAGGTTAGCTCCTAATAGGGCTCACTTTAGAAGAGTGAAAATCAGTAGCTAGTTACTTGGTGGTTTTTCCCATATTGGGTTTCCATGTTAAATTTAGTGTCTCATGTGTTCATGTTATTTCTTTTATGCTTGCATGTTAATCACTATGAATGTTTAAGATCTATTAAAGTTAACATACACTACATCAACCGAGTTACAACAATTTCTATATGTTTATCGAGTGACAGTGGTAACTAGTTTTATTAGACATCTAAGGGATCTGTGGATTTATTTTTGTAGTAACTAATTCACCCACCCCCCCCTCTCAGTTACTCCATCTATATTTCCAACAATTGGTATCAAAGCATTTGGTGCTTGTAGGAAAGGTTTCAAGGACCTAAGCTAAAGATCAAGATGTCTTACAAGAGAGAAATTCCAAGGTGTAACAGGGATAAATGTTTAGCATGGCAAGGTCTCATGAGACTTTATCTAGCTTCTATTGGAGATACAAGATTTAAATACCTTGATGAATAATATACAACTCCTTCTGGTACATTATTTGTTAATGACATTTTTGAGAAAAAGACTCATAACACCATGGTGATAGACATTTCATCTACTTTAAGCTATGAAGAATTTGATCACATCAAGGACTGCAAAACTACCTTTGAAATATGGAACAAGCTAAAGGATATCTATGGAGGTGATGACAATGTGAGGAGAGCCAAAGCAAAAAGTCTAAGAGGACAATTTGATCAGGCGAGAATGAGAGAGGATGAAAACATTTCCAAATATGTTGAAATGATCAAAGCAAGTGTTAGTGCAATCAAAGCTTCTGGAGGAGATATGAAGGAAGAAATAGTTTTAAGTAAAGTTCTTAGAACATTGCTTCTCATTTATTCAATTAGAGTATTTGCAATTCAACAAAGAAGATGTGAAGCAAATCATAAGATAACTTTGGATGCCATAGTAGGAAGATATACTACATTTGAGCTAGATAACTATGACAATTATGTTCCACCTTTCAAGAATATTGAATTTACATTTGAAGTTAAGCTTTCACTCAAAGAAAAAGGCAAGAAAATAAAGGACACTCAGTCAGAAAGTGAAGAAGAATCAGAGGAAATTTTTGAGAGTGATCTAGAAGTTGTTGAAGCTCTAATTGCAAGGAAATATTCTAGAGGTAGAGGAAAATACAAAGGTAAAGTTCCCCTAATTTGTTTTACATGTGAGAAAATTGGTCATATTGCAACCAAGTGCCCAAAAAAAGCTATCAAGGATGAGAAGAAAGGTCACAAGTGCAATGGAAAGAAAGATTTCAAATCATTCAAGGAAAAAAGTAAGAAAACATATTTTATGGCTAAGGATTGTAAGGATTCTAATAATAGTGAAGATGAAATTGTTTACATTGTTATGAAAGATGAATCTAATAATGATGATGAAGATAAGATGGAACTTATCTCTCATTTGAGAAAAAATGATACATGGATCATAGACAATGGTTGTTCACATCATATGACTGGTGACAAAATAAAGTTTGAACATTTTGAAGATTATGATGGTGGCAATGTAAGGTTTGGAAATAAAAAACCTGGTTGCATAAAAGGAAGAGGTCGAATCTCATTAACCAAAGAACTTGTATGTGATAATGCCTATTGGGTTGAAGGACTAAAATATAATCTGTTGAGTGTGGCATAACTAATCAATATTGGATTCAAGGTGGAATTCATACATGGCAAGGCAAGACTACTGGATGACAAAGGAAAACTGATTGGATCAGGAAAACAAACAAAAGGTAACTTATTTTATCTTGATCTTGGTGAATGCTCATGTTTTATTTCTTAAGTTGAAGAAATTTGGTTATGGCACAGAAGGTTATGTCATGTAAATTTTGATAACATGGTGAAAATAAGAAAATTAAAGAAGGTAAGAGGCATTCCTAGTTTGAAGAAACCTAGTGTTGGTTTATGCAAGAATTGTTAAATTGGAAAAATGGGAAAGACTAGCTTCAAAAGTAAAAACTATTAGTCTAGAGATATTTTGGAAATTGTACATATTGATTTGTGTGGATCTATTGGAATTGAGAGCTATGGTGGAGAAAAGTTCTTCATTCTTTTTGTTGATGACTATTCTAGAATGATGATTGTTATGTATCTGAGAGAAAAGTTAGAAGCATTTGAGAAGTTCAAATGGTATTTGGCTATAATAGAGAAAGAAATAGGGAAAAGATTGAAATTCTTAAGGTTGGACAGAGGTGGTGAATTCATCTCCAATGAATTCAATAACTTTTGCATTGAAAGAGGAATCAAGAGACAGTTATCAACCCCTAGAACTCCCAAATAGAATGGAATAGCTGGAAGGAGGAATAGATCTATCATGGATTATGTAAGGACTCTAATGATTGAAAAGAAAATTTTTATCAAATACTAAAAGGAAGCTATCAACACTGCAATTGATACTTTGAACCAAGTACAGCTAAAAGACTCATTCAAAACCCCCTATGAGTTATAGTATGGCTATAAACCCAATGTAAGTTACCTAAAAGTATTTGCAAGTAAATTTTACATTTTGAAAGAATCTAGAAGAGGCAAATTTGATGTGAAAGGTGATGAAGGTATATTTTTGGAATATTCTTGCAAGAGTAAGGCATATAAATGTTTGAATTTTTCTACTCACAAAATCATAGAAAGTGCACATGTGAAAGTTGATGAGTTTGCAGAAAGGATTGAAGAAGAAAGCAAAAAGGAACCAAAGATTACAGGAGATTTTTTTTCATTGAACCTGATACATTGTCAAATACATCTATCAATTAGGAGACTTCTACTCCCAAGTCTTCCTTAATCACCGAGTTGCAAGAAGTTCAAGCTGAGTCACAAGGACTCGAGTCACATTCTAAAGCTACCAAGCCAATGCCTACCAAGTCTAAGTAGCTGGAACCTGAAGTTGAAGTTGAAGAGGATGACAATGCAATTCATTCAAAAAGTAAGGAACCTGTATTGGCCAAGTATGTAAGGAGGCATCATGTACTAGATCAAATTATTATAGACAAATTAGAAGGTACTATGACAAGAAGCTAAAAGGTACTTGTTTACTTGCTAATTTTGAACCTAGAAATGTCAAAGATGCATTGGAAAATGAAAGTTGGATTGAGGCTATGAATGAAGTGATAGATAAAATAGAGAAAAACAAAATCTGGACTCTCGTACCTAGGCCTAAAGATAAAAATGTGATTGGAACTAAATGGGTATTCAGGAATAAGTTGAATGAAGATGGTAAGGTATCCAGAAATAAAGCTAGATTGGTATGTAAAGGCTACTCTCAAGAAGAAGGAATTGATTATGGTGAGACTTTTGCTCCTATTGCAAGATTGGAAGGTGTCAAGATCCTACTAGCATATGTAGCATATAATGGATTTAAGTTATATCAAATGGATGTCAAATGAACATTTCTCAATGGTCTACATTGAGCAACCTAAAGGTTTTGTTCATCTAGAAAAAAGGGACATGGTCTGCAAATTACACAAAGCATTGTATGGTCTGAAACAAGCCCCTAGAGCATGGTATGAAAGATTGCATAAGTCTACATTGAGCAACCTAAAGGTTTTGTTGATCTAGAAAAAAGGGACATGGTTTGAAAATTACAAAAAGCATTGTATGGTCTAAAACAAGCCCCTAGAGCATGGTATGAAAGATTGCATAACTACCTTATTCAGATTAGTTTTTAGAAAACTAATGATAATAGTACCTTATACATCAAGGAAGGACTAGATTAGAAGATTTTTTTGGCAGAAATATTTGTGGATGATACTTTGTTTATAGAGAATGATGATCTATGCAAAGAATTTTCAAAAAAAATGAACAAAGAATTTGAAATGTCTATTTTTGGTGAGATTAAGTTCTTTGTTGGTCTTTAGATTCAACAGAGCAAGAATGGTATCTATATCACTCAGTCTAAGTATATCAAGGAGATACTCAAAAATTTTGGTATGGAAGATTCTAAAATAGTTGGAACTCCCATGTGTACTAGACTAAAGCTTACCAAAGATGATGATTCAAAAGAGGTAGATAAAACCTTATATAGATCAATGATTGGAAAATTATAGTATGTAGTTCATACAAGGCCTGATATTGCTCTTGTAGTTGGTATAGTGGCAATATTTTTGGTAAAACCCAAAGAAAATCACATGATGGCAATCAAAAGGATCTTTAGATACTTGAAAGGCACTAAAGATTATGGATTGTGGTATAAATTTGGAGGAAATCTAGACTTAAAAGTGTTTACTAATGTTGATTGGGTAGAAAACATTGATGACAAAAAGAGTGCAAGTGGTGGAGCATTCTTTCTTGGAAAAATATTGGTGTCTTGGACAAGCAAAAAGAAAAATTGCACATCCCAATCTACAGCAGGAGTATGTTGCAGTAGTAGTGAAATATTCTAATATTTTTTCATTTAAACAATTGTTGGAAAGTATGAAGGTTGAGATCAAAGAGCCAGTTGTTATGTTTTGTGATAATACAAGTGCAGTTAATATATCAAAGAATCCAGTGATGCATTCCAAAACCAAGCACATTTTTATAAAGTACCACTTTGTCAGAGAATTAGTGTAGGACAAGGAAATCAAATTGGAATATGTACATATAAAAGAACAAATTGCAAACATATTTACCAAGCCATTACTAAGGATGCATTTTTGTATCTAAGAGGTAAGTTAGGGGTCATTCCACTATCTGAAGCTCACTAAAATAAAGTTTTAGTTATGCATCAACAGGAACCAAGTTGAAGATCTATCGGTTGATGCAGCATAGTCATAGGAACATTGCATATGAATCAGTACTCAAGGGTATTAATACTCATTTGGTATGTGTTGTCTTTGGAATGTGTTGTCAAAGAGGGAGAGTTTACTATCATATCTTTCTAAAATTTGAATTTGTTTGAGGAAGAGTTTTCTATTTGGAAAAGAAGCTATGTAATTCCTTCACAGAGGGAGATTGTTGCATGAGAGAAGTTTGTGGCATAAAATCTAAGAGGGAGAAAATTTTCTATCAGAGATAGACTTACAATTTTCAAATTTTATTATGCTATGTCATGTTTTGTTGCCATCAATGCCAAAGAGGGAGATTGTTGGACACAATTATCTAATTGTGTGTTGTCTTTGATGTAACGCAAATGTCATATCAGTTGGTAGTTAGTGTTTACCAAGCTTAGTTGGTCAGAAAAGCAATTTTTTTTGTCTACCGAGCATTCCTAAAAATTACTCTATGGAAATAGTGTCTATTGAGCTCACTCAGGTGTCGAAGGAAAATGTGGCAAGAAGTAGTGTTAACTAGGCTCTCATGGTTAACAAAGGAAAGTTAGTATTTATTGAGTCCACTCAGTCTCCAAAGGATTTTGCAGGATCACAGTGTTAACCGAGCTTTTGTTGGTTAAACGTAGGAAATCTTTTTAGGAACAATATTTACCAAGCAGGGTTGGCCAATGAAGGTTTTTGTTATTTTGGGAAATAAAGTTTAATTGTTTCAAGTAATGATTCTAGGCTACTGAGGTAATAATTATTGGTAATTGTAACTTGTAATTGGGACAACCTGCTAATCTGAAAGGTATATATGAAAGGTCGAGTTGAGAATTCTATTGTGTAATGAACGAGTATGCAAGTGCATTGATTGTTTGAAGGGGAAAGTGTGAGGAAACTTTGAAGGTTGGTCAAATACTCTTGAGGAGTAGCAAAGTAATATTTGATCACAAAGGATCTAATGTCAAGGAAAATAGAGATTTGTAATCAGCAATTTAGTTGCATCTCATTCAAGTCATTTCATTGTTACTTTCTTATCATTGTAGCAGTGATTCCAAAATCTCTTAGTAGATTTGTTTTAACAACCATTTGTAAATCCTCTAACAAGGTGACAGTTCCATTAAATTGTTCTAAAGACCTCTTGCAAGGCCACTCTTAATGGGGTGATTAAATCCTCTAACAAGGTCACACCTAACAATGTGTTTTGTAACCATTAACGAGGTTGGCTCCTAATAGGGCTCACTTCAAAAGAGTGAAAATCAGTAGCTAGTTACTTGGTGGTTTTTCCATATTGGATTTCCACGTTAAATTTGGTGTCTCATGTGTTCATGTTATTTCTTTTATGCTCACATGTTAATCACTGTGAATGATTAATATCTATTAAAGTTAACATACAATGCATCTACTGAGTCACAACAATTTTTGTATGTTTATCGAGTGACAGTAGTAACTAGTTTTATCAGACATCTAAGGGATCTATGGATTTTTTATTTTAGTAACTGATTCACCCCTCACCCCCTCTTAGTTACTCCATCTATATTTCCAACAATCAAAAACTAGAACCAACCAATTTCACAGTGAAAAATTGGAACCCTCTAAATGAATGAGAGAAAGAAAGATATAGAATAGGATGAATTTCTGCATCTGTTTTGTGTCTAACATGTGTCCGCTTGGAAAACTTTCATCTTAGATGCAAAACATCTCTCTAATATCTCTTTGTAGCTACATATAAAATCTTCAATCATTTTGGCTTCCAAAAGCATACAATATCTCAAATATTTGATTGAAAAAAATAACTAATTTTGATGCCAAATCATAAATTAAGGCAAAGGTAAAAATTAGTTAAATGACCTCTAAAGGCAAGAAAACCTTTTAGAATTCATTTTCTCTACATTTAGGCTTCAACAAAATTCAATATCTACCCTCTAACCAATTTTGATGCTTAAAGGTAAATTTTGCTCATTCTATTGAGAATGCCCCAGAAAACACAAATATGCTTATAGATTGAACCACTAAACATCTATGCAAAATCCAACGCCATATTCAAAAAATTTATCTCCTCCCAGTTCCAATAGTATATTGGAGTCCATATTTCAAGCAAAAAATGCTCCTCTGGTAGTCATTTGAAAAATCAAGTCCCCAACTATGAATAGAGTAGTTTTAAATGGATGAATTTGAAAAATCTAAATATGTCTATAGTTAAAAACTATAGAAAATCAATATTTAAAAACATATTTTTAACCTACTCATCTCATGCTCAAACTAGAAAATATTTTCAATATTTTAAAATATAACCTTATATCTCCCTTGGCCACTTGCACAATGCCACATGTCATCATGCTATTGATTCTCTTGACCATTGTCGAGTTTGAATACTTGCTAGATTTCTCAATTTTCTGGGAGGTCACCATGTCACTTGCTAGCAGAACCTCCCATTTTTTGGTGGCGACATGGTGACCACTAGAATTCGGTGACATTTTCCTGCGAACTCCTTCCTTGACCATTCCATCAACACCACATGTTAGATTTTGATTTGCTCATCTCTCCCAAGTGGGCCCTACAACATCTAGCCAGATTTCAACTTTTCTAGGAGGTTGCCATGTTGCTACTAGTGAGACCATCCCATTTTTTTATCGTGACATGGCTACCACCAGAACTCTCAACTTTTCCACTAAACCTCGTATGCTACACTTGGTCAAAAACACTCTGACTTTGTCATCCACCTAGCTGGGTGGCTCCACCACATGAGCTCTCGCCTTTCAAAAGGCTAGTGTCTTTAATACATCTAACTAATGGAGTGGGATAGTATTTAAACATCTAAAAGTTTCTTTACCCACCCAATGTGGGATTAAAAGTTCAAAAGTGTTCCTCTTTCATCTACTTGAGGCTCTATCATGGCTTTCCTTGCCTCAACATAGTTGCTCCCCTATGTCTACTTTACTCATGGCCTAGTTCTTCCATGACAACATCTCTCTTTTTCTTGGCATGGAAAGCCAATATTCACTGTGACTTCCTTTGTGGCATCAAGTATATATATTCTTTTCTTATTTCTTTGTTACTTATCATCATTATTGGAAAAGGTTGCTTCCAGGGCTATCCATCCATTTGAGGTCAGGTATGTGTGCTTTGCAAACTCCTTGTGAAATTCAAAATGAATCCCATGTGACTATGCAAGGCATGTTCCATGACCATTGGGAGTCAGTATAGCAAGTCCATGCCAACCATTGCAGAATCAAATCACCTCTATTAGTCAATCATCCACATATGGAGGATTCAATCCTCTCTCTCAAGATTTTTTATCATTTGGTGTAGCCCAAGAATTCTAGCCACTAGAAAAGCTGGGTAAATTGAGGCAAACAATTGACCTAATGCTGCAAGGTAATATCCCTTTCCAGTCAAGAAGAACTCCCCTTAACCACTCTGTGTGACTTCACATTTTCTATTATTTCTGCTTCCTATCTCATGTTTTCTCTAAAGCGTCTCCTTTCCCATTTTGATGTGGAGTTCAAGCTATTGCTCTATTTTTAAATAGAGGATCTGCAGGCATAACAAAGTTCTACTCCCTTCAATGTGTGAGGAGCTTATAGGTTGGGACCCACATCTTCACTACTTCCTCTCCCTAGACCAAGATATGGATGCTTCATCAATGATGGTGTCTTTTGCATGTATCTTGGAAAGCAACATTGGAGGAAGTTGGACATTGTTAATCACAGACAATCTAAGGTTGGAGCGTGAACAGTTAGGATTGGCACAAGTTATATACATACATATATCTATATATACATATGTATATATATATATATATCTATACATATATATATATGTATAGATCTATGTATATATACATATACATATATATGTGTGTGTGTGTGTGTGTGTGTGTGTATATACATACCTATACATACATACATATATATATATATATATATATATATATATATATATATATATATGTATATGTATATGTATATGTATGTATATATGTATATGTATGTATATATGTATATATATGTATATATATGTGTGTATATGTATGTATGTATATATATATGTACATATATATGTAGATATATATATGTATATATATACATACATACATATACACACATATATATATACATACATACATATACATATATATATGTATGTATATGTGTGTGTGTGTGTGTGTGTGTATGTATATATATATATATATATATATATGTCTGTGTGTGTGTGTGTATATGTATGTATATGTATGTATATATATGTATGTATGTATACATGCATACATATATACATACATACATACATACACACACACACACACACACACATATATATACGTACACACACACACACACACACACACACACACACACACACATATACATATATAATGATCCCATCCTTTGCAATTGACATTGTTTTTAGTTTCATGTTTGCATGTAACATACTACAAGGATTTAAAAATAACATCTTGTCAAACTTTTCTATGCATCAAATGCCCCTATCACTCAAATTCCAAACTCCACTTTCCAAAACGGTTTCACTAGTTTCAAGATCCTTTGATACATTTAGGTGAACAATAAGAAAACCAGGAGGATTGAATCTTATGTTTTCTATTAAAGCTTGGAACTTCAAAGGATCTTGCCCTCTCATCATGAAAATAAGCAATTGCCTTATTTATTCTAGCTCCTTGATTAAAACATGAGTCAAAACAATATCTATCCTTGGATACTCAATTCACTCCCTCTTTCTAAATTTTCCATTTCTATAATCTTAAAAAAATTTCCTTGATCAACAATGACACACACATATATTGAAGCATTCTAATAATTAAAACATTGCAAGCTCCTCTTTAATGACATCTTTAATTCCCCTGGGCTTTGTCAATTTGATGAAATCAGTCAGGCCCCTCAAGTGGGTCCAGCTAAAAAAAAATTCATTTTCAAATAACTAAGATCTCAAATTGATCTATTGAATACCTAACTCAGATTGAAAACCATTTGACCACTATTGATTCAACTTTTAAAACTCAATTCACCTTTTTCTGCAACTTGTCAACTCTGTGCTAGGAGGTCCTTTGATTGGCTTTAAAAACTAATAAAAACACTTGACTAGGCTCTAAAATCAAAACTACTGATTCTCTATTTCACACACTCTTACCCTATCAAATCTCATCTCATGACAAATTTTCAATCAAAATTTATTGACTATCAAAGTGGCCCTCTTAGAACTACTTGCAAGAAAACATGTTAGAAAATAATAAATCATATTCGGATTTGGCTTTGAAAATTGGGCAAATTAACACTTAGGGAAATGAAAACTGGTACATTAGTTTACTGTTATGAGGAAAATATGAATCTAAAATTTGGGCTCATGATGAATAACTAGGCGCATTTGGCGAGTGGTCAAAGTGGGCTATTCAAAATTTGTAGACTAAAACCACTAGCAGAAAAGCATTTTTTGCAAATGGAATGGACCTCGAAAAGTGTGCAAATGGATTTGTCAAGATTTGAAAATTAGCACACTTAAAGTATTTTCAGAGTAGAACACAATGGTGCAATCTATTCAACCTCACCTATCACAGATTTGGAGATATGATATCACGAACAGGGGTACTGAACAATCTACACTTACTAACACTAGTAAAAGGTTATAAATTGCATTTGGAATCGCATTTGCAAACTAATCAAACAGATTTTTCATAGGCTCAAAATTGAAACATAGCAAGTTTCTGACCTCTAAAATGCAATTCAAAAGGAATTTTAGCATTTTGGTCAATTTGGTCAAATTTATAACAAGTCAAATAGGGCATCCCAGAATTTAGAACAAATTACATTAGCATGACAACAAGAAATGACAAACTTTGAGGGATTCAAAACCTAGACAAATGGATTCAAAATGACTCAAAATCTGAAACATAGGCTCTCTAGTATGGACACTAAACACTCCCAAAGTGATGAGTCATGAAACATTACTAGGCACAAGATATTTAATTGCAAACACTACCCACTATCACTATTTGACACTTAGGCAAAAATGCAAAATTGGACATTGCTCAAAATTGGACTTCACGGAATAGCTCAGAATGGCAATTTATCTTCATGGGACACATGGATATACTAAATGCAAGGTATTAGAAATATTGAACACCTCTTAGGCCTCAAATGGATAATCAGGTACATATGCATTAAAAGCACTTATAGGGCTTGATTTTTTCAATGGTTATACTCAAAATCGAGGCTTCAATTTTGAGTCCCAACAACATCCCTGAATCAAGGTTGACCTAATATTCATAAGTGACTAACATTCTATATTAATCCTTTAACCCAGTGACATTCTAATACAATGTTCTAAAGTCCTCTAACAAGGCCACTCTTAATAGGGTGATTAAATCCTTTAACAAGATCACATTTAATAGTGTGTATTGTAACCTTTAACATGGTTGGATATTAACAAGGTTCACTTTAGAATAGTAAAAATTGGTGACATGTTACTAGTAGTTTTTTTGAAATTAGGTTTCCATGTAAAATCCTAGTGTCAAACTTGTGTGAATTTTATTATGATGCTTTATTTGTTTAAGTTTACATTCTGCAAGTCTCTTATTTTAAGAATAGTGGATAGCCAATTAATGTTACACATATTTTACAATAAAGGTCAAGCAATGGAATGATGAAATCTAAAATTGTTTAAGTGTTTTTTTGTTCAATTGGTACATCTATAACTTGGATAACTAATTCACCCACCCCCCATATCTCAAGTATAACATCCCTTCATCATGTTACAATGAGTTTTTTTCATTTTGACTTTTAGTGTGGATGTCACTAATAAATTCATGGAAGGATTTGGTATTGGTAAGAAACTATAGAGATTAATAGTATTATATCTTCATGAAGGAAAAAAAATATCCTATTACTTTATATATTTGTATCAATATGAATTGTAACTTGGAAAAGGTTTTTACCTTCCATAATAAATTACCCTTGATCTCGTTAGTTTTTTAGTAAATGAAGGTAGTTTTGAATTAAGATTAATTACCTTCAACAAAGTTATTATAATGCAAGTATAGAATTTATTGATTATTTTACACACACCTCTTCTCACCTCGATCATTAATGAGAAATACACAAACCATATCTACCCCTTTTAAATATTTTTCTACCATATTTCTATTCTATAAAAATTTCATTCTTTTCATTTACCTTTAAATAAAATATCTTGAACTCATTGACTAGGCTAACCTATATATATTCTAGAATGATGGGCCTTTATGGGACTCATTTCATTATATGACCACATACTTCAAGGAGATCATAAATAGAGATTTGAGATCCTATATTTATCATCTACATAATTGGGAGAATGAGTCTTTTAAGGGGCCATTTAAATTGACATTTTATGAAGATACACCAATTTATAGTGAGCTCTAGCTTCTATTTGATTCACCACAACTACAACTTCAATATGATGATTCCCTCCTTGTTAAGGAAGCCATGGGCATTAAATTTTGGTATAAAAATAGAACATATGATAACTTAGATATGAGTTTCTTGAGCTCCTTTGAATTGAAAGAAGGCATTTTGATTTTACTTAATGATTATCTAGATATATTTTCCTTTTCCTCTATTGATGTCTAATTTAGACCTATCCTTGAACATTTGTCATTTCATGGTATAACGTATCCTGAAGTATTTTTTGAATGGTTAAGAAAAGTGCATTTTAGGATGGCCCTCATAGTAAAGGAAGAACCTCTAAAGTTGGTGTATGTTGAATTTTTTTGATCTATTAACCATCTAGAGTGAGTTTCCTTTATAGTGGTAAATATTGAAAATATTAAAGGAGTCACTATTTTTGGTGAATTCAAAGACTTAAAGTGCATTCTAAGGATAATGTTCATCTTCTCAAAATTGACATGATTGTATGTTTAATAGCATTACATGAGATGATATTCTTATAGATGATTTTTCTTGGTATAAATTAAATTCACATATAGCTCTAGTGGACTAACATATGACAAACTCTACACCCATTGGAAACACTATGCTACTTAATATTTTTTCTCATACAATACTTTTTTACTATTATGTCTTCATGTGTACTCATTAAAATGTAAAAGTATATAATATTTTATATAAAATTAATATTCTTATTAGTGTAAAACAATTAATGATTATTGTAATACATCTTTCTTTTTGTATTGAAAAGAATTTGAACTCCACACTAAACATTAAACCAAGTGTCTTTGGACAAAAGACTTCCAAACTAACTTATCTTCTTTGACAATAAGAAATAAGATGTACAATATAACTTTATCATTAAACCAAATATCTTTGAACAAATGACTTACAAAGTAACTTATCCTTCCAAAGGTCATCAAAATAGCTATATGCTTTAAACTCTCCTCAAAAAGAGAAGAAAACTGATATACAATAAAGACACACCTTATTGATGAATGGAATTTACAAAATCTATTAATATCCACAAACAAACAAACAAAATAGATCAATTATCATTGCTTTCTGGGAGAGTAAGATAGAAGCCCCCAGCCAAATTCTGCCCAATGTATGTACTCAAAGTTTAAGCATCATCAACTTGTTCAGTATTACTGCTACCAAGAAATCTTTGAACAAAGGCATCCCAAGTTTCTCCATTGATCTCCTCCTGCTCCTGATGATTATAACCATTGTTGACCCTTTGGAAGTTGCCATGGTTGTTATCCAAACAACTTATATCATTCCATTTTTTTTCAGGGAGCCCAAAATCAGTGATAGGCGAAGGCATAAGCAATAAGCTACTATAGTTCAAATAAGGTTCAACTAAAACACTTTCAGAGAAGTTATTATGTTGTTCCTGATTCAAATTACTGAAAGATTGGGTACTCTCAAAACTAGCATGCAAACCAACTGCTTCAAAGCCTCCCAAATTGATAGTTGGGAGAGGCATCTGTGAAGGTTCTTGGAGGGGTAAAAATGGCATATTTTGGTCATTTTCAAGATTGGATAACGAATTAGGGCAGTTTTCGTAAGGAATCATGACTTTGGCATTGGGTATTTCCCTGAACATATCAGGATTATCACACTTAGAACGTATATTAGTTTTTTCATCAGTTGTTGAAGTGATGATAAATGAGGATTCTGAGCTTGAGTTTATTGCATTTGAGAGTGATGGCAATGGTGAAACTTCTGGTTGATCAATACTTGCAGCCTTTCTTTTCCTACCAGTCTTAGACTTGTTTAAGTTTTCATCCCTCTCAAATACTTTGCACAAAACCCATTCATCCTGCACATCGATCAAATAATCAATGTGTGAATTAAACATCTCCTACACTTTGGATTAGATTGTCTTCCTTAAAAATTGTTCAAATTAATTGATTTTATCAGATCCTAGAGTCACATGAAAAATCAATTTGGATTACATTATCTCCCTGAAAACTACTATTGTGCATAGAACTTTTGGTAATCGCTGCTATGACCAAAAGTTATCTACAATAATGTTATCAACTAAAAAAATTCATGGGCCTACAATCTCTTTAAAAAAATACTCAAAATGAGTCAGTTGATGAGATAGCAAACTAAATTAAAACCTAATCACATTTTATCTACTAAATGCAATTCAATATTTTGTGAGTTTGTACATCACCAATACTGTGTAAGTAATTACCTACCTTCTTGTCTTGATGAAGGAGGTTTTCTGAGAATTGGGTAACTAAATTATACTCATCCATGATCCAGCTGGTTTTTTCTGATTGTGGATGTCTTCCAATATAAAAAACCAACTTTTTCTTTCTTCCCAGAAGAACTCTTGTTTGTGAATCATAAATCTCTTGATCATATCCTGATTGTTTCCAAAATCCACCCTTTGTGCTTCTTTTGACTCTTGGACCTTTTGCATACCTCTGCCCCCTTCTGTGAAAGAAGTACCATTGATTGTCCCCTGACTTAGCTTTCCCTGTGGTGCATTCTCATCAACTGTCAACATCAAATCATTCTTTACTGTACAATGCCAACAATGTTATTGTAAACTTTCTAACATAGACTATTCATAAGAGAACTATCAATGTCAAATCATTCTTCATTGTAAAATGCTAACAAGATTATTGTGGACCTTCTAAGATTGACTATTCACAATAGATATAAAAAAGCTGAGCGTATCCATCAATATGTAGTCTTTAATAAATTATTTTGTGCTTTTGGAATTGAGGTTGAATTAGAAAGTTGAAGGTGCTGGGCAACGAGTTTTCTTAATGATTTTTAAGAATTCAGGTCATTTTTTAAATGAATTATACTATATATTGAAGGCGTTAGATTTCTACTGTGTTCTATACTGATTGAATTTAAGAACATTTAGAAATTATTGTTTGTACATTTTTGTGTCAACGTTTTGAATCATCTAGAGTAACGAACTAAACAAGAAAGAATCAGATATTAATACAAAAATACCTGTAATTAAATCTAAAAACTCACAATTTTCTTTATAAAATAAGATCTTATGATTAATCGGGATTTTTTCTAAAGATATAATAGGAAATCTAAATACTAAATAGAATCATTCCCACTTATTCTTACAGATTTCATAAATTTTTCCTGATTTTCTGAAAATAAAATCCTTTGATGACATATAAAATTGATGATAACATATCTACAACCAACCCAAATGAAATTTTCAACTAAAAAAACTCTCTCTCTCTATATATATATATATAGCTATATCATACTACATTTTGGTTGACAATAATTCACACCACAAATCATGCTGCCCATACAAAAATAATATACAAAACATTGAGGAAGCTTCTAAAGTCCACAGAGCTGTTGGCTCAGTGTTAAAGAGGCCATATAAACTGTAGCATGTACCCCATTTTCTACCTAATATTGTAACATTTTCAAGTATCACCAGATTTTTCAACATAATAGGCACCGCCCAGATTTCGTTTTCACATTGATTTGACTTTCATAAATGTAATATACTATCTAAAGAGAAAAGGACAACAAGTAATTAAATTGTAAAAGTGTATGTTATAATAATTCATTCATGAATAAGAATTATGTTATTTTAATTAAATTTGATTGTATAATACTTTTTATCAATTTTCAGGATCATCGTTTTCTTCTTTATGTTCTCCATTATCTTAAATATATTTAGCATATTGGTATAGAAACACCCAAATAATCAAATCTAGAAAGACCATAGAAATCAAATAAATAATTCTATAAGATTAATCAACTGCACAAAATGTATTATAATCAAAAGAGAAGAAAATATGAGATTACCAGGAAGATCCCAAGGCTCCAACTGAGTTAAATCTGCATGAGGAATGGAAGGTACGGAGAAAGAGTTATCCAATGTCTTGTGAGCGAGATAGAAAGTTAAAACTTCCTCATCATTGGGACGAAATCCGTACATTTCTGCCCTAAAATATTAAACTAGGGCTTCAATTTCTGCCCGAACTTGATTTATTTCAAAAGAGTTGCAAATGAAAAGATATTTTTTGGCGGTACTTTGTTAAGCTCAGCGCATTTATATAATTCTCAAATATATTATTAAATGTAAATATGGACATTTTTATGACGACGACGTGATCTTACCAAGATATTAAAAAGTTTATTTATTATTATTATTAATTAATTAGTAACATGTTGTCTTGAATTTTTTTTATCAATTTAATCAATGTATGGACATAGATAGTATGGATATGTTAATAGATTTGTTTAAAACATGTGGACGATATCAATATTATATGAAAATAGTATTTTTATTAATATTAATACTTTGACTTTGATCTTTGATCTTTGTTAAATTTAAATATTAGTATTGTGATGTAAATTATAGTTAGATTTAAAATTAATTAATAGTACAGATATCATTTGTTAAAATAATTGTTTTTCAAAATATATAGAAAAGATATTTATTTTAGTTAGTGTTTGCTGCTTGTATATTCTTGTTTATTTGTCTAATATAATATAAGATTTCTGTTGTTTACTGATAATTTTTAAAAAAAATTGTAAGTTATAAAAGTTATAAAAAAAATTATATATATTTTTTTGTTGTTATTGAACTTCAAATATTATCAAACTAATTAATACAAAATTATATATCATTTTATTATATGCGTATATAGATTAAATAGATTTATTATGCCCAGAGACAATCTACAGTGGCAGAATGGGGAACTGAAGTAGTGTGACCATGTTAATGTTAACTTTTTAATATTGAAAATTTAAGGCGGACTAATATTGTATTAAATGAATCATTGCATCCATAAAATTAATGATAGAAATATAGAATATACATTATAAAAATTACGCATTTCAATATTTAAATTTATAAAGATAGAGTGGAGCAACAGTACAAATATAGTGCAGTAAAAATATAAAGAGTGCTTATTTATTTTTACAACGATTAACTTGCTATATCTTAATAGCATTAAAGCTAATGAAATCATTCAAATAATAATTAACTTATACAATAGAATATACAACAAAATACTTAATATTTAATTTAAATAAATATATAGTGGAATGTATTTATAACTCGATATATTTTATGTTTTATTTGTTTGTGAAAGATTACTAATTTAAATCCTATTACTTTTAAAGTTATCACATTCACATTTTCTAGAATGTCTCGTCCAAGGCTAAATTTTGAGAATGAAGAGCAACGAAGACAATATCAAAGAGAATATGCTTAGAGTTATATGAGACGATGATGTGAACAAAGGAATAATACCCAAAGAGAGGAAGCTACAAGTCCTAGAAATGAAGAGCAACAAATACAACACAAAGAATATGCATGAAATTATATGAGACAATAATGTGAATAAATGACTAATGCAAAAAGAGAAGAAGAAAGAGATCATCGAATTAACTTGATAGAGAAAGACATGTCAAGCGTAGGGCAACTATGATAGTGGAAGAGATTGAAGAAGAAATGAGACAACATGTAGATGAGATGAGAGCACATCATACACGAACATCTCAGGATAATCAAAATATAGTGAGAAGACAAACAAAAAGAGCTATGAACCTAGATGAGTTGAATGAAAGAGAAATACAACAAATACAACTATGTAAATGTGAATTGAATCAAGGACAAGATCAATCTCATGAAAATGGTGGGTTTAGTTTTGATAGGATGAATTCTATGACAATAGATCATGTTCTACAAATACCAACTGATCAAGTATAGAATCTTATGAATGTTGATTCAAGCAATTATAATTTACAACAGGAGTTAACATCTCAAATAAGAAGACAAAGACATTTCAAAAGAACACAAAATAAAATGGATGAGGGGACAATCAATACTATTGAAAATAATGGGATTGACTTGAGGACTTTACAAATAATGTTTCAAAATGGACTAGATATACTTGCTATGATAAGTATGTGCTACATTTGTCAAGAAATTTATCTTGTAATGAAGGTTGTACGGGTCCTTGAAGGCCCTATTTGTCATCGATGTCGACAAGAAAAGAATGAACATTGATTCTCAGCATCAAACAACATGGATCCTGTTTCATAACCATTACAACTTTCTAATCTGACACAAATAGAAGAAATGTTGTTGATAGCACATATCAACCCCATTCTTCAAGTTACACATGCAACTAGAGGTCAATTTAAATATAAAGGGCATACCATAAGTTTTCCACAAGAAGTAAGATAAATAGCCAAAATCTTACCACATCAAATAAAAGACTTACCTATTATCATTGTTCACAAGAAGGATCAACGTGGAACAAATTATAATTTTATAGTCAATCAAGAAAGGGTATACAAATCACTTCAATTTAAAATAAAACATGATAAGTTCTATAGATATGTTCAAATTGATGAAAATGCACTTAGTGAGCTTACATCCAATTCATATGATAACATCTTTGATCAGCTAAACTCATTTCATATGGAATATGATTCAAATGCAAATGAATATGTATTTGTGGGTCCAATAATGGAGATGGATCAAGGAAATACTATCAATCATACTACATCAATGGCCTCTAAACAACCAAATGCACAAAGAGAGATGGAACTAATTCATGCATGGATAAATAACCCAAATGTAGATCCTGGATCACTAATTGATTGGCCAGGAATTGGAACATCTCTAGTGAATGAGTATGTCATAGAAGGATTACTTGATATGGCTTTTCCAATGATATTTCTAAATGGACGATGTAATTGGATCGAACCAAGATTGAGAAGAGTCTATCTTCATGAGTTTGTTAAGCATTTACTTTGATATAGAGATCATCACTTTGGATGACACCCACAATTTAGGTATTATATGATGAATATGATTATGCGACATCGTGCACAAAATTCATTAGCCATATTTGTCAAAAAGAGCTTGTAAGATATGCTAATCATAATCAATGAGTTATAAGAACATATAAAAAATATCCCTCACTCACATCTAGTCGATCACTTGATGTATTTTGGTATAACTCTAAGGGGTACAAGGTCTTATTGCACAAAATGTCAAGCTGAATTAAGTGACAATGTTTCGAAAGGAAATAGTACTAAAGGGAATGAAAGTAAAAGATTTTTGGTCAAAGTATGAATGGAAACACAGAGGATCACCACATGTGAATGGATTCATATGGTTAGAGGGAGCACCTAACATAAAAAACCTTAATTGGAGAAATCATGATGAAATCAAGATAGTTCAAAAATATTTTGATTCTATTATACGTGCATGGAATCCAAGGGGAGATCCACATCAACGAAACATACAAGTACGATACCAATACTTCAATAGGTATTCAACATATATTATGGTTATTTTTTTATTTTACTTAATAACATATGTTATATTTTTAATAATAGGTCCTACACAATTTTAGACAACATCCATGCCTTTGAGATACACAACTAAACCAAGTAGACTTCAAACATGATTATGAAGAGTTGCTCAATTTTGTTGAACATCATACAATATGCAAAGAGGGTGCTTGTCTTCATAAAAAAAAGAGGGAAAATGGTTTGTAGGTAAGATACTTATATAGATTCATATGTTGTTTTACTGATAAATGAAAAATTAGTGTTTAAGCTAATAGTTTGCTTTATATTTTTAGGTACAAGGCACCATGGCCATTACATCTAGATGGATCAAGATTATTTGAAGATCCAACAACAAGAGATAAAATATATGAACCAGCAAGAAATGATGATCGAGTAAACACACATAATCATATCATACTTTAGTACTGAAGAGAAAATATAGATTGGCAACCTATTCTTTCACGACATGTTGTAATGAATTAAATTGAGAAGTATGCAACAAAAGTAGAAAATAGTTCTGATACATATCATCAAATGTTGGTAAGACTTGCAAATATTGATAATCTAGATGAAGTAGCATCAAAGGCATATCAGAGACTACTAACTAAAACCATGATTGAAAGAGACATTGGTGCACAAGAAACATGGCATATGTTATTAGATTTGTCATTCGTAGAAAGTAGAAGACTATTTATTACATTAAATGTTTCAAGAGAGATGTTCAAGCCAATGATAAAGAATGAAGAAAATGATAATGAAGCTCACCTAAAAAAATTCACTTAACGATATATGGATAGAACATATAAAATGGAAAGTGTCATACTAATAGATGCAGCTAGATCTTGGACTTATAACTCCAAAAGAAAAAGAGATAATAAATGGTAGGCAAGGACAATGGTAGCTATTGTGAGAGTGTCTCTAAGATTTACAAATATGCCTTCACAAAACTCAGAAAAATGGGTTGATTTTTCTTGGTCAGAGTTATTATTGTACAAACCATTTCATAATATACAAAGAGATATTGGAGTAGATGATACTGCAAGGGTATGTGCACCAAGTTGTGGTGCCAAAAATAGACACATTAAAAAAAAATTTATTTTATTTTCCAAAGCGCATGCATGCTATAGCCCATATGTGCTTTATAAAACTAAAAAGTTTTATATATGGCCTACAAACCTGCAAACCATTTTATTGTTTTTGGGTTCTGCATTGTTTCTCCTCAACAGCGTGCATGCATATTGGAAACATTGAAGAATTTTATCACTCAGCTCCTCAAAATGCCTCCTTATGACTGAAGATCAAGATTGGGATCATATAGTATGTTTTCTAATCTTATTTTTGCATTGTTTTATATGTTTTTGCATTGGTTTGTAAGTTTTTACATTGTTTTGTAGGTTTTTTCAGTTTGTCTTTAAATTTGTTTATTTATTTAGATTACAATTGGTTTCTTATCAAGAAATGTGAATAATGAACCGCAAATTCCCCAGTCGGATCAACAAAATGAAAATGAAAACCCTCCACAAGATCCAAATCAAAACCCTCCACAAGAAGAGCAACAAATCCCACAACCTCCACTGATTGGAAGACCTCCTCCTAGCACCCAATATAACATAATGAATGAAATATAAAGAGGTAAAAATGAATTAGAAGCACTCATTGGTAGGTTGAAAGCTTGTGGACAAACCAATCTAATGAGAGCACAATTGGCATCCTCCCTTAAGTCCATTATGACCCATGTAGCTTCTATTAGTAATTAATTGGATATTTAGCATGTTAAGAGGGATGAACAAAGAAAATATTATGCAAACAAATTATCATATCAATATATTAAAAAAAAGGAAATATCAAAAGGTAGCATTTGTGCACTGTTTAAAAAGCTTGTCGAACAAAATATTGTTAAACATACAACTAAAAGGTTCCCCATCCATTGGTGCATACATGATGGTATTAAAAATAACTTTTGGGAAAGATGGTGTATGGTCTTTGATGCCCCTCCCTGCAATAATCATGAGGTTCCAATGTATTTCTTAAAGAAATTGTATTGTGAATTTGTCCTTGGGGAGATCTCCAATTATTTTGATATATTAGAATCTCAAGATAGAGTTAGAGGGTCATCATTTGAGAGGCTAGGGGCATGTCGTATCCCTAACATAGTTAGGGCACCTATTGTCAAGCCACAAGGTGAGCATGTGATTATTCCTTCAGTTGTGAAGGAACATATAGAGACTAGCACTCTGGGGAATATCAATGTTTTAATGCAGACCCTCATTCATTACACCAATCCATTATTTGAGGAGGAACCTTTTGTGCATCGCGGTCACATGTGCACATCATGTGGATCCTTATGCACATTTGGTAGTCATGTTGGAGATAGTATGGATGATGGGCTAGTCACTGATGAGTTCCTAAGTGACACATTTGGCATTGACACACAGGTAAATGAAAATTATAATAAACTAATTTGATCACATCTAGCATGTATTTACATTGTTCAAAATTAAGGGTAAGAGTGTTGTTGGCCCTAGTACAGATTCTCCAGCCCCATTTTTCATCTCGTTGACGAATTGAGAGGTATGTATCGATTTAATCATTTAAATTAATATATATATTTATTAAGTAATCATATAAAGGATTGACAAAAAAATTATACATGTGCATCAATTCTCTACTGGACCATCAACATTCACAAGGGACTCTAAGCCTAGGCATGATATGAGCTTCGTAGAGGTACATTTGTTTCATGTTAATTTAATTCATTTGATTATATTTGTTTCATGTTTCATATTATATGTAAATTATATTATATAACATGTAGTTGTTGACGTCTAAGACTACTCCTCATCTTCACCAGTCCATCGATCATGGAGTTGCTACAATGATGGCTAGTTCATAGCCATTGACCGAGATATGAAAGAATTTTCTTGGTTTTAGTTGTTTATAATAGTTAGTATTGAAATTTCAAATGTTATTTATAAGTGATTATATTGATTAAATTTTTGTAGGGCCTTATTACACCTGATCGTCTACGAGCCTTTAAGGTGGACGTATAGAGTGACTATTTGATGGCGGTAAGAAAATAATTAATTTTGTGTGTACATTTATTTGATTTCAATGTATAATCATTATTGATTCATATCTACTTTTTTTGTATTAGCTCGAGTTAGAGAAGAGCCTAAATAAGAGGATAAGCGAGTGTGTGAGGAGTACCCCATCATCCCCATTATCTCCCTCCACACGATGATCAAAGACCTCTAGGGATTTTTTTTTCTTCCCCTCATGGGAAGGAGAAGATCTAGTTGATAGACACACATATATAGGCATTAGTGGACATATATTTTGGATTTTATGAAAGTGGACATGTTCGATATACATTTGATGTATGACATATATTTGATGCATAACATTATTAGACTTATAACGTTATTGGTTAATATATGAAATCTTTGTTCATGCATGACATTATTGGTTGTCATAATATATTATATGTTTGTTAATGTATGACATTATTGGTTATCATAATATATTATATGTTTGTTCATGTATGACATTATTGATTATCATAATATATTATATGTTCATTCATGTATGACATTATTGGTGATCATAATATATTATATGTTTGTTCATGTATGACATTATTGGTTATCATAATATATTTCTTATTTTTCTTGTTTATGTTTTAAGTACATTTCATGTATTTCATTTTAATGTAAATTGCATCCAAAATGATGCAGAGTGCTCACACCAAAAGCTAGTGGATTCCCAGCAAGAACACTTTTAAGGAAAACTACCTTTCCCACCTGCCTAAGTGTCTTCAAAGACTCTTTCCAACTTTATTACAACATTGGAAAAACTTCTAACCAACTTCACAAAACTACTTGACCACTTTCCCTATTCAAGACTTGTGAAGCAATAAGGGAAAACTGAAAAAAATTGAGAAATGGATCATAATCAACTTGTTGCTTCAAACAAGCATCTTAGACACTTCAAGGAACACCTAATAACTATCTCACAAACTTCAATCTGTCATCTGTTCCATCCTTCCAAGAGATTATTCAACATCTTATTAGTGAAAACAATCTTCCAACATCCTATAACTATATTTTCTTTGCAACAACATTTAATTTGCTAATTTTCAGACAACTCTTCACAAAGGGAAGTGATTATGTTTCAAACCCATGAAATGGCTATTAAGACAACCAAGAAGATCCTTAACATCTTTCACTAAATCCATTCAATGATAACATGAAGCTAAAGTGGTGTTTCATTCTAACAAAGTATGATTTTTCTATTCCAAACAGGAAGTAATGATTTTTTACAATAACTCAATGATCCTATATACAAGTTTAACATTAGCAGTGATTCCTTGCCATATAAAGAAAATCTTAATAATCACCAACACCTTATGCCTCCTCTAAATTCATAGAGGGTTTTTTCATCATTTTACATCCATTCCAACCAATTACCAATTGGTTTGATTGGTTATGAGGCTAATTTCAATGTTTTTCAAAAAATTGTTAAAATTGCCAAAAAGTTGTCAGCAACTTTTAATGCAAAATGCAATTTTTGCACTAACTCTTCCTAGAACTTAACCAAGTGATTTTTGGTAACACATAGGACCTATATAAGATGTAATTACTCTCAAAAAAATTATTGACTCAACTTATTAACAAAAACAACAAAATAAAAAAGAAAAATCGTTAGGACTAAGGCAACTTGGGTTTATAGGTAACCTCAAGTTCCTTGACCTTACAAACAAGGATTACCTTATTACCATAAAAAAATAACATGTTCAAAATGAGGTTTATGATCATCCCTTTACCTTATATCATGAGTCTCTATCATTGAATGAGATGACATATCCAATTGCCACAGTCAAAGATCACTGCCCTATGGCATTTAGTGACTCTTAGGGGCAATTTAGTTCGACGTGCCCAAGAACATTCAAGCACTCAATGGGATGGGAGGATCTTAGGGCTATGGTTTACCTAGCCACCTAGAGCTAATAGAATATATAGTTTTATCCCATGATGAATGATGAGAGAGATTCAATAGTTGGCAACTTTGTACTGGCCAACACTACAAGTTTTAGCATCACCTGAGATGGGGTCACAAAATCAAAATAGAATAAGATCTCCAAAATGTGAGAGAGTTTATTGTAGGTCTCCACAACATGGTCCCATAGCATCTAGAATCACATCCATACCTCAAATGAGCTCTGAGATATGCCCTGTCAAAGATTGCTAGCTTATGGCATTTTGTAACTCTTAGGGATGATTCAGTTCGGCATGCGTAAGAATGTTCAAGTGCTCAAAAGAATGGGAGGACTTAGGGCTAGTGTTTACCTATCTAACTAAAGCTAATAGAATGGACAGTTTGATCTCACAATGAAAGGTGAGAGAGATTTGGCAATTGGCAACTTTTTATTAGCCAACACTACAAGTTTTAGGATCACCCAAGATGGGGTCGCAAAATAAAAATAGAATAAGATCTCTAGAAAGAGAGAGAGGTTATTGTAGGTATCCACAACACACTCTTGTAGTACTTAGAATGACATCCATACCTGGCACGAGCTCCGAGATATGCCCCATCAAATATTGGTGCCCTATAACATTTAGTGACTCTTAGGGATGTTTCGATTCGGTGTGCCCGAGAATGTTTGAGCACTCAAAAAGATAGGAGGAGCTTGGACTAGTGTTTACCCCATCACCCAGAGCCAATAGAATAGATAGTTTGATCCCAAGATGAATAGTGAAGGAGTTTCGGTAGTTGGAAACTTTGTACCAGCCAACACTACAAGTTTTAGCACCACCTGAGATGGGGTCAAAAAATAAAAATAGAATAAAATCTTCAAAAAGAGAGAGAGGTTATTGTAGGTCTCTAAAACATGGTCCTATAGCACGTAGAATCGTATCCATACCTCGCACGAGCTCTAACATATGCCCCATGAAAGATCGCTGCACTATGGCACTTAGTGACTCTAGGGATGATTT
This sequence comes from Cupressus sempervirens, assembly GCA_028749045.1. Lineage (NCBI taxonomy): Eukaryota > Viridiplantae > Streptophyta > Pinopsida > Cupressales > Cupressaceae > Cupressus > Cupressus sempervirens. The sequence goes on along the minus strand of CM053784.1, from coordinate 71,041,021 downwards.
AGTTTAGTGTGCTAGAAAATGTTTTGAGCACTCAATAGGATAGGATGAGCTTGGGGCTATGGTTTACCTAGACATTCAGAGCTAACAAAATAGACAATTTGTTCCCATGATGAATGGTGAGGGAGATTCGGCAGTTGGCAACTTTGTACTAGCCAACACTACAAGTTTCAGCATCACTCAAGATGGGGTCGCAAAATCAAAATGAAATAAGATCTCCAAAAAGTGAGAGAGGTTATTGTAGGTCTTGGAAACACAATCCTTAAGCACCTATAATTACATCAATACATCACATGAGCTTCGAGATATGCCCTATCAAAGATCGTTGCCCTATGACATTTAGTGACTCTTATGGACATTTCAGTTTGGCATGCCTAAAACATTTGAGTGCTCAATGGGATGGGAAAAGCTTTGGACTAGGGTTTACCTAGCCACCTAGAGCTAACAGAATAGATAGCTTGATCCCACGATAAACAATGAGGTTGATTTGGTAGTTGGAACCTTTGTACTAGCCAACACTACAAGTTTTAGCATCACCCGAGATGGGGTTAAAAAATCAAAATAGAATAAGATCGCCAAAAATTGAGATAGGTTATTGTAGATCTCTATAACATAGTCTTATAGCACCTATAATTGCATCCATACCTCACACGAGCTTTGAGATATGTCTCGTCAAAGATTGCTACCATATGGCATTTAGTGACTCTTAGGGATGTTTCAGTTTGACATGCCAAAGAATGTTTGACCACTCAACAAGACTAGACAAGCTTGGAGCTAGTGTTTACCTGACCCCTTAGAGCTAACAGAATAGAAAATTTGATCCCACGACGAACAGTGAGGAAGATTTGATAGTTGACAACTTTGTACTAGCCAACACTACAAGTTTCAGCATCACTTGAGATGGGGTCACAAAATCAAAATAGAATAATATCTTCAAAAAGTGAGAGATATTATTTTAGGTCTCTATAACATGATCCTGTAGCACCTAGAATTGCATCTATACCTCGCATGAGTTCCAAAATATGCCCTATCAAAGATTGTTTCCCTATGGCATTTAGTAACTCTTAGGGATGTTTTGATTCAACATGCCCAAGAATGTTCAAGCACTCAATGGGATAGGATGATCTTTGGGCTAGGGTTTTCCCAGCACCCATAGCTAACAAAACAAATAGTTTGATCCCATAATGAATGGTGAGGGAGATTCAGCAGTTGGCAACTATGTAATGGCCAACACTACAAGTTTTAGCATCACTCGAGATGGGGTTACAAAATCAAAATAGAATAAGATGTCTAGAAAGTGAGAGAGGTTATTGTAGGTCTCCACAACACTATGCTTTAGCACCTAGCATCACATCTATACCTCACACAAGCTCTAAAATATGTGTCATCAAAAATCACTGCCCTATGGCATTTAGGGACACTTAGGGATGTTTCAATTCAGTGTGCACAAGAACGTTCAAGTGCTCAATGAGATGGGATGATCTTTGGGCTAGTGTTTACCCATCCACCTAGAGCTAATAGAATACACAATTTGATCCCACAATGAATAGCGAGGGAGATTCGATAGTTGGAAACTTTGTACTAGCCAATACTACAAGTTTCAGCATCACTTGAGATGGGGTTGCAAAATCAAAATGGAATAAAATCTCTAAAAAGTGAGAAAGAGGTTATTATAGGTATTGAAAAGATAGTCCTATAGTACCTAGAATCACATCCATACCTCACACAAGCTCTGAGATATGTCCCATCAAATATTGCTACCCTATGGCATTTAGTGACTCTTAGGGATGTTTTACTTCAGCATGCCTGAGAATGTTCAAGTACTCAACAAGACTAGACAAGCTTGGGACTAGGGTTTACCCAACTACCCAAAGCTAACAAAATAGATAGCTCAATTCCAAAATGAATGGTGAGGGAGATTTGGCACTTGGCAACTTTGTACTAGCCAACACTACAAGTTTCAACATCACCCGAGATGGGATTGCAAAATCAAATTAGAATAAGATCTTAAAAAAGTGAGAGAGGTTATTGTAGGTCTCTACAACATATTCTTATAGCACCTAGTATCACATCCATACCTCACATGAGCTCTAAGATATCTCCCATCAAAGATTGCTATCCTATGGCATTTAGTGACTCTTAGGAACATTTCGATTCAGCATGCTTGAGAACAATTGAGTGCTCAAGGGTATGGGATGATCTTTGGGATAGGGTTTACCTAGATACCTAGAGCTAATGAAATAGACAATTTGATCCCACAATGAACAGTGAGGGAGATTTGGTAGTTGGCAACTTTGTACTGGCCAACACTACAAGTTTCAACATCACCAGAGATGGGGTCGCAAAATAAAAATAGAATAAGATTGCCAAAAAGTGAAAAAGGTTATTATAGGTCTCTATAATATGGTCTTATAGCACCAATAATTACATCCATACCTTGCACGAGCTTCGAGATATGCCTCATCAAAGATCGCTAGTCTATGGCACTTAGTGACTCTTAGGGATGATTATGTTCGCGTGTCAAATAATTTTTGAGCCCTCAACAAGATAGGATGAGTTGGGGGATAGGGTTTACCATGCCACCTAGAGCTAATAGAATAGATAGTTTGATCCCATGATGAACAGTGAGCAAGATTCAACAATTGGCAACCTTGTACTGGCTAACACAACAAGTTTCAGCATCACACAAGATGGGGTCACAAATCAAAATGGAATAAGATCTCTAAAAAGTGAGAGAGGTTATTGTAGGTCTCCACAAAATAGTCTTGTAGCACCTAGAATTGCATCCATACCTGGCACAAGCTCCAACATATGCCCCATCAAAGATCGCTACCCTATTGCATTTACTGACTCTTAGGGATGTTTTGATTTCGTACGCTCAAAAATGTTCAAGCACTCAACAAGATAGCACAAGCTTTGGGCTAGAGTTTATCTAGCCACCTAGAGCTAACAAAATAGACAGTTTAATCCCACAACTAATGGTGAGGGAGATTCAACAGTTGGAAACTTTGTACTAGCCAACACTACAAGTTTTAGCATCACCTAAAATGGGGTCTCAAAATCAAAATGGAATAAGATCTCCAAAAGGTGAGAAAGGTTATTGTAGGTCTCTACTTCACAATCATTTAGCACCTAGAATCGCATCCATACCTTGCATGAGCTCTGAGATATGCCCCATCAAAGATCACTGCCCTATGGCATTTAGTGACTCTTAGGAATGTTTCAGTTTGGCATGCCTAAGAATGTTTGAGAGCTCAACGAGATGGGACAATATTTGGGCTAGGATTTACCTAGCTACCTAGAGCTAATATAATAGATAGTTTGATCCCACAATGAATGGTGAGGAAGATTTGGCAATTGGCAACTTTGTATTGGCCAACACTACAAGTTTTAGCATCCCTTGAGATGGGGTTGCAAAATCAAAAAAAATAAGATCTCCAAAAAGAGAGAGAGAGAGAGAGAGGTTATTTTAGGTCTCTCCAACATGGTCCTATAGCACCTAAAATTGCATCCATACCTTGCACGAACTCTGAGATATGCCCCATGAAAGATCGTTGTACTATGGCACTTAGTGACTCTTAGGGATGATTCAGTTTGGCATGTTAGAGAATGTTTGAGTGCTCAATGGGATAGGATTACCTTGGAGCTAGGGTTTATCTAGCCACTCAAAGCTAACATAATAGACAATTCAATCTCACAACAAATGGTGAGGGTGATTTGGCAGTTGGCAACTTTGTACTGGCCAACACTACAAGTTTCAGCATCACTCAAGATGGGGTCACAAAATCAAAATGGAATAAGATATTTCAAAAGTGAGAGAGGTTATTGTAGGTCTCTACAACATGGTCCTTTGACACCTAGAATCAAATCCACACCTCAAACAAGCTCTGAGATATGCTCTGTCAAAGATCGCTATCATATGATAGTTAGTGACTCTTAGGGACATTTTAGTTTGGCATGCTCAAGAATTTTTGAGTGCTTAATGGGATGGGACAAGCTCTGGGCTAGGGTTTATCTAGCCACCCAGAGCTAATAGAATAGATGGTTTGATTCCATGATGAATGGTGAGGGAGATTCGGTAGTTGGAACCTTTGTACTAGCCAACACTACAAGTTTCAATATCACACAAGATGGGGTTGCAAAATCAAAATGGAATAAGATCTCCAAAAAAAGATAGAGGTTATTGTAGGTCTCTATAACATAGTCCTATAGCATCTAGAATTGCATCCATACCTCACATGACCTCCAAGATATGTCACGTCAAAGATTGTTGCCCTATGGCATTTAGTGACTCTTAGAGCCATTTTGGTTCAGCATGCCTGAGAATGTTTGAGCACTCAATAGGATGGGATGAGTTTGGGGCTAAGTTTTACCCAACCACCTAGAGCTAATGGAATAGATAGTTTGATCCCATGATGAATGGTAAGGGAGATTTGGTAGTTGGCAACTTTGTACTAGCCAACACTACAAGTTTAAGCATCATCCGAGATGGGGTCGCAAAATCAAAATGGAATAAGATTACCAAAAAGTGAGAAAGATTATTATAGGTCTCCACAACATAGTCTTTTAGCACCTAGAATTTAATCTATATCTTGCACAAGCTCTAAGATATGCCCTATCAAAAATTGTTGCCCTATGGCACTTAATCACTCTTAGGGACGTTTCAGTTTGACGTGCCCAAGAACAATTGAGCGCTTAGTGGGATGGGATGAGCTTTGAGCTAGGGTTTACCTAGCCACCCAATTCTAATGGAATAGATAGTTTAATTTCATTATGAATGGTGAGGTAGATTTGGCAGTTGCCAACTTTGTATTGGCCAAAACTACAAGTTTTAGCATCACCTGGGATGGGGTCACAAAAGAAAAAAAGAATAAGATATCCAAAAAGTGAGAAAGGTTATTGTAGGTCTCCATAACATAGTCCTTTAGCACCTAGAATCACATCCATACCTTGGAAAAGCTTTGAGATATGCCCCATCAATGATCGTTGCCCTATGGCATTTAGTGACTCTTAGGGACATTTTAATTCAGTGCACCCGAGAATGTTCAAGTGCTCAATGAGATGGGATCATCTTTGGGCTAGGGTTTACCAAGCCACTTAGATCTAATTGAATACACAATTTAATCCCATGAAAAATGGTGAGGGAGATTCAGCAATTGGCAACTTTCTACTAGCCAACACTACAAGTTTTAGCATCGCCTGAGATGGGGTAGCAAAATCAAAATGGAATAAGATCTCAAAAAAGTGAGAGAGGTTATTGTAGGTCTCTAAAACATGATCTTATAGCACCTAGAATTGCATCGATACCTTACATGAGCTTTGAGATATGCCTCATCATAGATTGCTGCCCTATGGCATTTAGTGACTCTTAGGGATGTTTTGGTTCGATGTGCCCAAGAATGTTCAAACAGTCAATAGGATCAAGTGAGCTTGGGGTGAGGGTTTACCCAACCAATAGGAGCTAACACACTAGATAGTTCAATCCCACAATGAATGGTGAGGGAGATTCGATAGTTGGTAACTTTGTACTAGCTAACAATACAAGTTTCAACATCATCCTAGATGGGGTCATGAAATCAAAATAGAATAAGAACTCTAAAAAGTGAGAGAGGTTATTGTAGGTATCTATAACATGGTCCTATAGGACCTAGAATTACATCCATACCTCATACGAGCTCTGAAATATGCCCCATCAAATATTGTTGCGTTATGGCATTTAGTGACTCTTAGGGACATTTTGGTTTGGTATGCTCAAGAACGTTCAAGTGCTCAAGGGAATGGGATGGGTTTTGGGCTAGGGTTTAGCTGGCCACTCAGAGCTAATAGAATAGATAGTTTGATCCTACGACGAACGGTAAGAGAGATTTGGAAGTTGACAACTTTGTACTAACCAAAACTACAAGTTTTAGCATCACTCAAGATGGGGTCACAAAATAAAAATGGAATAATATCTCCAAAAAGTGAGAGAGTTTATTGTAGGTCTCTATAACACAGTCCTATAGCACTTGGAATCACATTCGTCCCTCACATGAGCTCCAAGATATCCATCATCAAAGATTGTTGGCCTATGGCACTTAGTGACTCTTAGGAACAATTTAGTTTGGCATGCCAAATAATGTTCAAGCCCTCAATGGGATAGGATGAGCTAGGGAATAGGGTTTACCTAGCCACCTAGAGCGAACAGAATAGACAGTTTGATCCCACGACAAATGGTGAGGTAGATTCGTTAATTGGCAACTTTGTACTAGCCAACACTACAAGTTTTAGCATCACTCGAGATGGGGTTGCAAAATCAAAATGGAATAGGATCTCTATAAAGTGAGAGAGGTTATTATATGTCTCAAAAAAATAGTCCTATAGCACCTAAAATTGCATCCATACCTTGCATGAGCTCTGAGATATGCCCTATCAAAGATCATTGCCCTATGGCATTTACTAACACTTAGGGAAATTTTAGTTCAGCGTGCCTAAGAATGTTTGAGCACTCAATGGGATAGGAAAAGCTTTGAGCTATAGTTTACTCAGCCACTCAAAGCTAACAAAATAGACATTTTGATCCCATGATGAATGGTGAGGGAGATTCAACTGTTGGCAACTTTGTACTGGCCAACACTACAAGTTTCAACATCACCTGACATGGGGTCTCAAAATCAAAATAGAATAAGATCTCCAAAAAGTGAGATACGTTCTTGTAGGTCTCTACAACACGATCCTTTACCACCTAGAATCATATCCATGCCTTGCACGAGCTTTGAGATATGCCCTGTCAAAGATCATTATCATATGGTATTTAGTCTCTCAGGGACATTTTAGTTTGGCATGTCTAAGGATGTTCAAACACTCAATGGGATGGGACAATCTTTGGTCCAAGGTTTACATTGCCACCCAAAGCTAAAAAAATACACAATTTGATCCCATGATGAATGGTGAGGGAGATTTAACAATTGGAAAACTTGTACTAGCCAACACTACAAGTTTCAACATCAACTGAGATGGGGTTGCAAAATCAAAATGGAATAAGATCTCCAAAAAAAAAAAGAGGTTATTGTAGGTCTCTGCAATATAATCCTCTAGCACCTAGAATTGCATCCATACCTCACACAAGCTTTGAGATATGCCTTGTCAAAGATTATTGCCCTATGGCATTTAGTGACTCTTAGGGACATTTCAGTTCAGCATGCCTGAGAATATTGGAGCGCTTAATGGGATCAAATGAGTTTGAGGCTAGGGTTTACCTAACCATCTAAAGCTAATAGAATAGACAATTTGATCCCACGATGAATGGTGAGGGAGATTCGATAGTTGGAAACTTTGTATTGGCCAACACTACAAATTTTAGCATCATCCAAGATCAGGTCACAAAATCAAAATGGAATAAGATCTCCAAAAATAGAGAGAGAGAGAGAGAGAGGTTATTGTAGGTCTCTACAACATGGTCTTGTAGCACCTAGAATTGCATCCATACCTTACACAAGCTCTGAGATATGCCCCACCAAAATTCACTACCCTATGGCATTTAGTGACTCTTAGGGATGGTTTGGTTTGACATGCCCAAGAATGTTCAAGCACTCAATGAGATGGGATGAGCTTTGGGATAGGATTTACCTAGCCATCTAGAGCTAATAGAATAGACAGTTCAATCCCACGATGAATGGTGAGGGAGATTTGATAGTTGGCAACTTTATACTGGCCAACACTACAAGTTTCAGCATCACTCAAGATGGGGTGGAAAAATAAAAATGGAATAAGATCTCCAAAAATTGAGAGAGTTTATTGTAGATCTCTGCAACATAGTCTTATAGCACCTAGAATTGCATCCATGCCTTGTACAAGCTCTAAGATATGCCTCGTCAAAGATCACTAGCCTATGGCACTTAGTGACTCTTAGGGACGATTCAATTTTGCATGCCAAAGAATGTTCGAGTGCTTAACAGGATAGGATGAGCTAGGGGATAGGGTTTACCTGACCATCCAAAGCAAACAGAATAGATAGTTTGATCCCACAATAAACGGTGAGGGAGATTTGGTAGTTGGAAACTTTTTACTGGCCAACACGACAAGTTTCAACATCACCTAAGATGGGGTCATGAAATCCAAATGAAATAAGAACTCCAAAAAGTGAGAGAATTTATTGTAGGTCTCTCCAAAACAACCCTGTGGCACCTAGAATTGCATCCATACCTTGCACAAGCTCCAAGATATTCCCTATCAAAGATCATTGGCCTATGGAATTTAGTGACTCTTAAGGACATTTTGGTTTAGTGTGCCCAAGAACATTTGAGCACTCAATGTGATGGGACAAGCTTTGATCTAGGGTTTACCTAGCCACTCGGAGGTAACAAAATAAATAGTTTCATCCCACAACAAACAATGGGGAGATTCAAAAATTGGTAACTTTGTATTGGCCAACACTACAAGTTTCAGCATCACCCAAGATGGGGTCACAAAATCAAAATGGAATAAGACCTCCAAAAAGTGAGAGAGGTTATTGTAGGTATCTATAACATAGTCCTTTAGCACCTAGAATTGCATCCATAACTCACATGAGCTCTGAGATATGCCCCATCAATGATCACTACCCTATGGCACTTAGTGACTCTTAGGGATGATTTGGTTCGGCATGCTAAAGAATGTTCGAGCACTCAACAAGATAGGATGAGCTTGGGGCTAGGGTTTACCTAGCCACCAAAGCTAACAGAATAGACATTTCAATCCTAGAATGAACAGTGAGGGAGATTCAACAATTGGAAACTTTGTACTAGCCAACACTACAAGTTTTAGCATCACCCAAGATGGGGTCACAAAATCAAATCAAAATAAGATTTCCAAAAAGTGAGAGAGTTTATTATAGGTCTCTACAACACAATCCTATAGCACCTAGTATTGCATCCATACCTTGTACGAGCTCCAAGATATGCCCTGTCAAAGATTTCTGCCCTATGGTATTTAGTGACTCTTAGGGACATTTTGGTTTGGCATTCTCGAGAAAGTTCAAGCACTCAACAAGATAGGATGAGCTTTGAGCTAGCATTTACCCAGCCACTTGGAGCTAATGGAATAGACAGTTCAAGCCCACGATGAGCGGTGAGGGAGATTCGATAGTTGACAACTTTGTATTGGCCAACACTACAAGTTTTAACATCAACCAAGATGGGGTCACAAAATCAAAATGGAATAATATCTCCAAAAAGAAAGAGAGTTTATTGTAGGTCTTCACAACATGGTCCTATAGCACTTAGAATCTCATCCATACCTCATACAAGCTCTGAGATATGCCCCGTCAAAGATCGTTGCCCTATGGCACTTAGTGACTCTTAGGGACGATTCAGTTTGGCATGCCAAAGAATGTTCAAGTTCTCAATAGGATAAGATGATCTTGGGTCTAGGATTTTCTTGGCCACATCGAGCTAACAAAATAGATAGTTTGATCCCATTACAAACGGTGAGAGAGATATGAGCATGATATTATGCCTAGGCTTTCTAATTAGGAAAACTTGGGTCTTTTTGAGTTTTTTGGTCAAGATAGCCTAGGATTAGGTGTTTTTATTTATTTTTTAATAGTTTGGAACCTTTTCCAAGTCCTTGAAGTGAAATCTAGTGAACTTTGCAAAAAGTGGACTTTTTATGCAAAATTGTAAAAGTTGCTTTAAAATGAAAATCTAATTGGAAACCTTCTAACCTTCAAAAATATGTTTCCCATGCTCATATACCTGAGCATGAATAGTTACAACTTCCCAAACTTCCATTTGTGACTTTTTTGCAAAAATTGCAAAAGTTGCTCAAGCAACTTTTTGAGCAACATTGCAACTTTTGAGCAATTTTTGCTATTTACATATTTAGGTAAAATGGGTCCATCTAGGACTATACTAGGACCCTAGTTAAGATTCCTAGGACCTATTAGGTGACCAAATACCTTAGTTTCCCATGAATATTGAAAGGCAATGAATAAGCAATTGGCCTCAGCTACAGATATTTCAGAGACATTAAAAACAATATATATTACTCTTTCAAGAAAAATGAGGTACCGATTTTGAAAATAAGATTGAAATGATTCCCATCAGTAGCATGGCCAAGAACTACCAATTTAATACAATGAACAATAGTTGGCCTCACTCCCCATGCCTTCTCATTCCTATGAAGGAAAGCTTAATATACAAAGGAATATATATATATATAGAGGAATTGTAGCTATGTCTATTAAATATACAAAGATATAGAAAACTTTCTTAATAGAGAGATTAATCTAAGAGAAAAGGACATTTTAAACAAAAATGGTTATCTTAATGCCATCCAAGGTATACCAATTACTTAGGACGAAGAGACAAAACCTACAGCTATTGGGAAAGAGTGCACATGTACATAGACACAAAATTTTCAGATAGAGAAGTAACAAGTGCTACAGAATTATCCATAGAGCAATGTGAAGTGAAGCCTCAAATTGGCTCATTAGTAGGCAAAGAATCTAGTCATGCACTTCATTCCAGCACCATAGATGTTTCAATTAGAAATGCCTATTCATTAATGGCCTTGCATTTATAGGATTTGGGAAGCCAGGATACTCAAGTTGGGCATGATCCCTCAAATTTATCATTGAAATGTATTAATGTTCTTAACAGAACAAAAAAAAGCTCATTGCCACCTTTAAATGGAGATTGTCATTTCCCAAACATGTCCTAGTCAAGTAGATGACTGATGCAGAAGCACCCATTCTAGACTCATCAAAGAAGGTACCTAAGGATCCTAGATAGTTCACTTAAGATAGATTGTGATTCAGTAGTGCACAGTGGAAGCTTCTAAAAGGAAAGCCACTAGGCAATTAGACCAGGTTGGAATCCTTCAAATTTCCCAAAAAGAGGGTTTAGTGTTGGGACACTTATCACAAGCATCAATAATGAACTTATCATAGGTTATCACAACCCAAAAAAGGCAAGGAACCTAATCACTGTGTTTGCCTACATTCAAAAGCACCAAAACATAAGGATTCTCCAAAAGCCTAATAAGGGAACATACCCCCAAACATGAATGAAAAGAGAAAAATGACCATGGAATGGAATACAAAAGCACCTTAGACCTATTAAGGTCTATATATAGTAGATAAAGTGATTCCCTTGTGTCCAAACAACATTGATATACAATTACAACATTTTGCCATTAAAAAGGCTAGTAGCCCTTCAAACTGTAAATTGAACATAATATGTAAAAACCCCACATGAAGACATAGTTTAAAGTGAGGTTAAAACACCCTTTTATGACATATAAAACATATGTAAACCTCACAAACTAGAAGAGACTAGAAACCATTACTATAACAATGTTTGGAAAGTGTTGATAAGCCTAATTAGGCTACAGTTACACTATAGGTACCCTTTCACATATGCCAATCTACAAAAAAATTATTGGAACATCTAGGGCATATGAAACAAGTCCAAATCAAAATTTTCAAACCTTGTATCACTCTAGAGAAAAAGTTATAGTGACTATGGTGAAATGTTGAATGGTGCATGTATGGAGCCATACACCTAGGGTATGGTGGAAAAATTCATTCCTTTCTTGGCCATCAATAAAACCTTAAAAATTATGAAGTACACTGATAGGGTTTGTATTCCAATAAGGGGCATCAAACTCCCATGGTAGAAAGTGCCAAAACAACAAGGCCCTAGGTGAAACCCTTGGTTTAATGCTAATTTCTAGGCACCTTCAGCAAAACTTGAATAACTCACAAACTACAAAGGATCAAAAAATGAAACCAAGTGAAAATGAAAGGTAACTCACACTCTAACTCTTGGGGTCACTAGAACATGCCCCAACATCCATACTATTCTGTACAATTCTCTAAAACATGGAATTTAATAGGAAAAATAGGTTATTTTATTGATTTCCTTCCAAAATAAGTACATCATACCTATCACCCACCTGTAAGGGCTAATATAGGGTATCCCCAATGGTTACAAGGTTGGTTTGAACCAACTAGTCATTTGGGGAAGATTTTTTGAAAATTTAACAACTTTTTAAGAAGTTGCTCAAAAGTTGTCAAGCAACTTTTTGAGCAACTATGAAAAGAAAGACAATCAAACCAAACTTCCTTAAAAAAAATTGTTCTAAACAACCCAATCTACTATTGAAACTAGTATAATCTACAAAAACAATGTCAAAAAAACCCTAAAACTCAAAAACTTAATAACCTTGCCTTCAAATATCATGCTATAGCATGCTGACTGTACATAATGATATTAACTTTTCTCATTTTAGGATTTGGAAAGTCTTTATATCTCCTCCTAGGTCTTTCCCCTTCATCCTTATGGTTTTCATTGTTAAATTAAATAATTATTTATTAATTATTTATTCTTTTACTTAAGTTTACTTAGGTTGAATGCATTTAGACTTTAGTTTTCATCTAGGAGTTGTTGATGAGTTGTTGACAAGATGAGAGTTTGTTCCTATCTAGTCATACTTATCCTCTCACCTTGATTGAGGATATCCCACCTTTTGTGGATGTATGCTTAGTTATCACACTTATCTCCTAGCACCTTCTAGCTTGTTCTAAAAGATTCCTTGAGGCCTTTATATTGCGAAGTATCTTTTCTCTCAGTCTATTTAGTTTTCCCAAGCTCTTGCTCCTTCCTTCTTTGGTTTCTCTTTGATAGGTTATTTGCATGCAAGTGATCTTGGCACACTATGAAGTTAGCTTTCATCAACTTCTACGTGGTATCAGAGCCTCCCTACTGCGTCCTAGTTGAGAGATTTTTGAAGTTGCGATTTAGAGACACAAACCCTAGTTTGTTTGTGATTTTTGTCAATTGGGAGGAAGAGAAAATTTTTGAGCCACTTTGGACCTAAACAAACATTTTCATTAAGTTCAGAAGGCTCGTTATCATCAAAATCCATATAAAAATTTTCAATTTTTCTGAAAGTACTCTGGGATGCAAAAAAATTTAGCTAGGAGGCTGTACAGATGTGTCTTTCCTACATTTATTGAAAAAAAAATTAAATATTTGTAGGGCTGCCTGGTGGCCACTACCATGCCACTGCGGCCCTACTCATATGCTGCCCAAGCACCACCATCACTGGCAGCATAAACACAAATGCAAGAGCATCCAATGGTGTAAGGGCAATCACATATCACCCAAAAATATGCTTAGAGATAGTTTCTATTTAATGTGTTTTCATTTCTAGATACCCATTTGGGTCAAATAAAGGTTCCAACTCTCACAGTTCCACTATTAGTTTTTTGGGTTAGAGTTTTATTAGTTTTTAAGCATCTTGGGATATGTGTAAATGTAGAAAATGAGTTATTTTATAATTAAGCCAAAATTATGATAAGTTAGAGTATGTAAGTTGGAGGTATGATTATACTTGTAATTTAAAATGCACCAGAAAAAAAATTAGGTCAAAAGGCTTTACGGTTAGAAAGTTATTGCAGTTTTAATTTTCCTAGAGACCTCCCAAGAGTGCTTGAAAGTTAGATTCAAGGCACTAAATAGCCTTGTACAGGGCCAAAAAATGGGGGATGAGAAAAACCTATCCATAGCACTATAGAGCATTTTGAAAGCTTTTTAGAAATGTAAATGGTTCATCAATCAAAGTCACAGTTCAAAAGTTATGCCTCCCAGAAGTTGGACTACAGTTTTTGGATTCTTCTAATTTTACACCGACTTCTAACATGATTTTTGGAACCTTATATTTTGGTGGTGGATTCCAACTAGCATATTCTAGAATGTACTCCTAACCCTAAACCATTTGGGGCTTATTTAAGAACATTTCTAGCACTGTAAAGGCAGTTCTCGGTGGAGTTAGGGAGAAGGTACTGTGTGGAGGATTTCTTTCTCTAGAATCATACTATTGTAAGCCCATAGGGAATTTTATCATTGATAATAATATTTTCCCTTTTCATATGTGTTCATTATAGTTTTTGGTTGTGCCTAAATCAACTGCGGGGCAACTGGTCCATGGCCCTCATTGCTTGGCTGGCTTGTCACCCTCCTAGAAGCACCCCTAGTGATGCACCACCTTGTGACCACCTCCACCAGAAACTCTTCCCTACTACCACCTCTCTCTAACTCTACCACCTTTTCATTTTCTAGACACGTTTTCAATGTCTACAGCCTATCAGCTTAGCCCATGTGTTTTCTATAGTAGAAAGTTGGTAGGTTTTGAGGGTGCCATGTTGCACAGGTGCCACAAGGCACTACCATGTGGCCCCTTTTTTTCTATGATGGCCCCCTAGCCGTAAATTTTAGCCAATTGGTTTTTTGACATTAGCATGATTTCATTGCTGCATCATCACACCTATAGGCTCTCCAAAGTCCTTTTTGACCTACTTGCATTTTTTTTGCCATAATTTAAGCATATGCAGGTATTTTTCCATTCTGAAAGAAGCATCAAAAATCTGGTTCTAAGATAAAGACATTGATGTAGGTATTTTAAGGTTTTGATGTAGTTGTGTTACCCATTTTTGTAGTTGAATTACAAAGTTCTATTTTTCACTCCAGCAAGCTTTTCTTTTGTGTCCCATCTCTATCTTTTGAAAATGTTATATTTTTGGAAAGCTGGTTCTATCTACTTTTTAGAAATTCTATCATTTCTTTTAGATTCTACTCCATGCTCTTTCTATCATATTTTTGGCATTTTTTCTCTATGGTGGATATCTTGGGTGTTTCAAGTTCGAGGATCATTTTCATGGCATGGGATCTTTTGCTTTGGGTTGTACTATCTTTTGTATAAGCTTTTTTTCCCTTTCTAGTCATTGTTGATATCATTTGTAAACATCTTTATGCAAACCCACTGAGATAAAGTGCCACTCTTGCATTTCAGATTCATGAACGTTGTTTTGAGACAGTTGTAGTTACACTATATTATAAAGTATGGGGGGATAGTTTTCATTTTTTTGACCTTTTCCTTTTTCAAGTGAGTGTCCCTTCTATGAAATTAGCCCTATGATATGTCAGTGACACATGCCTTTATAGGTGTTTGTACCTCTTCTTCTCTCTAACTATTCTTGGTTCTTTCTGCAAAGGACTTTTGGCCCACTTTCTCAATTACTTGTCACTTCACCCTGTTTACATTAAGGGGGGTTACTCTATTGTTCTAATACTTCCTTGGTTTGATGGTTTGATAGTGTGAGCTATGTATTCAGTATTTGATCCTATATACTAGGTGATTGCAGTGGCTGGCTACCTATGTATTTCTGTGAGATGGATCATCTACCATATAGACACTCTCAATTCATACCTTCTATTTCCATGGAAGATATTCAATTTAGTAGTTTCTTTGTGATAGAGTTTGTGGCTTCTTCATGCTTCAATATGATCTTCATGATCTTCTCTTTGTCCTTGTTTTCTGGGACATTCCACTAGTTGGAGGCTTCTTCAGTCGTTCACTAGGTTTTTAGTTATCTCTTTTTGGAGAGGAGTTTTTCCCACTAGATTTTCTTTTTTTCTCTAGTTTACAGAGATTTTATTGCATTTCTTTGCATTGTTCATGGGTACCTAACATGGCCTCATTTCCCGGACCCATTCTGCATTTCATCTTAGCTGTTGTGAGCTTAAGGTATTTCCCTAAGGGGGTGTTAGAGTAAATAATTATTTATTAATTATTTATTCTTTTACTTAACTTTACTTAGGTTAAATGTGTTTAGACTTTAGTGGTCATCTAGGAGTTTTTGATGAGTTTTTGACAACACAAGAGTTTGTTCCTATTTAGTCATACTTATCCTCTCACATTGATCGAGGATATCCCACTTTTTGTGGACGTATGCTTAGTTGTCACACTTATCTCCTAGGAATTTCTAGCTTGTTTTAGAAGATTCCTTGAGGCCTTTATATTTGAGCTCTCTCATTGTATTTCATAAAATTTTTGGCATAGAGCATAGTGTATAGAAATACATTTTTTCTCATTCTGAAATATCTTTTCTCTCAATCCGTTTAGTTTTTCCAAGCTCTTGCTCCTTCCTTCTTTGGTTTCTCTTTGACAAGTTATTTGCATGTAGGTGATCTTGGTACACTGTGAAGTTGGCTTTCATCAAATTCTACATGCATCAGCCTCCTTCAAGTTTCAAAAGGCAAATCCATAATTTCTTGCAAAATTGCAATATAGCAACTTTTGGTATTTTTCTTGCTTTCTCTTCTTAACACTTCTAACTTTTTATTTAGGCTATCACTTAGAAATTCCATGCTAGGGACCCTTCCCTAAGCTAATGACTCATCCCTTAGGTTACTCATTTCCCTATGGCAAGGTACACCTTAACTTTTAGGCCAAAATAATGACTCTTCTAAGGACATTAAATGACATCCAATACCCTAACTACCACACCTAGGTCCAATGAGCCTTATTCTACTTACAAGGCTCACTTGGAGCATAACACAACAAAAATGAAAAGGTGAGGACCCTATGACTCAATGTGCCCTTGCACCTCTCTCTCTCTCTCTCTCGCCCCCTCTCTCCCTATTCAATCTAATGGACCAACTAGATCTACTCTACATTTTAATGTCTCGAGTATTGCCTTGTGGTCTGACTCATGCACTTTCCAAAGAGTCTTATTATATAGTTGTCCACCATATTTTATCAAGTGTAAATTTGATATCAAAACAAGGTTTGAATAATGAAGAATCTTCCTCTATGTTTGTCAATCCTCAAATAACCACAAGTTAGGGTTTTTCATAGAATATCGTCTAAGCCATGTGTTGATTACAACCACTACACCAATATGGTACTCTAAACCTTCACCATCTATAACCAAGCGATCCAATTTTTATTTTTCTTAGAAACAATGACACAAATAATAATTTTTCCCTTCTTCATTGTCTTTAGAGGCAATAATAGCAAAAACATGGCCTACAGTGATAAATGTACAAAATGCAGTCATTCATTGAGAAAATACTTAGGTAAAAGTTATAAAATTATATATTGAAATTTATATATATATTACCAAGTTTCACTATATTAGACAAGTATTCAAAGTCAATGGATGAATCCATCTCTACCATTTTTAGTACTTGTGGGGGACAATAGGTGTCAATTGGGTCCAAAACCTGTATATCCCATTTGTCCACCCATTCAGTTGACTCACACTCATCCCAATTTTCCTCTACACATGATGGACAATAGCATACTATTTTTTCATGTGTGGATTCTCCATCAACCTGCATTAGAGCTTCTAAAAGAGTGCAACTATCTTGATCCTGTTAGTTTGCAACAATCCTCATATGGTGCAATGTTAGTATTATCTATCAACCAAAAAAATCTATGAACCATAGACTCGCCTTCCTTACCTAGAACCATTGTATCATTACGCCACTGGATAATGGATTTTTCATCTATCAATTTTTCTTCATCTTTGTACTTTAGTTCTTCATGAGCTAAGGCTCTTTTGATGTATGTGCCTACACCATCATGCTCTCCCTTTCCATGACCACCCTCTATGAAATTTCACATATATTAAATTCTAGACAACCTGTGCATCCTACTCAACCAATAGAACATCTATGCATTCTTGAATTGAGATGAAAAATTGTCTAACCAGATAATGTGTTGATGATATGGTATGCCTTTGTTAGCCAAATCTCCATAAAATAGTTGAAAAAATTTATGTGCAAACTCTGAAGAATGTGATCAATCATCACTAATGTAAAAATGGTACTCCCTCAAAATCTTCCTGTCATCCTCTATACTTGTAGGTGAATGCATGAATGTTAGTGAATAAATATGGAAACTTGATGAGAAGTATAATAGTTTTTTTGCACCTAATTTTGTGATTGTAGTGTGTATTTCTCTACAAAGTCTACAACTAAAACAATGCTATCTAGTGGAAATGTGTCCTTGCACAACTTGAATAGAAAATCCAGCCATCGAGCTTTATGTGTATGCCTTGCATACTTGTACATAATCTTTTCACAAAAAATCTTCATGAACTCATACACTAGAATCTTTTTAATAACTAAATCACATCTTTTACCCTATTTCCCATCTTTTAGAGCATATGTCACTATCTATTTTTTTCATAATCTACTATTTCATTTCCAATTTCATGTGTACTATCCATATGTTCACAAATTAATCAAAGTTGCAAAGAACTATAAAATAAGTATGTACCATCCAAGCATGATTTCTTGGAAAATTGTTGGTCGTCCCCTATTTTACATAAAATCTTGAATATGAATTCCCTTGAAGATCTAGGTGGCTCATTCATGTCACAATCCTACAAAACAAACTTTGAATGCAAAAATAGACATAAATGCCTAAAAACATCAAAATGGTTAGAAAATTCACTATGTATCCTACAACAACAAGTTGTGTGTGTGTGTGTGAGATTTGTCTTCACATAAAAAGGTTTACCCATCAAAAAATATTTGACTTATTCAAATTTGAGGACACATACCAATAAATTTTGCAAAAAATTGTGTCTGAGTTAAGTCCAAAAAATATTTCACATGTGGGTCACGATATTGGCTCCCAATCCTCCTTCTTACAACATCTCTTTGATTAGGGGAAACACGTGTGTTATTTGTCCAAAAATCTTCGATCAATGATTTCAAAGCTGCAATAATTTCTTTATCCTTTTGTGATAGTCTACTGCTAAATGTCCCTAACTCATTTTTGTTGGATCTTTCAATCTCTCACACCTCAGCATGGCTCTCCTTAGAGCACCTCTACTAATTTTAAATGTTTTTATTATCTTTCTCATGAGTCAAGATTTCTTCATTTCAGTACTTACTATTGTTAATGTAAGTACTCATTTTGTGATATTACTATCTCTAGTGTGTGATTTAGAACCCACTTTGTCATAAGCACTCATTAGATTCTTTACAATCTTTCTTTCATTTGAATTGTCCATCGTCATAGCCCAAGAATCTTCATGATAGGCCTAAATTTAAAATTATTCATCATTTCAACAAATAATTGGCATTAACTTATAATATTTAATTCTTCAAAGAATAATCTACACATATGATTAACTTTTCTTTGACAAGTATGCTTGCTAATATTGTCAAGCATTGATTTCAAAATGTTAGTATCAATATCAATCAAATATTTTGGTCTTATAAAATGAATTCTAGAAGATGGTATAATCTCTTCCATTCCCTCAACATTTTGAACATAAACATAAGGTTGAGTTCTTTGCATACCCTGAACTGAAGATGATGTGCCTTGGCAATAAGATATAAAAAATAGAATATTACCTTCTTGACATGTTGATGTTTTGTCTTCAACATGACATGATAGAGTGTGTACATTGTCAGATCTACAAATTAGTGTCTCTTCAATATGAGATGATGATATGACTCCAACATTGGAAGATGGTGTAGCTTTGCAATTCAATTGTCTTCTTGAGTGTAATAGTCTCATTCATTCTATTTGTCTTTCCAATTCTTCCTCTTTGTTTCTTTGTATCGGTGGTTCTTGTTCCTCTTCGAAAGACAATTCTTCATTATTGCTTTGCAATTTTCTTTGTTCATGTAATAGTTTCATTTTATCTCTTTTAATTGCCAAATCTCTCTCCCTCTCTTCTTTTGTTTGAGTTTTTGGTTTCCTCCTTGGCATGATAATGATTTCTATATGTCAAATTATTCAAACATCTAAGTTACTTACAATTTTTAAATTACAAATCATTTGAATACATATATAAGTTATAATTATTTTAGTGAATACACAATATATATTAAACAACTTGTCAAATTTCTAACCATTTTCAAATAATAATTCATTCAAACATACAAATTTCAATGAATTCACTATATATTAAACATGTCAAATTATAATCAAATTTGTCTCTATATAATAACAATGAATATTTAAAAACGACTACACTAACCTTTTCTATAGAAAGAATATTCAAAAATCCTTCAAATAGTGTATCCAATTATTTGAATTTGGTGTTTTCTAGCTTCAAATAGAATGAAAGAATGTTGAAAAAGCCTTCAAATAGTGTTTTCTAACTTCCAACAACATGAAACCTATGTTTTCTGTTGGAACAACAAAATACAAAATAGACAAAAAGTAGAATATGGATCACTAGAGACCCAAACTTTCATTATGACCATTTTTTGATGTTTTCATATAGTGCATATGCACTATAGTGGGTATGCTATATGAAGCACATATGCACTATGTGAAAAATAATCTCTCCCTATACCACCATCCCCCATCCCCTACTCTCTCTCACTCTCTCTCTCCTCTCCCATCTCCTTCTCTCTCTCTCTCTCTCTCTCTCTCTCTCTCTCTCTCTCTCTCTCTCTCTCTCTCTCAAGCTACTCTGTCTCTATCTATCTCCTTTTCCCACCACCTACTCTCTCTCTTACTTTCGCTCATGCTCTTCCTCTCCCACCACTTACTCTCTCTCCCATCCCCTACTCTCTTACATTCTCCCACCCCCTACTCTCTCTCTCTCTCAATTTCTCTCTCTCTCCCATCCCCTACTCTCTCTATCTATCTCCCTCTCACACTCCCTCTCCCACTACCTACTCTCTCTCTCTCTCACTCTCTCCCATCCCCTACTCTCTCTCTCACTCTCCCTCTCCCACTCCCTCTCCCACCACCTACTCTCTCTCACACTCTATCCCCTACTCTCTCTCTCACTCTCCCTCTCCCACTCCCTCTCCCACTGCATACTCTCTCTCCCATCCCCTACTCTCTCTCACTCTCCCTCTCCCACTCCCTCTCCCATTTCCTACACTCTCTCACTCACTCTCGCTCTCCCATCTCCTACTTTCTCTCTCTCACTCTCCCTCTCCCACCACCTACTCTCTCTCTCACTCTCTCTCCCATCCCCTACTCTCTCTCTCATTCTCCTACCCCCTACTCTCTCTCAATCTCTCTCTCCCATCCCCTACCCTCTCTCTATATCTATCTTTTCCTCCCACTCCCTCTCCCACTACCTATTCTCTCTCTCACTCACTCTCTCCCATCCACTACTCTCTCTCTCGCTCTCCCTCTCCCACTCCCTCTCCCACCACCTACTCTTTCACACTCTATCCCCTACTCTCTCTCTCTCACTCTCCCTCTCCCACTCCCTCTCCCACTACATACTCTCTCTCCCATCCCCTACTCTCTCTCACTCTCCCACTCCCGCTCCCTCTCCCACTGCCTACTCTCTCTCACTCACTCTCTCTCTCCCATCCCCTACTTTCTCTCTCTCACTCTCCCTCTCCCACCACCTACTCTCTCTCACTCTTTGTCCCATCCCCTACTCTCTCTCTCATTCTCCTACCCCCTACTCTCTCTCAATCTCTCTCTCCCATCCCCTACCCTCTCTCTCTATCTATCTTTTCCTCCCACTCCCTCTCCCACTACCTAGTCTCTCTCTCACTCACTCTCTCCCATCCACTAATCTCTCTCTCACCCTCCCTCTCCCACTCCCTCTCCCACCACCTACTCTCTCACACTCTATCCCCTACTCTCTCTCTCACTCTCCCTCTCACACTACCTACTCGCTCTCGCACTCTCTCCCTCCCATCCCCTATTCTCTCTCACTCTCCCTCTCCCACTTCCTCCCCTACCACCTACTCTCTCTCACTCTCTCTCTCCCATTCCCTACCCTCTCTCTCTCTCCTTTTCCTAGCACCTACTCTCTCTCCCATCCCCTACTCTCTCTCTCCCTCTCCCACCACCTCCTCTCTCTCACTCTCTCTCCCATCCCCTACTCTCTCACTCTCTCTCCCATCCCCTACTCTCTCTCATTCTCCCATCCCCCTACTTTCTCTCTCAATCTCTCTCTCCCATCCCCCTACTCTCTCTCTCAATCTCTCTCTCCCATCCCCTACTCTCTCTCCCACCCCCTACTCTCTCTCTCACTCATCCCCTACTTTATCTCTCTCACTCTCTCTCATCCCCTACTCTCTCTATCTCTCTCTCCCATCCCCTCTCTCTCACTCTCCCTCTCCCATTGCCTATTGTCTCTCTCCCTCTCTACTCTCTTTCTCTTTCTTAGGCTACTCTCTCTCCTCTCCCATCTCTACTCTCTCTCACTCTCCCTCTTGCATTGTCTACTCTCTCTCACTCTTTCTCCAATCCCCTACTCTATCTCTCTCTCACTCTCCCTCTCCTACTCCTCCCACTACCTACTCTCTCTCTCTCATCCCCTACTCCTATCTCACTCCCTCTCCCACTCCCTCTCTCACTACTTACTCTCTCTCTCTCCCATTCCCTACTCTCTCTCACTCTCTCTCACTCTCGCTCTCTCCCTCTCTACTCTCTCTCTCCCATCCCCTACTCTCTATCTGACATGCACTCCCATCCCCTCTCTCTCCCTCTCCCACCACCTACTCTCTCTCTCCCATCCCCTACTCTCTCTCTCAAGCTACTATTTCTCTCCCCTCTCCCATCCCCTATTCTCTCTCTTTCACACACACACCCTTATCCCCCTCCTCTCTCTCCCCTCTCCTATCCCCTACTCTCGCACACACACACTCCCATCCCCCTACCCACTCCCTCTCTCTCTCTCACTCTCCCTCTCCCACTCCCTCTCCCACCACCTACTCACTCTCTCCCTCTCTACTCTCTCTCTTCCATCCTCTACTCTCTCTCTCACATCCCCTACTCTCTCTCTCTCTCTACCACCCCCTACTCTCTCACTTCTTCTCTCTCCCATCCCCTACTCTCTCTCTCTCTTTCTCTCTCTCTCCACTCTCCCATCCCCTACTTTCTCTCTCACACACACAAACACTCCCATCCCCCCTCTCCTCTCTCTCTCATTCTCACTCTCCCACTCCCTCTTCCACCACCTACTCTCTCTTCACTCTCTCTCCCCCATCCCCTACTCTCTCTCATTCTCCCACCCCCTACTCTCTCTCCCATCCCCTACTCTCTCTCCCACACCCTACTCTCTCACTCTCCCTCTCCCACTTCCTCTCCCACTACCTACTCTCTCTCACATCCCCTACTTTATCTCTCTCTCATTATCTCTCTCCCATCCCCTACTCTCTCTATCTGTCTCTTGCTCTCCCTCTCCCACTGCCTACTCTCTCTCTCACTCTGTCTCCTATCCCTAACTCTCTCTCTCCCACCCCCTACTCTCTCTCACTCTCTCTCTCCCTCTCTACTCTCTCTCCCCCATTCCCTACTCTAACTCTCTCTCCCATCCCCTACTCTCTCTCTCATCCCCTACTCTCTCTCTCCCTCTCCTCTCTCTCTCCCCCATTCCCTACTCTAACTCCCTCTCCCATCCCCTACTCTCTCTACCACCCCCTACTCTCTCTCTCTCATCCCCTAATCTCTCTCTCCTTCTCTCTAATCCCCTACTCTCTCTTTCTCTCTATGTCCCTCTCTCCCTATCCCACCTTCTCTAATCCCCTACTCTCTCTATTTCTCCCTCTCTCCCTATCCCACCTCCTACTCTCTTCCCATCTTCTAATCTCTCTCATTCTCTACTCTCTCTACCTCTCTCCTTCCCTCTCTATTGAAATTTAGGTCTTAATAGTGTGTGAAAACTAAAAAACACGTATGCACTATTAATACCCAAATTTTAAAAATCTTTAAATAGTGTGTGTGTGGTATAGCATGCACACACTATTCAAATCTTTGCATTCTACCAAGCCTAAGGCCTGTTTTTTCCTTGGGGGTGCAACCCAAAGGTTTGGAGTCTCTGAACTAGTTTGAGACATGTTTTGCTGCAAACATACAAAAAATGATTTATTTTTCTTGTATGTTCTCCTTCAAGTTTCCTCATGGTTGAGCATCGATAAAATTAGGTTACATGACATTGTAGGTCTCTGTGTTAGCTATATAACCATATAATTTATTTTTTATTTGAACTATTTCAAGCCTTTCAACCATAATTTATTTTGAATGTATATCCATTTTTTGTCAAAAACCAACATGTACTAATTTGGCTGTAGATTTTAGCTTGTTCATCAAATTTCACAACAACTTAGTTTTTAAGAAACTAGACTCCATTATACACACTTTGAAAAAAAGAAGTTTTGATTTTAGATTAGTTTTCAATCATTTCTAGGGGGAGAACACATATATTTCACATTTTTGGGACGTGTCCAATTAAAAAAATTATTAAAAAATAGACATTATAAAATTACCCAAAAAATTAGCATAAACGACATAATGTTAGGTAACTTTTGACTAGAGCAATTAAAGAATTTCAAAAAAAAAATTAAAATTTTAGGGGGCCCACACTTTGTACTATGTTATATTTTTTCTGAATAAACAGTACCACTTTCTATGGGCCCCTTTTTTCAGGATCTAAAACTAAACCATTTTGGAAAAAAATTAGTAGTTTAGAAACTAGATTCAAAGAACTACTACTTTTTTTTTGTCATATCTTAAAATTTTGAGTGTAACTATCTTCAAATTCTTATTATAGTTTAGAAATTTCTGATTTTAGAAAAAAAGTGTCCACTTATACACCCCCTTTTGGTACCACAACTTGGTGCACTTACCCACAATTATATCCAATTGGGAGTCCCTTAATTATAATCTGTGGCATGTGGATAGGAGGACTATTGAAAATGAATCTAAAAATCATGTTGAAACTCATGGTGATTCTGAAGATGAAAATGAATTACCAAATAATCAAAATATAATTGAGCATGAGTGGGAGATAATATCAAGATTACATCATGGACAAATGATGGATCCAACAGAAATAGATATGCTGGGAAGAAGAGATATTGACAGACAAAATCCATGGAGTGTAGAATATCAAGGAGAAGAATACACAAATAAAGAAATAAATTTTATCAATGTTGTGAAACAAAATGATTTACTTATACTTGAAGATATGATTATGAGTATATCATATGAAACTTTAGGTGCTAAAGAAAAGAAAGCACTTGATATTATTATGACACGTTATAATCAAGGTGAACATGTCATATCATTATGTATGATAATTCAAGGAATAGTTGGAATAGGGAAATTATATCTAATTTAAGCCACATCAACACCTCAATGTTCTCCCCTATTATTATTAGCACCAATTGGAATTGCAACTTTTAACATTGGCTCATGAACAATTCATTCAACTCTAAGAATTCCTCTTACATATTTTCCTGACTTACAAGGCACAAGGCTCACAACATTACAAGAAGAAATTCAACATATTAGGTGCATATTAATTGATGAAATGAGTTTTATTGGACAAAATTTTTTACAACATATAGATTCAAGATTACGTCAAGCTTTTCTAGAAAATTCAAACATGAATTTTGGAGGAAGATCAATTATTTTAGTAGGAGATTTGGGAAACCTACCTCATGTTAGTGTTAAACCACCTAATGATAGTAATATTTGTGCAAAGTTATTATGGGAAGAGTTCAATACTATTTTTACTTTGGATAAAGTGTTCAAACAAGAAGGTGAAAGTGAAGACCAACAAAGTTTTCGATTACTCACTAATATAAGAGATGCAACTCCAACTATACATGATTAAAAAATTTTAGTAACAAGGATAGATGTTTCATTGCCCCAAAATACTGAGGAGGAATTTGATAATAATATTCATCTATTTTCAACAAATGATAATGTTCATAACCATAATAGAAATAAATTGTATTCACTAAAAAAACTAGTTGCTCACAGCATTACATCAAAAGAAGGTTGTACTGATCTAGGGGGAGGTCAAAATGATGAACTAGATGTTGAATTATTACTTGCTAAGGATGAAAGGGTCATGTTAACATCTAATTTATGGATTGAAGTGAGACTTGTTGATGGAGCTTTGGATACATTTGAAATATCATATACAAACCTAAAAATGCACCACCAGATCCACCAACATATGTTATGGTTGAATTTGACAATTACTCTAGAATGCCATTTGAAGATGGAACTCCAAAATTAATTCCTATTTTTCCAATATAAAGAGGTAACACATGTAAATTTCCCTTATGTTTGGCTTGGGCATTAACTATCCATAAATCATAGGGATTAACACTTTCCAAGGCAATAGTTAACATTGGACCAAGAGAAAGGACGAGACTAACATTTGTTGCTATATCACAAGTTAAGTCTTTGGATGGACTTTTAATTTCACCACCATTTTCTTATGATAATTATGAAAAGATGAAGATAGGGAAGCAACTTGTCAAAAGGAAAGCAAAGGAGGAACAGCTAAAATCTCTAGAAAGAGATTAATTGTATGCAATGTATATACTATATTTCAATATCTATAAAACATAATGGATATGACAAGTGTCATGCTTTAAAAAACATATTTTAGATTAAAAATTTGATAGATTTCAGTTTTACATGTTTTGTTGTGGATGCTACTAGCATAGATATCTTTATACATCCATCTAAAACATGCTGAGAGATATCAATCTCGTGAATAAGCACCATAAGATTGATATCTCTCAATTTTTTTTAGATAGATGTATAAAGATATCTAAGCTAGTTATATTTATTTACTTTTAATTTTTAACAATAATTTAACAAAAAACATATCAACATTCTACAATAGTAGAAAGGGTGGAGTGTAATTATGTGAGTGTGTTAATATTAACAATTCTCTATACTAGCTAACATTTTTTACTACATTGTATTTGTATTGTTGCTTCACTCTATCTTCTTTATAAATTTAGATATTGAAATGTGTAATTTTTTTAATTTATACTCTATATTTATATCATTAATTTTATGGGATGTGATTATTCAATTAATACAATATTGGTTAGCCTTAAATTTTCAATATTAAAAAGTTAACATTAACACAGTCACACCACTTCGGTCCCCCATTCTACCACTGTAGGTTATGCCTCTCGGCATAATTATTTCACATCATTAAAACTATTTTATATAAATATATTTGTTGTTAAAAGGAAAAATTAATATTTAAATTTAAAAATAAAATGTATTGAAGTGCTATTATTTATATATTAATTTACTGAAAGAACTATCTTGTTATATTATTTATATTTAAATATATATTTTTTCAAATAAGAGAATTAAAAATTTATGATTTTATACAAATTTGTCATATTTAAAAAGCTAATTTTAAATATTTGAGAAAGACTTTTATTTGTATTTACATCATTTATTCTATTTTGTATGTAAATTTTAATTTATTTTAAAAGATCTATAAATCATTATTTATTTATTTATTTTTCTAAAATATGTATGTATCTATATAAAACATAATTATTAAATAATAGAAGAGAGAAATTGGCTTTTTTAGGGGTTTTTATTTTTCTTATATACTTTGATTTTTCACTATTGTCCTACATTACATTATACCACATTGATTTTAAGAGTTGATTCTTAAAAATGTCTCAATCAACTTCAAACAAAAAAATCTTATTAGTGATGTGTTGGTAAACATATTTGTTACTATGAAGTCACTTCTGAAACTGACCCTATTTGCCCTATGAATAGTGAAAATTGTGCCAACAGTTGGAGAGATTGCAACCGATCGCTACCAGATGACAATATTCCTTTGTGTTTGAGAGGGTCATCTCCCTAGTATGATGGGTATATTTAATTTTTTAACATAAATGAATTTAAACTTTGAAAGATAGAGAGAAAGATATTGATGATGAATGCACCAAATGACTTCAACGCTTTCTTAGATTAACCTAAATTGCTAAAAAGAGCAACCAAGAGCCACACTTGAAGGCTTCCATTAGCACAATTTTGATTCAAAAATTCATGATTTTTTCCAAAACACCATGAAAATACCCATTACAAAAGGACTCAACACTTCAACATTTCATATTTATAGAAAGAGAACCCAAAATGTGTTTCCTTTTATTTCCTTGCACCAAGAACATAAAAGAACTTTATGATTACAAGAACAAGATCTATAAACACTTTCCAAAAAAATTCTTGCTAACAAAACTCTAGCATAAGTGTTCTCTAATTATAAAGTCCCAAAAAGTCCATTACAAAGCCAAAATGATCCCTTATATAGACATTGAGGTTAAGAACTACTCCTCTATGGTTAATAACTACCTTCCAATTACATGATTTTGGAGAGGTTAATTAACCTTGAAAAAGTTAACCAAAGTGACTTGAGACTAAAACATTTTGAAAAAATAATGTTGAATGATTTATCTTGATGAGAGCCATTGGATCTTCTTCTTATTTTCCCCATACGGATATGCTCAAGTAACTTTGTTTTGGAATATATTCATGGCCATCCTTTCTTTCATCAATAATCTATTTTCCTCAAAGTGTTGGAGAAGATTCAAATCAAGCATGTGCTTTTGTTTCTAATTTTAACATTCCCCTTTACATGGCCATATCTGTGTCACACAAATGCTTAGTTAAAGTTTATGCACATTAAATGTGCTACATCACTTTATTAGATCTCAGATAGAATATCTCCCTAAAAAAAAAGTCATATGTCTTGATCATTAATCCATAGAGGCAATCATCTTTTATTTCTTAATTGAATGTCGGTATCTCACTCTAAACTTCCATTTGAACCTAACCATCTATAGCATTATGTGAATTCTTGATAAAGATAATATCAACCCACCTAATGAAGTGGTGTCTCTCTGAGGTATTCACCCATTTTTGTTCAAAATTTCATCAACTTGAATGAACCTATAGGCTGCAATTGTTTTCTTTCATAAAGAGTAATAACTAAACCACTACCTTGGGTACAATAAAGTGTATTTTTATGCAATTTAGACCTTTTTCAAATACTTTGTAATCTACATCTTTAACTTGATAATCTATGTGAATTCTTGATAGGAATTTCATCAAACCTATAGCATGTTTCATCTACCCATGGGGAACTTCATTCTCCATGAAGTATTTCATCAAATAAGTACCCCAATGGATCTACAATCATTCCAATTAGCAAGAAAATACATTATCAAACAAGGAGGATACCTTTGATAATTGAGCTGACATGCATCTTTGTATCAGTTTGAGTGTTGGCTTTTGGGGACACAACTAAGAGTTATCCAATTTGAATCATGGCTATCTGATTACATGTTTGGTAACCTTGATTTTGTATGTAAATTCCTTAATTGTGCTAAAAAAATTGATATCTCTTATCATCATTCTCTTTCATGAGTTTGATAATATGAATAAATGAAACATTCTAGAGCCTTTGTACATATCACACCAATATCACCTACATGGAGCTAACACTTTTTCAATGGATTTGATCAATCATATCACATCAAATACTCCAATTTAGATATTATATCTAGCCATTAGATGTTTATGCTATCATGGACTGCTTAATAATCACATACTAAGGTTTCATTCCTAGACTAAAAGTACTAAATAGTCAAAGGTGGCTTATTTTTCTCAAGCTTAATTTCTTGCTTAATAAGTTGGAAAGCTTGATGACCTTCCTTAATGTTATAAGAGCTATATAGATAGTCTTGCTGCCTCCTTGGAATCATGGGATTTTTAATGAAGACTTTCTCTCAATCTGTTCACAATTTCAATACATCTATTTGATATTTGGTCAAAACGATAGTGCATCTAGTCTATGTTAATCTCATTTTGGTTTTGACAAGGTAGTGACAAAACACTTAAGTCATTACTTAATAGAACTTTGTATGTTTCAAGTAAATAGTGTATGCTAAGAAATATATGTAGTTAGTGCTAAGCGTCAATACGTATCGAGTAGATGGTATGTGATGAGTCACTCAAGTGTCGAGAAAGACATATATGCTAAGTGATTCATATGTCAAATAAAATAGTGGATGCCAACTCATTTAGGAATCGAGTTATAGCATCAAGGAAATAGTTAATGTCAAGCATCGGAGGTTTCAAGTGCTAAGTAAACAGTTTTGGGAATAGTTGTTTGTAATGGCACAAACTCCTATGTAAACCATTTTTTGGCTGACTTAAAGATTCTTTTATGATTCTAGAAGATATATACGTAGAAGTAAGAAGTTGGGTCTCAATTCTATGGAAGTCTAGTGATTGAGATCATGTTCTTTTAGAAACGAGTACCCATCTTTTAGAACTAGGCATCCACATTATGCTCAGGTGCCCAATCCAAAATTCAAAAAATAGACAGCCATTTTTTTACCATCAGGATGGAAAAGATGCCAATAAACTGGGCTACTTTCATGAATGATAATCTAGATGAGCAACTTATAGCTATGAGAACTGATTCAAGATTTTATATGACATCATACATGGTGTACTTACTAGTGGAAAGGATCATGGGCTAACTAGGACTTTAGAGAAAGGGGAGAATATGAGACATTAATTCTTGGCCCTATGTGGTGTATCTACAATTGGTGAAGAAGAAACTCTTAGAGAAGAGTTTGGAATATAGGGTGGTGAATGATAGCATCATATTTATAATCATCAGATTCATTGAAAGTGATTATAAAAAAAGGATAACAGTAGAGGCAATGACTAGGATCATAGAGGTTGGCCCATAACATCTAGTTCAAAACATTCACCTACCTAAGGAGTAGTCCACATGCTAGAAGTCCTAATGAAGCTCTTGAGATATCCATCGGATAGCCTCATTTTTCTAGAGATTGAATGCCAACTTACTTTTGCACATAAGATTATAAGAAGGAAACACAAGAAGACATGGGCCTGGCCCATGACAATTGGAAGTTTTGAAGTCAAGAAAAAGAAAGATATTTCCACTTTTGATTTGGAACGAGACCAATATCCACTTGAAGAGTAAAACTCCCCTTGCCCATATTTCAACAACATTAGAATGGTCTAGCATCTAGTAGGGAAGCAGATCATGGATAAGGATGTATTGGAAGATAATTGGATAAATGTAGTAGATGACTATGATTTTTAAATAAGGGATTATTGTAGGATGACTTTATATCTAGTAGAGAAGTTGCTCAAAATAAAGATCTCACTAAAGGTCATAGAGAAGGATATAGAAGAGATCTTGGATCCTTTGTATAATAGGGACAAGATCTATGACCAGTTGATAATGAATGTGGAGATTAGAAGAGATAAAAATGTTGAAATCAATCATAGGCCTAGACATGTAATCCACTTGATAAAGGAATGGATAAAGAAGACAACTATCCCCCTACAAGAAATTGTGCAACAAAACAAAGGAAAAGGTGTGTTAGTTACAATGCCAACCTTCCATGCTCAATCCTTGATGAGGTTGGAAATGGTACATTAACATGAGATGGAGGTTAATTACTTTACGGAAGATAAGGGTACTAGTAAGAGGAAAAGATCACCTACAAAGATAAAGAAGTAGATGGCCCAAGAACATGCACCTCAACAAGAAGAAGTGCAACCTAAAAATGATGAGCCACAAGCTAAGCTTGTAGCACATGAGCCTTTTAAAGATTCAAGCCAAGAGCCACAATTGCCACCATAACCAAAAGTGGTACAGGAAGAGTAATAAAAAGAGTAGGAACAAGAGAGAAGGGTGCCACTAGTAGCTACACCAAAGAAATAATCCTCCCCCTCAACTCCCAAAAGAGCAAGAATTAAATCATAGGTGGCAGGAACAAAGAGGAGAAAGTTAAAGAAGAAAACTACCTCATGTCCTAAAGTCCCTAAGACAATCCCAGAAGTAGAGGTGGAAGAAGAAGAAGGGGAACCCATTTAATATGTCCCCTTGACACAAAGGAATCATGAAGCTAGGGAAATGGAAGTGTACTTGATAGGAATTTCAATAGTGACACCTCCATCTACTCCAAAATAACCTATTTAGGTTTCAACATCATAAGATGAGAAGCAATAATGAATAGCTAATATATAAGGTCAAGAAACTAATGTCTTCAAACTCTTTGAGTTTGATTTCATGCTAGTAGGTACTGAGATGGTGTGAGATGATGATCCTAGTTTATGGCTATTTATATTATAGTTTCCTAGTGTAAGACTTTGTATTTCATTATTTTCTTATAAAAAATATTCAGACTCTCTATGTTTTTATGTTATGCTTATGTGTGTATTTGATACTTTAAAGACTAAAAGAATATGTTGAATATATATGGGTTATGTGGTTATGTATGATTAAATATAGTATTTTTTCCATTCTACATTAATATGGTAGCATTCATGTAGCCATGTGATGAGGATAATACTAAACTAGAGAAAAAAATATTATGAATCTTTATCTTGGGTATGTCTTGCAGTTTTTGTGTGTGCAAATCTCTTGCAAAAAAGGATAAGTCAGTAGGCAAAGAAGACTCAGAATCATAGTGGAATCATCAAGACAATAAACTACTTTCAAGATTCATAATGGCTCCATTATTTCTAGTCAGTGGTGGTTGTTGTTGCAAACAGACAATTCATTTAGTGATCATACAATCCTATATTTTTGTGTATTTGAATGCAACTTACTCCTATGTTGAATGTTGTTGTTTCTCTTATAACTAAAAATTATTGTAGTCATGGATGGGAGGATACTAATTCTTATAATTTGTGTTTTCTAGTTATTTATAAATAAATTGGAGTTCATAATTCCTAAGAAGAGAAATGTTCAGTAAATACTTTCTGTAATCTAGAAAGTAGTAAATACATTTTTTTCATCATCTTGTACTTATGTTTCCATGAATGAATGAATAAATGATATTTTTAGATCTTAGTATTTGAGTTTCCCATTCAATCACTCTTTTCTCAGGGCCCACATGGAAGGTGAACTTAGCTTATGATTAAGTAGGACTTAGACTTAAGCTTTCTGGAAGTAGTTACACTACGTTGCTCTTACAACCACCTAGTAACAGAACCATTAGTTGTTTCCTACAGCATAGATGCATGGCTAGGTTTACTATTTATAGCACTATATTAAGTTCTAAGTTGAGTTTCTATTTCAATTTCTAGTGTAGATTTCCTTTAGCATCATCTTTGATTTAGTTGTAATGACTTTAAAGGAGAATTAGAGCATATACTTTGTAGTCATAGTTTCAAGTTTATGATCCTAGATTGATAAATCAAATGAGTTCCATATGCTATTTTAAGTAAGACACCTAATTTTATTTAACCATTAAATCATTTTAAAAGGATGCCCAATCCTTCAATACTAAGGTATTATACTAACCATTTGTATTTGGCATTGTTGCCAAGGATGGTGTCAATCTAGTTCAACCCTAAAGTCATTATGTTAGTTTAAATTCTAAATTATGTTACATGCATAGAAGAAGAGACCATCTTGGGATATTCCTTCCTTGCATTATTTAGGATGAACCATTTTAGGTTTTTAACCTAGAGCCTAAGGAACCCCAAGTCAAGAACATACAAGAAGAAGAACCATTTGAGAATATATTCGTTGATGCATATGAACAATTGTCTATGCCTCCATCCTCTAAAGAATTATTCCATCTGAATGACCTTTTTTGAGATCTAGAGTATCAAGACCTCCTCCAAGGATGGCCCAACTTACCTTTAATTTCCCTATTCCCAGTTAGCAAGGTAACCAAAATTTGAAGAACATACCAATTTTTGCATTACCTAAATTCTATGGCCTCATCAAAGAAGACCCTAAGACATTCCTCTTTGAGTTTGACATCCTTTGTAGGAGTTAACGATATACAACTAATGTCCACAAGATAAAGTTTTTTCCATCCACTCTAAAGGAAGATACTCTAAGATGGTTCATGGAGTTAGGTGCCAATATTATAGAATATTGGCCTGCAATGAGCAATCTATTCATTTCAAAATATAAAGAGTATTGTAGGGGAAGATATTTGAAAGGAGATGATATTTTCAAAATCTCCCAAAAGGAATAAGAAACCTTGGAGAACTATGTCTTGAGGTTCATGTTCAACCTATAGTGCAATACACATAATTAGCTGAATAAGGAGTTTCAAAAACATCTTTTTCTAAGAGGTGTAAATGATGGTAGTATTGAAGCTTTGGATCTTATGGTAGGTGGTGGTATCACTTAGAAGAGTTGGAATGACATTAAAGATATATGCATGAACTATATCTAGAGCTATTGTAAAGAAATGTAGAGGACTAAGAGAACTACTTCATAAGACTAATGGCTCTAGTGTGTCAAAGGAAAATTTTTCAAACCTCTTGTCAGATTTAAAACAAGACATCATTAATGATTGAGCAATGTAGCTAGAAACCTTGCAAGTGAGAAGGAAGAAGGATGAAGCCAATGCTATGTTAGTTGAATATTGTCCACATCGTAGAGATAAGAAAAGGAAATTGTAGATGCAAGTCGGTTACAAGCCTAGAGTCACAGCCAATGCCTACTATGTTTAAAGTCATCAATGAAAATGGAGAGGTGGCCTACATTTCTCAATGGAGGCCATGGGCCCAAAGACCAGGTATGCCACAAGATCCTCTTCAAAACTATAATAACAATAGTCAATAGAAAAATCATTAGAATATTTTTTTTAGTGTTTATAATAATTAGCAACAGCCTCAACAAGGATGAAAAACTTAGTAAGGTTGACAAAAACCTTAGCATGGTTGGAAATAGCCTTAGAATAGTTGGAAACAAACTCAACAAGGGTGGTAGCAACCTCATAATTGGAATAACCAATCTAGTCAACAAACCTTAATGCCACCACCTTAGTAATAGGCTTTGATGAAACCTCATGCAATCACTAATACTTCCCCTAAGAAGACTCTGGTGCCAGTTTAGCCTAATATGAATCCCAACAATACCAAATAGCTAGCACAAAAATAAACCTATGTTATTTCCTTGAATGATATCTATTGGAGTTCTTTCTGGTAAAGAACATATTAGCTAGATTTAAACCTGATACCAAGAAACAAACACCAAGGACAAGCCTAACGATGAGCTGAATCCTACGCTCATCAAGGCTAAATCTTAACTCTAGGCCAATTAATAGAGTCATAAAGACTCACTTCACTTTAGGCTCTATTAAGCCAAGCCAGGAAAACCTAAGGGGTTTATCTTATTAACTTGATATTCTTCTTTGCAAGATTATCCCCTACAACAAAAATGGCCAATATTCTTCTATAGTCTACTAAAAAAATTCCTAATTGCAATAGCTAATTACAATCAAAGAAAGTAACAACAAATAAGCCATGACCAACACTTTTATTTCCACAATACATAAAAGGGGAAATTGATATTGTTGTTGTGTAAATATCTTGTAGTTATATGAATGTTCCAGTATGCCTTCAAACTTTAGGATGGGCCAGTGCCTTAACCATTGGGCTATAGAGTCAAGGATTAGAAATTTAGACCTTTTTAATCAACTTATGATTAAGAGAGTCAACATTAAACTTTAAGTTTCATTTTGATTCTCATCCTTTTCATAAACCCTAAACCTTATCAATTATAGAAAGCAATTACCTGATTCTTTAAATCAGCAGCAATAAACAAGAGATATACAACAATTTCTATTGCAATAAACTGAAGAGAAGACTTATCTATTTAGTCTCAAAGCTAAAGATATATGAAAAAGAGAAAAAACTTCAAAGATAATGATAATTAAGGATAAATACTTCTATTTTTATTTCAATATTGCTGATAAAACTCAAAATACAACACAAAGATAAAACCACTTTTTCATAATGTTTTCCTTTTTGTATTCAAATATGCATATAACTGAACTCATTCAAGTAACTCCATTACAATATGGACAGATTGCAAAATAATAATATCACATATATGAAAATTCTATAGACAACCAACCTCTACTTCTCAGCTTGGGAATCCATATATAGGATTGCAAAAAGTGACAGATGAGAGGAGGACACATGTCAAAATTTTAATGGAAACAAAAACTTTTTGAAGATGTACATAATAAATACATAGATCATTCTTCCAAAATATCAATCAAAAAGATAAGTAACTAAGGAAGTAGAAAAACATTAATGTTGAATCTTTGATATTTTCTTCTCCTTGTACTTTATCTGCCTCGTATGCAAAAATCTTAGCTACCTCCTACTAGCAAAGCCTTTATTTCACCCACTACTTCCCAAACATAAATTTCTTTTTTAGTGGTCCATTCGGTATTCTTCACCTCTTGCAGATCTTTAGTGTCCTTGGTCCACCTGGCATCCATAATTGTTTTGGATTCAACAATAAACTTATTCAAATTTATTTCTACCTTAAAAAGGGAATCAACCAAAGTGGGAAAGGAGAATTAGAGGTATCTTCAAAAACTACTACTGTAGTCTCCTAGGTCAAAATGTCATCAAAAGAAGTTGACCATTCTTGCCAATCCCTTACTACATTGGTAGCACTAAGTATTGATGGTATAAAAGGTTCTACTCCATCAAACAAAATTTGTAATTTACCTTGTATAACCTACAATTTACTAATAAAGAAGGCAATTAATTCTTTTACCATCTCTAAGCTCTCCTTTACAGTAAAAATTTTATTTGGCAAATCTAGGTTTTTGGCCATCAATACAATTAATGTATCCAAAAATTGAATGTCAGGACCCCATAAGCCAAAAGTGGGTCTTAACCATGATAGTATTTCATTGCAAAACTGCTCAGCACTTTGTAAAGCAACAAATGAATTATGAGCCTATTGTGATATATTCTTTAAAATATCAACCCTATGGCTCATCATACTTTTAAGGATCTATATCCTTACATCTCCTCCCTGTTGGACTGATTAAGTGTCAATGCTCATTCTCCTTGGTTGTGAAAATTCATCCTCCTTTATATCCTCAGTTTGAACCAAAGCCTCAGTAAGATCCCTAACTAGAATTGAAATCCCTTCTCCTTCCTCTTCCTGAGCTAGAGCCATTCTTTGCTCTGCCTGTGCTAGTTGCTCTTTGAGAGATGAAAATTCATCCTCAAGTCCCTGAATTCTAGCCTCAAGCTCATAAATCTTTTCCTTGTATACATGGCTACTCCTAAGCTCATTTTCATAGAGCTTCTTGACATCAATATAGTTGTGTATGGACTGGGACAATCTTTTCTACATTTCCTCTACCTGGGCTTCATTCCTAAATGATAATGTTTTAACACCTTGGAGATTTCTATGCCAGAGGTACCCTATAGAGACCATATAATCATGTTTCCCTATTATGTGCTCTACAGATCCATTAGTTTAGGTTTGTTAGAAGCAGGGGCCATGCTCTAGATTGCTAGGGATTTGGTGTCAATGTTGAAACTAGTTCCCCTCTTCAATCCATCAGCACCCATTACCTCATAGGAGATGGCACTTTTTTGTCTTCTAATATGATCAAACATAAAGGCTTGCTCCAAATCTGAACTAGAAACTAGTAACATACCACTTCTTTGAACTAGACCATTGGCCTCCTCTAAATTCATTACTTCACTTTAAGGATCATAGGCCTATAGATTTTCAATCAATTTCATCCTCTGCTCATCTGATTCATCAGTTTTGTTTTGACAACTAGCTCACTTTGTTTAATCTTATATAAAAAACTTTTGAATTCATTAGATTTGATGAATTCATCATCCTCCAAGAATTGTTGAGCTTGGATGATCTTGTCATCCAGTCTGGCTACTGCCAACTCCAGATCTGTCAAGGTATTTTCTACTACATCAGCCCTAGTCTGCAAGTAGTTTTGCCTCATGTCAGAAAAATATTGACTATTTCTTAGCAAATTTTCAAGGTCCAATACCTAACCTATGGAGGGATCTAAACAATCTTCTACCTCTTATTTCCTTTTTCCATCTAAGATGCCTGGGGTGTATCCTCCTCCTCTACTTCAAGGTTCACATCAGGTTCTGGGCTATTAAGGCAAACTCTTTCTTCTTCCCCCATTGAACCTTTTGGGAACTTGGCCATTATCTCTGCATGGTCTATGACCATTTTTCTAATTCTTTGGGGGTAAGGGATATCCATGTAAAAACCTGCAAATTGGGGATCAATTCTCTTCAATTCCCTTTAAACCTTCATAACATCATCAAGTTTTGCAAGCTTATCACCTACATCCCCTTTTGCTACTATGTTTGGGATGATGTCTTCATGGGGCAGCTCTTTGAATTTGGCAATACATAGTTTCTCATTTCTTTCAGTGTTGCCCTCATCCACCCCATAGAGTCATACATTCTATAAGGGCCCGTACATAGATTCTAATGGTGTAGTAAAGAATGAATAGAATCTAGAGCCTCCTTGCCAATGGTAAAATCATCAATTTTAAAACATCTACATAGAAATGTTCCCCTATGCACCATAGGGCCTAGATACTCTCTATTCACCATGACCAATTGCTAAAAAAAATCAATTATTCCTAATCTAGGAGGAGTGAACTTTGGTAAAATATGGGGTGGCTAGAGACAACCATAGACTCTCATTAGAGAAAAAGTAGGAAATAAGAAAATATGCCCCCAATCATGATCTAACCTTTTCCCCTTAGGTAACAGGGCTGGTCTCATAAGACCTTTCAAAATTTCAAGGGCTTTAAAGTACCCTAGGTCTAAGATTTTCATTCTAATAGCACTAAAATTATTGAAAAAGGACACAAAATTAGAAAAATGGTAAGTGTTATCCCATACCTGCATCCATAGCTACAATAGCAAATCTCCATTCAAATAAAAAGTCTGATCAATGAAGTTAGAGCTAATGTATCCCACATTTTTGTAGAGAATCAAATGCAGCAACATAGAGTAGTAGGGGAAAGTGAATTATCTCATATCTCTAGTCCTAGCTCCAGCAATGTTGTCCTTCATTATATCTAGAATATAACTAACATATTCATATTCACAAGAATGGTATGCATCTTGTACATCCCTAGCAATTATATACTCTACTCCACAAACCTCATCAGACCCATCCTTCCCTACAACCTTGTGGACACCACATATAGTTTTGATAAACTAGCTTTTGAATTTTTCCGAAGGCATCTTTTTCTAAATTTTATTTGGGTAATCACCCACCTTCTTTAAATCATCAGGAATATGTTGCAGCAATGAGGGTCTCATGAAAGCATTGGGGTTTTCCTTGAATCTCCTCTGCAAGTCCTTCAAATCTATAGGCTAACCCATTGCTCTAGTTAATCCAAAGGCTTTAATAAAAGATTCTTGATCCAAGGTACATAGAATAGTTCCATCCTTTCTATGAAAAGACTTGGTGGCTAGGTTGTAACATTGGAATAGGGCCTTCATCAAATCTACATCCACGAAGACCTCTGGAAAAATTAACTTGGCAAGATTCTTCTTCCATGGATTATAAATAGGAACCTTTTTCTCCCTATTGCAATAGAAGAAGTAGAAGACTTCAGAACTAGTAACATTAGGGCACTTGGCATCTCTGCACCTATCATATAGATCAAAGAAATCATGATCATGCATAGAGTTTGCATTAGTAGATCTTGGGAACAATTTCATCCACTCTTCTGGAAATTGGCTAGGCTTCTTCTGTCTGGTTTTAACTCCCTTCAACATTGAGGTATCTAAGACTACCATATCTAAGGCTTGGATTTCTTCCACTTCCTAGTCTAACATTTTGAAAATATACAACTTAATTGCTCAAAATTTAAAATTCTCTATCTCTTACAAGCTCTGGAAACAACAATTCAGAATGCTCAAAAAACATAAGAAAAGCTAAAATTCTCTCTCTTTGCAAATGGTGAACTATGATAATGAGAAAACAATATCTTATAAGTTGATATGCATAGACTAACATCTATGTTGCATTGATTTCAACATGCTTGAAAAATGATCTCAATCCCTTCTGTCAACTTCATGGAGTGTCACCATTAATTTCCAACTATGCACTTTTTTGTACTGCATTCAAATCTAATTGGTTGAGAAGTCCATATTTCATTTCTCATCATTATGTTTTTTGTCAAGATTAGATTCGATGATATTACAACAAGGTGGCCAAAAAGACCTTTTGTAACATTGCACCATTGTATTGATGGCCCTCCAATCTTATGACACCCTTTCTAAATTCATATCAGCCAATAAAAATGGTGTCAAAACCTCTTACGATCCTATGAAACCCTTTGTTGTCATGGTATCGACATCAAATCCATTTCATTATATGATCTCTCAACACGCATTTTTGCAACATCAGAGATCAACCTCTTTTATCCTACGATCATACAATCACGGTTCAGCTCATTTCTTCATAACATCATAGAGGATCCTACTTGCTTTTAGGATGTTATGGTAACCTTGAAACCTTTATCTCATTGCATTAGTGGCTTGTAAATTTTCTTTTGTGAACTTACGGCCAAGCCCTAGTCATGACATCAGAGAGCTACCTTTCATAACCATGAGATCTTATGATGAAGGATTTATCGTAAGATCGAAGACAAAAAGTTACTATTTAACTTAAATCTTTCCTAGTCCCACAAATGCTGATAACAAACACATCTGGAACTCATACATTGGCTCTATCCAATCAAGAACTAGACACCTGTCTTGACAACTCACCACCTATTCACCTTAATAATCCTTACAATCTTACGATGACAAAAAGTCATGCCATCAAAACATCACCTTCATCCTTTATACGATCATATGACAAGTCTTTTGTCATATCATATTAGCCTTCAAAACAAAGCTTCCCAACCATAGAACAAGCATTGTGAGACTGTAGACCTCCATTCCCTCACTTTACAATATGATGATAAATGCTTTAGCATAGGATTGTGATTGCACCAATTCTCTGCTCCCAATGCCATGATGAACCCTTTATCGCAACATTAGAGAAGACCGCAACGTAAATAGAATAAAATGTTATACAATCCTACAATACAAAGGACATCGTATGATCAAGGAAGCTTAAAAACTTACCTACGATAACATGATACAGCGTTAATCATGAGATCAAAAAAGTTCCTCATGCTTGCTTATAATACCATGCTAACTCTCCATCGTAACATCATAAGACACAATGTACTTGGGAAAATGAAACCTACTTATTTATATGGCCTACGATTAGGGAAAAATAATGAAGATCAATCAAATTTGGTAGGGTAAAATAGTAAAATAGGAAAGATATAATCATAACCCTATCTAAAAAATCAAAACTTTCTCCACACAATTTAGAAATTTAACATCAGTGGAAAAAGGAGCTACTAGTGGCTCTAGCTGGGGATAATGGATAACTTGTATCCGTGAAAGAATTCAAAATTTCTAGTTTGAGCAAACCACACACTTGAAAAGGAAAGCTAGAACTAGAGACTATACAACAAAATGTGCATATATACAAAGACTATACACACCTAGACAAGTATTTACAGAGGCAAACTGTTCTTGGGAACTATAATACCTTTAATAAAAGTATCTTTTCAAAAATTTCCCATGAACTAGAAATTCTGAAAGACTTCCAGACAATTCTTTAATGAAATATGAATCTTCACCCCAAGAAGAGTCAACCAAATGAGGCCCTAGCCAAATGGGATCAAACTTCCCATGTTTACATTTATCTCCTAGCCTTGCATTCCACATCAAAACAAGATCATCAGATTGAAATTTTCTAATCACTACCTTCCTATCATACAAATGCTTTGTCTATATCTATAATTTTAAATTTCTTGCAAAGGCTTCTTTTCTTGTTTCTATTAATCCAACC
Organism: Cupressus sempervirens; assembly: GCA_028749045.1. Taxonomy (NCBI): domain Eukaryota; kingdom Viridiplantae; phylum Streptophyta; class Pinopsida; order Cupressales; family Cupressaceae; genus Cupressus; species Cupressus sempervirens. The sequence goes on along the minus strand of CM053784.1, from coordinate 70,999,728 downwards.
AATTCATCAATCCTCTCATGCATGTCATCATCATACATCTAAATATAGTTATACAAACCTATCAAATTATTCTGAGGCATTCTAGCCTAAATTCCGTATACAAGGTCAAAAGGTGATACACTTATTTCCTTCTTGACTATCACTCTATCATCCCATGTAGCTAACTGTAATTTTGAGTCCCAAGCCTTTTTGTTATCATTCAAGGTCCTCTTGATGACTTTTAATAAACTTTTATTTGTAGATTCTACCTATCCATTTCCTTGTGGATGATAGGGTGAAGAAATTGATCTAGTGATGCCATACTTTTCATAGAATTTAATAAATTCTTTGGATCTAAAGCACATAGCATTATCAGTTACTATTCTTTTAGGGTATCCAAACCTTGTTATGATGTTATTGAGTAGGAAATTATTCACTACTTTTCTAGTTTAATTTCTAGTAGGGATTTCCTCGACCCACTTTGTGAAATAGTCAGTTGTAACTAGTATCCAAGAAAATCCACTACTAGAGTTAGGTGAGATCTCACCTATAAAATCCATTCCCCATTCTTGGAAAGTTTCCTAGACTGATTTCAAAGGTGTATTTCCTGAGAATTTTAATTTTCCTACAAACCTCTAGCATGAATCAAATTTTCTGACCAAAATTTGAGCATCCTTAAACAAATTAGGCCACCAAAAACCTAACCTCATAACCTTATGGGTTGTAGTCTTTGCCATATAATGCGGCCCACATATTCCTGAATGCATCTCACTTAACATTTTTTTAGATTTTTTTTGGTCAATGCATTTCAGCAATACACCTTCAAAATTTCTCCACCATAACATTCCATTTACAATAATATATCTAACTGAATGCAATTTTATAGTTGTCTTTTCATTTTCTATTAGATGAGGTGGAGATTGCATATGTTGCAAGTAATATATTACATTTTTATACCAATCATAGTGTTCTTTATACCTCTTACTAGCTTAGTAATCTGGATATCTACATTGAATTATTGGATTCTATTAATCCATCTACATCTTCTCCCAGATACTTCTTGCTAAGAGAAAATATCCTTTACTGTTGCATTTGGCACAAAAGCTATAACAATAGCCCCTATAAGATAACATATAAAATCCTTGACAACCTTGACAAGAGAATATGTCTACTTCTCATTAATATCATACTTCAATTTTGTAGGTTGTAGGGATTTACTAAAAAATGCTATTGGTTTTCCATGCCCATTTTCATTTTTCTAAAGTAAAACTATTGCAACAGTATGAAAAGATGCAAAAGAAAAAATATGCATGGGCTTTCCATAATCAAGGGTCCTAAGAACTGGAGCATTCTTAATAGAATTTTTTATGTCTTGGAAGCCAATAGTAGGCTCACCTTCCCAATTTATTGTAGCACCTTTCTTGAGCATCCTTGAAATTGGCCTACTAACTTCAGCAAAGTTGGTCAAAAATCTCCTTAATAAATTAACTTTTCCAAAGAAAGACTATATACCTTTAACATTTTTTTGGCTTTTGGACTTTTTCAATTGCTGCTACCCTTTTAGGATCAATCTTTACCCCCTCCTTTGAAACTATATGGCCTAAAAGTTTCCCTTCTATGACCCCAAAAGTACATTTTCTTGGGTTTAAAGACACACCATACTCTAAAGCCTTGATGAAGATCTTTTCAAGATGTCTACAATGCTCTTTAGCCTTCTTAAAATATGTAGTCAAATCATCTTGATAAACTACCATGAATTTGAGTTTTAGTTTTTGGATTTGATTGTGTGTAGTTTTTTATCATCAACATTTCGGATCATACTGCATGATCCATCATCAAGATGATAGGATCATACTATGAATTTGTCAATATAATCTTTGAAAGACATGTCCATGGCTCTTTGGAAAGTTACTCCTACATTTATGAGACCAAAAGGCATTTGTACATACACATAAGTTCCCCAAGGGGTGGTAAAGGATGTCTTGAACTATTCTTTTTCATCAACAAGAACCTAGTTGTATCCTGAAAAACCATCCATCATGGACATTAATTCTAAACTAGTTAATTGTTGAAGCATGGCCTCCATATTGGGCAATCCATAATTATCTTTTAAAGATGCAATATTTAGGTTTCTAAAATCAACACAAAGCTTAATATCACCATTCTTTTTCCTAACAGGTACCAAATTAGACACCCATGAATAATGCCTAATTGGCTTAATTATTCCCCCATCTATGAGGTTCAATAATTCTTCCTACATCTTGGGGGCTAGAGTAGGGTTCACATGTCTTTGCTTTTGCCTAAAAGGTTTCACATATTCCTTAAGAGGTATAACATGTTGAAACAAATCTTTCCCATAAGCTTTGAGGTCATCATAAGACCATGTAAAAACATTTCTAAATTTTTTTAATAAATCAATCAAAGACCTCCTGATCTCAAGGTTCAAGGTCTTACCAATGTATACTTTCTTTGGGGAGTCAGCTGTGCCCAGATTGATTTTTCCAAATTCTTGTGGTTTGTCATTTTGTGCATTTGAGTGTACTCTATCTTGATTATCAAAAGCACTTTCCAATACAACCAAACCTTTGGGTACCTTATTATTTTTCAGTTGTAGGATCTCTTGCCCAAAAATTGTTTCTCTCCCATCAATTGTTTCTACCCATGCACTATAATCAAGTTCCTCTCCATGATATTTGTCCTCATCGAGTAGAAAATTTAGGATATCTTTGTCATCCTCAAAAACTTGCCAACTATGTACATTATTTGGGATTGAAGGCCTATTTTGTACTTCTACAGTAGATACACTAGCAAATGATTTATCATTAGGCTTTATGGCCACATTTTCCAATAGATCTACCATCTCATTATTACTTTTGTCTTTCATATTATCCCAAAAGCATCAAAAGACTCAATCATGTCCCAAAAAACATTCCTATATTGCTTTAATCTTTTATTTTTTGACACATATATACCTCTAACCTAAGAGATAACTAGTTCAAAATCACCAATAACATGTATTTTCTTGATTCAATGATGTGCTACAACTTTCAATCCTAACAACAGAGCTTCATATTCTGCAACATTATTGGTTCATGTAGAATTTAGAGAAAAGGAATACCTAAATGTATTCTTATCTAGGGAGACAGACACAATTCCAGCTCCTAATCCTTCCTTTGAACTTGCTCCATCAAAATACATGTTCCACAAATTTGGAGAATCCAAGAAACATGTAACTTCTTGTTCAATTAATGCATGTAATTTTTATACTTCTTGGATGATCAATTCAGCTTTGAATGCATTCACATATATGTCTATGAAACAAGTTGTATCTTTGTCAATATTTTCCTCAAAGATATGAGTTACTCTTGGTTCTTTATCAACCTTGATGGCCTTTTCCCTTATCTAAAAAGTGGCATATGAAAAATCACATTGCATACTTCCTCCCATTATAGCACTCCAATTTCTTGAAACTAACATCCCATGATGGGGGGAATATCTACTACAAGAATTGATAGTTAGTTCTTCATCAAGATATGCAACAAGCCTGAAAGGTAAAGCATTTATAGTATCTATGACAGGTACCTCTCTAGCATCCAATGCTCTACATCTACCTTGTCTAGTATCAACTCCTAAACCAAGGGGCTACATAACTTTGAAAGGCATAATGTTATTTGAAGCACCTAAGTCAATCATACAATTTTTTAATGTTCTACCCTTTATGATCAAACTTAGGAAAAAGGGATCAATATCCAACAAATATGCAATTGATGAGTTTCCTAGGTACATTTGGGTTATTTGATACATGACTCCATTATCCTTCTTTTCCTTTTCCAGGACTGGGATCTGCAATGTACTTGTTGGTTCTTATGTAATAACATTATTTTCTTATAGCCCTCCTAACCAAGACAAAGCTTTTCTCTTATGTTCATCTATAGATCCTAAACATCTTTTCCAAAGAAAATTTAACTGTAATCTGTGATAGCATTGAAATCATATCAATTGGATCATAAGCAATATTCTTCACACTAACACCTAAAGGTATAGGAACTTAGACAGCAGATGGATTCTTTTGCTTAATAGCTTCAGATCTTGTTTCCTTTTCTGAGATAGTTGGCTTACCAATTCCTTCATTCTAGAAATGAACCTTTTTCTTTGGTTCCCACTTCTTATTCTTACTTTCCTTAATATTAGGAACCTCAGGAAAACTTTTCTTATTTTCATGAGTAATCTTTTCAATATTATCTTTTAATGAAAATGCAAGATGACTTCAAAGGGGCATTGTTTACAACTCTATTTCTCAGATTGTAAGTGCTCTATACTTGTTCAACTAATTCTAAAGTGATCATATCAATTTCTTCATTGGAAGGTTTTCCAAATTGATGTGAATAGTTGTAGCTAAAGTGTTAGATATGACACTTTCATCTTGATCTTCACAATCAAAAAACACTTGTTGGTGATATGTATGATACGAATTTCTTTGGTTTTTAATATCATGGTTAGATTCATTGATATCTGATTCTCCATCACTATCGCAAAGATGAATCATGTCACATGTAACATCCTCTTGATCTTTATCATTTATATCTTCAACATTTTAGACTTGTTGATTTGCAGTAAAAGACAAAGCCATATCACAAAAATCAAGGGAATGTGGAGACTGGAAAACAAGACACCAAGGGAAATCATCACTCTTATTTACAGAGTTTCTTTGCAAAGGGTCTGATGTTCCTTTGCCCATGTTCCCTTGTGTGGGATTAGGAATTGGCTTTCCATCCTTCCATTGAGTAGTATAGCTATAATTTTGTATCTCTCTCTAGGATATTTGTTTTGTTTTCTTGGGGAGCTAGGGGATTTTAATTTTTTAATAAAATTGAAACCTATCCCATTGTATCATCTTCAAGTTTCTTTCCTAAGATAGGTTTCTCATTATCTTTCTTCCCCCTACATTTGAATAATTTAGGGTCATCTTTTTTTCCAAGTTTTCCAGCAGCTCTTCTATTATTTTCAATATTTAAATCTATTGTATAAGCATCCCTTAATGATTTTGGATATTTATCCCTAAGGACATAAGCCATCTTACTATCAAAATCATTGAAGTAAGTAGTAAGACACACATCTTCATTCAATCTCATTACATGGAAAAGTTTACACATACCTTTTTGAAACCTGACATTGAAATCAAAGGCTGATTCATTTGGGTTCATCTTGATATTATTGAAATCATTCAACATGAAACCAGCATTAGTCTCGTCAGCATATTGTTCCTTGAACAAGGTTTCAAGATCACTCCATGATCTAACACTATCATCAGGCAATCTTCTGAACCAATCTTTGGCATCTTCAATTAGTGAATGAATGAAAAGTTTCATCACTACATCCTCATGTTCAACCTCATAATCATTAAGCATATCAATGAACCTTCTAAGATGCTCCTCACTAGTAATAGCATTATTTCCAAAAAAACTTGGTGATTGTTTCCCTAAGGTCATTTGAAATAGGATGAGGAAAACTAGGGATACCTAAGAAAGACATCTACCTATATTTTTCCATAGAAATAGGTTTCCTTTGGGAAACTAGGATACCTAAAGAACTTGCCCCAACAATTTGATTTTGGAAAGGAGATTGAGTTTGCTGGGAAAATTAGAGTAGAGGAAAATGGCCAGTTGTAGTAGATGTTGAAATAGGGACTGGATGTGAGGAACTTTGGCCTATTCTGAGAGGACCAACACTGGATATGGTAGGTAAAACCTATGAAGGTTGGCCTAACTAAGCCATTGAGGAAAAATTTGATTTAATGAACTAGATTTTTCTCCTAACCTCAATAGCTTGAGCTTTATTTTCTACCCTTTCAAGCTCCTTGGTTAGATCTTCCTTTTCCTTTCTTGACTTCTCTAGATCTAAATCAAGCTTTGACATGACTAAAGAAGTAGGCTTATTAGGGAGATGTGGCTCACTAATTTGTATCCCAATAGCCTTTTGCTTTCCTTTATCCAAGTCCTTCCTATGTGACTCTTCCATTGTAGTCTCCAAAGGCTTATAAGTTTGAACCTGTGTAACAATAGGGGCCTGACACTTTTTAAGAAGTTGTTCTTGCCTTTGAATATCAGTCCTCAAAACATCCATATCTCCAAAGATGCTAGAGTGTAAATTAGAAGATCTTTCTTCCAACCTCCTATTTTGCTATTGCAAGGAAGCCATTCTCCTAAGTAGGATATCTCTTTCAATGATAGTATTCATAGTAATTTTCTCCTTTTCTTTTTCTAAATGCATGTGTCTAACCTCCTCATCTGCAACTTTCTTTCTGAGAAGGGAAAGTTCTAGAAATAATTCCTCATGATCTGTAGTAGCATCCTCAAACTCCACTAGATCAAAGTCTATAATGTTTGCTACATATGGTTCATGTCTAGGACTAAAACCCATCTCCATGTTTTCCCTAAAACCCCAACTATGGTTCATTTCATTGACCATGTTTAATTTACAAGGAAAATCCCCCACAGGTGACATATTTTTATCTTGGAAGACCTTTAATGGGGTTGAAAAATTTTCCCCCAAGAGTGCAACTTCCTCTAACTCATTACTTTTGGAGGATAACTCCTTCTCATCCACAAGGTGATATAATGACTGGGCTAACAAATTACTTCTAGGGACCCACGTAGAATTGAAATTAGACTTCTTCTTATTGATGTTCCTTTTTGCCCCAAGAGGTAGTTTAACTAACAGTGGTATCTCAGGATGTTTTTTAGTAAAGGAACATGTATTCTTCTTTTTCTCAACCATTGATTTTAGGATTTTCTCAAAATTTTAGCACTAGCTACAAAACCTTGACTTTAGTCACCACCCTATAACAAGGAAGTATGAAATAAAGCCAAGAAAATAAGAAAAAAACTTGTTCTTAATGTTCTATAAAACACAGCTTGATAGTAACTTATTAACTCCCTAGCAAAGTCACCATTTTGTTGGAGTTCTTTTTGGTAAAGAACATATCAGGTAGATTTAAACTTGCTACCAAGAAAAAAAGACCTGGGACAAGCTTAAGGATGAGCTAAATCCTATATTCAATAAGGCTAAATCTTAGCTCTAGGCCAATTAAAAGAGTCATCAGGACTCACTTCACTTTAGGCTCTACTAAGCCAAGGCAGGAAAACCTAAAGGGTTTATCTTATCAACTTGATATTCTTCTTTGCAAGATTATCCCCTATAGCTGAAATGGTCAATATTCTTCTATAGTCTACTAAAAAACTTCTTGATTGCAGTAGCTAATTACAAACAGAGAAAATAACAACAAATAAGCCATGACTGACACTTTTAGCTCTTTAATACATAAAAAGGGAAATTGATATTGTTGTTGTGTAAATGTCTTGTAGTTATATGAATGTTTCAGTATGGCTTCAAACTTTAAGATGGGTCAGTGCCTTATCCATTGGGCTATAGAGTCAAGGATTAGCAATTTAGACCTTTTTAATCAACTTGTGATTAAGAGAGTCAACATTAAACTTTTAGATTCATTCTAATTCTCATCCTTTTCATAAACCCTAAACCTTATCAATTATAAAAAGTAATTACCTAATTCTTTAAATTAGCATCAATCAATAAGAGATATATAGCCATTTAGCTTGCATTAAACTTGTTGGTGTAAATAAGTATTTACTTATTACACTTACTCAAGTTTTACTTAGGTTAATGCATTATTTAATTATTTTGAATTATTTTATTACTATTTTAGGTGAGACACTTAGGAGTTTGTGTACTCTCATTGAGTTATGCAAATCTAATTATGCACATGATGTCTACAACATAGGAGTATGCATCATTCACTGAGTTGTCATGATGACAACACAGTTATCTGCACTCCTCATTTAGCACATGTTGTCTACACCACTGATTTGTGTGCTACACCATTGTAGGCTTATCCTCACATCATCGCACTTAATCCTGTGCTTAATGGAGGATAATCTATATTTGGTGGACATGTGCCTGGTTGTATGACACATCATGATGCTGACTTCGATGCATTCTAGAAGCTCTCCTGAGGCCTTTATATTTAGGCACTCCTAGTGTACTCTCATCTAGTTATTGAATGAATATCATCATTTTGATCATACTTTGTCTATTTTGGTCTACTCTATGCATGTGTTGAGTTCTATAGTTCTTGGGTGAATTCTAGCCTAATCAAAATTCTTACATGGTATCAGAGCTGAGGAAGATTCTCATCACGAAGCCATTTGAGACCGTTCATGCTTCGTCACCTCAACACAAATCTGGAGGATTCACAAAAATTGGGAGCATCTAGAGCTAGATCTGACCTCACCATTGCATCCAGAGCATCGATTCAGTGAAGATTGACTATAAATTGGCCTATATTGGGTGAAATTTGATCATGAGGCAAAAAAAATTTGCAAATCGAAACCCGGAGGCCCCGATTTGCAATTCGGTTATGATTGTTTATTTGATCTGATTATTTAGATTTCGGATCTAAATTATTCCTCTCTGCAATATTGGGCATTTTTTTAATTTTTATTTTTGGAATTTTTCTATTTACCCTAGTGGAGAAAAAAAATTTGGCCGAACCAGGAAATGACACCCCAACTCGGCTCTGTATTTTAGTGGCGGATTTTATATTAATTTCATAGGGGCCTTCTATTCTATGGACTGTTACCTGCTAAATCTACGCATTCATTCAGGTCATACATGCTCCACAAGAATTTAGCATCGGATAGAGCATCGGACACCAACCGGCCATCCACCAATTTTCAACAAGAGATCCCAATCCATCAGTGGCCTTTTCTTTAGTATCCATAGGCTATCACTTTTAAAAAGTGCAATCAGCGCTCAACCCACCAATGTGGGATTAAAGTCTCGATAACTCAGTGATGGAAAACAGGCCTCCAGGCCACTGTAGAGAATCTTGGGGTTGCAAATAAAAAACCTGGCATAGTGGATATTCTGGTGTGTTGGCATATTCCAACCCGCAGAATTTAAAACCCACCCCATTCTTCTGCCACGCGTCTGTGTCTAATGATAACACACAGCCCAATTCGTAGGTGACATGTGGCAATTTCCATAATAGTGCCTACATAGTCATCAATGATAGAATTCCATGTCATCAGACATGTAGGGATTTTTCATACCATTCCATACAATCTGTACAGTATGGAATCTACATAAGCTACCATGTCATCCAGTGGGTTCAAATTTCTGCTCATATCATCAATTTACTATGCTAAATTTGATGCCTGTCTGGACATCATTCTAGGGTGAATTAGAACTGCTATGATGGTCATATGAACATCAAATTTAACCTCATCTTTCACTGATGCAACCCCTCTCCAGATTGATTTTTTTTTTTGCTGTCCGACTTCAAGAGGCCATAACTCGCACATTCAGACTCCAAATTAGGTGCAATTTTTTTTGAAATTGGGTAAAATTTTCTAAATTTTTTAGTGGTGTAGCTATGTTTTGGTCTTGGTGCATAGATTTTTCATAAATTGAATTTTTTTGTGACTACACCTGGATAATTCTACATTTTACAACTTCAAATGCTCCATACGGGCACATTTGGAGTTGAAAACAGGTTCTATTTTTTTTGAAAGTGCATTTTTTTTGCCTACTTTCCAAATCTGGCATCAGATTATAGGGTTTTATGGACAAAAGTGTCACTTTCAGCAATAGGGCCTTTCTTTGCTTTGTAATGCTTTAGAATTGTAGCACTTTGTAAATTTTTAGATTTGTACTCCATTAAGAGGTTGTAACAAAAAAAAAAAAAAGTTCATGAAAGCCAAAATTGGCAAGTGGCCCATTGTAATTGCACTACTGATAAAGTGGCCAAAGCATCTATTTTGGGGGGGTTTCTTGATTTAGTGAAAAGGGGGGGTATTCTTGGTGTGCACTTTTCTTTCATTTTCTACATTATGGGCAACTTTAAGTTTCCTAAATTAACTCCTCATAACTATGCTTCATGGTCAATCAAAATGTTGTATCACTTAATGCATAATGGAGTTTCATAATATGTAGATGGTACTCTTCCTAAACCAACACGTGATAATGTTTTTGCAAGTGATATTTCAAATTGGGTAGCAATGGATAGAAAAGCCCTAGGTGATATATGTTCGAGGGTAGATGATAAGATCATGTATCAAATTAAGAAATGTACTACATCCAAGGAAGCTTGGGATACCCTCGAAAGTGTATATGGTAAAGTGTCTAAAGAGGATGTGTTTAAAATTGAAGATGAGCTTGTTTCCTCAGATCCTAAGTCATATGACTCAATACAGGATTTCATCATCAAGGTGGATGAATTAAGGACAAAGCTTACTGATTGTGGGAGTTCTATAAAAGATGATAGACTAATCTATCTCATACATAACAAGCTACCATCAGAATATTCCACATTTGTATCTTCTTTTAACACCTCTAAGACTACCTTAGGGTCTGCCTACAAGAAAGTCACTTTTGATGAATATACAGAGCTGTTGGATGATGAAGAAAAGAAGTTGAGATCAATGGGGATTCTCAAAACACCTCAGTCCAAAGAATTGGTGGCCAACAATGAGGGTTCTCAAAATTCAGCTACACAATCTTCAAATAAAGGAAAGGGTAAGAAGAAATGGAAGAATAAATCTGAGTATGCAGAAAAGACAACACCACAATCCAATCAACAAGGCAAGTCCTCGAATTCTAACAAGAAGAAAGGGGACAACAATAAGGAGAAGAAGAAGTGTGCTTATTGCAAGAAATTGGGTCATGAAGAGCATGAGTGTTATCTCAAAAAGATTGATGAGTTAACCAACATCATGAAGAAACATAATGTTCCATTGCCTAATGCTTACAAAGAGAAAGGATTGTCTTCAGATTCTAAGGGCAAAGGGCAAACACTCATGGCTAATTCAAACTCTTCAAAGGAATGGATATTTGACTTTGGTGCCTCATATCACATTGGTTCTTCAAAGGAGGATTTTTCTTCATTGAATCACTCAAAGGTACCACATATCTTCATGGGGAATGATAGCAAAATTGAAGTTGAAGGAAAAGGAAATGTGGAGATGGAAAATGGAGAGTTTCAAAATGTTCTCTATATTCCAAACCTAAGTTCAAATCTCCTTTCAATCTACCAAATCAATCATGATGAAGATGGACATAGAGTTGAGTTCCTTCCAGACTCAGTTCAAGTACAGGTCTTAAAGACAATTCCTTTGTTGCAATGGGGAAAGTGAATGATAACAAAAGGTTGTACTCTTTCTCTCATTTTGTACCCAAGTCTCCTTCAAAGGCCTTATTAACTCAATCAAATTCAAACATGCAATTATGACATGAGCGGTATGCTCATCTTGAATATCACTATCTTTAGCAACTTTGCACATACCACATGGTGAAAGGTCTACCTCAAATCAACTTTTCTAAGGGTGAATTTTCAATAGATTTAGTGGATATCCATCTAGAGGAGAAGTTACAAAGAGGGAAGTCTTCTATAGCAAAAAGTGTTCTATAAATGGTTCACATGGTATTAGCAGGTCCTTTTGCATCAAGACAGGGTCGCTACATACTCACCATAGTTGATGACTTTTCAAGGTTCACTTAGGTCTACTTTCTGCATAATAGGAAGGAAGTGTTGGACAAGTTTCTAGGCTTCAAGACTCATGTAGAATGAAAATCCAGAACGGCCATCAAAGTACTTTGAATGGACAATGGAAACATGGATGTGAACAGAAGACTTAAGCACTTTTGTGGACATGAGGGCATTCATCTTCAGACTCCTTCAGCATTCAATCTGCATAAGACAGATGTTGCAGCTTTGAGGATCTGCACTCTTAAGTCTATGGCAAGTTGCATGATTAATGCCAAATCTCTCGATCTAACATTAGATGTCGAAGTAATCTCAAGTGCCACTCACATTCTTAATCATTCTCCTCATCCAACCTTAGATGGAAAAACTCCTTTTGAGGCATGGTGTGTCAAAAAACCTATTGTGACACACTTTAGAGTCTTCGGTTGTCCTGCATGGGCAAAGATATCTTCTTGGGGATGCAAGGCACAAACACCTTGACCTTGTACTTTTATTGGTTATGAAGATGGTGTGAATACATATAGACTTCTAGATCCTAAGACACATTAGATATTTGTGGAGAAGGATTTATACTTTGAGGAAAGTTCTCCAAGCTTGTTCTCTACTCCTCTCCACACATCATACAGTGTGGAAACTGATAGTGATTTCAGTGATAGTGCTTCAATAGATTTAAACATGTGGAGTTCTATCATTAGTTGTAGTGAGAGGTCACTTCATCAATTTAGTCCACATCATACATCACCACAGTGATAGGTCCAAAATGGTAGGATACATCTAGTCTTCCAGATATAGGTTCAATGATAGATTTGGGGGACAATATTCATGATTTCCCTCTTCTTCTTGATGCAAAATTTCCTTCTTCAGTTGTCACAAGGGTTACATCTTTCTCTCTTTTTCATTCTCTACATGATCGATCCTCATAGGTTGAAGTGATTGTGGATACTTATGATCAGCAGTTGCAGCAGGGTTCTTCATCAGTTGCAAAGACAGACAGTTCTTTGGGACAGGTTCTTCAGCTAGTTGAGCAAGTTTCAGAGACATCACTCATCCATGGGATTCTTTCCACACACAATGGAAGCATCTCATTTGTACCTTTGGCATTGTTTCTTCCTAAGGGGAGGAACACCATTATGTAGTCTTGGATCAACTTCTTCATCAGAGTAGTCATTGTTTAGCATTCTTCTTTGTGGGGGGGAGCCCATCCTATCTCTCTTCCTCTTCTCATCATTCTCTTATGTATATACTAGATGTATGTCATAATGGGGGGGTCTTGATTACTCCATCCATCCATGCATCCTTATTTATCTCTCTTTTTGGAGGAGGGTTTTTCCCATGAGGTTTTCCCTCTTTCCCTGCTTTATGGGAGATTGCATATCATTATGTACATGGTACAGCCGAGACCCATTCTACATTGCATCATAGATTTTGTAAGCTTAAGGGAATTCCCCTAACTTGCACTTAAGGGGGGGTTTTGGTGTAAATAAGTATTTACTTATTATGATTACTTAAGTTTTACTTAGGTTAATGCATTATTTAATTATTTTGCATTATTTTATTATTATTTTAGGTGAGACACTTAAGAGTTTGTGTACTCTCATTGAGTTATGCAACTCTAATTATGCACATGGTGTCTACAACATAGGAGTATGCATCATTCACTGAGTTGTCATGATGACAACATAGTTATCCGCACTCCTCATTTAGCACATGTTATCTACACCACTGATTTGCATGCTACACCATTGTAGGCTTATCCTCACATAATCACACTTAACCTCGTGCTTAATGGAGGATAACTCATATCTAGTGGACATGTGCCTAGTTGTATGACACATCATGATGCTGACTTCTATGCATTCTAGAAGCTCTCCTAAGGCCTTTATATTTAGGCACTCCTAGTGTATTCTCATCCAATTATTGAATAAATATCATCATTCTGATCATACTCTATCTATTTTGGTCTACTGTGTGCTTGTGTTGAGTTCTTTAGTTCTTGGGTGAATTCTAGCCTAAGCCAAATTCAAAACTGAAGAGAAGACTTATATATTCAATCTTAAAGATGTAGATATATTAAAAAGAGACAAAACTTCAAAGATAATGATAATTAAGGATAAATCCTTCTATTTTTATTTCAATATTGCTGATAAAACTCAAAATACAACATAGGGATAAAACCACTTTTTTAGAATGTTTTCCTTTTTGTATTAAAATATGCATATAACTGAACTCATTCAAGTAACTATATTACACTCTAGATAGACTACAATATAATAATATGACATATATGAAAATTCTACAGACCAACCTCTACTTCTCATCTTGGGAATCCATATATAGGATTGCAACAAGCAACAGATGAGAGGAGGACACATGTCAAAATTTTAATCGAAACAAAAACTTTTTAAAGGTGTACATAATAAATACATAGATCATTCTTCCAAAATATCGATAAAAAAGATAAGTATCTAAGGAAGTAGAAAAACATTAATGTTGAATCTTTGTTCTTTTCTTCTCCTTGTACTTTATCTACCTCGTATGGAAAAATCTCAGCTATCTCCTATCGATAGAGCCTTTATTTCACCCACTGCTTCCCAAACATAAATTTCTCTTTTGGTGGGCCAGTTGGTATTCACCTCTTGTAGATCTTGAGTGGCCTTGGTCCACCTCGCATCCATAATTTCTTTGGATTCAACAATAAACTTATTCAAAATTATTTCTTCCTTAAAAGGAGAATCAACCAAAGTATGGAAAGGGGAATCAAAGGTATCTTCAAAAACTACTGTTGTGGCCTCCTAAGTCAAAATGTCATCAAAAGAAGTTGACCATTCCTGCCAATCCCTTACTACATTGGTAGTACTAAGTATTGATGGTATACAAGGTTCTACTCCATCAGACAAAAATTTTAATTTACCTTGTATAACCTACCATTTACTAGTAAAGAAGCCACTTAATTCTTTTACCTTTTCTAAGCTCTCCTTTACAGTGAAAATTTTATCACACAAATCTAGCTTTTTAGCCATCAATACAATTAAACTATCCAAAACTTGAATTTAGGGCCCCCATAAGCCAAAAATGGGTGTTAGCCATGAGAGTGCTTCATTGCAAAATTTCTTAGCACTTTGTAAAGCAACAAATGAATTATGAGTCTGTTGTGATATATTATTTAAAACATCAACCCTATAAATCATACTTTTAATTATCTCTATCCTTACATCTCCTCCTTGCTGGACTGATTGAGTGTCAATGCTCATTCTCCTTGGTTGTGAGAATTTATCCTCCTCTATATCCTTAGTTTGAACCAAAGCCTCAACAATGTCCTTGACTGGTATTGAAGTCCCTTGTCCTTCCTCTTCCTGAGTTGGAGCCATTCTCTACTTTGCCTTTGCTAGTTGCTCTTTGAGAGATGTAATTTCATCCTCAAGTCCCTTAATTTTAGCATCAAGCTCGGCAATCTTTTCCTTGTAGAAATGGCTACTCCTAAGCTCATTTTCATAGAGCTTCCTGACATCAATATAGTCATGTATGGAATGGGCCAATATTGTCTCCATTTCCTCCACCTTGGCTTCATTCATAAAGGAAAAATGTTTTAAAACCTTGGAGATTTCTATGCCAGAGGTGCCCTATAGATTCCATATAATCATGTTACCCTATTCTGTGCTCTGAACATCCATTATTTTAGGTTTTTTAGAAGCAGGGGCCATGCTCCAAACTACTAGAGATTTGGTGTCAATGTTGAAACCAATTCCTCTCTTCAATACATCAGCACCAATTACCTCATAGGAGATGGAACTTTCCTATCTTCTAATCTAATCAAGCATAAAAGCTTGCTCCAAATCCCAACTAGGCACTAGTAACATACCACTTCTTTGAACTAGATCCCTGGCCTCCTCTAAATTCATTACTTCACTTTCAGGATTATAGGCCTACAACTTTTCAATCAATTCCATCCTTTGCTCATCTGATTCATCTAGTTTCAATTTGAGGACAAGCTCACTTTGTTTAATCTTATATAAACAAAACTTTTTAATTCATTAGATTTGATGAATTCATCATCCTTCGAGAATTATTGAGCTTAGATGATCCTATCATCTAGTTTGGCTATGGGCAACCCCAGATCTTTCAAGGTATTTTCTACTACTTCAACCCTGGTCTACAAGTAGTTTTGCTTCATGTCAAAAAAAATATTGATTGTTTCTTGGAAAAATTTGCAAGGTCCTTTGCCTAACCTATGGAAAAAATTGAACAATCTTCTACCTCTTATTTCCTTTTGCCATCCAAGATGCCTTGGGTGCATCCTCCTCCTCTACTTCAAGGGTCACATGAGGTTCTGGGCTATCAGGGAAAACTCTTTTTTCTTCCCCCATTGGACCTTCTAGAAGCTTGGCCATTATCTCTACATGGTCTATGGCCATTTTTCTAATTCTTTGGAGGTAAGGGATATCCATGTAAAAACCTTAAAATTGGAGATCAATTTTGCTCAATTCCATTTCCACCCTCAGAACATTATCAAGCTTTGCAAGCTTATTAGGTACCTACCCTTCTGCTACTATGTTTGGGATGATGTTTTCATGGGGTAGCTCTTTGGAATTTGGCAATACATAGTTTCTCATTTCTTTTAGTTTTGCCCTCATCCACCCCTCAGAGTCATACATTCTATAAGGGCCTGTGCACAAATTATAATGGTGTAGGAAAGAATGAATAGAATCTAGGGCCTCCTTACCAATGGTAAAATCACCAATTTTAAAACATCTACATAGAGATGTTCCCCTGTGCACCTTAAGGCCTAGATTCTCTCTATTCACCATGAACAATTGCCAAATAAATTTAATTATTCCTAATCTAGGAGGAATGAACTTTGGTAAAATATGGGGTGGTTGGAAACAACCATAGACTCTTGTTAGAGAAAAGGTAGGAAAAAAGAAAATATCAACCCCAATTATGATCTAACCTTTTCCCCTTAGGTAATAGGGCTGGTCTTAGAAGACCTTTCAAAATTTCAAGGGCTCTAAATTACCCCAGTTCTAACATTTTCATTATAATAGCATTCAAATTATTGAAAAATGACGTAAAATTAGAAAAATGGTAAGTTCTATCCCATACCTACACCCATAGCTTCACTAGAAAATCTCCATTCAAATTAGAAGTCTAATCAATGAAGTCAGAGCTAATGTATCCCATGTTTTTGTAGAGAATAAAATACATCAATAGGGAGTAGTAGGGAAAAGTGAATTCTCTCATATCTCTAGTCCTAGCTCTAGCAATATTGTCCTTCATTATATCTAGAATATAAATAACATAGTCACATTCACAAGCATTTAAGGCATCTTGCACATCTCTAGCAATTATGTACTCTACTCCCCATACCTCATTAGACCCATCCTTTCCTACAACCTTGTGGACACCATATATAGTTTTGACAAACAAACTTTTAAATTTGTCAAAAAGTATCTTTTTTTAAATTTTTCTTTGGGTAATCACCCACCTTCTTTAAATCATTGGGAATATTTTGCAGCAATGAGACTCTCATGAAAGCATTGGGGTTTGCCTCAAATCTCCTCTGTAATTCCTTCAAATCTACAGGCTCATCCATTGCTCCAATTAATCCAAAGGCTTCAATAAAAGATTCTTGGTCCAAGGTACATAGAACAGTTCCATCCTTTCTATGAAAAGACTTGGTGGCTAGGTTGTAACATTGGAATAGGGCCTTCATCAAATCTACATCCATGAAGACCTCTAGAAAAATTAAATTAGCAAGGTTCTTCTTCCATGAATTACAAATAGGAACCTTTTTCTCCCTATTGAAATAGAAGAAGTAGAAGAGTTTAGAACTAGTCACATCAGGGCACTTGGCATCTTTGCACCTAGCATATGGATCAAAGAAAGCATGATCATCCACAAAGTTTGCATTAGTAGATCCTGGGAATAGTTCCATCCACTCTTCTAGAAATTTCCTAGGCTTCTTCTATCTAGTTTTAACTCCCTTCGAGGTTGAGGTCTCTAAGACTACCATATCTGAGGCTTGGATCTCTTCCACTTCCTAGTCTAACATTTTGAAAATATGCAATTGAATTACCCAAAATTGAAAATGCTCTATCTCTTACAAGATCTGGAAACAACAATTCAGAATGCTTAGAAAACATAGGAAAAGCTCAAATTCTCTCTCTTTGCAAATGATGAACTATGATAATGAGAATAGAAGATCTTATAAGTTGATATGTGTAGACTAATATCTATATTACATTGATTTCAACATGCTTGAAAAATGATCTCAATCCCCTCTATCAACTTCATGGAGTGTCACCATTAATTTCCAACTATTCACTTTTCATACTGCATTCAAATCTAATTGGTTGAGAAGTCTATATTTCATTTCTCATCATTAAATTTCTAGTCAAGATTAGATTCTATGATATTATTACAAGGTGGCTAAAAAGACCTTGCATAACATCGCACCATTGTATTGATGACCCTCTGGTCTTACGACACCCTTTTTAAATTCATATCGGCCAATTGGAAATGGTGGAAAAACCCCTTATGATCGTATGACACCCTTTGTTGTCACAATATTGGCATCAAATCCATTTCATTCGATGATCTTTCAAAAAGGAGTTTTGCAACATTAGAGATCACCCTCTTTTACCATATGATCATATGATCATGGTTGAGCTCATTTCTTCATAATGTCACAAAGGATCCTACTTTCTTTTATGATGTGATGGAAACCTTGAAACCTTTATCTCATAGCATCAGTGGCTTGTAACTTTTCTTGTGCAATCTTACGATCAAGCCCTAGTCGTGACATCAGAGAGCCACCTTTCATAACCCTGAGATCTTATGATGAAGGATTCATCGAAAGATCAGAGACAAAAAGTTATTGTTTAACTTAAATATTTCTTAGTCCCACAAATTCTGACAATAAACACATTTGGGACTTGTACACTAGCTCTATCCAATCAAGAATCGGGCACCTATCTTGACAACTCACCACCTATTCACCTTTATAATCCTTATGATCTTATGATGACAAAAATTTGTTCCATCACAACATCAACTTCATCATTTATACAATCACACGACAAGTCCTTTTTCATAACATCTTTGCCTTCAAAACAAAGCTTTTCGACCATATGATGACCATTGTGAGACCGTAGACCTCCATCCCCTCGCTTTATAATCTGACGATCAACACTTTAGCTTAGGATCATGACTGCACCAATTCTCTATGCCATGATGAACCCTTTATCACAACATTAGAGAATACCATAACATGAATAGAATAAAGTGTTATACGATCCTATAATTAAAAGGACATTGTATGATCAGGGAAGCTCAAAAACTTACCTATGATAACATGATACAACATTAATCATGAGATTTGAAAAGGTCCTCATGCTTGCTTATGATACCATGCTAACCATCCATCATAACATTTTAAGACACAATGTACTTGGGAAAATGAAACCCACTTACTTATATGGCCTAGGGTTAGGGAAAAATAATAGAGATCAGTCAAATTTGGTGGGGTGAAACAGTAAAATAGGAAAGATATAATCATAACCCTATCTAAAAAATCAAATCTTTCTCCACATAATTTAGAAATTTAACATGAGTGGAAAAAGGGGCTACCAATATCCACTTAAGGTTAGGCACCACTCTTCCTTCACTACAAAAGCCTATAATAATTGAAGTTGAAGATTCCTGGATTGAACAAGTGGATGTGTTAGTCTATTATATCTCTCCTACAGCCAAAGGGGCCCCTATTTCCTCATAAGTTGGTAGAATAGGGTCATCCTATAGAAAACCAAGTAGTTACTAATTTTCTTAATTAGCTGAAGCAAATGATAGTAAAAAAACCATTACTTGATGCTATCAAGAAAGTTCATGTTTATACTAAAGCTATTAAGGAAGTATGTATCAAACAACAAGGGAGAAAGAAGGATCCAAAAGTTATTCATGTCTTAGGACAATTGTCTGATATGATGTTGGAAATGTTGATTCTACCCAAATATTCTAACCCTGGGTGTCTTATGGTTACTATCACCAATAATATAATGTAAGTCCAAAATACTTTAGTTACCTAGGAGAATTCAAAAATTTCATGACAATAGAGGTATTATCTCAATTGCATATCATTATCCTCTAAAAAAAACAACCATACTTAAGCTTGTTGATAGTTCTACTATTAAACCAAAAGGGATCATAGAAGATGCCATAGTCACATTAAACTCTTGGGAGTATCTGGTAGACTTTGTTGTCCTCTACCCAATGGCTGAAATGGGTGGGTATCCTTTAATTCTAGGGATACCATGGCTAGCTACTATAGATATCTATATAGCTTGTCAATCTGGGAAGATGAAAATATCCAATTATATCCTTACTAAGAACTTGACTTTATATTCCCCTTCTCAGCCACTATTGCAAGATGATCAAATAGTCTAGCCACATTTGGATGATTCTAATCTAGAGATCAATTCCATCCATCAGCTAATGATGATAGGTCAAGAGTCATTTATAGCTTCTTAGGAAGAAGATGAAATTATTCTCATGAATGAGTATGGAGTAGATTCTTTGGTGTATCCCCAAGTAGACTATATCCTAGAAACTAATAGCTCCCTTTTCACTGATGAGAAAATTCTGCATTTTATGTTAAAAAAATTGATTTTTTTTGCTAGGGTTATGATTATATTTTTCCCATTTATAGTTAACCCTAATTAATTGCATAATCTCTATATTTTCCCTAACCTTGGGCCATATAAATGAGCAAGTTTTCATTTTCCTAAAGTACATCATTTTCTATGATGTTACGATGAAGGGTTAGCAAAATATCATAGGCAAGCGTGAAGGCCTTTTACGATCTCATGATTAACTTTTGTCCTATTATTGTAGGTAGCATTTTGATATTGCCCAATCATATGATGTCCTTTTTATCATAAGGTTTTATGGCATTATATTTTTTTCATGAGACAATTTTTTCTAATGTTATGATAAAGAGTTCATCATGGCATCGGGAGCAGAGAGTAAGGGTGGTTACAATCCTACGATAAAGTGTTTCTCATTAGATTGTAAAGTGGAGGAAGATCTAAGGTCCCATAGTGCTTGTTGCATGATTAAAGGGTTCAGTCTTAAGATTTAAGATGCTATGAAAAAGGGTTTTTGTGTGATCATATAAAGGATCAAGGCATAGCTGTGATGACACAAAATTTTATCATCATAGGATCATAAGGGTTATAAAGATTAACAGGTCATGAGTTGTCAGGATAGATGTTAGTTTTCTAATTGGGTAGAGCTAGCATATGTATGCTAGATATGTTTGTTGTCAGCATTTGTGGGATCAAAAAGTTAAGTTGAATGATAGCTTGTGGTATCTGATCTTATGATAGGTCTTTCATCGTGAGATCTCAGAGCTTCGAAAAGGTTGTTTCGATGTTACTGTAGTACCTAAAAAATAGGTAAAATGCATAACATACTATGAGAAAATCAAAAACTCAATAATCATACATTAGCACCCACTAGTCTACCATGAAAGCCAAACTAATAAAGAAAGCAAACAATGTTAAAACTCCCTCTTTCATTTGTAGCTCCCATGTCCTTCTTTCTTCTCCAAATGATGTAGCTCCAAAGTTGCCTATAGTGCACAAAAAATTGAAGCAAAGTCTATTATAATGATAATGCTATGAGAATACTTGAAGTTGTGATTAGAGTGTGAGAGTAAGAGTAAAAAATCTCAGAAAAAATTGGACCGAAAATGAGAGGAAGAATGCTCATTTTATAATGGGCATGGAGGATGAGAGCATTGGATTTGTCACCCTTAGATATGAAACTTGGCATGAGATTCCTTTGAGAATCCATGATGCATATGACAAAAGATGCCAAATGTAGGATTCTATGACACATGGAAGTCAAACTTGGCTAAATGTGGAAGAAAATCTATGACGCGTCATAAGACACCTCAAGCCCACTTAAAGCCTAGAATCTATGACAAAGGGAGCAAAAGATAGATATGTGTAATGGAATATGACATATCTTAGCCAAGTCTCAAAGGAGAATCCATGAGGTGTCACACCCATATGTCACAATGATGTCAATTTTTTGTAGAATATTTGAATTAAAAATCCTTTATTCCAAAAAATAGGAATTAGTAAAAAATAGAATTAATGGATGAAAATGTGAATTAGGAAATTAAGAATTTCCATGGTTTGCAGATGATGAATCAATTAATTAATTGAGAATAATAGTTAGGAAGAATAATTAGTAAGAATGATAGGGTTAAATTATGGGTTATTTAAACCTATAGAGAAAATTAGTAAACAATTGGCCAAAATTGATTAAATAAATGCAACAATATCCTTTGATGAAAATGTGATGATAATGAAGATTGACTAGGATGATGATAGGTAGACTAAAGCCATGGTCAAACTAATTGATTGATTGAAATTGATAACATGCCAAGGACACATGACATGAATTGATTGATACATAACATTTAACTAACATTGTAAATGCTACAGGATCAAGATTGATTGATATGGTTGATCATAATAACATCGACAGACACTATTGATATTATTAAAATGGTTAATAATGCCATGATCTGACATTAAAAGCCTCAACAATGTCAAAAATTGGATGACATGAATGATAGTTTGACCTAGCACTGAGAGCCATGATAGTACTAAAGTCAAATTGATAGGTTGATAGATTGATAGGTTTCCAAGGCAATGAAAACCACAAAAATGACTAGGATTGGAAAGATGATGATTGATTTTGGATGTTTGATATGTTTCATGCTGATTATGACTGATTTTGGGTGATTCTGAGTTGATTTGGAATAGTTTTGGGTTGATTTGATATGATTTCAAAATGACATGAAATTGATGTGAAAGAAGATACAAATGATGAAATACGATCAACTTGGCCAAAAGATCAGAGCTAGTGGAATGATAAAAATGGGATGAATTAGTATGAAGAAGTGATGAAACCATAGATTCTAACCATTTTTGAGCGTCTCCCCTCTTTGATACAATGTGATTTAGAGCGTTGTGTCAAAGAATGCTAATGAAAAAGCGACAACATGCCCCAATAGGGATGATACATATGGGTGCCCCCTCAATAAATTAAGTAAGATAAGAATATGATAAGTCAATTTTTTAACAACAAGAAGATAGAACCATAGCAATTGATGGATCACAAATCAGAGCTAAAATGTAAAAGTTATGAGATCTAGAGTGCAGAACGGGGTCAATCAAGAGCCTAAGAGTAATTGTACGAGTTACCAACCAAGAATGTAAAAAAATAATGAAAATGATAGTTCATTTTTTTTTAATGAAGATAAAAATCCAATGCAACTTACGGATTGCAAATCTGAGTTAAAACACAAAAGTTATGGGCTCTAGAGTACAACATAGGGGCTCTGAGAGTAGTTCGAGCATCCTACTGCCCCAAGTGCACCCAAAACTAATCCAAGTGTGCCCAGTGCACACTTGGCAAGCCCAAGTGTTCCATGAAAATACCAAGTGTGCCCAAGACACACTTGGGAGGCCCAACTATGTTCTAAAAGTGCAGATTGTTCCCTAGAAGGCTCCAGGAGCCAAAATTAGCTCGATTGGACTTGGAATGACCTGAAAGTTTGTGTGAGTGCCCAAAATGATGGAAAGATGTCATGACATGAGTGAAATCATAAAAAATGGTCAAATTGGGTCAAATATGGTTAGCCAAATGTTAGAATGAGTTTGGAATAGGTGGAAAGCCACAGAAAGTTGATTGACAGTTCAGGATGATGCAGGAATGGATGAATGCAAGATGAAGATGATCTGGTGAATTAGAAGACATGATCATGGTCATGGAGCAAGAGATGAAGGAGAAATAGAAGAAAGAGAAGATGAGATGAGGAGAAATTAGTATGATGGGAAGACTTTTTCTTTTGTAAAGTGCACTATATGTCAAATCTAGAACTTTATTTTGATATGGCAAATGGAATGTAATGCATCATGGCATAAAAGGCTAGAGCACATATGCAAGCCTTTTGCATAAACAAGCACGATGTAGATAGAAAATGATCTTTTCCTTCCTAAGGCATATGTAGATGCCCCAGACTCTTAAAGGTACATTGTAACAAACAAAAATAGAAAAAGATGACCATGAACCATCCTGGCAACTCTCATAGATCAGTTTATATCATCGAGTAGCATAGGAACATGATCAAAGAAAAACAAAGCAAAAATAAATCACTCACTAAATAGCATGAGCCAATAGCTATTCTTGTCCATTATTACTTTCTTATTTAGTGTTTGAGATCTTTAGATGGTGTTTGACATGTTGATGATGTGATAGCTCTGTTTAAGGATTCAATTGATAGGTTCATAGTGACATGTTGGATTGATTGTTGGTTCACAATGCACAGATTGTGTGATTGTCTTGAAAGTGTAGTGCTTTGGGTTTCAATATGCAAAGTGCAAGTGTGTACACAAAAGGGTGGTTATGCATAGTGAATATGTGCAAGGTTTATTGCAAATTTTTAATAGGTATTGTGATTTTTAGGGTTTTTTAGGGATATTTGATATTTTTGTGTGACTGATTTTGCTTCGGGACATTTTACAATTTTTAGGTTTTCCTTTAGGATGTTTTATGATTTTTAGAAATTTTTTAGGACATTTATGATTTTTATGTGATTTTTTTTGGACATATTATGATTTTTAGGGATTTTTCCAGGACATTTTATGATTTTTAGGGATTTTCTCAAGATTGTATTTGAATTTTTAGGATTTTTTTAGGACCATAAAAGCATGTACAAGTGTTAACTCCAATCCATTATGTGATAGGTCCAATCGGTAAAAACTGCTTAGGGATATGCCCCTAGGTCAAGTTCAAACTCATGCATTGTGTAGGTAATATGCCCCTAGACAAGACACAAACTACGTACAAAGGCCAATGACACAGTATGTATAGATTGATTATGTTTTGGGTAAGATAACAATGGATATTAACTAGTTTGTGAGTCATGGTCAGGGACCAAGGATCTCTTGCAATATGAAGGATATGATCAAGGAATGATAAAGGGGGAAAAACCAAATGGAATCCTAATAGATAGAGGAGCAATAACTGATTACACATGGCACTTGTTTGCTAGGTCTTCACCATGGTACTTGCCCAAAGTGCCTGTTTGCCAGGTTTTCACTTGTGGAAAAAAAATTTCTCTTGACTCAAATTTTTGTGCCAAGATGCTTATTTGCTAGGTTTTCATCAAGGCATCCATTTTTTCATGACTTTTTTCACTTTTTTGTTTTCTTTTTTCAGGACTTTCTACTATTTTTTTATTTTTTTTAGGACTTTTAGATGGAATGAATGTTGCTGATGAATGCTGAGAAGATATTTGGTGTTATTGTTGCTAGTTGATAATCTCTAGATCCATGACTAACCATAACTACATAGGAGTTGGTCTGAGTCTGTAGCTAAAATCAAACCACTAAAAAGGCCTTGAGATATACCATCATGTATGGTATGTACGATAGTATCTGCCTCTTGTGAATCAAAGCATCTAATTATAATTGGGTGTTGGGAAAATTAGGTGGTTGGATTTAGGGATAAACAACTGGATATAAGGGAGGGTTAGGAGGGTTGAGACAAATGACCTTCCACATGAATGTTGATCAAGAGAGCTCTGAAAGACTTTGTTGCATGTTGAACACTGGAACACTAATATTCATGGCATTATATTTTTCATTTTGTATCCTTGGGAGCTACTTAGCTTTCATTTTTTTATGGTCTAATGGTGCCTTTCGATTTTCACCAAGAGACCTACTTTTGTCATTTTTTTCTTTGCTTTTAGCTTTGTAACTAGAAGATGGATTTGCCTCCCCAAAATATGCCAATGTGTGCTCTTTAGAAGAAATTTCTTCTTAATGATTGTCAAGCATAATGCCTTCATAGATTTCAAAGTCTGTTGTGAGAGTTTCATCATTGTCAAATTTATCAAAAATTGGTGGTCCACGTTGGTCCCAATCCAATAGTTCAGGATAGCTTGAGGGGATGTCATCATCCATGCCGAATGGGTTTTGGTTAAAGGTAAGGATATGGGCATTAGACTTAGTTATATCATTGGGGTCATGCTCAGAAGCTAGAGGATTTTTGGTTTCAGCTGGGATATCCTCAGATGCATTTTCATCGTTCAAAACATCCATAGTCTTACATGTAGGTATCATAGTACTAGGAGAACCTATTCATAATGGTTTAAATCCAAGCACCAAACTAGGAGGTCATCCTTTTCTAATGATAGGTTCAATTATACCTTGTTTCTGAGATCCAAGACCACTGCATCCATCATAGCCTTTCTTCTACATGATAGTAAACCAAAGTCCATACTTGCTAGGAGATATCAAAGAGGGTTTTTGTCCTGCTTGTGTTTTCTTAATACAAACAAAATAATTCTCATTGGTAGAAGTGGTATTTTTTGTACTAATCTCAAAGCATTGTTCTTGTAATAGTTGTGATTTATCATAAGATTGGGGAGAAATTGGTGGCTTCCTAATGTGAGATACTTGGTTAGAGTTAGAGTTTGAACTGGAGGGTTTCTCTTTGTCATGATTACCCAAAGGATCTTTGAAAATAGTGTGGTCAAAGTTGGATGCTAACAGTGATGGATCAATTGATGACAGCATCATCAATGAGGTCTTGTATTGCTTGCTTTAGTTGAAAACATGATGAGGTCTTATTTCCTTTGGTGCAGTGGTAATCACAGTATTTGTTGTCATCCCACCAATCTATTTTAGTCAATGGTTCATCTTTGATTAGGAGTAACTATAGGAAGTTATTACTCAGTAACTATTGTAGTGCAGTCTCAAGAGGTATCCCCAATGGTGTGAATTTCCTATCCTTGGTTCTAAGATGTCTTTGAGGTTTTTCTTGTATGGAGATCTCAATCTTCTATTATGGGGTTGATGTTTGATTAGGGGTTTTTGAATTGGTAGGGTTTGCACCTTTCAATGTTAGTTGAGGTTGTGTTGTGCTAATTGTTCATCCATTCATGATGCCATCATTAGTCACATTCTCATTTTTGGAGAAAAATTTATCCTTGTCATTAGATGAGTTGGTGTTTTTGTTGTCCTTGTTCATCTTGAGGATTCCCTTATGGATAAGAGCATCTTCAATACTAGCCCCTTTTTTCATCAATTTAGAAATGGTACTTGGACTCTTGATTTTGAGTTCATACATTAAGTCTAGGACTAAGTTTTCAATGCATAGGTTAACTTGTTCTTTAGGAATGTGTAGTGAGCATTGACTGACTAAGCTTCTCCAACATAGCAAGAATGTGATAAATGGTTCTCCTATCTTCTATTTAGTTGAGCACAAATCAAAAAGTGTCAACTCATTCTTAATGTTAAAGGTAAAGTGGGAGATGAACTTGTCTGCGAATTCTGACCAAGATTTGATAGTATCAAGAAGTTTAGAGTACCATTCAAGTGTGGCCCTGCCTAGAGAACAAGGGAACAATCTCATGAGGTAAGTGGGCTCATCATTGATTTTGGTACAAGAGGCACAAAATTCTTAGATGTGATCAACAAGGTTTCCTTTTCCTTAGTATTTTTCAAACTTTGGAGCCTCAAAGGGTTTTGGGAATGGAGGCATATACAGACTTTTGTCAAATGGATTAGGACATAGGTCCCTTTCTATATATAGAGTTTGTTTCTTTTAGACAGCCAATTCCTTGACTTGTTTGGAAAGTTGTTTGAATTGTTGCAATAGCTCTTCATTAGGGTTTTGCATGATAGCTTTCCCTTCAAGTCTTTTGTGCCTATGAGTAGACTATTTGCTATGCTGAGAGCTATGTCTACTCAGTTGTAACATTTCTATGTTTGATGAGTCTGGTGATGTGTCACTAGGTGGTAGAGGTATGTTGGCACCTCAAAGACAAAAAGGGCCCTATTGTGAACCATGTTGGGGTACTTGTTGTGGTATTTGATGTGGCACTTGTCACAATATTGACTATGATTGATGTATCATATGTTGTTGTTGTGCCATTTATTGTGGTTGTTGTTGGGATACCTCTGTTGGTTGTATGTGAGACCATGTATGTGATTGTTGTTGTAGAGGTATCTATTGAGGTTGTGTTGGCACATGTTGTTGTTGTAACAAATGTTGCTGGTATGCAATTTTTTGCTCAAGATGTCTTTGATATTCCAACTATTGTTTGAGTTGCTCTTGCTATTTAGCAAACATGGCTTCTTGTTGTTGATACATTGCATATAATTCAAGTGGGTTTAGTTTGGACTATGCATTAGGGATGTTGGATGTTTGCACCACTTGAGGTTGTTTTTTCTGTGGTTGATGTTGCTGTTGATATGTGGAATGTGTGTTAAGTGGATGTAGACTTGGTTGAGGGTTGGAAGTGTTAAGTCCTTGTACCACCATAAGTTGATGTTGTTGTGGGAGTTGATTAAGTCCTCTCAAATTGACCACCATATTGGTATTATTACTTTGGCACCTTTGTGTGATGGCATTTCTTTTAGGAACAGGTGTGATGTCAATAAGGCTTTTCCTTTGCATATCAATAGGGATTGTTGTAGTTTATGTTTCACATAGTTTATTTGTAGGAGGCTCCATAACATTTGATGTCATAACACTTGGTAGATCAGTTAGGAGAAAAGGTGCACTTTGTTGATTTGTCTACAAAGGAGATATGTCTAGCATCCCTAGAGCACAAGTCCCTTTAGGTGCATCTTTTTGTTGCATCATGTGACTAAAATCAAGTCTTAATGTCCTCTTGGGATATCTAGGGAGAGTCGTGTTTACCTTCATTGGTTGTGGTTCATCAAACAAGGGATTAACATTGATGTGTTCAAATGTACTTTGGAGGATTTCAATTGTTGGTTCCTGATGGGACCTTATTGGTGCCATTGCCATATTTAAAAAATCCAAAGGTTGTTTTCCCTTATCTAAGTCCAAATTGATCATGGGTTCTATGTTTCCAATTTTTGTGTTGGTTTGATGTTTAGACTTAGGTCCCTCCACATTTGGGTTGAATTTGACAATTTCTTGGGCTGTTAAAAGTTTAAAGTTCTTGCAGAAATTTTTATCTTGACATGCCCTAGCCATTTCTTCGTCAGTGATACCATAATCAATGTCAGAGTCATCATTTAAGTGTACAGTACCCTGTTGTATGTTTGATTTGCTATAGTTGAAGGTACTTGAATTGGGTTTGCTAAATTCAAAGGAATGTGTTTGTTCATCCTCGGGTGTGGTTGGTACCCTTCGACCTTTGGGTGGTATTGGCACAAATATAGGTTCAAAGTCAGGACTCCATTGAACCATCCCATGTGTGGGGGAAGTGTTTGGAGGAAATATCATGGTAGGTGTATTGTTTAAGGTTTTTTGTGTCATAGCTTGATTATGGTGATCTTGCAGATACATGTTCAAGGGGTCTGTAAGTAACGGTTGTGATGCCTTGATTTGGTCTTCGTCAAAAGTTTTTTGGGTTTTCTTGCTCTTCTTCTATATTGAATGAGGTTCTGGTTGTGTTGGTGCCTTAGAAAATAAGGGTTGATAAAGTTCTTTAGGTCTCTAAGCTGATTTTGTCCTTGTAAGTGTTGGCATGATACTTAAGAATGCAAATGCAATGGAGGGAAACCTGAATGGGCTTTCTACCTCCCAAGTGTGCACCTAAACTACTAACTATGCTTAGACAATACCAAGTGCTCCCATGATGCAATTGGGGCCATGAAAGTAAGTAGTTGGTAAGTAAGAGGTATGCAATGGGTAAATAGAGGTGCTAGGATGCCTAAAATGAAAAATTTGAATGTTTTGAGTGGTTTAAAGTGATTTTCAAGGTTTAGGGATGCAATGCAACATGTGGAAGTGTAGATTAGGGTTCTAGAACCTAGAATGAAACACCGAATTACCAAGTTGCCTATAGTGAACACAAAATTGAAGCAAAAAGCCTATGATATGGATATTTCTATGAGAATACTTGAAGTTTTAATTTTAGTGTGAGAAATGGAGTGGAAAATACCAAAAAGACAAGGACCAAAAATGAGAGAAAGAGTGTTCATTTTATAATGGGCATGGAGGATGAGAGCATTGGATTTTTCACCCTTAGATATGTGAGGTGGCAAGAGATTCCTTTGAGAATCCATGATGCATATGACAAAAGATGCCAAATATAGGATTCTATGACACATGGAAGTCAAACTTGGCTAAATGTGGAAGAGAATCTATGACATGTCATAGGACACCTCAAGCCCACTTAAAGCCAAGAATCTATGACAAAGAAGCCAAAGATAGCCATGCATAAGAGAATAAGAATATTGAATTATGAAATCTCTTAGCCAAGTGTCAAAGGAGAATCCACAAGGTGTCACAACCATGTGTCATGATGATGCCAATATTTCATGGAATATTTGAATTAAAAATCATTTATTCCACAAAATAGAAATTAGTAAAAAATGGAATTAATGGAGGAAAATGTGACTTAGGAAATTAAGAATTTCCATGGTTTGTGAATGATAAATAAATTAATTAATATAATTAATTAATTGAGGATGAAAATTAGGAAGAATAATTAGTAAGAATGATAGGATTAAAATATGGTTTATTTAATCCTATAGAGAAAATTATTAAATGATTGGCCAAATTGATCAAATAAATGCGACAGTATCCTTTGATGAGAATGTGATGATGATAGGTAGACCAAAGCAATGGTCAAATTGATTGATTAATAAAAATTGATAACATGTCAAGGACACATGACATGAATTAAAGATATGTAACATTTAATCGACATTGTAAAATGCTACAAGATTGAGATTAGTTGATAAGTTTGATTATAATGATATCGACAGTCATAGTCAACATTATTAAACTGGTTTGATGATGTCATGATCTAACACTGAGAGTCTTGACAATGTCAAAGATCAAATGACATGAATGATAGTTTGATGTAGTACTAAGAGCCATGTCAGTACTAAGGCCAGCTTGATAAGATTTGATACATTGATAGGTTTCCAATGCACTGAAAGCCACAACAATACCTAAGAATGGACAAATGATGATAGATTTGAGATGTTTGACATGTTTTGTGATGATTATGGTTGATTCTGAGTGATTTTGAGCTGATTTGAGGTGATTATGAGTTGATTTGAAATGGTTTCGAGTTGATTTGATATGATTTCAAAATGATATGAAGTTGATGTGAAAGAGTATACAAACGATGAAATATGATCAATTTGGCCAAAAGATCAGAGTTAGTAGAATCAGAAAATGGGATGAATTAGTATGAAGAAGTGGTGAAACCATAGATGCAAACCATTTTTTAGCGTCTATAGTTACAACTAGGGCTTGATGTAAGATTGCACAGAAGGAATGATAAACTGTCAATTTTATGATGTAATGGTTTCAAGATGACCATAATATTGTAAAAGAAAACATGTTCTATTGTGATGGTATGAGAGGGAAAGCTTAACTACAATCGTATGATTGTAAGGCAAAAAAAAGTGACTTATGACGCTCTGAAAATGCCTATCACAATATCATAGAATCTAATCTTGATAGGAAACATAATGATGAGAAAAGAAATATGGGCTTCTCAACCCATTAGATTTGAATGCAATACAAAAAGTGCATAGTTGGAATTAATGGTGACACTCCATGAAGTTGAAAAAAAGGATTGAGATCATTTTTCAAGCATGTTGAAATCAATGCAACATAGGCATTAATCTACACATATCAACTTATAAGATCTTCTTTTCTCATTATCACAATTCACTATTTGCAAAGAGAAATAATTTGAGTTTATCCTATATTTTTTGTGCATTTTGAATTGTTGTTTCCAAAGCTTGTAAAAGACATAATATCTCCAATTTTGGGTAATTTAGTTGCAAATTCACAAAATGTCAGACCAAGAAGTGGAAGAAATCCAAGCCTTAGAAATGGCACTCTCAAAGACCTCAACCTCGAAGGGAGTTAAAATTAGATAGAAGAAGCTTAGTTGATTCCCATTAGAGTGGATAAAGATGTTTACAAGATCTACAAATGAAAACTCTATTGATGATCATACTTTCATTGATCCATATGCTAGGTACAGAGATGCCAGGTGCCCTGATGTTACTAGTTTTGAGCTCTTCTACTTCTTCTATTGCAATAGGGAGAAGAAAGTTCGTATTTGTAACTTGTGGAAGAAGAACCTCGCCAAGCTAATTTTCCGAGAGGATTTCATGGATGTGGACTTGATGAAGGCCCTATTCCAATGTTACAACCCTACTACTAAGTCTTTTCATAGAAAGGATGGAACTATTCTATATACCTTGGACCGAGAATCTTTCATTGAAGCTTTTTGATCAACTAGAGCAATGGCTTAGCCTATAGATTTGAAGGACTTATATAGGAGATTTGAGGCAAACCCCAATGCTTTCATAGGAGCCTCATTACTACAACATTTTCCTAGTGATTTGAAGAAGATGGGTGATTACCCAAAGAAGATACAGAAGAAGATGCCCCTAGAAAAATTCAAAAGTTATTTTGTCAAGACTATATATGGTGTCCACAAGGTTGTAGGAAAGGATGGGTCTGATGAGGTCTAGGGAGTAGAGTACATAATTGCTAGGGATGTACAAGATGCCTACCATACCTATTAATATGACTATGTTAGTCATATATTACATATAATGAAGGAGAACATTGCAAGAGCTAGGACTAGAGATATGAGAGAATTCACATTCCCCTATTACTCCCTGTTGATGCATTTGATCCTCTACAAGAATGTGGGATATATCAGCTCTAATTTTATTGATCAAACTTCTAATTTAAATGGAGATTTTCCAATGTAGCTATGAACATGAGTATGGGATGGCACTTATCACTTTTCTAATTTTGTGTCCTTTTTCAATAATTTTAGTACTTTTATTATGAAAATGTTAGACCCTAGATATTTTAGAGCCCTTGAAATATTGAAAGGTCTTTTAAGACTAGCCCTGTTACTTGAGGTAAAAAGGCTAGATCATAACTGGGGTGATATTTTTCTATTTCCTACCTTTTCCCTAATGAGAGTCTATGGTTGTCCCCAACCACCACATATTTTAGCAAAGTTCATTCCTCCTAGATTAGGAATAATTGAATTTACTTGGCTATTTTTCTGTTAGAATCTGAAAAGATTAATAACCCAAAAAATTAGTGCAAAGAGTAAATATCTAAACTATGAATGCAAATGATACAAAATCAAAATAGCATCATAGAGTTAGTCTCCAAGAGAGTAATGCAAATGCTGGAAGCAAAATAGCATTAAGAGGATGCAAAAACAAGAGATGCAAATACAAGCTGGGTAGCATGCTTATATAGGCTAGGAAGAGGGAGGAGGTGTCAACACCAACCAATGAGGAGCAACCATCTATCGGACTAAAGATAGAAAAGTATCTTCCCAAGATAGCTAATGGATGCTCACATGTAGGAAGGTGACACCTCACAACCATTCACCTAATAAGACATGCTTTATTAACCTAAGCGAGATTATTAAAAAGTGTAGGAAAAACCTAGCAAAAAAGGAAAAATAAAAAACTACACTAACACCCCCCCATAAGCGAAGCTTAGGTGGATGTAGAAATGGGTCCCGGCAAGTCAAGCCTGATGAGGTACCCATGTACATAAGATTTCTCAAAAGAGAGAGAGAAAAGAAACCCCCCTACAAAAAAGTCAGGACTCCAAGTGAGAGGAAGAGGCCCCCCCAAAAGATGAAGCATCCCGCACCCCCAGTAAAGCTCGCAAATGAAGGAACTTGCTCTCAGTGAAGGGTTTGGTGAAGATATCAGCAACTTGCTCGGAAGTCGGACAATAGCGAAGGTCAATGACATGACCATGGATGAGCTCCCGGATGTAGTGCATGTGGACCTCTATGTGTTTGGTCCGTTGATGATGAACTAGATTTCGTGAGATCTGAATGGCACTCTGGTTGTCACCAAATATGACTGATGGCCGTCTGATCTGGATACCAAACTCAGTGAGAAGATGTTGAATCCAAATGGCCTTAGTGGCAGCATTTACAGCCCCCCGATACTCAGCCTCAGTAGAAGACAAAGCAATAGCAGACTGCTTTTTACTCGACCAACAAACAGGACCTAACCCAAGTGAGAAGCTATACCCTGAAGTAGACTTGCGATCCTCAGAATCACCTGCCCAATCTGAATCTGTGTAGCCCACCAAATCAAGCTCAATACCTGTTGCATAGTGAATCCCACAACTATGAGAACCCTGAATGTAGTGAAGGATCCGCTTGGCTGCTTTCCAGTGTAACTCATGGGGCTCCTGCATGAATCGAGAGACCATGCCTACAGCATAGGAGATGTCAGGTCCCGTATGAGTCAGATAAATGAGACTCCCAACAAGTTGGTGATACAAAGTGCCATCAACAAGTGGAGAAGAACATTGAGCCTCAAGTTTGACTCCAGAAAGGAAGGGAGTCGGAGCAGGCTTACAGTCAGCCATATGAAACCTCGAGAGTAAATCTAGAGCATACTTGGATTGTGTGATGGTGATCCCAGAAGGAGACTGAAGGATCTCAATCTCGAGAAAGTAATGCAACAAGCCCAAGTCAGTCATCAAAAAATTGTCCTGAAGGGCCACTTTGACAGCCTTAATGGTGGGTGAAGAACTTCCTGTGATCAGCAAGTCATCAACATACAAAACCAAAAATAGAAGTGAATCACCCTGTTGCAAAATGTACACATTAGGATCAGAATGGCACCGAGTGAACCCAACTGATAGAAGGAAGGAGTCCATCTTGGCATACCAGGGCCGAGGAGCCTGTTTGAGGCCATAGAGAGACTTTCGAAGATGACACACAAGTGAAGAATCCTGAAGGAAGCCCTGTGGCTGCTCCATGTAGATCTCCTCATGAAGGTCACCATGAAGAAAAGCACTCTTCACATCCATCTAATGTACTTCCCAACGATTAGCTGCAGCAATGGCAAGAACAATTCGAATGGAATTCATTCGGGCAACTGGCGCAAAAGTCTCAGAGTAGTCAATCCCCGAAACCTGGGAGAATCCTTTGGCAACCAAGCGAGCCTTGTGTTTGTCAACTGACCCATCTGCTGCAAATTTTGTCCGATAGATCCACTTACATCGAACAATTTTTCTTCCTTTAGGAAGAGGGACAAGATCCCAAGTGTGGTTCCTCATCAAGGAACTATACTCTTCCTGCATAGTTGTATCCCACTCAGAAATACCAGAAGCCTCATGAAAGGACTGTGGATCTGAGGCAGTAGCAATGAAGACATGTGGAGCATCCTGGAATTGTGAACGAGTTCGCCTAGTGTCTGATGGATCCGCAACCCAATCACCTGCAGACTGCAAGGTTTGTCTAGCCCAAAGTGGGCAAGAAGATGGAGAATCTGGAGGGGAATCATTAACCTCTAAATGATGACTAGGAGAGGAAGGAGGTGAGTTCTCTGAATCACTTTCTGCATCAGAAGTAGAGGTAGAAGACTGTTCAGGTGAATCTGACTCATCAGAAGATTTGTCATGTATTCCAAGTGACTCTAATGTCAAGGTAGAAGTTGGAGAAGTGATAGAAAGTGAGCTTGAAGATCCCTCCTCAAACTGAACACTCCTCTCAATGAATAACTCATGTGTAGTAGGGTGGAGCAACTGATAACCCTTCACACCATCAGGATAACCTACAAATATGCAAGGTTTGCTTTGCGGATCCAAGGCCTTACGTTTCTCTGTAGGAATGTGGGCCCATGCAGGGGAGCCAAAAACTCGAAAGTGCTTAACTGATGGTTTTCGACCGCTCCAAGCTTCAAAAGGAGTAACTCCCTTCAAGGCTCGGTGAGGAACACGGTTCTGGATATAACAAGCACAATTAATGGCTTCTGCCCAATACTGTGGTGTAAGAGATCTAGAGTGAATCATATAGTTTGCCATTTCCTTCAAGGATCTATTCTTCCGTTCTGCAACACCATTTTGCTGAGGATTGTATGGAACTGAATGCTGTAAATCAATCCCCTCTGAATTGCAAAATCTTTCAAACCGATGGTTGACATACTCACCACCATTGTTTGTGCGCAAAATCTTGATGGCTTTCCCAAATTGCTTTTCTACAAAATTTTTGAAGTCTTGAAAATGGTCAAATACCTCTGACTTCTGTTTGAGAAAGTACACCCATGTATATCGAGAAAGGTCATCAATGAATGTGAGGACATATCGGGCCCTGCTGAAAGAAGGATGTTGAAATGGACCAGCCAAATCACTGTGAACTAACTCTAGTATCTGTGAAGCTCTCCATGCCTTACTTTTGTCAAACTTTTCGTTAGGATGCTTACCAAGAATGCAACCTTGGCAAACACCTCCTGAGAATTGAACTGAAGGCAACCCTGTGACCATGCTCTATTGGTTGAGCTGATGCAAATAGCGAAAGTTAAGATGGCCAAACCGCTCATGCCATAATTTACTCACATCATTAGAGTGAGTGAGCAAAACAGATGAAGGAGGATCGGGAACAAAGTGAGAAAACAGATAGAGCCGTGACTGATGATCTGCTCTCCCAACTGCAACTACAGAATCACTATGCAACTCACGTATCTCCACTGAATCAGGAGTGAACTCAACCCGCTTGCCTAAACCTGTGTGAGTGATTTGGTATATTGATAGGAGATTAGTTGATAATGAGGGTACACAAAGAACATCATGGAATGTGCCATCCCCCACATCAACAGACCCTCTCCCACACACCTCAATAGGAGTGTCATCACCCATCAAAATAGAAGGCATAGTACATGGCTCTAAGGATGCAAGTTCTTCCTTAGATGAAGCCATGTGGTGTGAAGCACCTGAATCAAGAACCCAAGTGGATGGTGAGGAAGCAACTGCAACAAGAGCTTTGCCCTTTCCTTTCCCCTTGTTGTTTTCTTTTGCCTTGTTAGACTCTTCATTAGAACTTTGTTTGATAGACTCAGGAACACTAATATTATTCTTCTCAAGAATGTATGTCAAGTGATCAATTTGTTTCTTCAAACATTTATGTTCATCATGACCGGGTCTTTTACAATAGGCACATTTAACCTTTTCTTTCTTAGGCTTATCGCCCTTGGAGGATGAGGTATCAATAGTTTCTTTTGAAGCAATTGGTATCTGATCCTTCTTTTCCTCACTATTATTTTGTTTCTCATCCTTACTATTGTTGTTACTACTTTTTCCTTTTTGTTCTTTTGTGCCTTGGTTGGTTGCTAAGGCATGTGACTTAGAGGATTTAAGAGTGCCCATCTGGATTAGCTTGTCCTGTTCTCGAGTAAGATTGACAGCAAAATCATCTAGAGATGGCATGGTGAATTGAGTACCAAGTGCACCCTTAGTAGCATAGAAGGTAGAGACAAACACAGAATATTCTGAACTTAGCTTAGAGAGAATACTGAGAATCAGTTGTTCATCTTTCTTTTCAATTCCACATTGTTTTAACTGCAGCCTTAGTGATTTCAATTTGGTGAAGAAATCTTGGATTTTGTTGAAATTGCCTGGACTCAAACTAATTAATTTATTTTCCAACATATGACCCCTCATTGAATCTTGTGTGCCAAATAATGTTTCTAGCTTTGTCCATACTTCATTTGGTGTATCCAAAGACTCAATGTGAAATAGCAAGTCAGGAGAAACAGATAAACACAATGTTCCATATGCCTCATCACATTTGTTAAACCACTTAGGCTTGTCTTCATCTTTAGCAGGTTCAGTTTCAAGTCCCATAGTTATCTTATTTAATCCAGCTTTCCTTAAGTGAATTATCATGCGTGATTTCCACTCAAAGTAATTTTATGGAGTTAGGATGGGCATATTTGTTTGATCCATGATGAAGGAATGCAAAGAAATGCTAAAAGGAAGAGAATCCAGCCACGACAATGCCCCCCCCCCTTTTTACTCAATCAAAGAACCCCCCCCCCCCCCCCCCCCCCAAAGAAATATGATTTGGCACTTTATTTTAGTGCATTTACAATTACCACTAGAAAGAGATGTTTAGTGGTCTTGATTTCAATGCATTACAAACCCTCATGAAGAGCATATGCTAAAAGTGAAACTTGGGCACAATAATCAAGGAAACCAATAGCACCACTGCGATCTACTCGAAAAATCATGCACTTTCAAAAAAAGAATCGCCTCGATACGAGGTCGTATGAGAAAGTTATGATCCTCCGAAGTTTCCAAAACGAGAACTGTGCACAGTCACGGCTGAGAATCTGCAATTTCTGAAGAATTCATGCATGAAAATCAAAAACTAATTCCATTAGTGGATAGAGCACAAAAAAATAGCCAAGTTCATAACAAGAATCATCAAAATCGAAGTCTGTATGAGCAAGAACGAGACATTTGAAAACTGCATTCAGATCTGCGGCTGCCAACGGAGAGGGGTATGGCTATAGCTTTGCATGCTTGATTTTGAAAAATATGCAACTTGCATGCAAAATCTAAAAGATACCCAGATGGTTTTTCGAGGCTGCGAACAAAACCCAGAAAGCGTTTTTCTTGCTGATGAACAGAAGATGTTGCTGTTGTGTAAATCAGACGCTTTTAACAGTAAAAAACGGCTCCAAAAATCAGAAAACGACCCCAGCAACCAAAATATGACATGCAAATGCTGGATCAGCTTTTTAAATCCATCAATGACATGCTGGAACCTGCAAAACTGATTGAAAACTCCAAATATGCAAGTTGGTTGTCAAATTTGAGATTGAAACCCCAGAGAAAAACTGTTTTTGTCAAAACTTTTCTGATTCTCAGGATCATCCAAAGATGCAAGAGAAGAGCATACTTTGTTTTTCAAAAAACTACAATAAAGTTTATTTGCCCCCCCCGAATCTCTCAAATAAGGAAACTAAAATCTACTCTTGCACATAGAAAAGCTCTGATACCATGTTAGAATCTGAAAAGATTAATAACCCAGAAAACTAGTGCAAAGAGTAAATATCTAAACTATGAATGCAAATGATACAAAATCAAAATAGCATCATAGAGTTAGTCTCCAAGAGAGTAATGCAAATGCTGGAAGCAAAATAGCATTAAGAGGATGCAAAAACAAGAGATGCAAATACAAGCCGGGTAGCATGCTTATATAGGCTAGGAAGAGGGAGGAGGTGTCAAAACCAACCAATGAGGAGCAACCATCTATCGGACTAAAGATAGCAAAGTATCTTCCCAAGATAGCTAATGGATGCTCACATGTAGGAAGGTGACACCTCACAACCATTCACCTAATAAGACATGCTTTATTAACCTAAGTGAGATTATTAAAAAGTGTAGGAAAAACCTAGCAAAAAAGGAAAAATAAAAAACTACACTAACATTTTCATGGTTAATAGAGATTATCTAGGCCCTTAGGTGCATAGGGGAATATTTTTGTGTAGATGTTTTAAAATTGGTAATTTTACCATTGGCAAGGAGGCCCTAGATTCTATTCATTCTTTCCTGCACCACTATCATTTATGCACAGGCCCATACACAATGGATGAATCTGAGGGATGAATGAGGGCAACATTGAAAGAAATGAGAAACTATGTATTGCCCAATTCCAAGGAGCTGCCCCATGGAGACATCATCCCAAACATAGTAGTAGAAGGGGAGGAAACTAACAAGCTTGCAAAGATTGATGATGTTCTAAGGGTAGAAAAAGAATTAAAGAGAATTGATTCCTAATTCCCAAGTTTTTACATGGATATCTGTTACCCCTAGAGAATTAGAAAGATGGTCATGGACCATGCGAAGATAATGACCAAGCTACAAGAAGGTCCAATGGGGGATGAGGAAAGAGTGTGCTCTGATATCCCAGAACCTAATATGACCCTTGAGGTTGAGGAGGAGGATGCACCCAAAGAATCTTGGATGGAAAAAGGGCACAAAAGGTAGAAAATTGTGTAGATCCCTCCCCAAGTTAGGCAAAGAACTTTGCAAATTTTTCCAATGAGTAGTTAGTATTTTGCTGACATGAGATAGAATTACCTCCAGACTAGGGCTGATGTAGCAGAGAACACTTTGATAGACCTAGAGTTGGCCACAACAAGACTAGATGATAGGATCATCCAAGCTCAGCAATTCTTGCAGGATGATGAATTCATCAAATCCAATGAATTCAAGAGCTTTTTAAATAAAATAAAATAGAGTGAGCTCATCCTCAAGATGAAACTTGATGAATTAGATGAATAGAGGATGGAGTTGATTGAAAAATTACAGGTCTATGATCTTGAAAGAAAAGTAATGACTTTACAGGAGACCAATTATCTAGTCGAAAGAAGTGGTATGTTGCTAGTGCTTGGTTGGGACTTGGAGCAAGCTTTCATTCTTGATCAAATTAGAAGGTAGGAAAATGTCATCTCCTATGAGGCAATTGGTGTTGAGGGATTGAAGAGAGGGACTAGTTTCAACATTAATACCATGTCCTTGGCAATCTGGAGCATGGCCCCTACTTCTAACAAACCTAAATTAATGGATGTGTAGATCACAAAGGAGGGCAACATGATAATATGGACTCTACAGGTCATCTCTGGCACAAAGATCTCTAAGGCATTACAAAAATTTTCATTTATGAATGAAGCCAAGGTAGAGGAAATGGAGACAAGGTTGGCCCAATCCATACATGACTAGATTGATGTCAGGAAGTTCTATGAAAATGAGCTTAGAAGCAATCATGTGTACTAGGAAAGAATTGTTGAGCTTGAAGCTAAAGTCCAGACACTTGAGGATGAAATTGCATCCCTTAGAGAGTAGCTAGCATAGGTAGAATAGAGAATGGCTCCAACTCAAGGAGAAGAAGGATAAGGGACTTTAGTGCCAGCCAGAGATACTATTGATGCTTTTGTTTAGACTAAAGATACAGAGGAAGATGAGTCCTCATAACCAAGGAGAATGAGCATTGACACTCAATCAGTCTAGTAGGGAGGATATGTAAGGATAGAGATCCTTAGAAGTATGATAAGCCATAGGGTTGATGTCCTGAAGAACCTATCACAATAGGCTTATAATTCTTTTGTTGCTTTACAAAGTGCTGATTAGTTTTGCAATGAGGCACTCTCGTGGTTAACACCTACT
This sequence comes from Cupressus sempervirens, assembly GCA_028749045.1. Classification (NCBI taxonomy): domain Eukaryota; kingdom Viridiplantae; phylum Streptophyta; class Pinopsida; order Cupressales; family Cupressaceae; genus Cupressus; species Cupressus sempervirens. The sequence continues at coordinate 70,959,140 of CM053784.1, read as the reverse complement.
TTTTGTCTATGGGGGCACTACATTCAATTTTTGGATAGATTAATTGTGTTGATGGCTAAAAATCTAGATTTATCAGATAAAATTATCACTATAAAGGAGAGCCTAGAAATAGTAAGAGAATTAAGTGGCTTATTTATTGGTAAATCACAAGTTATATAAGGTAAATTGAAAATTCTGACTGACAGAGTAGAACCTTGTATACAATCAATACTTGGTGCTACCAATGTTGTAAGGGACTAGTAGGAGTGGTCAACTTCTTTTGATGACATTTTGACCTAGGAGGCTATAGTAGCAATTTTTGAGGATACCTTTGATTCCCCTTTCCATACTTTGACTGATTCTCTTTTTAGGAAAGAGATAAATTTGAATAAATTTATTGTTGAATCCAAAGCAATTATGGATGCTAGATGGACCAAGGCCACTAAAGACTTACAAGAGGTAAAGAATACTGACTGGCCCACCAAAAGAGAGATTTATGTTTGGGAAGTAGTAGGTGAAATAAGGCTCTACCAATAGGAGGTTGCTAAGATTTTTGCATACGAGGTAGATAAAGTACAAGGACAAGAAAAGATCAAAGACTCAACATTAATGGTTTTTTGCTTCCTCAACTACTTATCTTTTTTATTGATATTTTGGGAGAGTGATCTATGTATTTATTATGTACATCTTCCAAAAGTTTTTGTTTTCATAAAAAAATTCACATGTGTCCTCCTATCATCTGTAGCTTGTTGCATTCCTATTTATGGATTCCCACAATGAGAAGTAGAGGTTAGTTGCCTGTAGAATTTTCATATATGTAATATTATTATTTTTTAGGTCATCCAGAGTGTTATGTAGTTACTTTAATGAGTTCTATTATATGCACATTTGAAAACAAAAAGGAAAACATTCTGGAAAAGTGGTTTTATCTATGTATTATATTCTGAGTTTTATCAACAATTTTTGAAATTAAATAGAAGAATTTAGCTTTAATTATCATTTTCTTTGAAGTTTTGTCTCTTTTTCACATATCTTTAGCTTTGAGACTTAATAGATAAGTTTTTCTATTAAGTTTAATGCAATCTAAATGGTTGTATATCTCTTATTGATTGTTTATGATTTAAAGAATCAGGTAATTGTTTTCTATAATTGATAAGGTTTAGGGTTTATGAAAAGGGTTTATGATAAGAAGAGGTCTGATTTTAATTCTACATGGGTCCCTAGAAGAAATCTATTAGCTTAGTCATTATATCATCTTGTGGAAGAGAGGGAGTTTTCTTCCAAAAGTAATGAGTGAGAGGAAGTTGCACTTTTGGGGGAACTTTTTCAACCCCATTAAAGGTCTTTCAAGATAAAAATATGTCACTTGTGGGGGACTTTCCTTGTAGATCAAACATGGTGAATGAAATGAACCATAGTTGGGGTTTTAGAGACAATATGGAAATGGATTTTAGTCCTAGATAGGAACCATATGTAGCAAACCTTATATACTTTGACCCAATAGATTCTAAGCCTGCTACTATAGATCATGAGGAACTATTTCCAGAACTTGCCATCCTTAGAAAGAAAGTTGCTGATGAAGAAGCTAGATACATTTGTTTAGAAAAAGAAAAGGAGAAAATTATTATGAATACTATCATTGAAAGAGATAACTTGCTTAGGAAAATGACTTCCTTGCAAGACCAAAATAGGAGGTTGGAAGAGAGATCTTCTAATCTACACTCTGACATCTTTTGAAATATGGATGTTTTGAGGACTGATGTTCAAAGGCAAGAACAACTTCTTAAAAAGAGTCAGGCCCCTATTGTTCAATAGGTTCAACCTTATAAGCCTTTGGACACTAAAGTGGAGCAAGTACATAGGAAGGACCTGGATAAAGGAAAGCAAAATGCTATTGGGATACAAATCACTGAGCCGTGTCTCCCTAATAAGCCTACTTCTTTAGTCATGTCAAAGCTTGATTTGGATTTGGAGAAGTCAAGAAATGAAAAGGAAGATCTAACCAAGGAACTTGAAAGGGTAGAAAATGAAGCTCAAGCTACTGAGGCTCGAAGAAAAATCCAATTCATTAGGTCAAATTTTTCCTTAGTTACTCAATCTAGCTAGACTTCATTGGTTGTACCCACCATATCCAGTGTTGATCCTCTCACAATAGGCCAAAGTTCCTCACATCTAGCCCCTATTTCAACATATGCTACAACTGGCCATTTTCCCCTACTTTAAATTTCCCAGCAAACTCAGCCTCCTTTCCAAAATTAGAATGTTGGGGCAAGTTCTTCAAGTATACCAATTTCCCAAAGGAAACCCATTTATATGGAAAAATATAGGCAAATGTCTTTCTTAGGTATCCCTGGTTTTCCTCATCCTTTTTCAAATGACCTTAGGGACAAACTCACCAAGTTTGCTAGAAATAATGCTATTACTGGGGAGGAGCATCTCAGAAGGTTCATTGATATGATTAATGATTATGAGGTTGAACATGAGGATGTAGTGATGAAACTTTTCATTCATTCACTAATTGAAGATGCCAGAGATTGGTTCAGAAGATTGCCCGATGATAGTATCAGATCATGGAGTGATCTTGAGAACCTATTCAAGGAACAATATGGTGATAAGACTAGTGCTAGTTTCATGTTGAATGACTTCAATAATATCAAGAAGAACCCAAATGAATTAGCCTTTGACTTCAATGTCAGGTTTCAAAAAGGTACGTATAAACTTTTTCAAGTAACAAGATTGAATGAAGATGTGTGTCTTACTACTTACTTTAATGCTTTCAATAGTAAGATGGCTTATGTCCTTAGGGATAAAGATCCAAAAAAATTAAGGGATGCTTATACAATGGCTATAAATATTTAAAATAATAGAAGAGCTATTGGGAAACTTGGGAAAAGAGATGACCCTAAATTATTCAATCCTAGGGGAAGGAAAGATAATGAGAAACCTATTTTAGTGAAGGAATCTAAAGATGATACAATGGGATAGGTTAAGGTTGTTAAAAAACTTAAATTCCCCAACTCCTCAAGCAAACAAAAAAAATATCCCAAAGAGAGCTCCTTTTAATAACAATTTTAATAGACAACCTAGGATGCAAAATTATACCTATACTACTCAATGGAAGGATGAAAAGCCAATTCTTAATCCTACATAAGGGAACATGGGCAAAGGAACACTAGACCCTTTGCAAAGAAACTTAGTAAATTTGAGTGATGATGTCCCCTAGTGTCTTGTTTGTCAGTCTCCACATTCCCCTAATTTTGGTCTTGTGGCTCAGTCTTTTACTATAAATCAGCAAGTGCAAAATGATGAAGATGTAATTGATAAATGGCAAGAAGATGTAACATGTAGCATCATTCATCTCTATGACAATGATGGAGAACCAAATGTTAATGAATCTAATCATGATTTTATAAGCCAAAGAGAGTTATATCATACATATCACCAACAAGGTTTTTTTGATGATGAAGATCAAGATGAAAATGTCATATGTAACACTTTGGCTACAACTAATCAAATCAACTTGAGAAAACCTTCCAATGAAGAAATTGATAGAATCACTTCAGAATTAGTTGCACAAGTCTAGAGTACTTACAATTTGAGAAATAGAGTTGTAAATAATACCCCCCCTTAAGTCATCTAGTATTTTTATCAAAGATAATGTTGAAAAGGTTACTCATGAAAATAAGAAGAATCTTCTTGAAGTTACTAAGATTAAGGAAAGCAAGAATAAGAAGTGGGAACCAAAGAAAAAGGTGCATTTCTAGAATAGAGAAATTGGTGAGCCAACTATCTCATAAAAGGAAACAAGATCTGAGGTTATTAAGCAAAAGGATCCATATGTTTTCCAAGTTCCTATACCTTCAAATGTTAGTGTGAAAAATATTGCTTATGATCCAATTGATATGATCTCAATGCTATCATAGATCACAGTCAAAATTCTTTTGGCAGAGATGTTTAGGATAGCTGAACATAAGAAAAAGGCTTTGTCTTGGTTAAGAGGGATACAAGAGAATAATTTTATTACACAAGAACTAGTAAGTACATTGCAAATCCTAGTTCTAGAAAAAGAAAAAGAGGAGAATGGGGTCATGTCTCAAATACCCCAAATGTACCTAGACAACTCATCAATTGCATATTTTTAGGATATTGATCCCTTTTTCTTAAGTCTAATCATAAAAGGCAGTACATTAAAAAATTGTATGATTGACTCAAGTTCTTCAAATAACATAATGCCTTTTAAACTTATGTAGGCCCTTGGTCTAGGATTTGATACTAGACAAGGTAGGTGTAGGGAAATGGATGCGAGAGAGGTACCTATCATAGGTACTATTAATGCTTTACCTTTTAGACTTGCTACATATCCTGATGAAGAACTTACCATGTTAGTCCTTATAGTAGATATTCCCCCCATTATGGGATACTACTTTCAAGAAAGTGGAGTGATGCAATGGGAGGAAGTATACAATGTGATTTATCATATGCCACTTTTTAGGTAAGGGAAAAGGCCATCAAGGTTAATAAAGAACCAAGAGTAACTCATATTTTTGTAAAAGATATTGACAAAGATACAACTTGTTTCATAGACATAGATTTGAATGCATTCAAAGCCAAATTAATCATCCAAGAAGTGGAAAAATTACCTGTACTAATTGAACAAGAAGTCACATGTTGCTTGGATTCCTCAAATTTGTGAAATATGTATTTTGATGGAGCAATTTCAAAGGAATGATTAGGAGCTAGAATTATTTTTGTCTCCCCGAATAAGAATACATTTAGGTACTCCTTTTCTCTAAATTTTACATGTACCAATAATATTGTAGAATATGAAGCTCGGTTGTTAGGATTGAAAGTTGCAACACATCATGGAATCAAGAAAATGCATGTTATTGGTGATTCTAAACTTGTTACCTCTCAAGTTAGAGGTATATATGTGTCAAAAAAAAAAAATATTGAAGCAATATAGGAATGTTGTTTGGGACATGATTGAGTCTTTTTATGCTTTTGGGATAATATGGAAAGGTAGAAGTAACAATAAGATGGAAGATCTATTGGCAAGTGTGGCCATAAACCCTGATGATATATCATTTTCTGGTGTATCTACTATAGAAGTACAGAATAGGCCTTCAATCCTAAACAATGTATATACTTGGAAAGTTTTTGAGGATCATAAAGATATCCTAAATTTTCTACTCAATGAGGAGAAATATCATGGACAAGAACTTTATTGTTGTACTTTGGTAAATACCATTGATAGGAGAGAAACAATTTTTGGGCAAGAGATCCTACAATTAAAAAATAACAAGGTACCCAAAGGTCTAGTTGTATTGGAAAGTGCTTTTGATAATCAAGACATGGTACACTCAAATGCACAAAATGACAAACCACAAGAACTGTAAGAAATTAATTTGGGTATAGTTGATTCCCCAAAAAAGGTATACATTGGAAAGACCTTAAACCCTGAGATCAAAAAGTCTTTGATTGATTTATTAAGAAAATTTAGACATGTATTTTCATGGTCTTATGATGACCTTAAGTCTTATAGGCATGATTTTTTCCAACATGTCATACCTCTTAAAGAAGATGTGAAACCTTTTAGGCAAAAGCAAAGACCTGTGAACCCTACTCTAGCCCCTAAGTTGCAGGAAGAATTATTGAAGCTCAAAGATGGGGGAATAATTACACCAATTAGGCATTCTTCTTGGGTGTCTAATCTAGTACCTATTAGAAAAAAGAATGGTGACATCAAGCTTTGTGTTGATTTTAGAAATCTGAATATTGCCTCTTTAAAAGATAATTATGGATTGCCCAATATGGAGGTTATGCTTCAACAAGTAACTAGTTCAGAATTGATGTCTATGATGGATGGTTTTTTAGGATACAACCAAGTTCTTTTTGATGAAAAAGAATAGTTCAAGATAGCCTTTACCACCCCTTGGGGAATTTAGGTGTATGTAAGAATGCCATTTGGCCTCATAAATACAAGAGCAACTTTTCAGAGAGCCATGGATGTTGCTTTCAAAGATTATATTGACAAATTCATGGTAGTGTATCAAGATGATTTGATTGCATATTCTAAGAAAGTTGAAGACCATTGCATGCATCTTGAAAATATTTTTCTCAAGGCTTTGGAATATGGAGTATCTTTGAACCCAAGAAAATGTACCTTTGGGGTCACAGAAGGGAAACTTCCAGGTCATATAGTTTCAAAAGATGGGGTTAAGATTGATCCTGAAAGGGTAGCAGCAATTGGCAAAGTCCAAAAGCCAAAAAATGTTAAAGGTATACATTCTTTCTTTGGACAAGTTAATTTCTTAAGGAGATTTGTGACCAACTTTGCTAAAGTTAGTAGGCCAATCTCAAAATTGTTCAAGAAAGGTGCTACAATAAATTGGGAAGGTGAGCTTTGTATTACCTTCCAAGAAATAAAATGTGCTATTAAGAATTCTCTAATGCTTAGGACCCATGATTATGGAAAGCCTATGCACATTTTATCTTTTGCATATTTTCATACTGTTGCAACAGTTTTACTTCAAAAAATTGAAAATGGGCATGAACAACCTATAACATTTTTTAGTAAATCCCTACAACCTATAGAATTAAAGTATGATATTAATGAGAAGTAGGCATATGCACTAGTCAAGGCTATCAAGGCTTTCAGATGTTATCTTGTAGGGGTTATTTTCATAGCATTTGTGCCAAGTGCAACAGTAAAGGATATTTTCTCTTAGCAAGAGGTATCTAGTAGAAGATGTAGATGGATTAATAGAATCCAAGAGTTCAATGTAGATATCTAGATTACTAAGCTAGTAAGGGGTCAAGGATTGGAAAAGCTCATTACACAAAAAAATTTGGATGCCAATCAAATCAATGCTGAAGATCAAGAGCTCAGCCTTAGCACATGTGATATGGAATACTATGATTGGTATGAAGATGTAATATATTACTTGTGACACATGCAATCTCCACCTCATCTAATAGAAAATGAAAAGAGAACTATAAAATTGTATTTAGTTAGATATATTATTGTAAATGGAATGTTATGGTGGAGAAATTTTGAAGGTGTACTGCTAAAATGCATTGATCAACAGAAATCTGAAAAAATATTAAGTGAGCTGCATTCAGGTATATGTGCGGGGCATTATATGGCAAAGACCACAGCCCACAAGGTTAGGAGGTTAGGTTTTTGGTGGCCTAAATTGTTTAGGGATGCTCAAGTTTTGGTACAAAAATGTGATTCATGCCAGAGGTTTGCAAGAAAATTCAATTTTTTTGGAAATACACCTTTGAAATCAGTTGAGGTCCAAGCACCTTTCCAAAAATGGGGAATGGATTTTATAGGTGAGATCTCACCTAGCTCTAGTAGTGGTTTTTCTAGGATACTAGTTGCAACTAATTATTTCAAAAAATGGGTTGAGGTAATCCCTATTAGAAATTCAACCAGAAAAGTAGTGAATAATTTCTTACTCAAAAACATCATTACAAGGTTTGGATGCCCTGAAAGAATAGTAACTGATAATGCTATGTGCTTTAGATTTGAAGAATTTATTTAATTCTATGAAAAATATGGCATCACTAGATCAATCTCATCACCCTATCACCCACAAGGGAATGGGTAGGTAGAATCTACAAATAAAAGTTTATTAAAAGTCATCAAGAGGACCTTGGATGATAACAAAAAGGCTTGGGACTCAAAAATACAGTTAGTTGTATAGGCTAATAGAGTGACAGTTAAGAAGGCAATAGGTGTATCACCTTTTGACCTTGTATATGTAATTTAGGCTAGGATGCCTAAAAATAATTTGATAGGTTTGTATAACTATATTTAGATGTATGATGATGACATCATTAATGGCATGCATGAGAGAATTGATGAATTGGGTGGATTAGCATAAACAAGAAAAGAAGCCTCTATAAGAAACATGAAATTGTAGCTACAAACAAAGCATTTGTATGATAGAAAGGTAGTAATTAGGCAATTTCAATCTGATGATCTTGTTTTGATATGGAATACAAGGCTAGAAGATAAAGGTAAAAATGGGAAATTTGATCCCCTTTGCCTGGGACTTTATTTGGTTGACTCCTCTTGGGGTGAAGATTCATACTTCATTTAAGAATTGTCAAGAAATCTTTTAGAATTTCTAGTTCATGGGCAATTTTTGAAGAGATACTTCTGTTAAAGGTATTTTTATTTCCCAAAAAATAGTATATCTTTGTAAATACTTGTGCAAATGTGTTTAGCCTTTGTATATATGTACATTTTGTTGTATAGTCTCTAGTTCTTGCTCACTTTTTTACGTGTTTGGTCTTCTTAAACCAAAAATTATAATTTCTTGCATGGATACAAGTTATCCATCATCCCCAGCCAGAGCCACTAATAGCTCCTTTTTCATTGATGAGAAAATTCTACATTTTGTGTTGAAATTTTTGATCTTTTTTTGCTAGGGTTATGATTATATTTTTCCCATTTATAGTTAAGCCTATTGAATTGCATAATCTCCATATTTTCCCTAACCCTAGGCCATATAAATGAGTGGGCTTTTATTTTCCTAAAGTACATTGTTTTCTATGATGTTATGATGAAGGGTTAGCAGAATATCATAGGCAAGCATGAAGGTCTTTTACGATCTCACGATTAACTTTTTTCGTGCTATTAGAGGTAGGATTTTGATCTTCCCCAATCATACGATGTCCTTTGTGTCATAAGGTTGTATGGCATTATATTTTTTTTATGAGATATTTTTTATAATGTTACAATAAAGGATTCATTGTGGCATTAGGAGCAAAGAGAAAGGGTAGTTACGATCCTATGATAAAGTGTTTCTCAATAGATTGTAAAGCAAAGGAGGAAGATCTACAATCCCACAGTGCTTATTGCATGATTGAAGGGTTTAGGCTTAAGAGTTAAGATGCTACAACAAATGGTTGTCATGTGATCATATAAAGGATCAAGGCATAATTGTGATGGCACAACATTCTATCATCGTAGGATTGTAAGGGTTATAAAGACAAATAGGTCATGAGTTGTCAGAATAGATGTCAATTTTCTGATTGGGCAGAGCCAGGGCCTAGCATACATATGCCAGATATGTTTTTTGTCAGCATTTGTGGGACAAAAAAGTTAAGTTGAATGATAAGTTGTGGTATCCGATCTTACGATAGGTCTTTCATTGTGAGATCTCAAGGTTTTGAAAAGGTTGTTTCGAGGTTATGACTAGGGCTTATTGTAAGATCGCACAGAAGGAATGATAAATTGTCGATGTTACAATGTAATAGTTTCAAGATGGCCATAACATCATAAAAGAAAACATGTTCTATTGTGATGGTACAAGAGGGGAAGCTTAACTATGATCATATGATTGTAGGGCAACAAAAAGTGACTTATGATGCTTTGAAAATGCTTGTCATAATATCATAGAATCTAATCTTGATAGGAAACATAATGACGAGAAAAGAAATATGGGCTTCTCAACCAATCAGTTTTGAATGTAGTATGAAAAGTGCATAGTTGGAAATTAATGGTGATGCTCCATGAAGTTGACAAAAAGGATCGAGATCATTTTTCAAGCATGTTGAAATCAATGTAACATAAATGTTAATCTACACATATCAACTTATAAGATCTTATTTTCTTATTATCACAGTTCACCATTTGCAAAGAGAAAGAATTTGAGTTTATCCTGTGTTTTCTATACATTCTAAATTGTTGTTTCCAAATCTTGTAAGAGACAGAATATCTCCAATTTTGGGCAATTTAGTTTCAAATTCGCAAAATGTCAAACCAAGAAGTGGAAGAAATCTAAGCCTCAGAAATGGCAATCTTCAAGACCTCAAACTCAAAGGGAGTTAAAACCAAACAAAAGAAGCCTAGCGATTCCTGGAATAGTTGATAAAGTTGTTTCTAGGATCTAAAAATGCAAACTCTACTAATGATCATACTTTCTTTGATCCATATTCTAGGTGCAGAGATGTCAAGTGCCCTAACATTACTAGTTCTAAGCTCTTCTACTTCTTCTATTGCGATAGGGAGAAGAAGGTCCCTATTTATAATTCATGGAAGAAGAACCTTGCCAAGCTGATTTCACCAAAGGTTTTCATGGATGTGGACTTGATGAAGGCCCTATTCCAATGTTACAACCCTACCATTAAGTCTTTTCACAGAAAGGATGGAACTATTCTATGTACTCTAGACCAAGAATCTTTCATTGAAGCTTTTGGATTAACTGGAGTAATGGGTCAGCCTGTACATTTGAAGGACTTATAGAGGAGATTTGAGGAAAACACCAATGCTTTCATAGGGGCCTAATTGCTGCAACATGTTCTTGATTATTTGAAGAAGGTGGGTGATTACCCAAAGAAGATACAAAAGAAGATGCCCCTGGACAAATTCAAAAGTTATTTTGTAAAGACTATATGGTGTCCAAAAGTTTGTAGGAAAGGATGGGTCTAATGAAGTTTGGGGAGTAGAGTACATAGGGACTAGGGATGTACAAGATGCCTATCATGCCTATGAATATGACTATGTTAGTCATATATTAGATATAATGAAGGAGAACATTGCCAGAGCTAGGACTAGAGATATGAGAGAATTCACCTTCCCCTATTACTCATTGCTAATGCATTTGATCCTCTAAAAGAATGTGGGATATATCAACTCTGATTTTATTGATCAAACTTTTGATTTAAATGGAGATTTTCCAGTGCAGCTATGGAAATGGGTATGGGATAGCACTTATCAATTTTCTAATTCTATGTCCTTTTTCAATAATTTTAGTGTTGTTATTATGAAAATGTTAGACCCATGGTATTTTAGAGCCCCTAAAATATTGAAAGGACTTTTAAGACCAACCCTACTACCTAAGTAAAAAAGGCTAGATCATAATTGGGGTGATATTTTTCTATTTCCTACCTTTTCCCTAATGAGAGTCTATGGTTGTCCCTAGCCACCCCATATTTTTTCAAAGTTAATTCCTCCTAAATTAGGAATAATTGAATTTATTTGCCAATTATTCATGGTTAATAGAGAGTATCTAGGCCCTAAGGTGCATAGGGGAACATTTTTCTGTAGATGTTTTAAAATTGGTGATTTTACCATTGGCAAGGAGGCCCTAGATTATGTTCATGCTTTCCTACACCAATATAATTTATGCGCATGCCCATATAGAATGTATGACTCTAAGGGATGGATGATGGCAACATTGAAAGAAATGAGAACTAAGTATTTCCCAATTCCCAAGAGCTACCCCATTAAAACATCATCCCAAACATAGTAGCAGAAGGGGAGGCAATTGAAAAGCTTTCAAAGCTTAATGATGTTGTAAAGGTAGAAAAGGAATTAAAGAGAATTGATCCGAATTCCTAGGTTTTTACATGGATATCCCTTACCCCTAGAGAATTAGAAAGATGGTCATGGACCATGCAGAGATCATGACCAAGATGCCAGAAGGTCCAATGGGGGATCAAGAAAAAGTGTGCCCTAATAGCCTGCAACCTGATGTGACCCTTGAGGTTGAGGAGGAGGATGCACCCCAAGCATCTTGGATGGAAAAAGGGCACATAATGTAGAAAATTGTGTAGATCCCTCCCTAAGTTAGGCAAAAAAAATTTGCAATTTTTTTCAGGAAGCAGTCAGTATTTTACTAACATAAGACAGAATTACCTCCAAACTAGAGCTGATGCAACAGAGAACACTTTGATAGGCATAGAGTTAGTTGAAGCAAGATTGGATGATAGGATCATCCAAGCTCAGTAATTTTTGGAGGATGATGAATTTATCAAATCCAATGAATTCAAGAGCTTTTTATATAAAATAAAATAAAGTGAGCTCATCCACAAAATGAAACCTAATGAATCAGATGAACAGAGGATGGAGTTGATTGAAAAAACTGCAAGCCTATGATCCTGAAAGTGAAGTAATAACTTTAGAGGAGGCCAGGGATCTAGTCCAAAGAAGTGGTATGTTGCTAGTGCTTGGTTGGGACTTGGAGCAAGATTTCATGCTTGATCAAATTAGAATATAGGAAAATGTCATCTCCTATGAGGTAATTGGTGATGAGGGAATGAAGAGAGGGATTGGTTTCAACATTGATACCAAGTCCTTGGTAGTTTGGAGCATGGCCCTAGCTTCTAAAAAACCTAAATTGATGGTGTACAAAGCACACAGCAGGGCAACATGATAATATTGACTCTATAGGGCACCTCTGGCATAGAGATCTCCAAGGCATTAAAACATTTTTCATTTATGAATGAAGCCAAGGTAGAGGAAATGGAGACAAGGTTGGCCCAACCCATACATGACTACATTGATGTCAAGAAACTATATGAAAATGAGCTCAGAAGAAATCATGTATATAAGGAAAGAATTTTTGAGCTTGAAGCTAAGGTCCAAACACTTGATGATGAAATTGCATCCCTTAGAGAGCATCTAGCATAGGTAAAATAGAGAATGGCTCTAACTTAGGGAGAAGAAGGACAAGGGATTTTAGTGCCAATTAGGGATATTACTGATGCTTTTGTTCAGATTGAATATACAGAGGAAGATGAGTCCTCACAACCAAGGAGAATGAGCATTGACACTCAATTAGTCTAGCAAGGAGGAGATGTAAGGATAGAGATCCTTAGAAGTATGATAAGCCATAGGGTTGATGTCCTAAAGAATGTATCACAATAGGCTTATAATTCTTTTGATGCTTTACAAAGTGTTGACCAGTTTTGTAATGAGGCACTCTCATGGTTAACACCTACTTTTGGTCTATGTGGGCCCTACATTCAATTTTTGGATAGATTAATTGTGTTGATGGCTAAAAAGCTAGATATAAAAGATAAAACTATCACTATAAAGGAGAGCCTAGAAATAGTAAGACAATTAAGTGGCTTCTTTACTGGTAAATTACAAGTTATACAAGGTAAATTGAAAATTTTGACTAACAGAGTAGGACATTGTATACCATCAATACTTGGTGCTACCATTGTAGTAAGGGACTAGCATGAGTGGTCAACTTCTTTTGATGACATTTTGACCTGTGAGACTATAGTAGCAATTTTTTAGGATACCTCTGATTCCCCTTTCCATACTTTGATTGATTCTCTTTTTAGGGTAGAGATAAATTTGAATAAATTTATTGTTGAATCCAAAGCAATTATGGATGCCAGGTGGACCAAGGCCACTCAAGACTTACAAGAGGTAAAGAATACTAATTGGCCCACCAAAAGAGAGATTTACATTTGGGAAGTAGTAGGTGAAATAAAGGCTCTACTAGAATGAGGTAGCTAAGATTTTTGCATATGAGGCAGATAAAGTACAAGAAGAAGAAAAGGTCAAAGACTCAACATTAATGTTTTTTTGCTTCCTTAGCTACTTATCTTTTTTATCGATATTTTGGGAGTCATCTATGTATTTATTATGTACATCTTCCAAAAGATTTTGTTTCCATAAAAATGTTGACATGTGTCCTCCTCTCATATGTAGCTTGTTGCATTCCTATTTATGGATTCCCAAGATGAGAAGTAGAGGTTGGTTATCTATAGAATTTTCATATATGTCATATTATTATTTTTCAATCCATCCAGAGTGTTATGTAGTTACTTGAATGAGTTATATTATATGCATATTTGAATACAAAAAAGAAAACATTCTAGAAAAGTGGTTTTATCCATGCGTTATATTCTAAGTTTTGTCAGCAATTTTGAAATTAAATAGAAGAATTTATCTTTAATTATCATTGTCTTTGAAGTCTTGTCTGTTTTTCACATATCTTTAGCTTTGAGACTTAATAGATAAGTTTTTCTCTTTAGTTTAATGCAATCTAAATGGTTGTATATCTCTTATTAATTATTGCTCATTTAAAAAATTGGGTAATTGCTTTCTATAATATATAAGTTTTAGGGTTTATGAAAAGGATCAGAATCAGAATGAAACTAAAAGTTTAATGTTGACTATCTTAATCACAAGTTGATTATAAAGGTCTAAATTGCTAATCATTGACTCTATAGCCCAATGGATAAGGCACTAGCTCATCCATGAGTTAGAAGGCATACTGGAACATTCACATAACTATAGGAAATTTACACAACAACAATATCAATTTCCCATTTTATGTGTTAAAGATCTAGAAGTGTCATTCATGGCTTATTTTTTGTTACTTTCTTTGGTTGTAATTAGCTTCTACAATTAGGAAGTTTGTCAAGAAATTATATAAGAATATTGACCATTTCTACTATAGGGGATAGTCTTGCATAGAAGAGTATCAAGTTAATAAGATAGATCCCTTAGATTTTCCCACCTTGTCTTAGCAGAGCCTAAAGAGAAGTGAGTTTTTATGACTCTATTAATTGGCACAGAACCAAGATTTAGCCTTGCTAAATATAGTATTTAGCTCATCCTTAGGCTAGTCCCTATCTTTTTTTCTTGGTATCAGGTTTTAATCCACCTGATATGTTCTCTACAAGAAAGAACTCCAACAGAAACCATATTACCACCTTTGACCACATCTCAACATTTAGAAGCATCCCAATTCCTTTACTCATTATTACCTCATGAGGTGGGCTCTTCTCCTATTCCTCAGCTATTCATAACAAATAATGTCATCAAGATGGAAGTTGTTCCATGGAGAGAACTTAATATTATCAATCCTTTATAACCTCCACATCTAAAAATTGTATTGTAGTTACTTTAGGAAAATCAACAAGCATTTTCTTGTGACTACATAGACATGAAATGATGGGATCCTAAGCACTACACTCAAAAGATCTTCATTAGTCCTAAATTCAAACTTTTCTATCAGCCTCAAAGGAGACTCAACCCTATTTTAAGGGATATAGTTAAGAATGAGCTATAGAAGTTATTAAGTGTTGGTTTTATCTACCCCATCTCCTATAGCCAATGGGTCCCACCCCTAGTTATAGTACCAAAGAAGGTAGGAAAATGGAGATTTTGTGTGGATTACAGAGAGCTCAATTCAGCCACTAAGAAATACCACTTCCCATTACCATTTATAGATCAAGTTCTTGACAACCTAGCTAGCAAAAAATATTTTTATTTATTGTATGGTTTTAGTGGTTACAATCAAATATGAATAGGTTATAAGGACCAAGAGAAAACAACCTTCACATGTCCATGGGTAACTTTTTCCTACTCATTCCTAACTTTTTACTCGTGCAATCTTCAACCATATTCTAACAAGATGTAATAAGTATATTTTCTAATATATCTATTGATTGTATGGATATTTACATGGATTATTTTACTATTTATGGGACTACTTTTTACGAAGCAAAAGAAATCCTAGAAAATGTACTTAAGAGATGCCAAGACTATAACCTTTCCCTAAATAGTGAGAAATATTTCATGATGATGGAAAAAGGATTTGTATTTGATAATTTTATTTCATCAGAAGGCATCCAAGTAGACCCAACAAAGATTGAGGTAATCGGTACTTTGCCCATGCTTAAGAAGCAAAAGGATGTGTGAAGTTTTCTTGGACATGTCAGGTATTATAGAAGATTCATAAATAGTTTTAGTCAACTTGCAGCACCCCTTTATAACTTGTTAAAATAGAATTCTAAATTTTACAGGGATTCTAAGTGTACTACATATTTCCTACAATTTAAAGAGGTTCTCACTACACCACCAATTTTGAGAGGGTCCAATTGGGGAATGCCTTTCCACTTTCATATAGATGCCTTAGATTATTCTATAGGTGTTGTGCTAGGTCATAAGATAGACTTAGTTGAGAAATTTATTTATTTCATCAGTAAAATTTTGTAAGGTGTATAGTTCAACTACACAATCATTGAAAGGAAGCTCTTGCAGTTATAAATGCACTAAATAAATTCAAGTACTATATTACTAGATATGAAATATTTTTTCATACTGACCACTCTTCTATTAAGTACCTAATTAATAAGAATGCAATAGTAGGAAGATTACCTCATTGGTTACTACTTATGCTAGACTTTGATATCACAATAGTAGATAAGCCCAACAAGGCTAGTGTAGTAAATAACTTTCTCTCTCAGTCGTATTTCCCTGATGATCCTACAGCTATTAATGATAGTTTTCTAGATGAACATCTCTTTTTTTGTTACCACAAAATCCATGGTATGTAGATATTTCTAATTACCTAACCACAAAAAAGATGTGAGTTCACTTCTCTACTAAAGAAAGGAAGTTATTAGCTAAGAAGAGCTTTAACTATTCTTGAATTTTTGAATTTATGTTTTATAGTAGTCCTAATCAAGTAATGCATAGGTGTATAAGGGAAGATGAAACATTGTTAAAATATTCAAAATGGGAAGAATACTTCTGAGAGGAGGGGCAAATTAGAAGTAACTAGTTTTTATCATTTTAAATCATTTTCATCACATAACTGAAAGTAAACTACATGAATATAAACATTTAAGCAAACATGAAATAAAAGTATGCATCAACACATGACACCAGGAATTTGGTAACCTAGAAACCCTCCAAGAATAAGAAGGTAAAACTAGGGTGGGGATGATACCCACAAAATCACTATAGCAATAATTGTTTAACCACTTCTGATGGTCTGCCTTGTGAAAGGCCTGCCCTATTAAAGGCTTTACACTATGTCAATAGTGACCTGGTTAAAGGATTTACAAACACTTTACAAGAAGTGTCACCCTATTAAAGGATTTATAGTAGGCTATTAAACCCACTTAATTCAATAGAATTTTCAGTCACCTTCTCCAAAGGTTCTCCACCCTAGCTGTTAAGCTAACCTATCAATATAGGATTTCCAACATCTAATACAATGGCAAGAAAGTATTAGAATAATTAACTTGACAGTATGCAATCTTTAATTGCTGGATTTAGGCCCTTGATCTGCTCTTTGATGTGACCCTTGCTTGATCTGATCTTTGTTCTTATCCATTGTCCTGTTCTAACCAACTAAATGCATAATTGTTGCTCAATTCTCTAAGTCTATGATGCCCCTATTGTTTGCTCTGTTCTATAATTTTTTATCTACTTAGCAACTTCCTTCTAACTTCTCTTCAGCATCATAAAATCATGGGGTCTAATCCTCCTTATAAAGACTTCATAGACTTAGGGTTAGGTATGGATCTATGATCCATATTGAATCTTGAATTCCTTCTCATTCCTTGCATTTTTCTCATTGCTTGCATGCCTTCTCCATTTTGCTGATTGGTTGCATGGTGATTGCATAGGAAATATACAAGATTCATTCTTATCCTTGTTTTCCTTCAAAATCTTTCTATGTCAGCTCCAAAAAAATGGTTTACATCTGAGTTTGTGAGGGTACAAACTTATATGTTGATTATGTGTTACTCGGCACATACTGGACTACTGGTGCTCAGCACATATACTATCTTGGTTTTCTCAGCACCTATTGCATTCTATCTTTCTTGGAACATGTATGATTCTATCTCACTCAGCATATGAAACATTCTAACTTGCTTGGCATCAATTGTGACTTGGAACCTATATATCACTCAGCATGTATTGCTTACTCGGCACCTAAAGTCACTCTGCACTTATTGAAATTCTAGCTCAGCACATACTATAGCTTGGCATACATAGTGAAATTGGTTAAGTGTGTTGACACTCGAATGTCAAAACCATTCTAAGACCAACAATCTTCCCCTTTGACATGAGTGTCAAAAACACTTAACTATGCATTATTGAACTGACCTTATGATTACATTTTTCATTTTGCTTGGCATATATGTAAAATTTCATAAAAATTTCAAAATTTTGTAAGGAATAATATGCCTTATAACTCCCCTGAGATGATTGTTCCTTATTCATTCTTGAAACCAAAATTCGGTGCTGATGTGCCTGATACTCTTTGTCTTTTGCCCTGTTCCTATATTTTGTACCTGTGTTCTGTATATGATCTATTAGAGCTATGGAATTCTTGCATTTTGTATCAAATCTTATATTGAATAGAGTTATCTTCCATATGATTGCCAAAATTTTGTATCTCTCCCTCACTTTGTCTTATTACTTATCTCCCCCTTTTGGCTATCTACAAGCTTTCCTTTTTATTCTCAAAATGAATGAGTGAATGTAATCAAAATTTGTAGTATTCTCCCCCTTAGTTATATCTTAATTAAAATATTATATCTCCCTTATATCTCCCCTAAAACATATATCTCCCCCTTTTTGACACTAATGTCAAAGGGTTCTAAGGAGTAATACCATACTTAGCCAAAAAGTTACTATTTACCTCCATTATTATTTTTAGAGCTGCATCCCAATTCTCCAAAGCAATGTCTAGTGATTTGTGCTAGATGGAAGTCTCTTTAGCAAGGTGTACAAGTCCATCAAGTGTAGAAAGATTAGGATCTTTCTTTAGAACTATTTCTACATATACTTGCTCCTTGTGGAGGACTTCCAAATGTGGGGTGATAGAGGATTGAATTTTCATCAATTTAGCCTTTATATTGGCTTCCTATGCTATGAGTATAGCTAACTCCCTTTGAGTGTAAAGTGATTGTGCAAAACGCTTCTCACTTTGAGTTGGATTTAAGGGTAACTTCATGCTAGAAATATTAACATTTTTCTCCAAGCTCAATATGTGTTGGCTAGTCTCTTGTGTGAAGTTGGAAAGTCACACAATTTGTTGTACAATGAGAAAGTGTTCTTAAGTACAGTTTTGACTTTTTCAAGTTTCTTAGCCAACTCTACCTGTGATAATGCTATATCACCTAATATCTTTCCATTTACCTTCCCTTGAAATTTTCTTTCTGACCATTCCATGAGTTTAGCATTAGTATCCTAGTTTTCATTGGTCACCTAGTCAACTATATCTAGTAGTTGCTCCATTATGGGCTTTCATTCATCTGGTGACTAAAAGCTAAAGGCATACATGCAGATTTCCTTAATTTCATTCAATGCTTTCTTGTGTTTATACTCTTTTTTGAGTATCTCCTGCCTTGTTCTCCTATCCAATACATTCTACATCTCAGTTATCTACTCAATGGTTATGGTCTTGGAACCATAAGGAGGTATAATAATCCCTTCATCTAGCTTAGGATCTCCATTGTGAAGTATCTTGGAAATTTTTTTAGAGCTCAAGCCTGGTGTTTGTACTTGCAATGATATCATTTCAGTGCTCGGATTTTGAAGAGTTTGTGTAGGAGTGCTAGTTTTTGGTAATTCAATCAATGTCTAGATTGTAGCTTGCTCCTCATCTTTTGTTTCCTTCTTTTCCTCTTCTAATTTGCCTTGATCAATCACAATTATTGGGGGTGGGCCTATTATCTATACTATGGGATTAGATGAAGAAGTTTGTCCTGTTGTTCTTGTGTCTTCCCCTTTTTCTACACTCATCATCTGAACAGTATCACTTGTTGCACTTGGTAGAGGTGGTGGAAGCATCAAAATTTTAGTGCAAGTAGTTGTATAGGTGAAAGGTGGTTCTTGTGGTTTCACATTTTCCCTTTATGTTTCTTCTACTACCTTCTATAGTGCATCAATACTTACCAATACAGGGTTTGTGCATAACTATGCCTATAAAGTAGATTGGTGAAGGATCTTGGAGAGATCCTCTACAGTTAGGGGATTGATGTTCTGAGCTGAATTTTCAATAACATCCTTAATAGTTATTGTCTCTATAGGTGTGATGATTACATGAGGAGGACTAGGAGGTGGCATTTGTGTGTCTTGCACACTTTGTTCCTCTTGTTGCTCTTGTTGTTCAATTGTTTCCATGTCTTATCTCTTAGCTAATTCCTCCTCTTCTTTCTCTTTATTCTCTTCCTCTCCTTTTTCTTCCTCACCTTTCTTTTCCTCCTCTTTCTTTTCTTCTTCCTTCTTCTCTATTCCCTTTGCCTCTACCTTCTCCTTAGTACTAGCTTCTACCTTATTTTCCTCTTCATCTTTGTCATCGGTCACCTTGTAAATTGACTTCCACAATTGTGTGGATTTATTCACTACATCCTCAATATTATTTTGTAGGATGTTGAAGGCTCTATACTTAGGTGTAAATTTGCCACCATGTTTTCTATTTTCCTTTATTATTTGACCTTTTTTTAGGTCAGGCATCACTTGGGCTAAAGTAGATTCTCTAATCTCCTTCTCCATTTTCAGACAATAATGCCATTTATTTTCAACTATCTCATACAGTTCCTTGGGCATGGTATTGTCAAGTTCTAGAGGTGTGTTTCTGAATTCTACCATCATGGCATACACAGATTCCTCTACTTTATTTTGCTCTTCTCTACTAATTTTATTAAAATCAAGAGTCTTTAAATCATTTAAATCTACATTCCTAATCTTTTCACAAAGTTTATCAATTTTAGACTTAGGAGGATAGCTTACCACTCTAAATTGGTTGATATCCTCTAACTTTGTTCTTTCTTCATCATCAATATCTGGCTGTGCCACATACTTTCTTCTTTTCTTTGGCTCTTTAGGAGGGTGTTTAGTGGCTTTCTTTCTCTCTTTTTCTTCATCTTTTTCCTTTTTTGTTGTTACCCTTGTAGTAGCCTTTGTTATAGGTTTCTTTGGTTTTTCTTGAGTGGGCTTTGCTACCTTCTTGGCCTTTGGCTGAGCTACAGGCTAAGTTTTAGCCTTTCTCTTCTTTTGCTCAGCTTGAGTAGGTGCTTCCTCAACCTCTTCTTCCTCATCACCTTCCTCCTTATCTTCTCCTAAGCCCTATGTCAACTCCATAGGCCCTTGCCCTTGCTCTTCTTCTTCCCCACCTACTTCTCCTTCAATATTTGCTCCAAATTTCTTCTTTATTTTCTTCACTAATTTATCTTTCCTCTTGATAACAGAGGCTATCTTCAAGTCTATCTCAACCCTTGACTTGACCACATCATATGTGCTAAAAGGTTTGGCAACTTTTTCAATATCTTCTCCAAGTAGGATAGTGATTATAGCTAAGGCTTGGTCCACATCCAACTCATAGCCTAGTGACCTAAGCCATCTTACTCTTGGCACTACAGCTTGAATGTATGTGTAGTCAATGTCAACCAAAAAGCATATGTCATTGACATGTTGCTCTACCAATGAAACTGGTATTCTCATTCTTTTCTTCATGGATTTCTTAATCTCCTCAAAATAGCTAGTCATCTGAGCCTCAAAATTATCCTGATCTGATCAATGAACTCATTGATTTGTGTGATTGCAAACATGTTGGAATTCCAATTTACCTGCCTAATTGAAAGGAATTCTTCTATCACATAGAAGAATATGTAGACTAATACTGATCCAAATTTGCATTTTTCTCCCTTCGATCTTCTTATTGCTCCCAAATTTTCATTTATTTGCTGAAGCATTAGTTCTACTAGATCATAGGTATGATCTTTCTTGACCAGCTTGTAAGCTACATCAACAGCTACATAGGGTATTTTGTTCAGTCTACTTGATTGGTAGAATTTGTGTGAAATCACTCTAACTACAAAGTCAACTAGGGGTTCTATTACAGTGTCAATGGTCATTCCTCTATTGTTCTATTTGGCTCATGTATTCTTCTCAATGGCCTCCCTTCTATCACTTCTCAAGTTCTTTGGTTGATCTAGGATTGGGAATCTCGTAACTCTATGTACTATCCTTTTGGTAATCTTAATAGGTCCTATCTCTAGCCATAGATAGCCATCATGAATTTGACTCAAAACAATGTGAATCCATTCAGTCTTGAACGCTATGGGAAAAACTAGGGCATTTGTCAAACCCTTTTTCTCAACTATCTCAAATTCATTTTTTCAGTATCCTATTATCACCTAACTTTTCATAGGCTTGGAAGATTTCAAGATCACCTATGGCACCAATTTTTTAGTTATAACATTTTCTCACATCTTGGACCATAACTACTTTGGATGGGATAATGGATAAAGAACTGGCTCGGTTGTTCTTATATGCAACCTTAGGAATGTGTTTGAACTCAGGTTGTTTGACTTCGTTACTAACTAATTGAACCTCATGACTCTTTTTTCCTTTGGAGTTTTTGGAGCTTGATGTTGTTTTACTGAACTAGGGTTTAAATATGTAATAAACTTTTAACACTTTGTAGCTTGGTACCTAATAAATACCTTTAAATCGATGAGTTTGTGCTAAATTACTATTGAGATCCATGCAAATGGCTATTAGGTTGCTACTTGATCACTTCTTCACTCTTCTTTTCTTTGCTTTGCATTTGAATGGTGTAAAAATGAGTGAAATTCAACCTTATATGATTCAAAACTTGGCATTTATTGCATAATGCATATAGCTGTAAACTTAGCACTTGAAGGTTTCAACATAACTTGGCATCTATTAAATTTCATTCACTTGGCATCAACTATCAACTCGGTTGCTACTAGCAACTCGGCATGTAATGGAGCTTTGCTTGGCATCCAAGGGTAACTTGGCAACTTCTTCAAAATTTTGACTTGGCATCTTTTCTCATGCTGATTTCTTCTTTACAGTACTCCATTGTTCTTTGGGACTGATGTAGGATATAGCTTTGTATACTAGTCCCATACATCTTTCTTTTGCTTAGTTGGATGAAGTGTGATCACTTGACCTCTTAGGTGAAGTGATCCCTCCATATGATGTGTTGCACTCATCTTTCTTCTTCCAAGTCTTTTTCATTTTCCCTCTTATTTCTTCAACATCAACTTTCTCTTTACCCTTGTTGACTTCTAACTTGGGTGCCTTAGCCCTTGTTGGGCAGTTCCTGCTGATATGTCCAGTCTTCAAGCAACTAAAACATGTGGTTTGTCTTAACCACCTAGTGCAATTCCCTCTAAAATGTTTCCTTATGCAATTTTTAAGAATGTGTCCAACTCGTAACAATAATGATAGCTTTTCCTAGTAATGTAATCCCAATTGTGGTGGTGTGCACGGTTGTTTTTCCTTGTAGGTTGATTAGGTGTCCACATAGGCTTTGATTTGCACTCAAAAGCTCTATGTCCATACTTTTGTAGTTGTAGTAGTGACCATAAAATCTTGGTGTCCTCATGGTCTTGGTTATGCATTCATATGTTTGATGTCCTTTCTTTTTGCACTTGTGACAAAAGCTTACTTTCTTAGGCTTATCATGTTGATGACCATTCTTGCTCCTACACACATTAGAGGTATGTCCCTTTTTACCATAGAAATTAAAATTAGCTTTGGTTTTCTTACCTTTGTTACTCCTTTCTTCTATAGTCTTGGATGATTCTCCTTGCTCGGTGTAGGTGTAACCAAGTCTTGAAATGTCATTCCTAGATCTTGGTGATTTCAACAATTGTTCAAAGTGCTTGATGGCTTCACTTGATTTGTTGAAGCTCTCTACTATATAATTTTCTCTCTTCAACTCTTTCTACAATTTTTCATCCTACATTCTCAGAGTGAAGATCTCGATGTCCTTCATGTTTAGCTCATGATGAGCATTCATCATCTGGCTCAAGGTGTCC
The DNA here is from genome assembly GCA_028749045.1 of Cupressus sempervirens. Taxonomy (NCBI): domain Eukaryota; kingdom Viridiplantae; phylum Streptophyta; class Pinopsida; order Cupressales; family Cupressaceae; genus Cupressus; species Cupressus sempervirens. The sequence goes on along the minus strand of CM053784.1, from coordinate 70,935,797 downwards.
AGCTGCATGTTTGAGATTCTTTCAAACTCAATTGTCTTCTCTTCTAGTCTATTGGTAAGATTTCTCTTGTCATATTTGTTACCCAAACCTTTTACAGGGAGGTTTAATTATATTAATTATTCAAAAAGAGAGAGATTAGTCCTCAAGTAAAACCAAACTTTCTCTCTCTCTCCCCATACTTTTCTCTCTCCACGTACTCAAACTTTTAGAGAGAAGTTTATGGTTTGAGCTTGAGTTTTATTCCCCTCATTCACATTTTCTCTCTCCATGTACTCAAAATTTTAGAGAGAAGTATGGGTTTGGGTTTGGGGTTGAGTTTCACTCTTTCTCTCTTCAATATTTTCTCTCTCCACGTACCAAAACTAGTAGAGAGAAGTACAAGTTTGGGTTTGGGTTTTCTCATTCAAATTTTCCCTCTCCATGTACTAGCCATACTCTCTCTCCCCTAATCCAACATTTTAACCTAATGCTAACCTTGAGCTTTTGAACCTGAACTCCAAATTTCCAAATAACTATTGGTACAAAGTTGAAAGAGAGGATGGGGATGTTATTTACTTTTGGGAAAGGATGGATAAGATGCTAGGGCTACCAATGGAAGAGTGGCTTTGCCATGGTAGGAAGATTGTTAGAAATTTTGTGTTGCCATAAATGCTAGAAACTGTAGGATTGTATTCTTAGGCATGTTAAAAGGATGTATAGTCTTCCCAAACTAGTGTAACAGTACAACCCATGTCTTCTAATGGGGGGCTCTTGGTCTATCTTACATAGTTGGGCAATGCTTACACGATCATTTTTGGAGCTAGTAAGGTTTGCAAGAATATTTGTGGATATGTTGGATACTCAAAATTATAATGACCATCATGATAATGGGATATCATGATAATGGGATATGTTTCTTAAGCCTTTCAAAGGATCCTCACTGTTACTATCAAATTTTGGAGCTGCTTATGAATGTATGGGCATACCATAATGCAAGAAGAATGATCTATGTGAATCTAGAAACAGGACAATGCATGAGCAGCACAAGTTGAATAGTCCAAGAGAGGTCAGATGTGGGTTAAATGGTTTAATTTTAATGTTCTAAAAAGCATGGATTAAGATTTGATAGAAGAAGTTGATTCTAAGCACTCAACATGTCGGTGGTTGTGGCCTTCGACTAGAGAAGTCTGTTGGTAGTGAATATGTGAGAGGGAAACACACCACCATAATTGATGGAAATTGGAAAGGACGAAGAAAAGACAAGAACACTTTAACTATTTGATCAAATATGTTCCTCACAAATTGATAGCTTTGATAGAGCTTAGACCCACTATAATGGCATGTAACTATTTGACATAATGCTCTTAACTCAATGCAGTATCAAGTGTTAGATACGTGAAATATTTGAATTCAATTGTAAACAAGGCACGCAAACTATTTGATTTTAATTCCAAAAGCTGAGTTTTAATGTTTTGATAGGTAAGGCGCATGAATCATCTAATATATTACCTATTTTTAGTGATCAATGCAAACACAATAAGATGTGTAAACTATCATACTAGCGATCCATCTTCTTCCAACTACATTTATCTTAATATTCATCCATCTTTGTTGGGCGGTCTAAGGAAGACTTGCACAGGGTAAAGAGAATACAAACCAATGAAATATTATTGCTCAAGAGTGTGCAAGCTACTGATGTAGTAAGTGATCACTTGAAATAGTAACTCACGGCCAAGTGACACCTCAAACCCCTGCACACTAAATGGAGAGGGTGACTTATCATGCGTATCTTGCAAAATGCTATTTAATTTTGGATCTTCTATTCACAGTAGATTGTGCAGAAATTGTGCATCTATGCACAATGATAGTGATGTGCACCAAGAGAATTCCTACAACATGACAACTTAAACTAAGATCTTAGATGAATTAGATAATGGTGATGAAGAAATAGTGGAGGAAGAAAGAGATAGTGAGACTAATAAGAATTCACCCTAGATATATAATATGGTTGATTGGTCTAAGACCAAAGCTTATGAATGCCCTCCAACCCATGAGCCAAGTGGGAATTAAAATTGCACATTTTTTTTTTGTTTTAATATCATTCGATGAGATCATTTGAAAGCATGGATGTGATTATAAGATGAGCATGGAAAAATTAGGAAACATAGGTAGCAAGGGAACTGTTTGACATAATATGCCTGGCACGACATCAAAACCATCAAGAAATATGATGGAGGCTTAAGAAAATGACAATGCACACTATGTACTCGAGTGAGGTTAATACACTAGTCACCACCATTGTTCCATATCTTGGCGTACCATTCTCTCAAAGTCAGTGCTAAAAAATTTAGAAGAAATCATGGGGGAGATCTTATGAGTCAAAACTCATTTGTCATGTAGCTTGCAACCTATTGATATACCAAATATTACTGCATGGTGGTTTTGGAGCACTAGAGAACATAAAGCCAAAAATTATGATTATTTCATTTCATCTTAATGTCTCCTAAATGCGAGAAGAAAAGAAATGAGAAATGGTGTGTCTAGATTGGTGCCAGATGAAGCATTATAAATGTTTATGAAAGTGACCATTGACACACACTTGATACATAACTAGGGTTATTGTTAGTCAAAGCTAACATGCTAATTGTTGGACAAAAATACTTATGTTCAGAGATACACTTTGAATTGATAAATGGAGGTTATAGCCTGCTAAATGAAATTCTAAGAAGCAAAGTTAGGATTAGTTTACATTGTAAAGAGACATGTGTCACTTATTGTAAACAAGGTTAGGACATTGTGCTTTACTTTGTAAAAGGTTGGAATTGGTTGTGAAATACATTCCCAATGGAAGAATCCTAACTTTTTAGGTAGTTATGAACCTGAAAGGTTAGTTATTCTAGAATAGCTATAAATTCCTGAAACTCAATGTAATGAGGGACTTTTTTTGGACTTGGAAAGAGGGAACACTTATGCTCTGACAACAAAACAATTTTTAGAAAGTGTGTACAATTGATGTTGTTTTTTTTTTGTAATCAGTTATTTCTTACTTTCTTGGTGCAAAGAAATAAGGGAAGTACATTTGGCATTCTCTTTCTAAAGGGTCTAAATTGTTGAGGTGTTGATTCATTTATGAGTATTTTCATGGTATGGTGTGAGTATTCATGAATGATTGAATTAGAATTGTGTTGGTGAAAGTTCTCAAGCATAGTCCTTGATTGCTCTCATTAATAGTTTACATCATTTTTATGAAAATGTTGAAATCGTGTGGTGCATTCACTATCAATGGTTTTCCTTTCTATTTTCTAACTTCTACTTATCTTTATTGAAAAATCACATGTTTTATCTTACTAAGGAGCTGCCCCTCTAAACACAGAGGAAGGTTGGATATCAAAGGCCTATCCAACTATTGGAGAGATCAATTTTCCACCTACTCCATTGGGAAAAATTGTATATTTTCAAGTGACAAATTTGTTTACCAACAAATTTTTTGGTGACTCCATTGGGGAGACTAAACAAGAAAGATTGATAGTCACCTGTAATGAAGCACAATGGTGCTACTACATGAGAACATTTTTCCAGTTCTCCAACCAAACCTCAACTTTCAAGATACTCAAGGGGATATCATCTTAGACCTGAACACTCTAGCCTAGAGGTGTAGACGAAGTGCACAATAATATCATCAAGTAAATCAAGCTCTTGAGGAAGAAGAAGAGTTCAAGGAGATCTTGCGAAGAGCTCCTATTGGTCAGGACATAGTAATCATTGAAAGAATAGTAGTTATCCCAAGAAGAAATTGGCAAAATCTTGGTCACATTCAAGGGAAAATAAATCACAACCACTATGCTGGCTGACAAACCATACACCAGAGTAGACAAACAAAAGGGTCTGGTAGACGAAGATTTTGAAGCCCTTCAGAAGTTAGATTTCAAGCCAATCACTCCTAAGAAGAAAAAGTAGGTTAAGTCTGTTAGTAGGTCATCTTCACCAACAAAGGCTATTGTTTCTCTTGTGGCCTTTCAAGCTTTGATTCTTCTTGGTACTCTTGTACCTCTAGCTATAAATTTGCAGCCCTTGAACATTATTCTTCTAGCTATGGCACATCAAGCACCGTAGCCACCAGTCCCATGGGGAGCTACTATTAGTCATCTAGCTTTAGGGAACCAATTACATGACATGCCCGTTGGTTCTCAAAAAATCCTTCCTAAGTTTTCTAGTGATGGAAAAGTCACTATTGATCAGCATATAAGTGCATTCTTTACAGCAAGTGGGGCTCTTGCAATTCAACACAAAGATGTTTCTGTTTGCCTTTTTGTTGAAACACTCACATAAGCTGTAGTTGAATGGTTTGGTCAGTTGCCAGTTGGATCAGTAACTTCATGGGCTACCTTGATTCAAACTTTTGAGAGGAGATTTAAAACCATTGAGGATGAACATTTTCTCCTTTCCCAGTTGATTTCAATGAAGAAATAAATTCATGAGCCCATGCGAGAGTTCATTGCTCATTTTAATTAGATGGTGAATCAAATTCCTGTCAACAAAAGACCCACTGAAGAAAATCAAATCACATTCTTCCTCAGTGCCCAACCTTCTAATGTGAGCTTTCAGATATGAAGGGCATGACCTCCTAATCTGGTAGACAGACAACCTTTGGCTATTGAAGTGGAGGATGACTTGCTTATTTCAGGAAAGTGGAGTCATGACTTACAAAAAGGAAAAGGTTAGAAAGCTCCTATCTCTACCACTTATCATTTATATCAAAAATTGGCTAATGATCTATTACAACTCAAAAAGTAGTTGCCCTATAATCCTCCACCTTTGTATCAAGATATTCCAAGGAGGAATTATATGCCATATCAACAAAATAGACAAACTAGGTATCAACACAATCTAGGGAAGTTCCAAAATTGTTGTTAGGACCATATCAAATCATTATTGTGTTTCTAAATGGAGCAAACTAGCTATCTACAGTTGATCTTGTTTGATTCAAGTTACTAGTCAATAGTCAAAGGTTGAAATTGTACTACTAACCGTAGAGTAAAGAAGAGTTCCTATAGTAGTTCTCTTCTATTTCAGTAATATCTCTCCTACAACCTCTAGAAATGAGTTTTCTTCTCATTTAGTTCTTCTCTTTTAACTTTTCTCATGACCCTTTAATAAATGTTTTCTTCGTGAAAGTAATTTCTCTTCAATAAATTCCACCTCATCATTTCTTGTCTTTTCACCCATTAATTCATCATTCTCCACCCATGGATGATAATAGTAGATGTCCTTAGCAAATTCCCAAGTTCCTAAACTACTCAAAGTATTCATTTCTTTTTCTTTTTTTCTAACTTTTAGCTATGCCTCGTCACATGTGCAATTGTGGGACCAATTTCCAAATTAAGCTAGTGGGGAATATATATCATTTTTTTCTTATCTATTCATAAACTCATTATATTTTATTCTTTTATTCTTGTAAAATCTTACCTATACTTTTCCACACTTCTCACCATCCTTTATTTTGAGTGATGTGATGGTCCTTAAAGATTTATATTATTATTTTGCACATATCATGCAAGGGTGGTGTTGGTGTTTTAAAACTACTGAACAATAAAATGCTCAATACCAAATTGATATTACTCACACAAGCTAAGGATTAGCTAATTCTTATTAATAACTACATGTGCAAACCATTTGGACCCAACTTCAACAGAACCAAAAATGGTTTTCTACTCTTTAGGCTCTGTAAAACCAAGGTGGGTATACCCAAGGGATGATTCAAAGCAGGAAGCTACTGTATGAGAATTATTTTAGTTTCATTCTAATTCTCATCTCATATCCACAGACACATGCATGATTTTGACATTTTGGATAAAACACATCCCATATAGTAGATTTTGTGACAATTCTTCTATAGATTTGAAAGTATTCCCAGCAATAGTGGCTAAGTAAGGCTAAAAATTCCATGCAAACAAGTGTTGACCACCTTTGAAAATCTTCAAGAAAAGTAAAATAAAGTTGATTGTGATTTTATATTTAATACTTCTTCATGGTATACCTATCTGCAGACTGAATTAATTTGTTCAGTGCCTATTCCATTGGGATTCAGAGTCTACTATAGTTTTATGGATCTAAGTTGTTGCCTTACAACAAACATTATCAAAAATTCTTACTAAAGTTCATTCTTACAGATATCCTTTCTATTATCTTGACAATCCCATCAAATTCATCAAAGCATTTACTTAATTCATTGAATTAAGAGCAGTAATGAGTTGAAATGCAACCTAAATGAATTGCATTTAATTGAGCAAGCTTTACTCACAGAATCTCAAAATAACTAGATAATAGCAAAGGAGACAAAATTCAATAAGAACTGATAGGGGGACAACTTAAAATTTGTATTAATTTTCCTTGAAAATTGTATACAATTGTACTAAACTTAGAATGACCTTAGAAAGAAACACAAAGATCACTCCACATTAATGTATTCTCAGAAAATTTGTAGAGAAGATACATTATAAATTTTTTTCTCAAAGACTGGACTGAAAACATCCTAAGTATAAAACTAAAAATGCATTAGAAATTGGACCCTTCTCTAGCCCTGGAATCTCACTTATATAGTGTGAGATGAAACAAGCTTTAGGCATAGAGAATTGATAGTTGTCCTAAAGAAAAGACAGTTATGAGCAGCTATCACAAAAACACAAAGAAGTGTGTAACAAAAAAACTTATACATCAAACATTCCTTTGGTAGGCCCCTTCTCTATTACAATTCTTAGAATGAGAAAAGTACAATGATTTGATTCTTCTATCATTCTGATTCCTCAGATTATGTGGCTATCAGGCTTGAAAGTGATGAGTCATCTTTGGTTACTTGCAAATTCACTTTAACCTAGGTATTATATTTGTCTTCATCATCAACTATAAAGGTAATAGTCACTTTAGCATCATCTTCTACCTCGTTACCTTCTACCATCTATTCTATAGACATGAATTTTTCCTTCCATTCATTGTAGGTAGTATCATCAGGTCAATTAAAATTTAGGACCTCTCTTTGTACAATTATCAAAGAATTTCTGACTGCCTCTATATCAACAAAATCTTTTCTAATGATGTTATAGAATATCTGCACTTTAACCAACTCCTCATTGGTCATAGCCCATAATAAGTACCTAGTTTCATTTATGACATTATTCTTCTTGTGACAAAAAATCTCATCCAACTCCTTTTTCCACTCATATTTTTCCTTTACTTTATCAACAATTTTTAGAGCACTAGGAAATAAATCAAAATTTTCAACTATATACTTGGAAAAACAAATTATCACTCTTTTCTGAAATGAATCCTGTTTGTCATCAAAACCTTCTAATTTAGTCAACAAATCAAAAATCTTCTCTATTTGATGACAAGGCAATTGGATGACTGATATACACATAGCAGTGATAATATTATTTCTTTCTGTCCACTTCTGTACAAGATATCTAAATTTAACCTCATCTCTTTTGAATTCATCTCGTATTTCTACAATTCTTTCCAATTGATCAAAGAATGCTAGCCACTCAATTTTGTCTATCAAATACAGTATACCCTACCTTATTTTCTCTTCATATTGATTATTCAATTCCACATGCAATGCATACAATTTATTCTTTTCTTCAAAATCTTTTGCAATATAGAATTGTGGCCTTTTAGGGGTGTCTGGTATCTCAACAATTGGAGTTGACTTAAAGGGTTCAATAGGTGGCCTGGGGGGTATACAATCCTAGATCTACTAGACTCTCCTACTTTTCTTTTCCCAAGTTGCTTCTCCATTTGAGATAATTGTTTTTCTAGTGATTGTATCTGTTTACCCCTATCCTCATATGCTTTTAAAACTTCCTCAAATCTAGCATTGAGTTGCATAAATCTATCATCTTCCTACCCAAACACCACAATGCCAAATTTCATCATCTCTAAAGCCATTCCAAAAATATGTTTGCTACCAACCTCACCAATCTTGAATGTTGTTAGTGCACCAATATGCTCTACAGTGGAAGTTTCTTGCATTCTAGTTTTGTCTCTTTTTTCAATTGACCAAATTACCAGGGCCTGGTGGTCATCACTAAATTTGACTCCCCTATGGGCCTGCAATACCTCTTCTTTAGTTTTATATTGTACATCCTTTTCTTTTCTTATTGAATCAAAAATCATTGTGTTGGCTATGTCTCATTCTAGAAAAATGAGGACTCCTAATTGTTTAACTAATTACCTCCTAGCCTTAGGTGTAAATTGGGCAAAATCACTCAAAAACTTAGATTTTACCTCCTCCTTGATAACAGAGTCTAGTTTATCATCTACTTTTATTTTCTCACAAGTTTTTTCAAAATTTCATATATTCAATCTCCACAAAAATTGTACAAAAGCTCTAGATTTGACAAAATTCTCATCATTTATAAACCTCTTAGAAGCTTGGGCAACTATTGGATCTATCTCCTTACCTTGATAGTCAGCAATGGATCTATCTCCTTACCTTGATAGTCAGCAACTATTAGGTCCAAGGAGGGTATAGAAGGCTCTTTAGGTACTCCACCCTCCATAATCTGTCATAGTAACAATAACATCCCCTTATCCACCAATTTTCCTTAGCTGCTCACTTAAAGATGTTTCGTCATCTATTTGAATTGGGGTTTGGCTTGGGGAATATTGTTCTACATGGGAGGAAGATCCTTGCTCCAACTTTTGTCTCTTTGGGGCACTAGCTGCAGATGGGCTCTCTAGCCTTGGTCTTTCCTAAGGAGGAGCTTGTTGTACTTGTTGCACCATCACATATCCTACCCTCTTTTGTAAACTATATTGGCCAGGAGTTACTATGTTTTTGTTGTTTATTCTTCTCTATATTTCTGCAGCCTTGTCTAGATATGTAGCCTTTTTCTCATTCATCGTTTGTATTATTACAACAAAAAAATTCATCAATGCTTGCATTTTAGCTCCCTAATACTTTTTATCTTTCAAGGGATCATAGGAAGAGTCAAAAGCATTCATGAATTCCAAAGTTTTACTAAACAATATCCATTTTTGTTTTCTTAATCCCTATTCTTGTGAATAGAAAATGTTTTTGATAATGTCTTCAAGAAAATATACTTGTTGCACCATGTGGGTAGCTTTTGTCGTTTCTCTTCAAAGATCATAAAACCCTTTTGGATCAATAAATCTTGCATGGGACTCTACCATGTTATACTTATCCAAAAATAAGCTAAGGTGTTTCCATCCCTTTCTCAAAAAGAGAAAAACATGTACTACAATAGCAACCAAGAAGAAGGTACCTTTCTTGGGCAAATCTCTTTTATCAATGGTCCCAATCTGCCATAACAGCTCTATTATCCCTATCTTCAGAGGCACATGGAATGGTAGCACATGAGGCTTTTCCAAAAATCCATGTACTCTAATCACTATTGAAATGTTGTATGGAATTATATCCCCCTAGTTATGACCAACCAAAAGCCCTTTTGCATGGTCCTTCGGTCAGACCAATTCTAGCAGTGATTGTGGAATCCTAGGGCTATCTCCTCTCAAGATAAATCTAAGATTAGATGCAAAATATCTATCAAACCTCACAAAATTGGCATCTCTAGCCTCTAAGGTCATGTCAACAGTCCATAGTTGGACTAGATTCTTCTCTCCATCTTTGGTTACTTCCAGCTCCATGCCCTTAGAGAAATAAGTAACTCCCTTAAATAGACATACATGCATAAGCAATGAGTACCAACAAAATGGTTTGTTTACTTTCTTTTGGGTTATCCCTACCAAACCATTGTGAATTTTCTGTGCAAGGAGAGTGGAAAGTCAAGAATAGTACTCATTCCAAATTGGAGAGTCTAAGCCATGATAAGAACAATTGAGCCTGGGATTTGTTCTACTTCATCCATCTCAAAAATCTTACATAGAGAAAAATATAATTCTTGAGCCCTAAGATTGAAATGTCTCCTTAGTAATGGCTCTAGGGTGCTGGCAATAGTCATAGACAATGTACCAATCTTGGTAACATGTCCTTGCAATGGCCCTATCCTTAAGTATATCCTTTTTGCATCATACCTTGCTTGAAGGTCATCCATATATATGATTTCATGCATACAGTGGTTAGGATTTAAATTGAAAACTTCACTAATCAATTTGAGGCAAACCTTAAAATATTTACTCTAGCATGGTTCTTTACCCACCCCATAATAGGATCATACTTCTTAGCTAGATCAATTAGTAAATCACTATCAAAGAAAACTATGGGGACTATTAATTTCTCAATGTCAAACTTGCAAACATTACTCATAGGGGTATCAAGTTTTCATTCTAAAAACCATTTCTTAAACAACTCTAATCCTCTCATAGAGACTTGGGCATCTCTTACCCAATTAGTCTTATCATAGAAACCCTCTACTACAGCTACCCTAGGGTTCTTTGAGATGATCTCTCTTCCCTTAGTTATTTCATTTACTAATAGTGGGAATTGTTCAAGGAAATCATCATACATAGCCCTCTTAAGACAATAAGTTTGTCCTGAGAATTCCTTTCATGGAGGCATCTTGAAAAAACCCTAAGAATTATGTAACAAAAAATTCTTGAATTCTAAAAGTTACAGAGTACTTAACCATGAAATCACACTTCTCTCCTATTGAATCTCTACTATAATTTGATTGAATTTCTCTACAAAATTCTATGACCTAGCTCTAGAAGTTCTCTACACTCTGATAACCTTTTGCAATCTTGTGGTTCAATAATGGTGAGATCATGAATTATTTTTGGGCATTGAAGTCACATGAATGAACTCTAAACCATATTAACTTCTAGTAGCCATTATTCTCAAATTGCATTCAAATTTGAATCTTATCCATTGATTTCACCAGATCGAATGGCTTTAATTCAAAAAGAAACAAGCTTTATGACTTTAAAAAAATGGCCACATGTCAATCAAGAACTTCCCTACATTACTTATCTTTCTTGCATTTTGAAAATGTTGGGATGCTCTGACTATTGATCTTCCTCCAAGTCAATGGTTGAGATAAATAAAAACATTTTTGTAGCAACAAGTACAAGGTGTAACACAACTGGCATAATAAATCTTTGATCCTAGAAAACATTAATAGTTGGCCCTACTATGCCATGTGTCACATTACCACTTACCTGCATTCTTTAAATTTCTTGCATCTTGAAATTGTGGGCAAGAGTTGACCCTTGATCATGATTGAATTGACAATCACAAATCATCTTACTTTGATTATATCCAGTCAGCTATATTTGTCCAATACAAAGTCTCCATGTGAATATGTGCCTCCTAAAAAACCTCCACACAAGTGGGTCCCATATTATCTTCTAAGAAAGTGATCTCTGATTTCACACTTGCCACGCTTCAAGCTGGCATTTTCCTACATTGCTTAACTAGTGAGTATTTTCATGATGTAGGCAAGCACCAACCATCGATCTCTATAAAATTAGTGGCAACAAAGCTTAAACCCTTTTGACAGTCTGAGATGGAGGTACTGACATCACTATGGACACATGTCCACATGGTACTTGCCCACTTTGTTTAAATTTCTTGTAGGTTCTTAATACAAGCAAGTGCCCTTCATCAATTTGAACAACATTGATGGTGGGTCTGAATCATTGTCCTCTATGGTCCAATCACCCATTCTAACCAATGAAATAACTCCTTTTAATCCAACTCATCTGACAAGTCTGATTTCCATATTAACTATTAAAACCTCCATGCCCATGACATCATCACTCCCAACTTGGCATACACATCATATTTGACCAATGAACATGCTTGAATATTGTAGCTTTACAATGTGCCATGACTCAGAAAACTTTCCAAAACTTGGTCCCACCTTGCCACACATCTGACTTGCACTTCCCCGCATTTCTTAATATTTATGCAACTTCATAATGTAGGCATGCGCTAACCATAGATCTCACATAGATCAATGATAATGGATTCTTGTGCCCTGACAACATTGAATCAGCTAAAAAGACCAATGAGAAACTTCCTTTTAGTCTAGCTCATTTTAAAACTACCACAAAGTGTATATCATTATTATCCTCTGAAAAGGAAAGCCCATAATGTTAGATTGTGCTACATGTCTTGTTGGCACTTCCCTGAATTATTTAATCCTTTTGCATTTTATTATTGCAAGAAAGTGCTGGCCTTTGATCTAAATCAAATCAACAGTGCATAAAAATGAAAATAAAGTAATACATTCACTTAAATGATCAACCAATTATATTGCAAGATTTTTAGAATGTGCACTAATGGTACTGATAGGTCTACAAAAAAGGCTCTGACCAATTCTAACAATTCATTATCTCTATGGCACACTGATATTCTAACATAAGCCAGGGCTCTATGGCACAAAGGTTCTTGCCTATAATATTTAAAAACCTTGTACTTCAGTGATGTAGGAAAGTGCCCTCTGTCGATCTGACCAAGATCGATGGTTGGTAGAAAAAAGGTGTTACAGTTAAGATTTTAAATAATATATTTGCACAAACTACAATCAAAAGCAAGGATATAAAAGGTTTAACAAAATTATGAATTCATCCTTGCATAATTTTTTGAAACTTAGGGTAAAATGTCCTACCTAAAGTCAGTTTGAAATATTATTTTCAAAGGTTTTCAAAACTAGGGTAAAAACAAGATAAAGCACTAGGTTTTTCTGAATTTTACTTAGGGTCTCAACCTATTTTCAACAATTTTCAATGGTCATAATCAAGATTTTTTTTTTTTTACTAATGAATGCACAAGATAGGAATGGTGAAAAACCAAGCCAATGGGTGGCTAGTACAAAAGTCTGTGGTTATGTAATTATGAGTTGGTAATGTGTGATATATTCTTGATTTCCACTCATATTTACTTAAGAGATCATTTTCAAAATACTAGAACCTTCTGTATTTGAAATTTTCTTGTAGATTTTCATTTCAAAAACTCCTTGTTCAAGCCTAATTTTAGTGTGTTTGAATTTCTTGCAACATTGTTTTGTGGTAATTTGATAATCTAAAGATAGGAGGTGACCTTATCTGGTGTGAACCCATAATGCACAACATTTTGTTAAATGATCAATCTTGTATGCCACACTTCCAAGCAAGAGGGTGGCTTGATTATATTCAGGGGCTCACCAGTTGGGATGGTGAGGTTATATTGTAGTTTTTGATCACATTGAAGGAAGGAGTGGCCGTGATTAATGGATTAAGGGTACTATTTTCAAAGGTGGTGGCTGATGTTATGCATTTTCCATAGGAAGGGGAAGAGTTTTTAGAAAACCTTGATCTAGCAAGGTCTAGAGCATAGTTTACCCTACACTCGGACCCACCTCTAGATATTGACAAAAAGAAAGGTACACATAGAATTTCTTTGCCAAACCCATTTAGGAAATGTGCAATCCATATTATCAAATATTTCAATTGTGAGGGATAGAAGACATATTTTTATTCTATTCATTTCATTTTTTTAAGTTGTCTATGACATGAAGATTGGCCCATAAATTTTCTCAGCTTTATGTTCAACATTTTGAAGAATGTTGCTTTGGTACAAGAAGGTAAACTTAACTCTATTTCACATCATTTTTTAGTTAAGATAATTGTTCAAAAGGCTTTGAAAGAATAGCTAGAAATATCTTGAGAGGAATTTCTATCACAAGGATTTAAAGAACAAAACCTAAAGCCTATAGGGGTAAGAGTTGGGAAAATAATTCAAACTAAACAAGGGGTTAAGAAAATTATTATAGAACTTGAGCCAAGACCTTCCTCTAAGAAAAATTCTAGGGTTAGGACTCCTAAAGGTTCCACTCATCTCTCTACTTTTGGGTCAACCCAGAAGAAGGAACAAGAAAATACCTCTACAGAAAAGTATACTCCTATGTCAAAAAGGGTTTCTCAAAAAAATGTAGATAAAAAAAGAAAAGCTATTCCTAGTCCTTGTCAACAAACAAAAGGACAGCCTCCTATAGCTACAAACACTTCTAAGAAGTAGAAAGTACTAGTAAAAAAGGAAGAAACTATGTTGAAACTTAAACCTTTGAGAAAAAGGAAGAACCTACGTATATTTACCAGGAATCATTTGAGAAGTTTCTTGAGATAGAAAAAGAATAGGTTCTTGTGAAACAAATGACTAAAGAATTTATAATAATTGGTGATAACTATAGCCCTAAAGAGCATGCTTTTGGATTGTAGAGAAGAGGTTCATTCTCTAAGGGTCCTCAAACAATTGATAATTGTAGTGAATTATAAAATAATGAGATGTATGAGAAATGCTTTAAAATGGAAGAAGATGAACCAAAACTATCTCCTACAGCAACAAAGAAGAATTTGTTTGAAGAAAACCTGATGTTAACTTGGATCTTGTTAAAAAAGTACTAGAGAAGATTTTAAGTGAAAGATTGGATGCATTGACCTCTACTACACAAAAATGCAGTAACACTAAGAGATCCATGTTTTTATGGATGGATCCCATCAAAGGGATAAGTTTCAAAAATAATAAGTTCCTTGTTCTTCATTCAGCATAAAACTCTTGTATTAGTTCTATGGCAGATAAGTCTAGTTTTGTGTCTTTGTTATCAATTACTTTTCAGTTGTCCAATCAATTAGTTTCAAAGAAAGAACAATGGAAACAAAAAAATAAAGAAATGAGTAGGGTTATAGATTAGAATTATCAAGAGGCCCTTGAACAAGAAGAAAAAGTAGAACAAATTCATGTGAAACTCAACAAGGTAACATCCCTTATTCCTGAGTTAATGAGATGTAGGTCTCCATCTCATGTATATACCTTATTTATTAAAGAATTTTTATTGAATTACCAGATGACTAGCATCATGCAAGATAGGTCCCCATTATTGCAAGAACCTCTTCAGTTTTTCCAAGCTTTTCATAATTCTCCTATAGCCATTAAGGATTATTCTTTCCCCATAATTTAGTAGTCCCAAATGATAGAGCCTAGAATCCTTTATTGTACATTGGGGATATCCAATTGAGAGCTCTTATGTCTTAGATGCAAAATGAAATTATTCAAGAATCCCAAGCTAAGATACATAGGGAATTGGAGGGAGAAATTCCCCTCTATCTAAGACTAGAAACTAAGGACCCTAAAAGATGTTATTACAACTGGTTAAGCATTACACCTTTAGACTCAGGCAATAAGATCATTTACCCACTTCAGAATGCAACATTTGATGAGTATGATTAGTTAGCTAATGTTGAGTTTCTTGAAGCCATGAACTCCATCAAGTGGCATTAGATCAGTGTAACCAAGGAACTAAGAGATAAGGAGCCACATTTGCCTCTTAGTTTTAGCATGGCAAATAAGCTTGGACCATGGTATATCTCCTTGGGAAGAGTAAGATAGAGTTTATGAATTCCACTTACATTTGAGCCATCTTTTATTAATTCTCCTTTGTTAGAAGATTTAGAGAACTTAGATAATTATGATATGGTGGGGAAAGTGAACAGGTAGGAAAGTCACAAGGAAACTAAAGGATTTACTGGAGTTCTATCAAGGGAGGTGTTGGATAGAAATCAGCTACTAACTACAAGATGACAACTAGACTCAAGAACTTTATGTTTGTTTTGGGACTAGAAAAAGGTCAAGCTAGGGGGCAATGATGAGCCAAGTTTATGGTTATTTAGTTTATGGTTTTCTGGTTTAAGACTTGGTATTTTATGTGTTTCTTATAAACAATATTTAGAATCTCTATGTTTTAATGCTATGCTTATGTGTGTATTTGATACTTTTAAGACTAAAGGAATATAATGGATATACATGCATTAGGTGGTTATGTATGATGAAATCTCTTATTCTTTCCATTCTACATTAATGGGGTAACATTCTTGTAGCAATGTGATGAGGATAATGCTAAAGTGTGAAAAACTTATTATGAATCTTTATCTTGGGTATGTGTTGTGGTTTTGTGTATGCTATTTTTTGTAGAAAAGGATAAGTTGGTAGGCAAAGAAGACTCAGCATCGAAGTGGCATCATTAAGAAAAAAAACTACTTTCAAGATTCATAATGGCTCCATTATTTTCAGTTAGTGGTGGTTATTTTTGTAGACTAAGTCAATTCATTTAGTGGTTATTTTAGAGGAAATTCAATGGTCATGTGTTCCTATATTTATGCGTATTTGAATGTGATATACTCCTAGATTAAATGTTGTTGTTTCTCTTATAACTAAAAGTTGTATTCTTGAATGGGAGGATCCTAGTTCTTAGGAGTTTATTTTCTAGTTTTTTATAAATAAGCTGGAGTTCATGATTCCTAAGAACTAAGATGTTTAGGAAATCATTTTTGTAATCCAGCAAGTATAATAGACCTTTTTTATATGCATCTTATACTTACATTTCCATGAATAAATGAATGATATTTTTAGATCATAGTCTTTGAGTTTTGAATTTAGTCACTCTTCCATGGGGGTCCACATGAAAGGCAAACTTATCTCATGATTAAGTAGAAATTAGACTTAAGCTTTCTCAAAATATTTATACTTTGTTGCTCCTATGGCCACGTGGTATGTAATGCCCCACCCAGAGATCCTTGGAAACAAAGATAAATATAAGCCAAGATAAATTTAAAAAATTTAAACAAGTATGAATGCACATGACATACAACATACGAGGATCACAATGATAATAATGGAAGACTAACCAAACATCCTGACACCAATGGATCTCCAAATGCCACTACTAACCAAAATGACTAACAACAGAAGATGAATAACTAAATTTGAATTGAAACATTCTAAATTCAAAATGTGACACCAAAGGATTGAAGAACACCTAAGAGGGTACCTTAAACACTTCCCAAAAAGTTTGGGTCTTACCAAAAAGTGCATGTTGTCCACCCCGATAGGTTTTTGTAAATACTAGGTGATACTTTAATCTAGCATAGGGTGATACTTTCCAGTATCGTGCAACATTTCTAAGGAAGTAGGGAAACACTTTCAACAATTGGGCAATACTTATTTCAAGGGTGTACGATACTTTTCAAGTATCATACAACACTTCTTCAAAGGGAGTGTGATACTGGAAAGTATCACACAAAATAACTCAGAGGCATGTGAACAATTAGGTAATGCATGACATAATCCTAATGTACATGCAACATAAAATTGTATCACTCCATGCTAACACATGGTCACCCAAGAAAAGAAAGAAAAACTCCTAAGGAGGAACAACAGGTTTAAACTGAGTTCAAAACCTCCACACTAGGGAGTACCAAATCCACAATTTGAAGTGTGAACACTCAAACACACTACTAAAAGATGTAAACACAATCTAACCATCAAGAATTAGTAAAGAGAAAGTACAAAAGGAAACATCACAGTGTACAAAACCAACATCCCAATAACTGAAATAACATTGCAGTGTATAGTACAACCAAACTAAGTACATGGTTCCTCCCAACCATAATAGCATTATAAGACCATTGTGGGCCCTAGCCATCCCTCATGTGTAACATCTCAAGCTACTGAAAAAAAATTTGGTACTATCATGAGAAGGATGTCACTACTTAACCATGCTACAATATAAGCATAAGAAAATCTAACATGCTAAATGCAAGCATAAGATAATCCTACAAAACAAATAACATCATCTATCATATGCTACTCATAAAAATAAGAAAATGCATCAATAACTAACATCATCTAAACATGATATACGAGCATCCTAATGAAAGCATAAATCACAAGAGAGCATACTCCAGAACCCAAAGTACCAAGTGAAAACATATAGCAATGATTGTGCTAGGACAAGAAACCATCTTTGTGCATCGGTCCCTAGAATTGGTATAGGTAGCTATGTCTCCCAACCTTGTGGAACCTATAGGCCCACTCCTATTGTGCTGATGGAGATCATGATCCAACCATAAATACACACAAAGCAAACATCTATGGCTAACACACATGCCAGATAGTATTATGATTGAATCCAAAACATAGACAATGCATAAACTACAAGTTTTGGTTAGACACTCAATGGGTTACTAAGTAGGGGCTAACATCATGGAGAGTCACTTGACATGACAAGCCCAAGCTTAGATCTATGCAGACTCAACTTCCCAACACAAGGCTCTCACACCGAAGCATTGTTTAATTATCTTAAATTTTATAACCACCCAATATGTTTTTAGTTATCACTTACTTAAAACTTCATCTATCAACCCTATGGCATCATGACCCTAGGCTATGAGATAGAAGCCCCCTCTATATGCTACCCTACCCTACCCATGCTCAACCAAATGATGAGTGCCCATAGGCATGCAAATTCCCAACCCAACCCCAATGATCTTATTTATGAAAGTACCATAGAATATTAGGATTCAAAAATCACTCGATAAATGTATGTGCTTGTACTTGTGTGTGGTGCACCGCCATCATGAAGATCATAACACAAGGACTAGATGATAGAACAAAGTAGAAACTCACTCAATTGAAAGTAGAATTAGGAGGATGAATGTGGCATGCATCCTAATGCAACATAATAGTGCGATAGTGGTTGGACTGACATCTAAATGGATTGTCCAAGTCCACGACCCACATTGTGCTAAGAAAATTTGAGAAAATAGGGTAGCACACAAAACAAGGTAAAATCCCAAAAATTGAAAAAATTTGAAATTAAAAGCCATTTGGTCTATGGGTACAAAACACTTGAAAATGTAATAATATTTAGGTTCAGACACTGTATGCAAAAATGACCAGCATAATTGTGTGAAACCCTAAACCCCCATTCCAAAAATTGGGAAAATGTTCATACCTGACCAACCTGGCAGAACCAACAAATAGAAATGGAAGGGAACACTAGTTCTCAGCCTCCAGCCAAATGGCTACCAAAAAAAAAAACCTAAAATGAAACATAAACAATAAAATGGGAAGGCCCTACCTAATAGCAAAAGAGGCAAAAACCAAAACCTATACACTAAAATAAAAAGGCCGCTGAAGCTATCAGAAATCATGGCAAAGCAAGGTCTACCTGAGCCAAATCCAACAAGATTGACCTCACAAAGATCCCATGCTCACAAATCCTAGAATGAACAAAAATCTAATCCTTTAGGAAGAGGATTTTAGAAAAGCTCTCAAATTTTTATTTCCAAAAAGTGAGAAGTGAATAATCAAATCCGTTTTTCAATACTTATTCACTTTTTGAGTGAATAGTCAATTAGGAAAAATAGCCAATTAAACTAGCTAGACTCTGAATCAACCCAAGTGAAAATAAGTTATTCCTCATAATGGGAATTCACCTAAGAAAAAGTTGCCAAAAATTAAACTCAAGAAGATTTAAAGCTTGAAACCCCAAAATCACAAAAATCACTAAACAACTTTTGCGACAACATGAACCTCTAAATGCACAAACATGCTCACTAGTCTAATCACATAATGAAAATGAGTTCAAATTTACTAATCATTGAAAGGTTTTAATTTAAATAATTAAAATAAGGATACATCAACCATACAAGGATGGCATTGGTAAAATATGAATAGTTTAATCACTAACTCCATGTGCCACTCCCAAGGATATAATTCCTACACACTAAAACACATGATCAAGTACAATTGCATATAATATCATAGCTGAAGAAAAATGCATTAAATACCTAATTAATCCATTTACATCACTCATGTTCACATAAAGCATAAAGAGACAGTAAATCACCATAGCATAAAATTCATCACATAACATAATCAGAAAGTATGTCCAAATACCAGATAATTTAATATGGTCATAGATCTACTCTCATCGCAAAATGATATCAACATGCAAATATGATAAACTGAATGGCATAGTAGTAAAGCATCTATGATATTGAATCAAAGTATAACATTTTACCCTTAGGTCATCTCAAAGTACATAAAATAAGAGTCTCAATTATTTCTCAAATCAAAATAGACAAGGTATAGACTACAAACATGAGAAGCACTACATCCTCCCCCACTAGCATAGGCTTACTCCTAGAAGCCATCAAAAAGATAAAGGTACAATCCCCTCAATCGTATAGGATCCTCCCAAGTTGCAAAGGGCTCATCGCTCAGGTCCCATTGGACCCTTACCTACTCAATGTCCCAACCTCACAAGGTTAGCCTCTAGTGATGTAGAATACAAATGGGCTCTGAAGTAAGTTGCCCATCTACTACTTGGAAAGCATCCCAATCAAGAACATGGGTCACATCCAAAATATACTACCTCAAAATAAAAACATGAAAAACATTGTGGATGTGCAATAGGCTAGGTGACAATTTTAGTCAATAAGAAACAAGATCAATCCTATTAAGGATCTCAAAAGGTTTGAAAAATGTGGCACCAACTTAGAGCCTTTCCCATAATAAATGGGGCTCTTCTTCAAATGCACTCATAAAAACACCTTGTCACCAATAGAAAAGTGATGATCCAAACTATGTGCATATACATACTTCTTCTACCTATCCTGAGCAGTAACAAAATGCTCCCTAATGCAAACAACTTGCTACTCCATATCATGAAGTAGCTCTAGACCCAAAAGAACTCAGTCCTCTAAGTGATTCCAAATCAAAGGGGTATGATATGGTCTACCATACAAGGCCTGAAAAGGTGACATGCCAAGAGAAATATGATATTCATTGTTGTATGTAAACTCAACAAGGTACAAATAGTCCTCCCACTTCACCTGCCTATCCATAACATACATGTGAAGCATATCCTCTAGAACCTAATTCACTCTCTTAGTCTAACCATTGGTCTCTGGGTGATAAGCTAAACTAAAATTGAGCTACACACCCAAAGAATGCTAGAGAGATGTCCATAGTGTAGAAGTAAATACTAGATATCTATCCAAAATAATTTGACAAAGAATCCCATGCAAACAAATAATATCCTCCAAGAAAATATGTGCTATAGAAGAAGCTATGTAGGATGCTCTCATGGGTGAAAAATGTGCTACCTTGGATAATTTGTCCACTACCACCATGATGTAATCATGTCTCTATGATGACATAGGAAATCCTATGACAAAATCTACAAATATTGTATCTCACTTCCACTCCAAAATGGTGTGTGGTTATAAAAGACCCATCGGATGCTGATGCTTTACCTTCACTCTCTGGCACTCAAGACACCTAGCAACAAAATAAGCAACATCTCACCTCTTTCCTACATAAAAGTATAGTTATTTGAGATCAGCATGCATCTTCTTAACACAAAGATGTGCACAATATGGTGCACAATATGCTTCTAACAAAACTAAGATACAAAGATCACCTAAAATGGGTACATAGATACGCCCTAAGTGTCATAGTAGTCTATTGGACTCAAGCATATAGTCTAAAAATCTTCCCTCAAGGGTACTTCCTAACTCAATCTCCACCCTCACTTCCTGATACCAAGTGTCACTAGGCAAGGCCTCCAAAATATAACCTTGCAAATCCACTCCCAATGATATCATTAATACCTCATGTCACCTCCTAATCAAGGCATCCACAATGACATTCTCCTTCCCTTTAATGTAATAAACATTAGAGTCATACTCGTACAAGAACTCCATCCAGTGACACTTTCATGCATTCAAGTTTGGCTGAGTAAAGATATACTACAAGCTCCTATGATAACTATGCAACTCAAACCTATGTCCCAAAAGAAAATGCCTCCAATGGAAAAGGGCATACACCACAGCTATGAGTTCCAAATCAAGTGTGGGGTAATTAAGATCATGGTCCTTGAGTTTCCTAGACTCATATACAATCACTCGACCATCTTGATTACAACACACCCATGCCTTCCAATAAAGCATCTATATAAACCATGAAATTACCTACAGGATTAGGTACTGTAAGGGCTAGTGCACTGGTCAAGCACTCCTTAAGAGCATTAAAAATTTTCTTGCACTATTCTAACCAAACATACTTCTTCCTTTTCCACTAAAGAGAAGTGATGGGATGAGCTACTCATGAGAAATCCTTCAAAAAGAAATAGTAGTAACCCACCAATCCCATGAAACTATGAACTTCTAAGACATTAGTGGGTATCGACCAATCCATGATAGCACATATCTTCTTTGGATTCACTGCAATTCCATCACCAATGATTATGTGTCCTAAATAATTCACCTTGAACTAGAAGAACCCACATTTACTCAAATTTTCATACAACTGATGGTCTCTCAAGTACTACAATACCTAACATAAATGGATTTCATGCTCCTCCATAGTCCTTGAA
Organism: Cupressus sempervirens; assembly: GCA_028749045.1. NCBI lineage: Eukaryota > Viridiplantae > Streptophyta > Pinopsida > Cupressales > Cupressaceae > Cupressus > Cupressus sempervirens. Next base: position 70,913,643 of record CM053784.1, on the reverse strand, counting down.
TAAATCAATATGTCATCTAGGAATACAATGACACACTAATCAAGGTAAGTGCAAAAAACACCATTCATAAAACTCATAAATACTGATGGTGCATTAGTTAACCCAAACAATACAATCGTGAACTCATAATGCCCATATCATGTATGAAAATTTGTTTGATCAATATCAACCTCCTGGATATGAAGCTAATGGTATCATAACTTAAGATCAATCTTTGAGAGAAATCATGCTCCTTTCACCTGATTGAAACAAGTCATCTATCCTTAGAAAAGGATAATGGTTCTTCACTGTCACCTTATTCAACTGTCAGTAGTCAATGCACAAATACAAAGAACCATCCTTCTTCTTCACCAAGATGCCTGTTGCGCCCCATGGGGATACACTAGGAAAAATATGGCCCTTGGCCAATAATTCCTCCAACTATAATCTGAGCTCACTCAACTCCTGAGTAGTCATGACATAAGGAGCTCATGAAATTGGCTCCACTCCTCGTACAAGATCAATTTGAAAATCAATGTTAAACTATGGTGGCATACCTAGAATCTCATCAGGAAATAATCTGCATACTTATAAGAAGTGGGTGATCATCAAGCACTTTCGTATGACTCATGGCTTCCTCAAGATCATTGACAAAAATAAGAAACAACTAACAACCTTTCTATACACTCCACTTCAGCTGATTAGCTGAGATCATCCAAAGTGAGATTGGTCTCAAGACTCCCATAAGTTCCATCTACCCACCTATGTCATCAACATACTATACTACCTTACGATGATAATCGATATTTTCCTAATGGATGACTAACCAATCCATACCCAACACAATGTCATACAATCCCAAAGGTAGAATATGTAGATCCACTATGGTGGTGAAGGTTCCTAAATTCAAAACACAACTCCTAACCAATGAGTTAACACACATTGGAACCCATGGCTAACTCAACCTGCCACCTACTGACCTAATGCACTACTACTAGCCCACATCGTTGAACAAGAGATGGTGATATGAAAGAATTAGAAGCACCTGAGTTGAGTAAAATTGAAGAAAAAATGCCATGCAATGTACCTATGGCCTCGACTATTGTACATTGATGATCAACTTGACAATTGTTAACTATCACAAAGACTCTATGATTCCTACTAGCATCTCCTATAGTAGGCTCAAATCTCACTATGCCCTTACTAGGTCTAGTAGATGGTTTGATGGAGCACTCAAAATATTTATGGCTAAGTTGCCACATGTATAAAAGTTTCCTCCAAAGTTGGAACATGTTCCTCGACCACCCTGGGTAGTACTAGGATAGGGTGTACTACCCTTACTAGAATTCTATTGAGCACTCTAAGGAGGATGATCCTGCTACAATTTATCTCCTCAATTCTTGTTATTTCCTTTCTTATTGGAGGTACTAGAAGATTGACCACCCTTGGTCCAATATCCCTGTTGATGACCATGATGTTTACCTCTCTGAGAAGGTTTTGATTGGGCTTGGCCCTTCCTTGAGGACTAGGTAAACTATGCATCCTACCCTGAATTCTGAGCACTTTGGGGTTCTGAGAACCAAATCTACCACTAAAACCCCTAGCCACATTTCTCTCTATGATCCTTGCCTTCTCAATGACAAGAGAAAGTTTCCTTAGTTGGTTAGCATGGACATCTCCAACAATGGAGTCTCTGAGGCCCTTGAGAAAATGCTGAGTGGTGAGTGCATCATCATGCCTGTAGCTCAAGTACTGCTTCAAACCAAGGAACTTCTTCTCATACTGATGAACCATCATTAAGCCTTGTCTAAGCTCATGGAATTCATCAATGTGAGCTTCATAGTACTATGGTGATAGTAATTTCTCTCTAAACCTCTCCTTAAAGATCTCCCAGGTGAGATCTGTGACACTAATCTGGAGTGTATCGCTCTTTGAATCCCACCAAATGGAGCCATGTTCCCTCAACTGAGAGATCATGCATTGGGCCTTTAGGTTCCTCCCATAAGGTAGTAGGTATAAATAATGCCCCATATCAAGAAACCAAGTCTCATCCTTGAGTCCTATTCCTTGGCCATCAAACTCTAGTGGTTTGGACCTCTGAAGTTCCTACATCATTTCAATTTGAGTGAAGTCAACATCATCTCAACCATAGCCTCTCCATCAGTGCCTCCTACCACTAGTTGGTGTTTGGGAATGTTTCTACTCATTTTCCTCCTTCCTATGCTCTAAATGATGGGAATCCCCATGATGGGATCCCTTCTCCTAGTTATGGTCTTATTGGCGCTCCTCCACATGAGGGCCTAATCGAACAAGAATTTATTGAAGCACTAGCATCAATTCTCCCATAAGATTCTAACTAGCATTACCCTATTTTCCCCCACCATCCTTCCATTCCTCCTTATGGTTTTTTTTCCTCTTGAACCACCCATTGGTTACCACCCTGACTTGACCTACGCACAGGAGGCATCACTATGGAAGCAACAAGACAAAGTCAAACATAAGGATCACAAGCATAAGAGTCAAAAGCATGAACCAATGAGATATCAATAAATAAACATAATATAACAATACACAATGGAAAAAAAACCATAATGGAATTATAGCATAGAGATCCCAATGATTCAATATGGGCTCTGATACCAGATATAATGCCCCACCTAGAAATCCTTGGAAACAACAATAAATATAAACCAAGATAACAATTTTTTTAAACAAGTATGAATGCACATGACATACAACATACAAGGATCATAATGATAAAAATGGAAGACTAACCAAACACCCTGACACCAACAGATCTCCAAATGCCACTACTAACCAAAATGACTGACAACAGAAGATGCATAACTAAATTTGAATTGAAACATTTTAAATTTTAAATGTGATACCAAAGGATTGAAGAAAACCTAAGAGGGTACCTTAAACACTTCCTAAAAAGTTTTGGTCTTACCAAAAAGTGTCCATTGTCTATCTAGATAGGTTTTCACAAATACTAGGCAATACTTTAAATCAGCACTAGGTGATACTTTCCAATATCGCATGACATTTCTAAAGAAGTAGGGTGACACTTTTAGGGATGTGACAACACATAACTCAAAGAGGCATAACTTAACTCAAAGAGGCATGTGACACAATCAGGGAATGCATGATAGAATCCTAATGGGCATGTGACATAAAAATTTATCACTCCATGCTGACACATGGTCACCTAAGAAAAATAGGAAAAACTCCTAAGGAAAAACAACATGTTTAAACTAAGTTCAAAATCTCCACACTGGGGAGTACTAGATCCATAATTTGAGGTGTGAACACTTGAACACACTACTGAAAGATGTAAACACAATCTAACCACCAATAATCAGTGAAGGGAAAGTACTAAAGGAAAAATCATAGTGTACAAAACCAACATTGCAATAACTGAAATAACATCACATGTAGAATACAACCAAGCTAAGTACATGGTTCCTCCCAACCATAATAGCATCATAAGACCATCATGGGCCCTAGCCATCCCCTGTACATAACCTCCTAAGCTATCGAATAGATTGTTGGTACTAGCATAAATTACAAGAGAACATACTCCAAAACCTGAAGTACCAAGTGAAAACATCCAAAAACTAAAGTACCAAGTGAAAACATCTAGCAATAGTCATGCTATGACAAGAAGCCATCTCTCTACACTAGTCCCTAGTAGTGGTATAGGTAGCTATGCCTCCCAACCACATTGAACCTATAGGCCCACTCCCATCATGTTGATGGAGATAATGATCCAACCAAAAACACATACAAAGCAAACATCCATGGCTAACACACATGCTAGACAGTATGATGACTGAATTCAAGACATAGATAATGCATAAACTATAGGTCTTGGTCAAACACTTAATGGGCTACTAAGTAGGGACTGACATCATGGATAGTCACTTAGCATCGATAAGGCCAAGCTCAAATCTATGCAGACTTAACTTCCCAACAAAAGGCTCTCAAACTGAAGCATTATTTTATTATCTTAAATTTTATTACCACCCAATATTTGTTTAGTTGTCACTTACTTAAAACTTCCTCTGCCAACCCGATGGTGTCATGACACCAAGCTACAAGATAAAAGACCCCTCCATATGCTACCCTACCCTACCCATGCTCATCCAATGATGAGTGCTCATAGGCATGAAAATTCCCAACCTAACCCCAATAATCTTATTTTTGGAAGTACCATAGGATATCAGGACTTGCAAGTCACTCGATAAATCTACATGCACATACTCATGTATGGTGCACCACCATCATGGATATCATAACACAAGGACTAGATGAGAAAATAATGCAAAAAGTGTTAGAAATAGAGATGGAGTAACTGAGAGGGGAGGGGTGAATCAGTTACCACAAAAAATAAATCCACAGATCCTTAGATGTCTTAAAATATAGTTGCTGACACTCGGTAACCTCACAAATAAATGCTGAAACTTGATAGATGTTCTGATAACTTATTAAGAATTTAAAGTGATAACATGCATGCATAAAGAAATAACATGAACACAAGAGACACTAGATTTAACGTGGAAACCTAATTTGGGAAAAACCACCAAGTAACTAGTTACCAATTTTTACTCTTCTGAAGTGAGCCTTGTCAGGAGCCAACCCTATTAAAGGTTACAAAACACACTGTTAGGTCTGACCCTATTAGAGGATTTGATAACATTGTTAGAAGTGGCCTTGTCAGAGGTCTTTAAAACAATTCAATTGAATTGTCACCTTGTTAGAGGATTTACAAAATGGTTGTCAAACCAACTCTTGTTAAGAGATTTTGAATCATTGTTACAATGATTAGAAAGCAACAATGAAGTGATTTGAAATATATGCAACTTATCTTTGCTGAATACAAATCTCTATTCTACTTCACTAGATTCTCATTGATCAAATACAACTTTACAGCTTTATAGGGATATCTAATCCTTCCTCAACATTCGCTCATATATTTTCTTATTCATACATTCGCACTTTTATGTATCCACACTCTTTTTCTTGCTTTTGAATTCACAACTTGACCTTTCATATATACCTTACAGATTGTCAAGTCAGCTCAATTACAAGTTACAAAAATTGAAAAACATAAATCAATTGGCTGCACAAAACAATTAAACTTAATTCTTTAGAACAAAAAAATTATTCGCTGCCCGACCCAGCTCGGTGACCACTGCTTAGAATGGTTTCTCCAGTGTTAACCAAACGAAGCTTGGTAAACACTGCAAACCTTGAAAATTCCTTTAGAGACTGAGTTAACTCAATAAATATTGACCTTCCTTCATTTATCGAGTGAGCTCAGTAAAAGCTAACTTTCCTTCGCTTACTAAGTGAGCTCGGTAAAAGCTAACTTTCCTTCGCTTACTAAGTGAGCTCAGTAAAAGCTAACTTTCCTTTGCTTACTGAGTGAGCTCGGTAAAATCTAACTTTCCTTCACTTATCAAGTGAGCTCGGTAAGAGCTAACTTATTGTGTAATGTTCAAGAATGCTCGGTAGTAACTATTAATTGCTTTACTAACCATCTGAGCTCGGTAGACTCTATTTGATGGCTGATATGACATTTGTGTAACATCAAAGACAATACGCAATTAACAATTGTATCCAACAATCTCCCTCTTTGGCATTGATGGAAACACAACATGTCATAACAGAAATGAAATTTGAAAACAAGTCTTTCACTTATATGGAAACACATGTCAATATAACAATTCTCCTTCTAAGATAGAAAACTCTCCCTCTTACAGTAATCTCCTTCTATGAAGACATTGCATAGAAAAATCTTTTGAACAAATTTCAGAGAGATATGACAGTAATAAACTCTCCCTCTTTGACAATACATGCCAAAGACAACTCAAACTCAAATGAATTTTAGTGTACCTTTAGTATTGATTCATATGCAATGTTTCCTGGTTATGCTGCATCAACTAATAGATCTTCAATCTGGTATGAGTTGATGCATCACTAAAACTTTATTTTAGTGAACTTCAGATAGGGGAGTGACCCCTAACTTACCTCTTAGATACAAGAATGCATCCTTAGGTAATGGTTTTGTGAATATGTCAGCAATTTGGTCCTTTGTATGAATATATTCCAATCTAATCTCCTTATCTTGCACCAATTCTCTGACAAAATGATATTTTATTGCAATATGCTTGGTTTTGGATTGCATCACTGGATTTTTAGATATGTTGATTGCACTTGTATTATCATAGAACATAACAACTGGTTCTTTGATTTCCATCTTAATGCCTTCTAACAACTGTTTAAACCAAACAATGTTAGAACAGTTTACTGTTGCAGCAACATACTTTGCCTCTGCTATTGATTGAGATGTACAATTCTGCTTTTTGCTTGTCCAAGAAACCAACCTTTTTCCAAGAAAGAATGCACCTCCACTTGTACTTTTTCTATCATCAAGGTTTCCTACCCAATCAGCATTAGTAAATACTTTCAAATCCAAATTTCCTCCAAACTTATACCATAAACCATATTCTTCAGTTCCTTTCAAATATCTCATTATTCTTTTGATTGCCATCAAGTGATTTTCTCTTGGTTTTGCTAAAAATCTTGCTACAATACCAACTGCAAGGGCAATATCTGGTCTAGTATGAACTACATACTGCAACTTTCCAATCATAGATCTATACAATGTTTGATCTACTTCTTTTGATTCATCTTCCCTGGTAAGTTTTAATCTGGTACACATAGGAGTCCCAACTGGTTTACAATCTTCCATTCCAAACTTTTTCAATATCTCCTTGATGTACTTTGATTGAGTGATGTAGATACCATTTTTATTCTGTTGAATTTGAAGACCAACAAAGAATTTGATTTCACCAAACATAGACATTTCAAATTCCTTGTTCATTTGTTCTGAGAATTCTTTGCACGGATCATCACTCCCTATGAAAACAGTATCATCTACAAATATTTCTGCTAAGACAATCTTATTATCTGGTCCTTCTTTAATATACAAGCTACTGTTATCATTATTTCTTTGAAAAAAAATCTGAATAAGATAGTTGTGCAATCTTTCATACCATGCTCTAGGGGCTTGTTTCAAACCGTACAATGCCTTGTGTAATTTGCAAACCATGTTCTTCTTATCTGGATTAACAAAACTTTCAAGTTGTTCAATGTAAACCTCTTCCTCTAGTATACCATTAAGGAATGTTTATTTTACATCCATATGATAAAATTTGAATCCCTTGTGAGCAGCATATGCTAGTAAGGTTCTGACTCCTTCCAATCTTGCAATAGGAGCAAAAGTTTCTCCATAGTCTATTCCTTCTTCTTGAGCATATCCTTTGCATACTAGTCTAGCTTTGTTTCTTGATACCTTACCATCTTCATGCAACTTGTTTCTAAACACCCACTTAGTTCCAATCACATTTTTGTCTTTAGGTCTGGGTACAAGAGTCCATGTGGTGCAGGAGCACATTAAATTTCAAGAAGACAAAGATATAAAAGCTAGAGAAGCCATTTGTAATAAGTTGTCAAAGGAGGTCTTAATATGATAAATAATGTAAAAATGTTTATTTAATTGGTGAATGGATCTATTGACATCCATCTAAAGTCATTTGAGTCATTTTTATTGTATTTGGGTCAAGTTGTAAAGGCTATGAAGCCATTTTTTGTCAAAAATGTAAAAGTTGTGTAAAAAGTTGTAAAATGCAACTTTGAGAAAGTTGTTAATAATAGAAAAATGATGTAAAAGTGTATATGGTTGGTCTTGGGGGTAGTTAGGAAGGTTTATAACTGTCAAATGGATATAAAAATCATTGTATGGTCGAACCAAATGAATTGGAAGAAGAGGAAATACTTTGATACATTTTTGGTGCATTTTATTGTTGTGGTTTTGATTTTTTTTTAGTTTTAGAGTAGTTTCCAGGCCATGTATGGCTATGTACAGCCTGGAAACCATGTAATATAGTATTGGATATATATTATGATGAATCCTTCTTCTCATGCTTTTGGTTTGGTTCAATTTTATGAAGAAATGAATAAGTTATGGGTATTTTGGTGAAAGTGGATGTTTGCAGATTTGAGATTTGCTGAATATAGTCATGTTACAGCGTGTGATGCGGACATATTTTGGAGACTCAAGATATATAATGATATTAATTGGAAATATATGTGAACTACCTTTCATTTTCAACTGGTTTGAATCATTTTTATATATATTTGTGAAAGTTATGGGCATTTGAGTGAAAACTGATTTTTAACAATTTTCATTGGAGTTACAGACAGTGATTTGTGCTTGAAACTTTATATATGAATGAGAAAAATGAATGACTTACATATTTGGAAACTAGACTCAATAATGGATAATATGGAATTGGTTTGGTTTAATTTAGATTTATTTTGTGGAAGATATTTGATGCCCTAGGCAAGGTTACCAGTTTTGGTTCTGGTTTATGACAGAGAAAATGGGTCTTGGTTCAGAGTACATAATTTATAATCTGCTTATTGGATTGGTCTCATCTTTGGATATGTTTTATAATTACTAATTTGGAACAATTTCTCAAAATATTTTTTCAAGAAGATATTTAGAACTGGATTTATGAACAATGCAATCAGACATAGCAATCTGATTGTGTGAGTGAAGATGTTGTCTTTATTGGTGTATAATGTCAGGGTTCTTTGTTGTAATCTTTGAGATGTTCTTGGTTCCTTGAGGGTGTACCAGCCTATTGTGAATCCCTTGAGTTGAACTAAGATTCCTTGAAGAGAAATATAGAGGGTTCTGGATCAGATTGGTATCAGAGCTCAGAAGATTCTGAGCGTGTAGATGGAAGATGATCTACACCAAGCAGTGTTGGGTTGTTTTGGATTCTTGTTTTGAGGTTTGTGGTTGCAGAATGGTGGTAGTTCACTCACTGCAATGGGTGGACAGGAGAGGTCTACCAAGTGAAGGATCATAGGAGATGATCTAGGGCTAGAGAGGATGGTCTTTTGTGTGTCACCAATAGATTGGGGAGAGAGGCATGATGGGACTCCCAGGTGAGGGACAAGAGGTTGTGATGCAGCATGGAGGAGTGGACTGTGGAATGAGAGAAGCACCTTGACGGCAACTAGTTGAACTCCATTGATGGGAGTCAGTCTGTGAAGAGTCACAGTTGAAAGTGGTAAAGAATGGAAGCAGCAAAGGCATCAATCAAGTGAAGACATTTCCAAGAGACTTGGAAACTTTTCAAGTTTGGGAGTATGGTGCAGGAGCACATTAAATTTCAAGAAGACAAAGATATAAAAGCTAGAGAAGCCATTTGTAATAAGTTGTCAAAGGAGGTCTTAATATGATAAATAATGTAAAAATGTTTATTTAATTGGTGAATGGATCTATTGACATCCATCTAAAGTCATTTGAGTCATTTGTATTGTATTTGGGTCAAGTTGTAAAGGCTATGAAGCCATTTTTTGTCAAAAAATTAAAAGTTGTGTAAAAAGTTGTAAAATGCAACTTTGAGAAAGTTGTTAATAATAGAAAAATGATGTAAAAGTGTATATGGTTGGTCTTGGGGGTAGTTAGGAAGGTTTATAACTGTCAAATGGATATAAAAATTATTGTATGGTCGAATCAAATGAATTGGAAGAAGAGGAAATACTTTGATACATTTTTGGTGCATTTTATTGTTGTGGTTTTGATTTTTTTTAGTTTTAGAGTAGTTTCCAAGCCTTGTACGGCTATATACAGCCTGGAAACCATGTAATATAGTATTGAATATATAGTATGATGAATCCTTCTTCTCATGCTTTTGGTTTGGTTCAATTTTATGAAGAAATGAATAAGTTATGGGTATTTTGGTGAAAGTGGATATTTGCAGATTTGAGATTCACTGAATACAGTCATGTTACAGCGTGTGATGTGGAAATATTTTGGAGATTCAATCTAATGATATTAATTGGAAAGATATGTGAACTAACTTTCATTTCCAACTGGTTTGAATCATTTTTATATAGATTTGTGAAAATTATGGGCATTTGAGTGAAAACTGGTTTTTAACAATTTTCGTTGGAGTTATAGACAGTGATTTGTGCTTAAAACTTTATATATGAATGATAAAAATGAATGGCTTACATATTTGGAAACTAGACTCAAGAATGGATAATATGGAATTGGTTTGGTTTAATTTAGATTTATTTTGTGGAAGATATTTGATGCCCTAGGCAGGGTTACCAGTTTTGGTTCTGGTTTATAATAGAGAAAATGGGTCTTGGTTCAGAGTACATAATTTATAATCTGCTTATTAGATTGGTCTCATCTTTGGATATGTTTTATAATTACTAATTTGGAACAATTATTCCAAATATTTTTTCAAGAAGATATTTAGAACTGGATTTATGAACAATGCAATCAGACATAGCAATCTGATTGTGTGAGTGAAGATGTTGTCTTTATTGGTGTATAATGTCAGGTTCTTTGTTGTAATCTTTGAGATGTTCTTGGTTCCTTCAGGGTGTACCAGCCTATTTTGAATCCCTTGAGTTGAACTAAGATTCCTTGAAGATAAATACAAAGGGCTCTGCATCACCATGTCTTGTTTTTATCTATTTGCTTTATTTCTTCATTCATAGCTTCAATCCAACTATCATTTTCCAATGCATCTTTGATATTTTTAGGTTCAAAATCAGAAAGTAAACAAGTACCTTTCAGCTTATTTCTTGTCATGGTTGCTTCAAATTTATCTCCAATGATCTGATCTATTGAATGATGTCTCCTGAAATACTTAGCTAATACAGGTTCCTTGCCTCTTGAATGGATTTCATTATTATCTTCTTGCATTTCAACTTCAAGCTTTGTCTATTCTGGCTTGGTAGATATTTGCTCGGTAGATGTTTGCTCAATAAATACTTGCTTGGTAGACACTGAATTTAACTTGGTTTTCTGTGGCTTGGTTTGAACTTTCTGTAACTCGATTATAGATGACTCGGGAGTAGAAGTTTCCTAATTCTATGATGTAACTTGTACTGTATTAGGATCACTGAAGACAAACTTTTTATAATCTTATGGTTCCCTTTTGCTTTCTTCTTCAGTCCTTTCTACAAACTCATTAACTTTCACATGTGCACTTTCTATGACTTTGTGAGTAGACAAATTCAAACATCTATATGCCTTACTTTTGCATGAGTATCTGAAGAATATACTTTCATCACCTTTTACATAAAATTTTCCTTTTCTAGATTCTTTCAAAATGTAACATTTACTTCCAAATACTTTAAGATAACTTACATTAGGTTTATAGCCATACCATAACTCATAGGGGGTTTTGAATGAGTCTTTCTTCAGCTATACTCGATTCAAGGTATAGACTGCAGTGCTGATTACTTCCTTCCAGTATTTGATAGAAATGCTCTTTTCAATCATTAAAGTTCTTACACAATCCATGATGGATCTATTTCTTCTTTCAGCTACTCCATTTTGCTAGGGTGTTCCAGGGGCCGATACTGTCTTTTGATTCCTCTTTCAATGCAAAAGTTATTGAATTCATGTGAAATGAATTCTCCACCTCTGTCTGACCTCAAGCATTTTAATCTTTTCCCCGTTTCCTTTTCTACTCTGGCCAAATACCATTTGAACTTTTCAAATGCTTCTAATTTATTTCTTAGATACATGACTGTCATCATTCTTGAGTAATCATCAACAAAAAGAATGAAGAACTTTTCTCCAGTAAATCTTTCAATTCCAATCGGTCCACATAAATCAATATGCACAATTTCTAATATGTCTTCAGACTGATAGTTTTCACTTTTAAAACTAGTCTTTCTCATCTTTCCAATCTGACAATTTTTGCATAGACTGACCTCAGATTTCTTTATGTTGGGAATGCCTTTTACTTTCTTGAATTTGTTTATCTTTACCAGATTATCAAAGTTTACATGACACAACCTTTTATTCCATAATGAACTTTCTTCAACTTGAGCAATGAAACATGAACATTCACCTAGTTCAAGATAGAACAAGTTACCTTTAGTTTGAGTACCTGATCCAATCAGCTTTCCTTTCCCATCTAGCAGTCTTGTTTTACCATGCATGAATTCTACTTTGATTCCATTATTGAGTAATTGTGCCACACTTAACAGATTATTCTTTAGTCCTTCTACCCAATAGGCATTATCACATATAAGTTCTTTGGTTAGAGGGATTCTTCCTCTTCCTTTTATACAACAAGGTTCATTGTTACCAAATCTTACAGTGCAACCATCATAGTCTTCAAAGTATTCAAACTTAGTTTTTTTGCCAGTCATGTGATGAGAACAACCACTATCTATGATCCATGTATCATTTTTGCTCATATGAGAAATGAGTGCCATTTCCTCATCATTATTAGATTCATCTTTCACAGCAATGTAGACAATCTCATCTTCTTCTTCATCATTAGAATCATTAAAATTTTTAGCCATAAAACATGTTTTCTTACCTTTTCCATTCCATTTGTGATCTTTTTTCTCATCTTTATTCTACTTGTTTAGACATCTAGCAGCAATATGACCAACTTCTTCACATGAAAAATAGATTAGGGGTATTTTACCTTTGTATTTTCCTCTACCTCTAAAATATTTTCTTGCTAGAAGGGCTTCAATTACTTCAAGATCATTGTCTAAACTTTGGTTTGATTCATCTTCAATTTTTTATTGAGATTTTTTTTTTCCTTTCTCCTTGAGTGAAATTTTGGCTTCAAATGCTGATTCAATGTTCTTGGAAGCTGGAACATAGTTATCAAAGTTGTCTAGTTCAAATGCAGTCAATCTTCCAACTATGGCCTCTAGATTTATCTTATGATTTGCTTCACATCTTCTTTCCTGAATTGTAGAAACTCTGATTACATAAATGGGAAGTAGAGTTCTAAGAACTTTACTTATAACTGTCTCTTCACTGATATCTCCTCCAGAAGCTTTGATTGCACTGACACATGCTTTAACTCTTTCAACATATTTTGCAATGTTTTCATCTCCTCTCATCCTCATTTGATCAAATTGTCCTCTCAAACTTTCTGCTTTGGATCTTCTAACATAATCATCTCCTCCATAGATCTCTTTTAGCTTTTCCTGCATTTCAAAGGCAGATTTTCAGTCCTTGATATCATCAAATTCTTCATAACTCAAAGCAGATGCTATATCTATCATCATAATGTTGTGAGTCTTATTTTCAGTAATATCATTGATAGATAGTGTACCACCTAGTTCTACATATTTTTCATCAAGGTACTTTAGTCTTTTATCACCAATGGATGCTAGGTGAAGTCTCATTAGTCCTTGCCATGCTAAGAAGTTATTTCTGTTAAGTCTTGGGATTTCCCTTTTTGTATGACATCCTGATCTTTGGCATAGATCCTTGAAATATTATCCTGCAAGCACCAAAAGCTCTGATACCAATTGTTGGAAATAGAGATGGAGTAACTGAGAGGGGAGGGGTGAATTAGTTACCACAAAAAATAAATCCACAGATCCTTAGATGTCTTAAAATATAGCTGCTAACACTCGGTAACCTCACAAATAAATGCTGAAACTTGATAGATGTTCTGATAACTTATTAAGCATTTAAAGTGATAACATGCATGCATAAAGAAATAACATGAACACAGGGGACACTAGATTTAACATGGAAACCCAATTTGGAAAAAACCACCAAGTAACTAGTTACCAAATTTCACTATTCTGAAGTGAGCCCTATTAGGAGCCAACCCTGTTAAAGGTTACAAAACACACTGTTAGGTGTGACCCTATTAGAGGATTTGATCACCTTGTTAGAAGTGGCCTTGTTAGAGGTCTTTAAAACAATTCAACTGAATTGCCACCTTGTTAGAGGATTTACAAAATGGCTGTCAAACCAACTCTTGTTAAGAGATTTTGAATCACTGTTACAATGATTAGAAAGCAAAAATGAAGTGATTTGAAATATATGCAACTTATCTTTGCTGAATACAGATCTCTGTTCTACTTCACTAGATCCTCATTGATCGAATGTAACTTTGTAGTTTCATAGGGATATCTAATCCTTCCTCAACATTCGCTCATATATTTGCTTATTCATACATTCACACTTTAATGTATCCACACTCTTTTTCTTGCTTTTGAATTCACAACTTGACCTTTCATATATACCTTATAGATTTTCAAGTCATCTCAATTACAAGTTACGACAATTGAAAAACATAAATCAGTCAACTACACAAAATAATTAAACTTAATTCTTTAGAGCAATAAAATTCTTCGCTGCCCGACCCAGCTCAGTGACCACTGCTCAGAATGGTTTCTCTAGTGTTAACCAAATGAAGCTTGATAAACACTGCAAACCTTGCAACTTCCTTCAGAGATTGATTTAACTTGGTAAATACTGACCTTCCTTTGTTTACCAAGTGAGCTCGGTAAAAGCTAACTTTCCTTCGCTTACCGAGTGAGCTCGGTAAAAGAAAACTTTCTTTCGCTTACCGAGTGAGCTCGGTAAAAGAAAACTTTTCTTCGCTTACCGAGTGAGCTCGATAAGACCTAACTTATTATGTAATATTCAAGAATGCTCAATAGTTACTATAAATTTCTTTGCTAACCATCTGAGCTCAGTAGACTCTGTCTGATGGCTGATATGGCATTTGTGTAACATCAAAGACAATACACAATTAACAATTGTATCCAACAAAAATTCACTCAACCGAAAATAGAATCGAAAGGATGAGTGCAACATGCATCCTAATGCAACATAAAAGTGCAACATTGGCTAGACTAACATCCAAATGGATAGTCTAGGTCCACAACTGACATTGTGCCAAGAAAACCTAAGAAAATAGGGTAGCATATAAAACAAGGTAAAAACTCCAAAAATTGGGAAACTTTGAAATTAAAACCTATTTGGTCTATGGGTACAAAACTCCCAAAAATTCAATAATATTTGGATTCAGACACCATATGCAAAAATAGCCAGCATAATTGTGTGAAACCCCAAACCCCAATCCCAAAAATTGGGAAAATGTTCATACCCAACCAACTGGGCAGAACTAGCAAATAGAAATAGATGGGAACACTAGTTCTGAGTGTCCAACCAAATGGGTACCAAAACTAGAACCTAAACTAAAGTAGAAAAAATAAAATAGGAAGGCCCTACCTAATAGCAAAAGGGGTAGAAACTAAAACTCGCACAATAAAATAAAATTCCCACTGGAGCTACCAAAAATCATAGCAAAGCAAGGTCTACTCAAGCCAAATCCAACAAGACCAACCTCACAAAGATCCCATGGTCATAGCTTCTAGAATGAATAGAAATCCAATCCTTCAAGAAAAGGATTTCAAAAAAGCTCTCAAATTTCTATTTTCAAAAAGTGAGAATTGAATAATAAAATCCCTTTTTCAATACTTATTCAATTTTCAAGTGAATAGTCTATTAGGGAAAATAGCCAGTTAGAATAGCTAAACTTCAAATCAACCCAAATGAAAACAATTTATTCCTTGTAATGGGAATTCACCTAAGGCCAAGTTGCTAGAAATTAAATTTGAGAAGATTTAAAGCCCAAAACCCAGAATCACATAAATCACTAAACAACTTTCGCAATAATGTGAACCTCTAAATGCACAAACATGATCACTGGTCTAATCACATATTGCAAATGAGTTTGGATTTACTAATCACCAAAAGGTTTTAATTTAAACAATTAAAATAAAGATACGTCGACCATACAGGGACAACATTGGTAAATAATGAATAGCTGAATCACTAACTCCATGTGCCACTGCCAGGGATATAATTCATGCACACTAAAAGACACAATCAAGTGCAACTGCATATAATATCATAGCCGAAGAAAAATGCATTAAATACCTAATTAATCCATTTACATCACTCACATTCACATAAAGCATAAATAGACAAGAATGATGTAAATCACCATAGCATAAAATCCATCACATAACATAATCAGAAAGTATGTCCAAATACTAGATAATCAGATATCATCATAGATCTATTGTCATCTCAAAATGCCATCAATATGCAAATATGATAAACTGAACAACATAGCAGTAAAGCATCTATGATACTAAATCATAGTGTAACATTTGACCCTCAAGTCATCTCAAAGTACATAAAATAAGAGTATCAAGTATCTCTAGAATCAAAATAGATAAGGTATAAATTGCAAACATGAGAGACACTACATGGTAACGGAACCATTGGTCATTTCCTATAGCATAGATGCACAGCTAGGCTTACTATTTGTAGCATTAGCTTAAGTTCTAAGTTAAGTTGTTATTTCCATTTCTATTGTAAATTTGCTTTAGCATCATCTTTTCTTTAGTTGTAATGATATTAAAGGAGAATTAGACCATATACTTTGCAGTCACTGTTTCAAGTTTATGCTCCTAGATTGATAAATCAAATGAGTTTAGTATATTATTTTAAGTAAGACACTTGATGTTGTTTAAGCATAGAATCATTGTAAAAGGATGTCCAATCCTTCATTACTAAGGTATTATACTGACTAGTCATTTTTGGTGTCATTATCAGGGATGGTGTCAATATAGTTCAACCCTAAAGTTGTTATGTTAGTTTAAATTCTATATTATTTTGCATGCATAAAAGAAGAGACCATCTTGGGAGATTTATTCCTTACATTATTCAGGATGAACCATTTGAGGTTTTTAACTCAGAGCTTGAAGAACCCAAAGTTAGGAACATACAAGAAGAAGAACCATTTGAGAACCTATTTGTTGATGCATATGAAAAATTGCCTTTGCCTCCATCCTTTGAACAATCATTCCATCTAAATGACCTTTTTGTTGACAAACAGTATCAAGATAAACCACTTGCCCTAATTTTTTGCCATCCACAACAACCAGGACCTCCTCCAAGGATGGCCCAACCCACCTTTCCTTTTCCTATTTCTACTCAAAAATTTAACCAAAATTTGAATGACATACCTACCAACACATTACCTAAATTCTATGGCCTCGGCATAGAAGACCCTAAGACATTCCTCTTTGAGTTTGACATCCTTTGTTCGAGTTATGAATATACAACTGATGCCCACAAGTTGAAGTTATTTCCATCCACTCTAAAGGAAGCTGCTCTGAGATGGTTCATGGGATTGGGTGCCAACGCTGCAATAGATTGGCCTATAATGAGAAATCTATTTATTTCAAAATATAAAGAGTGTTGTAGGGGAACAGATTTGAAAGGAGATGACATTTTCAAAATATCCCAAAAGGAAGATAAAACTATTAGCTATTTTTTCCCTCCTACCAAAACTGGAAGATTTGAATTTAAACCCAGTTAACATTCAAATATTTAAAAATTCAAATATTAAGGCACACAAAATATACGTTTATATTTGGGTTATACTTTTTTTCCTAAGTAATGTGCATTTAATATTTTTGCATGCCTAGATCTTGTTCACCATCAAATGCAAAAGGATCTATGGTCATTGCAATATCGCTTTGCCAAAAAGAAAAAACTTTATTCTTTGCAAGAAAGAGACAACATGCCACATGTCTCATCATTATTTTGTGTCTCATCCCAGTTATTGGACCCAATTGACCTGCTGACTTATCTAATTTATCAAGCTAGAAGGAAAAGAAGGCAATTTTCTTCGCATGATCTAATCTTCATAGTTGATCTCAACCACTCTAAATTAATGTAGGGGATAATAAGGATACAAGCAATGCTCCATTTCCACCTAGTTATCCATCTACTCATCTTAATGATTAATGGTATCATTTCTATCACTTCAAGGTTTCTTCTAGTTGAGGTTTTGATGATTTTCATGCCTCTAAAGATGTACTAGATCAAATCTATCATCTAGATCATATCCAGTCACCTTCTGATAGGTCTTAAAGGAATTGGTTAAAATTGTGAAGAAATCTAGAGTTTGTGGATGAACTATAAAGATACATTTCAAAACCATTCATATGGTCAACTCTACTTTGTTTCTTTGGCATTGTTATTGCATGCTTATTGTAAATTCCCTTTGCCTCTAAACTTTATGATATTATATTCATTTTGCTCTCATCAATGTATTGTGGATATCTATAATTTGGATGACTGGATCACCTTTTGACCAATGAATGGTGTATAGTGAATTCTCTTTCCTTGTGTCATCCATTTGGTTATGTAATTTGTGTGTGGTTATTGGATTAAAACAAGCCTGAATCTATATATTTTTTATGTAATGATAGCTTAAAATGTGCATGTATGGGTAAAGATAGGTTTAAACACTCTATTTTGGTGTATCACCTCCTTTAGATTAGATTAGGTAGTTTTTCTTTATGCATTCCTTCTCTCTTTTCCTTCCAAAGAGTAGTTAGGTGCATCCTAATAGAAGAGGAAGCCAGCCTTCTCCAACAACTCAACCTCATTGTTTAAGTCCCACAACTTGGAGGTTATTTCCATGCTTCATGAGGTTGCCTTTAGGTAAAAAATTACAATAGAAACCTTGGATGACCATGTATCAAGGTTCACGTTCAACCTACAGTACAATACACCACATTTGTTGAATGAGGAGTCTCAAAAATATCATTTTCTAAGAGTTGTAAATGATGCCAACATTGAAGCTTTGGATCTTATGGCAAGTGGTGATATCACTCAAAAGAGTTGGAATGACATTAAAGACATCTTCCTTAACTATTCTAGAGCTTCTATATAGAAAGGTAGAGGACTAAGAGAACTACCTCATAAGTCTAATGGCTCCACTATGTGTCCAAGGTAGAGTTGTTGAACCTATTGTAAAATTTCAAAAAAGACATCATTGATGATGTAGCTATGTAGCTGGACACCATGTAGGCAAGAAGGAAGAAGGACAAAGTTGATGCCATGTTAGTTGAATACTGTCCACATTGTAGAGATAAGAAAAGGAACTGTAGATGTCATTTTGTTGCAAGCCTAGAGTCATAGACAATACCTACTAAGTTTAAAGTCATCAATGAAAATGGAGAGGTGCTCTACATTTCTCAATGGAGGCCATGGGCCCAAAGGCTAGGTATGCCACAAGATCATCTCCAAAATTATAATAATAATTGTCAATGGAAAAATCATCAGAATATTGGTTTTAGTGGGTATAATAATTAGCAATAGCCTCAACAAGGATGACAACCTCAATAAGGTTGGAAACAACCTCAAAGGTTGGAAATAACCTCAACAAGGTTGGAAATAGCATCAATAGAGTTGGCAACAACCTCAAAAAGGGAAGAAACAACCTTAACAAGGGTGGTAGCAACCTCATTATTGGAATAACTGATCTAGTCAACAAACCTTAATGCAACCACCTCAGTAGTAGGATCTAATGCCTCTTCTTGTAGCCACTAATACTCCTCCTAAGTAGACCCATCTATCAATTTAGCCTAATACTAATCCTAAAAATACCAAACAGCTAGCACAACACCAAAGCTATGTTATTTCCCTGAATGATATCCACTTAAGTTCAAGCACCACTTGTCCTTCACCAAAAAATCCTATAATAACTGAAGTTGAAGATTCCCTAGCTGAACAAGTGGATGTATTAGTCCAATAGACCTCTCTTATAGCCATAGAGCCCCTATTTCCTCATAGATTGGTAGAGTAGGGTGAGCCTACAAAAAACCAAGCAGTAATTGATTTTCTTAATCAAATGAAGCAAAAAATAATTAAAATACCATTACTTCATGCTATCAAGGAATTTCCTATTTACACTAAATCTATTAAGGAAGTATGTATCAAATATCTAAGAATAAAGAAGAAGGATTCAAAAACTATTCATGTCTTAAGACAATTATCTAATTTGATGTTGGAAAAGATGATTGTACCCAAATATTATGACCCTGGGAGTCATGTGGTTACTATCACCATTCATAGAATGCAAGTCCAAAATGCTTTAGTTGACCTAGGAGCATTCATACATTTCATGAAAAAATAGGTATTGTCTAACTACATATCATTAGCCTCCAAGAAAAACCAACCATACTTTAGCTTGTTGATTGTTCTACTATCAAGCCAAATGGGATGATAGAAGATGTCATAGTCATGTTATACTCTTGGGAGTATCTGGTAGACTTTTTTCCCTCTCCCCAAAGGATAAAATGGGTGGGTATCCTTTAATTCTAGGGTAATCATGCTTAGCTACTACAGATGCCTTTATAGCTTGTCAATCTAGGAATATGACAATATCAAATGGTATCCATACTAAAAGCTTGACTTTATACTCCCCTACTCAGCCACTATTGCAAGATGGTCAAATAGTCTTACCATATTTGGGCGATGTTGATCCAAAGGTCAAATCCATCCATCAACTAATGATGATAGGTCAAGATTAATTTGTAGCTTCTCAAGAAGAAGATGAGATAATTTTATCCATTCTCATGAATGAGTATGGAGTAGAGTCTCAAGTGTATCCCCAAGAAAATTGTATCCTAGAAACCATATGAGCACATTAGAACACACCTCAACATTTAGAAGTATCCCAATTCTTTCACTCATTTTTACCTCATAAGGTGGAGTCCTCTCTATTTTCTCATCTATTGATGGAAGATAATGTCATCAAGATGGAATTTGGTCCATGGAGAGAGTTGAATGTCTATAGTGCTTTATCACCTCCCCATCAAAAAATTGTACGGCAGTTACTACAGGAGAATCAAAAATTAGTTTCCTGGGACTACATGGACATGAAAGGTTGGATCCTAAGCTCTACACTCACAAGATCTACATAAGTCCTAAATTCAAATGTGTTCATTGGCCTTAGAGGAGATTCAACCTTATTTTGAGGGATATATTTAAGAATCAGCTATAGAAGTTGTTAAGTGCTTCTTTTATCTACCTCATCTCTGATAGCCAATGGGTCTCACCCCTAGTTATAGTACCAAAGAAGGGAGGAAAATGGAGATTTTGTGTGGATTATAGGGAACTCAATTTAGCCACTAAGAAAGACCACTTCTCATTTCCATTTATAGATCAAGTTCTTGATAACCTAGCTGGCAAAAAATATTTGTGTTTCCTAGATGATTTTAGTGATTAGAATTAGATACAAATGTCTCCTAAGGACCATGAGAAATAACCTTCACATTTCCATGGACAACATTTGCCTGCTCAGTCCTATCTTTTGGCTTGTGGAATGCTCAAGCCATATTCCAATGAGCTATCATAAGTATATTTTCTAATATATTTGCTAATTGTATGGAGATTTACATGGATGATTTTACTATTTATAGGACTAATTTTGATAAATTAAAAGAAAACCTAGAAAAGGTACTCAAGAGATGCCAAGACTATAACATTTCCCTAAATAGTGAGAAAATTTTCATGATGATGGAAGAAGGAGTTGGACTTGATCATTTCATTTCATCACAAGGCATCTAAGTAGACCAAGCAAAGATTGAGCTAATTAGTACCTTGCCCATGCCAGAGAAGTAGAATATTGTGCAAAGTTTCCTTGGACATGTGAGGTGTTACAAAACATTCATAAATAATTTCAATCAGCTTGCAACCCTTTATAACTTTTTAAAAAAGGATTTTGATTTTTTTGGGACTCTGAGTGTACTACATCTTTCCTATAGTTTAAAGAGGTTTTCACTACAATACCAATTTTGACAGTGTCCAATTGGGGAATGCCTTTTCACATTCATATAGATGCCTTAGATTATTCTATAGATATCATGCTAGGTCAAAAGATAGACTATTTCATCAGTAAAAATCCGCAAGGTGTAGAGTTCAACTACACAGTCACTCAAAAGGAGTTGCTTGCAATTATCTATACACAAAATAAATTCAAGCACTATTGATGAGTCTAAAAAATGCCTTTATTTTGTTATGTTTAAGATACTTTGTGATACTCCATTTATCCTTGTTTTAACACTTATAGGCCTATGTTTGATAAACCTTTGATGATTTATGGGGTAGAAAAACTATGTCATCTTTTGCCTAAATTATATCTAATATGCAGTATTTCATATAAATATCCAAATGTGTGTTCTTATGCTTGAATTTAGTTTGATGGATGTTTATTTGCAAATATTTCTTATATCATAACTAACCTAATGATAACGATTAAAGGATGAGTGGAAGAATCCAGAAGTTGGTTGCCCACAGCATTTAAGGAGAAACAAGCATCAAAGAACAACCACAAAAAGGAAGTTATAACCACTCCAAGAAACATGGCAGTGAATAAGGAGGAGCTTTTATGAGCTATTACCTTCTTTGCATTTACATTGTAACAAGCGGATGCTGAAACTTCATTGCTCCCTCCTGAATTTCGTTATCCTTCCTTTCCACTTTTAGTTGTTCTCCTATATTCTCTCCTGCAGACTTAACTTAGGATAGTTACTTTTCTATTATGTAATAAAAAGTAGATTCTCTAGATATGTTGGGATCGACTCTTGTGTGTAAAATTTTTAATTTTTGGTTTTTCATAAGTTTTATCGAGTAAGAGAGAACATTGATTCATAGTTTGTTGCAGTTGTGTTTTACAATTCTGAATCATGTAATGACTGATTAATGAAATGAATTAGTTCTCTTTAGCTTCTATCCTACGTTGGTAGATTAGAGAAGTCAACCAAGGGGGCCCACTTGGAAGGTGGATTAGATTAGGATAGAATAGATTCATTTTACTAGCATTAGTAGTATTTTAAGTAAGACGTAGTTAGTTAATTCCTTCCTGTAGCATCAGACTTCATGAACGTTCCTGCAGCATTTGCGAGAATAGTCTAGTGGATGAGTCAAGATGGAATCTCTGTTATCTTGTCATTATGTTTTCAACATTCATAGATTCAGTAGTTTCCTTTCCATAGTAGTAGTGTAGTTTCCTTCCTTTGCATTTTTACTTTCCTGCAACACAAGCATAATGACTCATCAAGGTACTTAGTGCACATACTGTGCTAACCATTTCAAGTATACATCCTTGGGTTGACAATCTAAATGCACCTCATGGTAGGGGAAAATTAGTCCTTAGCTTGAATAGATTATTCCTAAGCCAGGCCTAGCACATGACTATGGAACACCTATTGTGAGGCGGTTCATTTTTGGCACTATTATTGGGGATGGTGTCAAGCTAGGAGCTTTTTTGAGTCATAGTTTTTAAATTAAGTTCTTTTTACCAGTGTGAAAATTTTAGTTGCATGCATCAAAGAGGAAGACGACGAGATGAATATGGCAGATTTCTTCTACAAGGATCTGTTAATTTGAATGAAGAAGTTGAAGAAGAATTTGAGTTGCCCTTTGAAGACGCAAGTCCTATTTTCCCCACAGTATCATCATCAAGAGCTGAATCCTTAGATATATCTGGTCTCCAACCTTTCACTGAAATATTGACTAGTCTTCTTGATAACACTACCTCGAATCCACCAGTTGTTAATCATCCAATGCCTAATATTCCTTTTCAGCAGCAACCTCATAATCTAGTGCCACCAGTCATGGCACAACCCACTTTTCCATTTCCACTTCCAAGTCTCATAACCAATGCTAATCTCAAGAATATACCTCCCACTACTCTTTCAAAGTTCTATGGCCTTGCAACTGAAGACCCTAATACCTTCTTGTTTGAGTTTGACATCCTTTGTCATAGTTTTGACTACAACATTGATGCCCATAAGCTTAAATTATTTCCAGCCACATTGAAAGAATCAGCTTTACGATGGTTCATGGGCTTAGGAGCCAATGCAGCTGTGAATTGGGATGAAATACAAGCCTTGTTTTTGGAAAAATATAAAGAATATTGCAAAGCATCTAGCACAAGAGGAGATGATATCTTTAGGATATCACAGAAGGAGGAAGAGACATTAGAAGACTATGTTTCTCAATTTTTATATACACTAAAAAAGAATCCTTAGCACACATTGTCTGAAGATTTCCAAAAACTAGTCTTTCTAAGAGAAGTGAATGAAGACTTTTTGGAAGCATTGGACCTGATGGCCGGTGGAGATGTATATCAAGATCAATGGGATGACCTCAAAAAGATATGTCAGAACTACTCAAGGTCAACCATGAAGAAAGGTCGAGGACCCCGTTCTATGGTTACAAAAGGAATTAGTCAAGGCATTTCAAAACTTGAAATATCCAATTTGTTGTCAGATTTCAAACAAGACATCATTAATAATCTCGCTACACAGTTGGATATAATGACTACAAAGAAGAAGCAAGTAGAGGCTGAGTTACAACTAGCTGAGTACTGTCCTCATTGCCAAAAGCAAAAGAAGGATTGCCACTGTAAATTGGTTGCAAGCATGGAGAACCAGCATCTTCCAACTGAATATGTAAAGATAGATGGAGATGATGAGCAAGTATTCTTTGTTGCTCAACACTGACCATGGGCTCAACGTCAAGGTATGCCTCAAGACCCCTTGCAAAATTCAAATTCATATGGTAATCAATGGCAAAACCACAATACCCAAGGTCCTCCACAAAACCAACCCAATTGGAATAATGCTAGGCAAAATAACCCACAACAGTCTCAATGGTCTCAAAATTTCCAACAACCTTGGCCTAACCAATAGAATAACCAATGGCAACCACCCCAAGGGAATTGGAAATCTCCAAACCAATGGAAGGGATCTCAACAATGGCCTAACCAAAATATTGGTGCTCCACAATTACCCCCTCTAGCTCAACAACCGACTTTAATGCCACCACCTGAAAATAGTGGACCTCAAAAGGAAACACAGCTACCTACACAGCCTCAGCCAAATCCAAATAGCCAACCACAGTAGCCCATGTATAGTGTTGATACCCAGCAGTATCCTTCTTATGCCTTAGATGTCGCAAATATACATTTGATATCTAGAACAACTTTACCAGCACCAAAGCCACCTCTTATAACTGAAGTATCAGACTCTCCTACAGTATCAAAACCTTTGGTTGATGAACTTGTTGACCCAACTAATGTTACCATACCAATACTAGCTCAACCAATAGTAGAGCCTCCTTTTTTAGACCAACTAATACAAAAGGAACCTGAACAAAGCAAGGAACAACCCTTTGACATTGTTAATTAGTTGAAGAATATGCATGTCCAAATACCTTTGTTTCAAGCTATTAAGGACATTCTTGCTTATGGAAAAGTTATAAGGGAAGCTTGTCTAAAGAAACCTGGAAGGAAGAAGAAGGATCCTACCACATTTCATGTTGTTGGACACTTAGCTGATATCATGTTAGGAAGAGTGATTTCACCAAAATATTCTAACCCAGGGAGTCCAGTGGTAAGTGTCAGCATAAATGGTCAATTTGTTAAAAATTCCTTAATAGATTTGGGAGCTTCTATAAATGTGATGACTAAAGAAACCATGAAGAAGTTACAAATAAAAGGATTAAGGCCCACACCAACTATTCTATAGCTTGCAGATAGTTCCACTATCATTCCTGATGGAATGATAGAAAATATTGTTGTGACCTTAGATTCCCTAGAATATCCTGCAGACTTCATGATTTTTTCCCCTAAAGTAAACCTATCTAGCTATCCTGTCATTCTAGGTAGACCGTGCTTGGCCATAGCTGATGCAAACATAAATTGCAGATCAGGGAATATGACCATATCAAATGGCCAAGCAACCAAGCAATTTGATCTATATCCTCCTGCACAACCATTACCAGATTTGAGTACATCTTTTTGGCCAGATTTAGGAGATGAAGAAGAAGAGATAAATTCCATAGTACAACTTATGATGTTACATAGGCAATCTTTTCTAAAGTTGCAAGAAGAAGATTCAGTAATCCAGAGCATCCTTACCAACACTTGTGTGGTAGGAAAAGATGTGTCTAAAAGCTCTGTATTAGAATTGATTACATATGAGGAGTGTGATACAAGTTGTACTTTACTTAAGGAACCTAAAAATCTTTGTTCACTACTTCCCTGTGAATTAGAGGGAAGCTCAATCTCTGAAATTGCTATGGTAGAATCCACTATTCCTGTTGAACTGAGTAAAGGCCATAAACTGCATGTTAACCCCAAATTGAAATAGTCAAAATAGAATTGCAGAAACTACTTGATGTTGGCTTTATCTATCCTATATCTGATAGTAAATGGGTATCACCACTGGTTATAGTACCTAAGAAAGGAGGAAAATGGAGAATTTGTGTAGATTACAGGGAGTTGAATAAGGCTACTAAAAAGGATCATTTTCCTTTACCCTTCATAGATCAAGTTTTGGATACACTAGCTGGAAAGAAGTACTTCTCCTTTTTAGATGGATACAGTGGCTATAATCAAATTAGAATTGCTCCTGAAGACCAAGACAAAACTACATTTACCTGTCCATGGGGTACTTTTGCATACTTGGTTTTATCATTTGGTCTTTGTAACGCTCCTGCAACATTTCAACGGGTTGTAATTAGTATTTTTGTTGATATGTCACATGATTATATGGAAATCTATATGGATGACTTTACAACATTTGGAGTTACTTTTGAATAAGAAATGATAAATCTTGAAAAAGTTTTGGTAAGATGTCAAGAACATAATTTGGCACTAAATAGTGAAAAGTGTTTCATGCTCATGCAAGAGGCTGTGGTACTAGGTCATTTCATATCTACTGTAGGTATACAAGTAGACCTAGCTAAAATTGAGGTAATTCAAACATTACCCATACCCACTAAATTAAAAGATATTAGATCTTTTCTGGGACATGTTGGATATTACTTGCGTTTTATAAAAGACTTCAGTAAAATAGCCAGTCCCTTGTACAAGTTGCTCACCAAAGAAGTTGAATTCAATTGGACACCTGAGTGTGATAAAGCTTTCCTACAGCTTAAGCAACTTTTGACCACAGCCCCAATTTTACAAGGCCCTGATTGGAACCTACCTTTTCACATATATACAGATGCTTCTGATTATGCCATAGGTGCAGTTTTAGCATAGAAACACTCAAATCTTGAGAATGCCATTTATTATATCAGTAAGAGTCTTCATGGTCCAGAATTGAATTACACAATGACTAAAAAAGAATTGTTAGCAGTAGTCTATGCTCTAAATAAATTTTGGCATTACATCACAAGTTATCCTATCTATGTTCATATTGATCATGCAGCAATCAAATATCTCATGAACAAACCTGCTATAACTAGTAGGTTAGCAAGATGGTTACTATTGCTACAAGAATTTGACATAACCATAGTGGATAAGCCTAGAAAAAAAAATGTCGTAGCTGATTATTTGTCGAAAATCAATCATCATGATACTGATACTACTCTGGTAGATGATACATTTCCAGATGAACATTTGTTTCACATTGCTATTAAAGTTCCATGGTATGCAGATATTGCTAACTACATTGTAGCTAATAAGACACCAGCACATTTTTCTTATAAGGAGAGAAATCTGCTCATACAGAAAAGCTTCCATTTCTCATGGATAGACAATTTTCTATTTTATACTGGACCTGATCAAGTTATGCACAGATGTGTAAGAGAAGATGAGACATATGATATTTTGCATGCATGTCATAATGAGCCCTGCGAAGGATATTTTGCAGCCAAAAGAATAGCTTTCAAAATCTTTGCCATTGGTTACTATTGGCCTACCCTTCATAAAGATGCAATCAATTATACAAGGAAGTGTGACCAATGCCAAAGAATGGGTCGCCCAACCAAAATAGATGAAATGCCTCTGAATCCTCAAGTGGTGTTAACACCATTTGACAAATGGGGAATGGACTTCATCGGTCCTATTGATCCTCCATTCAATGGGAAGTCTTATATTTTGGTTTGTACTGATTACCTAACCAAATGGGTTGAGGTTAAGGCTATGAAGCATGCCCGTGATGAAAAAGTTGTCAAATTCCTGTATGAAGAGATTTTTACATGCTATGGAGTTCCTAAAGAATTGGTTACTGATCAAGGCACACAGTTTACTTCCAACCTAATTTTAGAATTGATGAAATAGTATAACATCAGGCATCGCAAATCGAGTCCTTATCATCCACAAGCCAATGGACAAGCAGAAGTTACCAATCGTGAGCTGGAAAATATTCTAACTAAAACAGTCCATTTGCATCATCGGTATTGGACCAGCTGGTTACAAGAAGTTGTTTGGGCTTATAGAACAACTTGAAAAACCACTATCGGATTCACACCATTTGAGCTTTTGTATGGGAAAGTGGCAATGCTTCCAATTGAATTTGAACACAAGACTTTAAGAACCACCTTGACTTTAGATATTGATCTTCCTGCAGCACAAAGAGAACGCCTCCTGCATCTTAATTCTTTGGATGAAATGTGCAAGACCGCTTTAGAACACACTAAACTGGTGCAAAAATAGAGAAAACACTGGCATGATTCTCAAATCCTCAAAAAACAGTTCAAAGCTAGTGACTGGGCATTATTGTATGATTCTTGCTTTAAGGATATGCCAGGGAAGCTGCAGACGTGATGATTAGGACCATATCAAATCATCCATGTCTTTGACAATGGAACAGTTCAACTAACCACAATTGATGATGTGCCTTTCAAAATGCTAATCAACGGTCATTGACTTAAACTTTACAAATAGCCTCAAACAAAAGCCGAATTCATGCAACAATTCGAACAATCGGATTCAACAACAACTCAAGTATCTCTTCCTGTAGCAGAAGGTGAAAACCTTCCACCTGCTCCTCTTTAACATTAATTCTAATTTGCATGTCCATAATAATAACTTTATATTCGCATAAAGTCCATTTTCTTTTCATGATATTTCTTTCCATTCATATCTCAATCTTCCATCCACCCACCCCATTCCATTTCTTAATCTTCCATCCACTCACTTTCTACATAATTAAGTTTTTGTGTTTTCAATCAAATCTGCACATGCTAATGGATGCTGCTATTTACATTATTTCTACCACCTTTTTTTTGGATCATGTGACAATCCACTTGGCAGGTATAAATGTTTTCAAACTATTATTCATTTATAAGTTTACAAATTTTGTTAATTATATATAATATTGCATAGTCTCTATAATTACGGTGTATTCCAGTCCCTCACCTATACTAGTCTGACAAGTGAGGAAACTTGTCATAAAATTAGTAGGGGGCAGGGGAGTGTCGTACTATCCAATGAAATGCCTGATTAACTGTGATGATTTTCTAAAATCTTGGCATTACTCTTTATTAATGAGAACTTTTTGCCATAAGTATGCCATGTCAAGTGTTGTACTCCCACTTTCTGAATGAATTTTTTTCCTTGTTCGTGCCAAATTTTTTGTGCTTAGCCATGATGTGACCTATTTTTAAAATTTTGGCATTTGAACCATGTTTCCAGATGACTCCCATGCAAATTCATGATTTACTTTTACCTAAAGTTTAATTATGGCACATAACAATTGGTTATGGCAATTAATGTTCCCAAAAAGAAGCGATAAAGCATCTGAGAAATAACACAGAGTTTTGAAGTTTGCATTCAAAAAGGGAGAGAGAAACAGAGTAGCAGAAGAAGTATCAAGAAATGGGAGGAGGTTTACAAAGAAGAGAGTCGGTTGAGCACATTTTGTTGCTCTCTGACGTAGAAGCAGTAAGAAGATTCATTGCATGCGGGTGGTTAGGTTATTGTTTGAATTTAACAGCATATGATGAAGAATTAGTTGTAGAATTCACTAGGACATTTGATGAAGATGAAGCTTTTGTGTGGGGTTTGACAGTCTTTGCAACAGAAGAATGAATTGTAGAAGTAATAGGGTTACCTTCTGTTGGAGAGCATTATCCGAGCTCACATGACACTAGGTCAGCAAGGGCCTAGTTCACTACCCCACATGACCCTCCATTGGATGTTACAAAGCAGGGGTGCAAGAGATTGTCTTTACCGCCTCCATATCCTGAGCTAGCAATACATGTCATCAGATATTTTACTTGTGAAGGCAGATTTTCTCACTTACATGCACACCATTTTAAGTTGTTTAGTTGTATAAGGCACAATATTGTCATGAATCTTCCAAATTTTCTGCATAATATGCTCTGTATTAGTGCAGAAGAGACTCAAAAAGGGAAAGATAATTCTGTCACTCACCATGCCTTGATTAAGTTGTTAATAGAAAGGTCTCTTAGGGATGTATCCCCTTTGACATGTGATGACTTTGTGAAATTTAAAACCCTACAACCCCAAGTTGACCCTAGTGAACGACAAGGTGAGGAAAATGTAGTTCCCAGTAGTGAGCCTATAGAACAAAATATTGAGGGAGCTGAAATAGAAAACACACAAGGGATTGAACCAAAATTTGCTTCCATTCAAGAGAATGTGCCTCTACCTGAATAGGACATCCCTAAACCCACTACTAGTAAAGCTAAAAGAAAACGAAAGTCACCAGAAGAAACTGTTGCTCAATAAAACTTAGTCCTGCAATTAAGCAACAGAAGAAAACAAAGAAGGTTCTTGCAGCAACTAATCCTGCAGCAGTGATACCGAAACAGAAAAGTAGGCAAAAGATAGTAGTACAAGAAGAGACTCCTTTGTGAAGAAGCCCTAGAATGAGAGGGAAGATTTTTAAAGATCCTATATTGTCTAAAACACCTGCTCTAGAGTCTCCTATGCAGATAATTTTTGACAATTCTCCCTTTCACACTGAGATGACAGAAGCTTCTGGTAATCCTCCTGCAGCATGTGAGCAAGAAATTAACAAAGACTTAATGGATTTACCAGGTGTTTCAAGCCATGAGAATGAAATAGTTCCTAAATGTCATGATTCGAATACTGCCTTAGTCCCATATAAGTCAACATGGATCAATAGTTTGGCGGAACATCTATGGCAGGAACAGAAAAAGAAAAAGGATTATGAAGAGGATAACAGTGCCTTCACCTTGCAAAAACTCCTTTTCCAATTATATGGACAGAATTTATTTGCTGAAGCACTATGGAAAAAGGAGAAGAAAAGAATGAGCAAGATCATAACATCACAAAATGAGGAGATTGAAGAATTGAAAGAATAGCTAGAAAGATAGAAACAGCGCATGGAACATGCACTTAAATTAGCTGATCAAGCTCTTGCTTGCAGACCACCTCCTCGAGTATATGATTTTTGTTTGGAAGAACAATATCTTTTGTTTCAGTTGATGTTAACCCTCAAAAATGTAAATGCAAAATTCAAAACCGCACAAGAGTTTTATGGGTTGTATCAAACCTTACCACCATGGCAGAAAAATCTATTGTGTGAGTTGTATATTCATAATTTTGTCATTCCTACAGAAATTGAGTGGAATCCTATGCTCTATATAGGAGATGTGCATTTGAAACCTTTAATGTCATGGATGTCTAATGAGGTGAATTATGATAGACAACTGGTTAATTACAAAGATGAGGAGAGAACAAAACCTTTACCCTTGAGGGCAGAAAGTAAACAACGAGAAGAAATGCTTTGAGACTGGTTTACATTAACCTATGGGAAGAGTAATCTAGAAGTTAGAAAGAAGGTATTTGCTGCTAGAGCCAAAGTGTATGTCAAATATGAAAACTTTCCCTACTTTTCATTCTAGAGAGCTATGATCAGAGTAAGAGGTAGATGGGCACGATTACTTGATTCTCTCAAGAAATCAAAGCTGCACAGTTCTATTAATTTTGAAGCAGCACTATATAGAGTTCCAAAATATTTAGAACTGGGAAAGAACCTAAGGCCAAAGCTATGGTGTCCTTTAACCATGCAACCTCCAATGCTTTTATGGCCCCTGTATGATATTGATGTTGACAAACTTGATAAGTTGCAGGAAGACCACAGGTGAGAAGTATGGGAAAGAACCAAAGGATTCTATTACACCTTCAAGAGTAGTAGAAAGGGAAAGATAGAATTTGGGGAGCTCAGATCTTTGACAAAGAAGTGTAATGCTTGAGGACAAGCATTAGTTTAGCAGCGGGCAGATGATGAGTCTAAAAAATGCCTTTATTTTGTTATGTTTAAGATACTTTGTGATACTCTGTTTATCCTTGTTTTAACACTTATAAGCCTATGTTTGATAAACCTTTGATGATTTATGGGGTAGAAAAACTATGTCATCTTTTGCCTAAATTATATCTAATATGTAGTATTTCATATAAATATCCAAATGTGCATTCTTATGCTTGAATTTAGTTTTTTGGATGTTTATTTGCAAATATGTCTTATATCATAACTAACCTGATGATAACAATTAAAGGATGAGTGGAAGAATCCAGAAGTTGGTTGCCCACAGCATTCAAGGAGAAATGAGCATCAAAGAACAACCATGAAAAGGAATTTATAACCACTCCAGGAAACATGGCAGTGAACAAGGAGGAGCTTTTACGAGCTATTACCTTCTCTGCATTTATGTTGTAACAAGTGGATGCTGAGGCTTCATTGCTCCCTCCTCAATTTCATTATCCTTCCTTTCCACTTTCAGTTGTTCTCCTATATTCTCTCCTGTGAACTTAACTTAGGATAGTTACTTTTATGTTATGTAATAAAGAGTAGATTCCCTATATATGTTGGGATCGACTCTTGTATGTAAAAGTTTTAGTTTTTGGTTTTTAATAAGTTTTATCGAGTAAGAGAGAACACTGATTCATAGTTTATTGCAATTGTGTTTTACAATTTTGAATCATGTAATGACTGATTAATTAAATGAATTAGTTCTCTTTAGCTTCTATCCTGCATTGGTAGATTAGAGAAGCCAACCAAGGAGGCTCACTTGGAAGGTGGATTAGATTAGGATAGAATAGATTCATTTTACTAGCATTAGCAATATTTTAAGTAAGACGTAGCTAGTTAATTCCTTCCTGTAGCATCACACTTCATGAACGTTCCTGCAGCATCTGCGAGAATAGTCTAGTGGATGAGCCAAGATGAAATCTCTGTTATCTTCTCATTTTGTTTTCAAAATTCATAGATTCAATAGTTTCCTTTCCATAGTAGTAGTGTAGTTTCCTTCCTTTGCATTTTTACTTTCCTGCAGCACAAGCATAATGACTCATCAAGGTACCTAGTGCACATACTATGCTAACCATTTCAAGTATACGTCCTTGGGTTGACAATCTAAATGCAGCTCATGGTAGGGGAAAACCAGTCCTTAGCTTGAATAGATTATTCATAAGCCAGGCCTAGCGCATGACTATGGAACACCTATTGTGAGGCGGTTCAACTATATTAAGGGATATGATTTATTTGTTTGTACTCACCACTCTTCTATTAATTAACTAATGAATAAGTCTACAATATCAGTAATATTGGCTCATTGGTTGCTACTTATGCAAGAATTTGATATCACAATAGTAGATAAGCTCAACAAGGCCAATGTAATAGCTAACTTTCTCTCTTAGTTATATATCCCTGATGATCCTCCAACCATTGATGAAATTTTTTCAGATGAACATCTCCTTTTTTTGTCAGCACAAAATTCATGGTATATAAATATTTCTAATTATCTAACCACACAAAAGATGTCAGTTTAGTTCTCTAGTAAAGAAACGAAGTTATTAGCCAAGAAGAGCTTTAACTATTCTTAAAGTTTCAAATTTATGTTTTATACTTGTCCTGATAAAGTAAAGTATAGATGTATAAGGGAAAAAGAAACATATGATATTTTAAGGGCATGTCATGATGAGCTCTTTCGAGGTCATTTTGCAACCAAACAGATAGCCTTTAAAAAATTAACTATTGGGTAATATTGGCCAAGCTTACATAAGGAGGCAACTCAGTACACAAAGAAATGTGATAAATGTCAACAAAAGGGGTGACCCACTAAATTAGATGAGATACCCCTGTAGCCTTAGATAGTTGTTGCACCCTTTGATAAATGGGGGATTGACTTTGTAGGTCCTATTGAACCTTCTTCACAATGTAAATCCTATATTCTAGTTTGCATTGATTATGTCACCAAGTGGGCAGAGGCAAAACCCATGAAACCTCACAGGGATAAAAATATTAGAAAATTCTTATATGAATTTATTTTTACAAGATTTGGGGTCCCTAGGAAGTTGACATATGATCAGGGAGCTTAGTTTCCCTCTAATCTAATAGCTACTTTAATGGAGTAATATACCATTTGGCATGCTAAATCATCACCCTACCATCCATAAGATAATGGCTAAGTACAGGTTACCAACAAGGAGCTAGAGACCATTCTTACCAAAATAGTAGCACTCCATAAGAAATATTGGGCCACACACCTTCCTAAAGATCTCTGGGCTTATAGAACCACATGGATATCTACAATGGGCTTCACTCCTTTCGAGCTAGTCTATGGTAGGTCAGTTGTAATTCATGTGGAGTTTAAACATAAGACATTAAAGAGTACTCTGGAGCTTGGTATGGATCTTAATTCTACCCAACAAGATAGAATTGTGAGTTTAAATGGCCTTGATGAATGGAAAATATCTACATTTAATAATATAGAACTCAACTAGCACTATAGGAAGTAGTGGCATGATAAGTTTATCAAGGATAAAATGTTTGTTGTTAGATATTGGGCACTTCTTTATGATTCTAGGTATCAACACAATCCATGGAAGTTCTAATCATTGTTGTATTTTCAAATGGAGCAGTCCAACTATCTACTGTTGATTCTATTTGATTCAAGTTACTAGTCAATGGTCAAAGGTTGAAATTTTACCACAAACCATAGAGTAAAGAAGAGTTCTTACAATAGTTCTCTTTTTTTGTTGGCAATATCTCTCCTATAGCCTCTAGAAATGAGCCTTCCAGTCATTTAAGTTCTTCTCTTTAAAAAATTCTCATCACCCCATAATAAATGCTTTCTTCATGAAAGTAATTTCTCTACAATAAATTTCACCTCATCATTTCTTGTCTTTTCACCCATCCACTTCATCATTATCTACCCATGGATGATGATAGAAAATGTGCTCAATATATTTCCAGGTTCCTACACTACCTAAAGTATTTATTGTTAGAAAGGATAGGGTTTTCGTTGCACCAAAAGATCAACCTATTAATGCCTGATACAACTAATAGTCTTATAGAACCACAAGAGAAAATTAAACCATGTTGTGAACC
Source organism: Cupressus sempervirens (assembly GCA_028749045.1). Classification (NCBI taxonomy): domain Eukaryota; kingdom Viridiplantae; phylum Streptophyta; class Pinopsida; order Cupressales; family Cupressaceae; genus Cupressus; species Cupressus sempervirens. The sequence goes on along the minus strand of CM053784.1, from coordinate 70,878,783 downwards.
CTATGAGGGATGTTGGCCCACTGCCAACAATCCCCCTCCTAGCATCACTCACTATGGCCTACAAGATTCAAACCTATGAGAAAAGTCTAATACCAATTGTTAAAAAGGATAGGATTGACATTGCACCAAAAGATTGACCTATTAATGCCCAATACAAGCAATAGTCTTATATAATCACAAGAGATGATTAATTCATACCACAAACCCTATGAGGGATGTTGACCCACTACCAACATTTATTTCTTAATTTATTTTTCCAACTTTTAGCTATGCCTCATCACATGCACAATTATTGGACCAATTACCAAATTAAGATGGGGGGGTGGAAGACATGTTATTTTTTTCTTATGTATTCATAAAATAATTATATTTTGTTCTTATATTATTTTAAAATATTACCTATACTTTTTCATACTTATTTCCATCTTTTATTTTGAGTGATGTGATAGTCTTTAAAGAGATATGTTATTATTTCACACTATCGTTTAAGGGTGGCTAGTACAAAGTTCGTGGTTATATAATTATGAGTTGTTAATGTGTGATATATTTTTTATTTGCACTCATATTTACTAAAAAGCTCATTTTCAAAAGCTACTTTATGTTGTTGATAGTTTCTATAAAGATAATTAGGATGAGTAGGTGGGTTTTCAGGATAATATGGCCAATAAAAATCAATCTTAGCACACTCTCTAAGATGTGATGGTTTATAAAGAGAATGATTAATCGTAATAGTCTTTCAATCATGAGGAAATTTAAGACATTTATGAATAGGAGAATCTATGACTTGTATGGAAGAAAGCCATGGAATATCAATCTTAACTTCAAATTGATTAGAAGTAGGAATAACAAAAAAATTTAATAAAAATAGATTTCTATAATAAAGTAACCTTTAAAGAAATATAACCATGATGATACTAAATAAAACCATTATATGTTTGAATTCATACAGAAGTAGTATCATAAGTCTCTATATTCAACCCTTTTTTAAAGAGGACCATTAGGTGCCTTAAAAATATGAGGACCATGAGAATGCATATGAGAAACTCAAGTAGTGATGTAAAGAGGACCATTAGGTTTCTTAAACATATCAGATTGACTAAAGGTAATAATAGGTCTCTATTTAGGTTTAGGTGGAGAAGAAATTGAAGGTTGAGGTGCTAACTCAAAATTATTCTCTTCGTATGTCTTCTCATCATAAACAATATGGTGATCAAAAGAAGAAGATTGATTAATAATATTTTGCTAGTTCATGTTTTTTATAGAGTCACCTTTATTTTGGTTTCTATGTTTCATTTAGAACTATTGGCTTTAGTTTCCTTTTAACCCTAAATTACTTCAATATATGCCTTATAAATTTATCTCAAAGGAAAACCTTCATTATATTTTTGGTCAATTAGAAACCTATTAATTCAATGAAGTTTTGAACCTTAGAACCCATAAACTATTGAACCTTATTGAACTCTTAAACTCATTTGAACCTTCTAAACCACTTTGAAACAAGTCAAAAGTGGTTTGAACAATTTGGCACTTCAATGTCATTTCCTTCAAAGAAAGAGGTGGGATCCAATACAGGGAAGTGGTGATGCTTAGGATAATTGTACATCATGGATATGATGGAAAACTGATGCAGGGGTGAATAACTAGGGTCAAAGGCTCACCTAGCTATCCAAACCACCCTACAAGAATTAACACAATGGAAGCAAACACAAAGAAAAACAACCAAAGGAGGAAAAAGAGTGAAATACTTTTATTGGTTCATCAAAATATCTTCATACATGCCTAGTTGTAAGGCTTTCTAGTTTATAGCCAAATACAAATACATTCACATTTAGAGATCCAACAACAAACTTCCACTTTCCAATTTTTCTTTGCAATCCTCTTCCAAAAACTTGCCTAACTCTAAGCCTAAACACTCTATATGTACTTGTCAAAATTTCTTACAGATCATTCTAGAATATTACATAAGAGGAAGATCGACCTAACAATGGTCTAGACACATCCCAAGAAAAGATCTTAATATAAATGTTGTAATCAAAATAAATTCCACAAGTTGGCTCATAAAAATCATGTCCAAATACTGACACTCGGCATAAGCAAGAAAACTCAGCACATGAAAGGTCACTCGGCATACACTGGGTAACTCAACACATGAAGAGTCACTTAACATACACTGGGTAACTTGGCACATAAAGGAACACTTGAAAAACAATAGATTGCTATAGTAAATCAGCATCAACTAAGTGCTACAGTAACTCAGCACCAACTAAGTGCTACAATAACTTGGCACCAACTGAGTGCTATAGTAAATTAGCACCAACTTGCAGAATGAACAAAAATGAGTAGGATAACAAGGCAACCCAGGATGATCCTACATTAGACAACTGGGGTTGAAAGAAATGGTTTTCCTAAATCATTGAGATGTCACAATCTGTGTTGAATCCAACTCAAATTGAGAAATCCATGAACCATCTTCAATAGGCATGTTTTTCCAATTCACCAAATATTCACAGTAATATTTTCCTCTTGTGCTCTTGCCAACTCTCTGATCCAATATCTATTCAACTTCTTCAATTTGCTACTTAGGATAATTTTTGGATGCAAAAATTTCATCATCTGACTCATGATACTTACACAAATTAGAAATATTGAATATAGGAGATATATCCATGTTATCAGGTAACTCAACTTCATAAGTATTACCAATGTCAAACTTCTTCAAGATCTTACAAGGTCCAAATTTCTTCATCTTTATCTTTTTGTATGTTCCAACTAGGAATCTTTCTTTCTTTAGATCAACCATCACCACATCACCAACTTAAAAATCATGGTGTCCTTTACACTAATCAACATTCTCCTTATACTTATGATTACTTTATTCCAACCTCAACTTCACTTTCTTATGTAAAAACGCCATAAAATTAGCAAATTCTTCTCCTACAATGCTTCTCTTTTCTTTACTAGCAACATCTCTCAAATCTAATACTCCTCTATGCTTCATTCCAGTAACAATCTCAAAAGGTGTCTTCCCTAAACTCCTATTCATGAATTATTATATGTAAATTCAGCTTGTGCCAATACCATCTCCCAATTACTTGGCTTATTCCCAACTAAACATCTCAACAAATTACCTAAACTTGTATTCACAACCTCTATTTCTCCATCTATTTGTGGATGAAATGTAGAACTAAACTTTAATTCAGTACCCATCTTCTTCCACAAAGTCTTCCAAAAATAACCAACAAACTTACTATCTCTATCAAAAATAATGCTTCTTGGTAATCCATGCAATCTCACAATCTCTTTATAGAAAAGTTTAGCAACATGCTCAGCATCTGATGTCTTCTTACATGGTATGAAATGAGCCATCTTAGAAATAAATTTGACTACAACAAATATGGAATCATACCCCTTCACTATCTTAGGTAATCCAAGAAAAAATCCTTACTAATGTCACTCCAAGGTTTCTTAGGAATAGTAATAGGTGTATCCAAACTATTATTTTGACTTGCTCCTTTTATAATTTGACAAACTCCACAACTCTTTACAAATTTCTAAACATCCTTATACATTTGTGGCCAATAATACTTCTCTTTCAAAAAACTTCATGTCTTATCAATTCCAAAATGTCCAACCTATCCACCACTATGCTTTTCCTTAATGAAATTCAACTTCATAGAACTTCTAGGAATACACAACTAAATAATTTTAAACAACATACCTTCTTGAATGAAATACTCATCATACTTACTTATCTGATCTATTAGATTTGGTGCTCTGCACTCTCTCCCCACCTTAGAAAAATCAGGGTCAACATCATATAATTGTTTCATTTCATTAAAACTAAGAACTTCAACCTTCATTTTAGTCAACAAAGAATATCTTCTACTCAATGCATCAGTAACTTTGTTAGTAACTCTAGTATTATGCTTAATAACAAATGTAAAAATTTTCAAGTACTCAACCCACTTCATATGTCTTTGACTCAATTTATGTTGACTTTCCAAGTATCATAAAGCTTTATGATCAGTATACAACAAAAACTCCTTAGAAATCAAATAATGTCTCCGCTTCTTCAATGCTTGAACAATAGCATAAAACTCTTGATCATACATAGAATACTTCCTTTTAGCATCGTTCAACTTCTCACTAAAGAAAGTAATAGGTTTACCTTCTTGACTTAATATAGCTTTGATTGCATTACCACTTCCATCACATTCAACTTGAAATACTTTGTTGAAATTAAGCAAAGCCAATATATGTAATTCAGCAACCTTTTGTTTCAAAGTCTCAAAACTCTTATCAGCTCCATGTGTCCACTTGAATTCATTTTTATCACCCCTCATTGTCTTAGTCATAGCATTACAAACATCACTAAAATTATTTATAAACTTCCTATAAAAACTAGCCAAACCATGAAATAATCTTATCTCACCTACATTCTCAAGTGTAGGCCATTTCAAAATTGTTTTAACCTTCTCAAGATCCATCTTTAATCCATCAGCTGAAATCACAAATCCCAAATCCAAAATCTCCTCTTGCATAAAAGAACACATTTTCAGATTAATTAGCAACTTTTCCTCTTTCAACCTCTACAATACTTGTCTAATATGCTCAAGATGTTCTTCCTTAGTCTTATTGAATATCTGAATATCATCCAAATAAACAATCACAAACTTATCCAAAAATCTTTTGAGAACTTCATTCATCAACCTCATGAAAGTACTATGTGCGTAAATCAAACCAAAAGGCATAACCAACTATTCATATAAACCATCTTTTGTTTTGAAAGTAGTCTTCCATTCATCACCTTCTTTGATTCTAATCTGATGATAGCCACTCTTCAAATCAATCTTGGTAAAATATGTTGCTCCACTCAAATAATCCATTATGTCATCCATCCTTGGCATAGGAAATTTATATTTCATTGTGATTTTGTTAATAGCTCTAGAATCAGTACATATTCTTCATTCTCCATTCTTTTTTGGTGCTAATATAGTAGGTATAGCACATGGACTCAAACTTTCTTTGATCAAACCTTTTTGCAACAACTCATGCACTTGTTTGTTAAGTTCTTCATTCTTCATAGGTGTCAATCTATATGGTGCTTTTTTTGGCAAACTAGCTCTAGCTGGAATTAGATCCATACAATGACTTATGCTTCTTACTAGAGGTAAACCATTAGGAATATCATCAGCAATAATGTATTTATACTCATTTAGCAATTCTATAATTTCTACTGTCATTCTGTCATTACCAACTTCTTTTGCTTGGTCATTACTACCAACACTCAGTCCTCTAGGAACTATAGCAAAAGAAACTTGACTTTTTTATTTCATTTTCAAATTGCTTTCCATTAACCATGCAAACTTTTATTGTAGTACAACTGACCTCATCTAGACTTTCAATCAAAGGTAGCAATATTTTTTTCTTCCCATTTACCCAAAGAGTATACTGATTCAATCTTCCATAATGTATAGCATATCTATCATATTTTCAAGGTCTACCCAATAGAATATGACAACAATTCATAGGCATAATATCAAACAAAACTTCATCAAAGAAATGTCCAATCTTGAACTTCACAAGGCATTGCTCACTTACTAATATCTTATACTCATATTTGATCAATGAAACATGATAGTGTTTAGGATGCTTCAGCCTCTACAATTGCAACTTTGTAACCAGCTCTTTTGATGCCAAATTTATAGAACTTCCACTGTCAATGATCACTTTACAAAATTTTCCAACCATCTTACATCTTCTCTTGAAAAGACTTCTCCTTAAGATAGGTTTCTCATCACTTTCCTTATTACATAAGGTTCTTCTCACCATCAAATTTTCTCAAGCCTCGGGTCCACTTGGTGAACCCTAATCATATGCTTGAATCATAGTATTTATATTACCTTGCTCACTTTTAGAGGATCTACATTCAAACTATCTATGTCCTTCTTTACCACATTTGAAACAATTGCCATGAAATTGACCTCTAGAATAAGAATTATCTCTCCCTCAATAGAAATTAGTACCTCCTTAGTAAGAATTACCACTTTTCCATTTGGCCTTGCCTTTTTTATTATTCTTCCATTCAAATTTTTCTTTATCCTATACAAAATTTTCAGATCTATCACCTTCACCATAAGATCTACCTCTACCTCTCTGGAATCTACCCCCTCTACCTCTTTGTCTTTTTTCATGCTTCTTTGCTAACATCTCCTCAGCTTTCAAGGCATATTGGTATGCTTCTTCCATACTTTCCAACTTCACAAAACTTATTTCATCTTGTATTCCAGATATTAATCCATTAATGTACCTTACAATTTTCTCAACATCATCATCCACATGTCTAGATCTGATGTCCAATCTATAGAATTCCTCAGTATACTCTTCCACAGTCATGTCCTTTTATTTCAAATTTTTCATCTTCCTCAATAAGCTAACTTGGTAATCAGCAGGAAAGAATTATTTCTTTACCTTGTTCACCATCTTTGGAAAAGTTATGATCTTCTCCTTTCCTCTCCTTTGTCTATCAATTTACAAGTTCTCCCACCATAGTGATGCATGACCTTTCAACCTAGTGACTGCAATCTTCACCTTTCTATTATCAGGAGTGTTTTCATACTCAAAGCACTTCTCCATATCAGAGATCTAATCCAACATAGCATTGGTATCCAATTTTTTATCATAATGAACAACTTCTATAGTAGGCTTTGAATTTACCTTAGACAATAGTCACAACAATATTTCCTCATCTTGATCTTCTTTAGGTTCTATATTATGGTTTGGTGTTGCTACTTTATCATCACTTACATCATCAAGATGTGCTCCTCTCCTCTGGGCTATCTCCACAACATATAATCTGGCTACAATTTTTCTCAACTGATCTAATATGGTATTATCAACATTTTTTCTATGATGAACCATCTTTACAAATCAATTTTCTGCAAGACCATTACCCTCTGCAAGTTATAGGTCAAAATCGTAGATCTACAACCCTACAAACAAATTTGAATCATGGTTCTACATGATCCAATCTCCACAAGGATGAACCTCAGAATCTAATACCACTTGACACAAGGAAGGGGTGAATAACAAGGGCCAAAAGCTCACCCAACTATTGAAACCACCTTGCAAGAATTAACACAATGGAAGAAAACACAAAGAATAGCAACCAAAGGAGAAGAAGAGTGCAATACTTTTATCGATTTATCAAAATATCTTCATACATGCCCAACTATAAGGCCTTCTAAGTTATAGCCAAATACATATACATTCACATTCAAAGATCCAACAGCAAATTCTCACTTTTCAGTTCTTCTCTACAATCCTCTTCCAAAAACTTACCTAACTCTAAGCTTAAACACTCTATATATACTTGCCAAAATTGCTTATAGATCATTCTAGAACATTATATAAGAGGAAGGCCAACCCAAAAATGGTCTAGACACATTTCAAGAAAAGATCTTAACATAAATGTCGCAATCAAAATAAATCTTGAAATTTGTGTAGTGCTTGCCCCTAGGTTGCATTTTTGTTATCATTGTCGAACACTTTTAGGGCTAGTTTTATGTTGATGATTGTTAGTAACATTATTTTGAGATTATCATATATTGTTTCAGATTCAGTTTATTATATGATGAGATTACTTGGTACTTTTTCATGTATGCATGATGATTATTCAAGTGATTTTAGTTATTGATGATGATTAGATAGATGATTTATTTTGTGTGTGTTTTCTTATGGATACTTACCCCATACTTGCATGTGTTTGGTGTGTGTGTTTGTTTTCTTTCTGTATGGCATTTATGATGTGGTTAAGGAAGGGAGTCATAGTTACCTGCTAGTCGGGATCTACACGATACACCACTTCCTGCCATTGCGTATTTAGCTCAGTATATATTGTGCTTGTACATGTGTGGATTTTATGTAGGGTGCAGGTACCAAGTATCAACTTCTCTAAATTGCCAGAATGAGCGTACCCTATCACATTATCTCAATGGTAAGAGAGGGGAGATAAATACTCAAGTCCAAATCCCAACCCTTTAAGCCATTTGTTTTAATTGAAAATTAGGGCAAGTATCTAAGTTGAGTACCCTTCGAATACGCCGGATGATGTAATTCATGATATTAACCCTTTTGGTTTGATTTTGTATGTGTTTTGCTATGATAGGTTTTTTTATTTTACTTTATGAGTCTTTGGAGTATTTTCTATTAATTAAGCCTAATTAAAAGATTTAATTAATGGTTTAATTTAATGGAAAATTATTATGATATTTTAATATTTATTTTTTTTAATTAATTAAGAAATTAATTAAATAAAAGAATTAATTTAGAGATAAAATTTATAAGTTTAAATTTGGAATGTGATAATATTTATTTAATTTAATAATAATATATTTAGAGTTCATTTTTAAATAAATGCTAAATAATATTATTATTTAAGTTAATAAATATTTTATCAATTAAGTTCAAAAATAAATTTAAAAGTGAAAAAGATATTAAAATTATTAAAAGATTCTAGATCACATGATGCGTGCATGTGATTAAAATATATTAAGATAAAACAAGTGAATTTAATAAAGTGAGTGCATGAGATTTAAAATTAATAAATTAATTTTAAAAGGGTCAAGTGAATATTAAATAAAGAAATTAAATTAAATTAATTAATGTGCATTATTTTAATATTTATAGGAGTATGTGAGCTCTTGGGAGTTGTCATGTTGACAACACTAGAGTTTGCACTCTAATTATGCACGTGTTGTCTACACTTAGGAGTTAGTGCATTATTTGAGCACATGGTGTCTACAACATTCTAGACACATCATCATGCTTATCTTCTTATCGTGGAAGTTATGTGATTAGTTGTCATGCTTATCTTCTAGTTCTTTTTAGACACATTCTAGATGCATCTTAGAGGCCTTTATATAGAGGCTCTCCTAGTGTGTATGGACACCCTTATATGCTTCTACAAGCATTCCTAGTCACTGGGGGGGGGGGAAGGTTCGGTTCTTGGATAAATTGCGAATGTTGGAGAAGGAAGGAATTTTTGGAAAGGAGAAGGTTCTAAGAGGAAGAGCTTCTCTACAATTTTTTGAGGCGTAGCGAATTAGCATCAGTGTCTAGGTAGGCACTCGTGATTATTTCACATATTTTATTACGCTCTTTCCCTTCCTATCTTCATCGTGTCTGTTATGCATGTCTAAATAATTCTCTATGAATGAATCTTTAATTTTGTAATTTGGCAATGCATATTGTTTCATCCAATTATGAGAATTAAAAATATTATTGCAATCTTCCCTTAGTAAAATCAAGATTTGAAAATTGATTCAAATTTCGGTTGGAATTAAAATAGAATCTTATTATTATGCATTAGTTTTATATGATTTAATTAACTAATCTAATTTAATTTAATTTAATTAAGATTAGTTAATAGTAGAAGGAGTCTAATTAATTATTAGTCAATTTTAGTAAATGGATTTTTAAATGAGGGCAAATTAAAAGAAAAGAGATATTAATAAGTGGAATTAAATAATTGAATTATTAATGAGATTGATTTTACTTAAAATCAATGAGGATTATTTTAAATAAATGATTGTCCTTGAAGTGTTTAAAAGAAATTGTAAACTAAATATTTGAAATTTGATAATTATTATTCTAATAATTTGAATAATGGGAGATAATTCTATGTTTTATTCATGGGTTGACTTAGAGATTAAGCGATGAATCTTATACTTTGAAATATACCTAAAAAAAAAATTGAAACCTCATGTTTGGCTTAACCATGTGATTGCAAAAGAAAACCAAAATATGTGTTTGTATCTTGTTTCTCTATGCTATATGTGTTTTGGGGTTTTTCCTAGCTTTGACCTGTCTTAGGTTGTTACCAGAGGCTTGGGGGTTATGTGTTTGTGATGGCATGTTGATGTTATTTGATCTCAATCCTTTTAAAACACAACCATGGTAATGTAATGGTATGCTCTATGAGATGTTTGTATTTACTGATTGTTATTTCTTTTTAGTCTTCTTGTGTGAAGCTAAGGTGTATGTATTTGAGATATTGGACTTAACTATTTCTGAGTCATCGATTAGTTATACTTGGATTACTTTCCAGTTGCCTTGATGGGACTGAAGTGTTTGATTTATTCTTTATATTGTCATGTTGTGACATGTTTTGACTCTACCATTTTGGAGTCTTCGATCAGTATGATTTATTTTGAGATTCCTTACAGTTTCTTGTTGAGAACCAATGGATATGGTGATTTATTATTGATATGTATATTGAGATTTATATGGTTGCTCGATGAGGACCGATGGATATTTTGATTATCTTTAATATTGTGGATATTTGATGTTCTTATTGTGGATTATCTTTTGGTATTTTTCTAGTTGCTTGTATAGGACTGAGGTGATTTTGTGATTTATGATTCCATGAGCCTAGGGTAGGTTATCTACTTGTAGTGTCGGGAAGTGGCTTGCAATGGGGGTCAGGGCCCTAAGTGGATGCCAGGGTAACTCATTGTTAGTTATTTAATAAGTGAAAATATTTACACTAAATGGGGATTAAAATGAACCTAATAAGATAATTGTATGTTCTCGCCCATGCCTCGAGTGCTAGTAAAGACTAGGATGGGAGTAGAGAGAATGCTTGGTTGCAACCTTGCATTTCATATTATGCCTCATCAGTATGAGAGGATACTAGTGGTTGCATAGGGATCACTAGGGGGTCAGGGTCTATTGAGAGACTACCAGGGTAACTCTAGTTTGATCCGTGCAATGACACTTTCCCGCTTACATAGTAGGTTTCCTACATGTCTTTGTTGTGCCTCTGGGTGTAGATGTCTATCTATGTGTTGGAACCTTTGAGTTAGTATGCTTTTAGGATTCTTGGACTTAGAGGGTATTTATGCTAAGTGATTTGATAACCTGTTTGAGACTTGAGATTATCTCCTCAGAGCGGTGGGAGTGGACCATTTAGGTTCCATGCAGTCAGGTGGTAGTATCTTTTCACTCTTACCATTTGAGATCCGTTTGAGACACTGTGGTTGATGCATTCTTTGATTATGATGGTGGACACAAATCCTTATGTTGATGATTAGCATATGTTAGATGATGTTAACTTATGCTTTATTTTGCATGGTTAGATTTCTTATGCTTATGTTGTAGCATGTTAGATTTCTTTTTGCATATGATATGGTATGTTTTAGGAGTGATATTTCCACTATGAAATAATATCGATGATCTCTTTAGTGATTTGGAATGTTATGCACGAAGGGATGGCTAGGGCCCACGATGGTCTAATGATGCTATTTACAATTGGGAGGAACCGTGCATTTAGATAATTATGTGTAGTGTTTATGATTTATGGCTATCCTTTACGATGGATGTTTATATCTTCTATGATGATGTATCATGTATGGAATTTGGTTTCATTTACTTTATTGCACTTGCATCATGGATTAGAATAGGATGATGTAATTCATTTTCACACATGTATATTCTTTTAAGCCTTTCGTACCTTATGTCATGTACAATGGATGATTGATCATTTCGAATTTAATTGCCAAGAAGCATTCTGAAACAAATGTGTAATATGGACATTGGACTTTCTATTTATTCTTTCATGTAGATGTGGTAGTGGTTAGACTTAGTATTAATTATATTAAATGTGACTCAATGTCTTCGGATCCTTAAGGAATGTAACCTGTTATGTATGCTTACAGTTGATTGTATGTTATTACTTCTGCTACTATGTGTTTGATATGACTGGTTTATCTTTCATGATTTAAAAAAAAAATTGTTTGGCAAACTTAGTAAAATTTTAGGTTAATTCTTTTGGATCCCTTGGCAGGGTGTTACAATTTAGCTAATAAAAATCATGTCTAAATATTGACACTCAGCATAAGCAAGAAAACTCAACACATGAAGGGTGACTCAGCATACATTGGGTAACTCAACACATGAAGATTCACTTGGCATACACTAGGTAACTCAGCACATGAAGGAACACTTGGACAATACTATATTGCTGCAGTAACTTGGCACCAGCTAAGTGCTACACTAACCCGGCACCAACTAAGTGCTATAGTAACTCGACACCAACTAAGTGCTATAGTAACTCGACAGTAACTAAGTGCTACAGTAACTCGACACCAACTAAGTGCTATAGTAACTTGACACCAACTAAGTGCTATAGTAACTCGACACTAGATAAGTGCTACAGTAACTTGGCACCAACTAAGTGCTACAATAACTCAACACCAACTAAGTGCTACAGTAACTCGGCACCAACTAAGTGCTATAGTAACTCAACACCAACTTGCAAAATCAACAAAAATAAGTAGAGGATAAAAAGGCAACCCAAGAGGCTCCTGCATCAAAAACCCTACACTTTTCTTGATGATGTAAGAAAAGGACAAGATGATGTATGTATTCATGATTAAAAAGGGGGTTAATTATGGCAAGTTTAATTAGGGTTAACCACAAATAGAAAAAATAATTACATGCAAATATAACCAATATCATATAATAATAAATCACATAGAAGAGAACAAAAGACACAAGGATTTAACATGGTTCACCCAATCCCTAGGCTATGTTAGCCAACAAAAAGTCCAATATTATTATTATCTACTAATTACAATATGCAATCCCTTATAGCTCAATACTGCCATAAGAAGATATAATTTTATCATATATTATGAAATCCCTAATCCTAACCTATTTTATACAAGCTCTTTTTGCCTACCAAATTAGGGCTAGAATAAGTCATTCAATAGAAAAAATAGCATTCATTGTTATAATAATGATTCATTTTTAGCTTCAAGGGTGCTACCCCCAAAAAACCCATAGGGGCATTACCCCTTGGGCCCACTTGGTACTACGATAGGGAGCATGCCTAGGGAACTGCTCTAGGATCTTGTCTTGGGGCTACTATCCCCAAACCCCCATAGAAATAATTTGAGGGAAAACCATGCCAAATAAAACTTTGAGTTTGATTAGGCTCTACATCATAGTAATCTCGCACTTGGAGACTAATCACACTCCACAATAATAACCTATTGGAAATGTAATGATGATTGAGTGACTAAGAGGGGGGAGTGAATCAAGAACCACTTGAAAAAAAATTCACTTAATGCCACTTTATTATCTATTCTACTAGCATGCATGGAATATAAATAAATAAACAACACTTTGACACAATATTTGGTAACCTAGAAACCCTCTAAGGAGAAAGTAAAACTTGGGTAGGGTTGACACCCACAATGCTTTGCTACTGTACTAATAAAGTTGGCATGTTAAGGCTTACAATTAATTACTTCTTCTAATCTACTCAATTAAGAGTTGTAAATAGGACTGCTAGGTCCACCTTGTGAAATAATTTATACAATAAAATAAAGTATGTAGTAAGTTAAGAGATTCTACAGGGACTATAAGGTCCACCTAGTTAAAAGATTGAGACCGATACACCTGTTAGGATGAATCGGCAAGTTGGTCTCTATTATGTAACTTTATTTTTTGATGAAGATCCTTTGAATATTATATTGATCACTGTTGGTCAATTTTGTCTTCCCATTGAAATCACCACATTTGAATTCAATGTAGTAATGTTCACAAGTTTTAAATATTCAAATATTCAAAAGGGCACAAATACCTTATGCTAACCTTATAATATTTATTTCTCTATGCATTTTAATGTTTCTGCAGGCCCACAAGTTCACGATTGTCAGATCAAGAGATATCTACAATTGGCACTATCTCGCTATGGAAAGTTGCACATTATTTTGCCATAGAAACATAGTGCCTTTTGGCCACATGTTAGGTGGGTCCTCCCTTTCCTTGTTGTTTCTCCAGCACCAAGTTTTGCTAGATCCACAGCGGGTGCTATGGCACTATCAAAAAATTTGTGTTCCTCGTCATTAGCAACATAGCGCCCAGACAAAAAGTGATACTACGGTGACATTAGAAGGAACATGGGTCCCAAGCATGCCCCGTTGGATATCAGTGATGACATGTGGCACACACAGTAGGACCTTAGGCAACGTGGAAGGATGACTATGCTTGGAACAAGATTTTGATTCGTCACTAGCTGTGCAGATCTTTTGATGTCAGTAGTAGCCTGGACCCATGCCCCTTTCAAATGCACAAACATTTCTTCACCCTTGGGTCAATCTAAATCAATGATGGGTGCTATCTTGCTATGGAAAGCTACGAGGATGTTACCCATAGTGACATAGTGTCATTGTGCCACGTGGATCAGTGGGGCTAGGTCACGCCAAGATGAAGATGCCAGGTTATGCCAGGTGGTTGCCAAGTGTTTCATGGGCCTGGAATTTTGAGTAGGCAAGTGCAATATTATGAGGATCTTCCACGATAATTGATCTCGTGGAGATCAACAATCGGTGCTTTCCCGTGAGATGAAATTATGAGGACTTGTCAGACAGGTTGGCACATGGCTAGTTTCTTATTGGTTGGTATACTGATAGGTCGGATCCATCTTGCTCGCCGCCAAATCTCAAAAAATTAATGGTGGGCACTATCTCGCTATGGAAAGCTATGAGGATATTACCCATAGCAACATAGTGCCTCGGCAATGTGTGGCAAGGTGGGGCCGAGTGTTATGAAATCACAGAGATTGTACCAATTCAGGCCGAGTTAGATGCCAGGTGTGCTAAGTTGGTATGTGGGCCCAAAAGTTTTAAGGAGATAGCGTAGTAATAAGATGAGTCTTCATGATCGTCAGATCATTCTAGATCCACAGTGGGTGTTATCTCACTATGGGAAATTGCTCAAAGGATACGCATAGCGACATAGCACCTCGGTGACATGTCTCCCAGTGGGTTCAATGGAGGCAGTAACGATTAGTGGCCAACAGTTAATGTGACTATCATGGTCAGGGTTGCAAGTTGACGTAGTTAGTAAAGAAAGATTGGTCAACCTCGGGAAGACCTTGTGGGTGGCAAAGAGAAATGAACTAATTAGTCTGCATGGTCTATTTTGCTTACAATGTTTTGCTGACTCACTAACTCTGTTGATTCATGCACCAAAAATAATAAGAAATTGAGGTTTTACACACATCTGATCTTTTGATCGATTCTAACCACCAGAAGTGAATGTGAAGCATGCAGAGACACTCTACCACCCTGATCTAATCTATCTACTTGGTCAGAGTGCAGTTATAGCACCGCCTCTATCTCCTCAAGGCCTTGTTTTAGTTAACAGTCAGATTTTGTGGTACATAAAGCTATACTTAGATCAAATTTCTTCAAATCCCCATGATCATTCTTGGCAGAGCCTTGATGGCAGTGGTTGCAGGATAGTTTTGGAGGGAAAATCTTAGTTATGCCTGAACTATAAAGGCAATTTTTGTGAATTTTGCAGGGGTTTTCGACCTTTCTCTATTTTCTCTATTATTACTCTACACATTCTTAGTGTAAATTCCCCTGTGCCTCTAAACTATATGATTTATTGTCTTACCTCTCTCAGCCATTGGTATGAAAGTGCAAGAACTCTTTACCTCTTACTGGTGTTTTGTAGAGATCTATGATCTGCATGACTGTATCTCTTTGGCCTATGAATGATAATATAAGTGAATCTCTCTTTCCTTGTGTCATTCATCTTGGTCTTTTGATTTGCATGTGATTATTAGATTAAAGCAAGTCTGAATGTAATTATCCTTAGTTTCATTCTAGTTCAATAGTGCATATATGGGTAGAGTTTGGTCTGAACACTCTATTTTGGTGCATCATCTCTTTAGATTAGATTAGGTAGATTTTCTTTCATGCTCTCCTTCTCCCTTTTCCTCTCCAAGAATAGTTAGGTGCACCTTGATAGTAAGAGGAAGCTAGCCTTCTCCGAAGACTCAACCTCATAGTTCAAGTCCCACAGCTTGGAGGTTGTTTCCATGTTTCACTAGGTTGTCCTCATGCATAGGCTTTGGACAAGGGTGCAAACTTAAGTGAAAAAAAATTTTTGCGTGCTCGGTGGAACAACTTTTTAGAAAATTTCAAGCCTACTGGTGTAAAAAGGGAAGATTTCAAGATCAATATCGAGGATATAGTACTGGCTTCGATGTTTAAGCCTTCAAGAGGCTCATTCTTCAAAGTACTTGGTGACTCTAAGATTCAAATACATATTTGGTTCCAGACCAAAGTTACAGTGATTCATGCCTAGAGTTGAAACAAGGGCATCTTCTAGAGGTAAGTTTCAGTATCAAGAGCTTTCATTTTCAAACCCTAGAAGAAGGAAGACTAGAATATCTTTATCACCAGTTAGGAGTGCAATAGTAACAAATACACCTACAAGATCCATCTCTACTCCTCCTGCTGTTAGATCTCAGCCTAGACTGCCATCAATACACATCAATAGATCACTTATCTATATAGTGTTGCCTAGAGCTCATACTTTTGCCACCTTTAATAGTGGGAGCCCTCTCTTATTAGCCCAAAGACATGACATGCCAGTAGCTACCCTCAAAAGTATACCATAGTTTACTGGTGAAACTTCTATCTCTCCCTCAGAACACATTCAAGAGGTTGCAAATGTCTGCAATATCCATGGTATTACAAAGGATGATTTTTTCATTAGGCTCCTAGCCTCATCCTTGAAAGGAAAGGCACTACAATGGTATAGAGGTTTAGCTCATGGTTTTATAACAGATTGAGATGGATTAGGAGCAAGATTGTGCAAACATTTTGAGGATAAAAGTGACTATTTGTCACTGTTAGAGAAGTTGACTAATGTAAAAAGAGCCCCCCATGAATGTATAACTGATTTTAATTATAGATTTCAAAAGACATGGGATAGAATACCTACTTTAGTGAAGCCTACCCCTAGTAATGCCTTCTTGCATTACCTTAGAGCTTTTAACAGTGATATTGCCACTACAATCCAAACTATGGGAGAAGATACCTTGCCTAATGCTTATGACATAGCAATAAAATTAGAGAACATCCTAATACAAGGAGGTAAGCTAGCTCTAAGGCCTCCTATGCCTTTCTTCCCTGATGTTCCAAATCATCAACCAGCAATGCCTCCTCTTCCAACAACTTCTACATCACAATCCCTTGTCCCAGTCCCTCAAGCTTCCACATCCTCAAATGGGATAGATGAAATCAAAGAGATGATGCAATCTCTTATGCAGAACATGGATAAAAGAGAAAAGAACCTAGAGAAAAGATTGCAAGATTATGGGAAGAAGCTGGAGGATAACTCCTCTATGATGCAGAAAGTAAGCAACAAGGTGGTGACTTTAGAAAGATAACAAACTCAAGGTAGTAAGCCTCATCAATTGTAATATCAAACTCCAAGTAGTGGTAGGCCTCCAAATCCTAATCATTGGAACAATTCTTTTGATTAGAGTAGGTAGGGTGGCCATTCTTCAACCTCAAATGTAAACCAAAGTAAGGCCATAGTCCCTCAAAACAATATGGCTCAAGATCAAGATTTGTGTTCCTCCTGTAACTACTCCAATGCCTATTGTATGTGTCAGAAGGCTGAATCTTTTATGGTTTTGATAGTCCAAGAACCTGTAGCAAAAAAATCATACAAGAAGGACCAATTTAAAAATGCCTCAGTTATGCAAAGACAGGGTGATTGCTTTTTTTATGAATCATCAGATGGAGGAGCATTGTAATGTAAACTAGGATTCCATTGCTCATAACACTAGAAGCAAAAGAAGAATTATGGAAGATGCTGCTCCTCCTCCAAATCAAGCCTCAACTTCAAATGCAATATCTCATGAGCAAGCAGAAAATAATCAATCAAGTACCTTTCAACAGCAAAGGCAAAATCATTGCAAAAAGGATGCAAGTGATCCCCAGGTTATTCCATCTCAACCTCATACAATTGCATCTCCCAAAGCTTCTACCAAAACACTTGCTATGCCATTCAATGTGGTAGAGAAAATGAACAAGACAAATGTGAATATCTCTATGTGGGATGCTATTGCTAGTATACCCATACAATAGAGGTTACTGTAGCAAGAATTGGAAAGAATTGAACCAAAGGATCAGCCACCTAGTATGGAAAATGCCACAAGCCTAGTACAACCACCAAGGGAGGTAGAAACAAGTAAAAAGGTTAAACCTCCTCCATTCTATGTTTCTCTAATTATAGGGGGCAAACTAGTCCATAATTGCATGATTGATTCAGGGGCTAGCAGTTCAGTGATGCCTAGGTGTGTTGCTGATGCTTTGGGAATGAAATATGAGCCCATTGTTAGGGATGTATTATAGTTGGATGGTAGTACTGTCAAGACTATATGGATCCTTAGGAATGTGGAGATGGCCTTACATGCATGCCCTGGTTGTACTGTAACCCAAGATATCTCTGTTGCTGAGGTCAAGCCATATTTTTCCATCTGTCTGTCAAGAGACTTTACTGCCCAAATAGGTGGTTTCATATCTTTTGATTGGTCATATATGTCTTTTAAGACAATATTTGGAGCCAATTATTCAATTAGAGTAGAGCCTCAAGCCCTCCATCATACTGAATCTTACACCCCTAATTCCATCAACATGAATTTCTCTATCCTAGAGATGGATGAGAATGACATAGTGAATGAGCCCACCACTTCCCTAGTAGAGATACCTAATTTTTTCTCGGATGAATGAGCTAATGCATATCAATTTGATCTTACACCAAAAACCCTTGAGACAGGTTTCAATACATACTGTATATTGGAGAAAGATGCTCTAGTTCCCAATCTTGTGCAGACTAAAGAAGATATGAGTGGGATATGGAGTATGTACTTTGATGGCTCAAGGAATAAGAATCGATCAGGGGTTGGTGTGATGTTAATTTCTCCTACACAAATAAGGTACTACTTCTCCTTTAGTCTCCAATTCAGTTGCACTAATAATGTATCCGAGTATGAATCCTTGATTCAAGGTCTCCTACTTGCTCAAAAAAGAGGAATCCAGGCCTTAAGGGTGTATGGAGACAGTGAGTTGGTGGTTAATCAAGTGAGAAATCAGAATACCACCAAGAATGGTTTGTTCAAGTCCTATAAAAATAGGGTATCGGATTTTCTTGAAGGTTTTAATGCATTCAATATTCAAAGCATCCCTAGAAAAGAAAACAGACATGTTGATAGACTTGCAGCAATAGGTGCATCTTATGATGTGCCAAGGAATCTTGAGGAGGAGAAGAAGCAACAAATTAGAGTGGTAGTAAGGCCTGCTATCCCTGATAACAACATCCCTTGGCAAGTGTTTGAGTCTGATGAGCAAATTGTCAGCTTCTTGCAGAATAAGGCAAAATTTTCAAAGAGAAATCAGTCAAGACTGCAAGATCAATATGGTGACCAAATCATTCATCTCAGTTCTAACAAATTACCTAAGGGTCTCATTACTCTAGAGAGTTTTTTTAATCCTGATGATCAAGCAAGAGGTAGGGTCATGAACCTAGCTGCTGATGAAGATGACTACACTCCAGTCATGGTTGTTGATGCAAAGTCCTTAAACATGGGGAAGGTATGTTTTGAAATTGAACAAGAAAATTTAATTCATCTATGTGAAGAATTTAATGATGTATTTTCTTGGACATGTGATGATTTAAAGGGCTTTGACCCAAGGTTGTTTCAGCATACCATAGATTTAATTAATGATGTAAAACTAGTAAGACAAAAATAGAGACCAGTGAATCCTAAAATTGAACCCTTAATGAGAAAGGAGCTATCCAAGTTGATTGAGGCCAATATAATTTTTCCCATCAAACACTCATCATGGGTAGCAAACCTTGTCCCTGTTAGGAAGAAGAACGGAGAAATTAGATTGTGTGTGGACTTTAGGGACCTTAACCAAGCTTCCCTTAAAGATCACCATCCTCTCCCTTCTATGGAGCAGATTTTGTCCAAGGTTAGTGGTTCAAAGAGATTTTCATTTCTTGATGGATTTTCTAGCTACAATCAAGTGCTAGTTAAACAATCTAATAGATACAAGATTGCATTTACCACTAAATGGGAAACCTATGCTTATTGTAAGATGCCATTTGGGCTAACCAATGTAGTTGCTACATTTCAAAAGGCAATGGAGATGGCCTTCAAAAGATTAATTGACAACTTTGTCTTAGTTTACCTTGATGATATTACAGTGTATTCAAAGGATGTAGAAGATCATTTTGATTATCTAAGACAGGTATTCTTAAGATGCAAAGAGTTTGGGATTTCCCTTAACCCAAGCAAGTGTGTCTTTTCTACTAACCAAGGAAAATTATTAGGACATATTGTATCTGAGGATGGCTTATCCATTGATCTAGAGAGAACAAATGCAATACTTTCCCTCCCTCTTCCTAAACACAAGAAAGGGCTGCAAAGTTTCCTAGGCAGGATAAATTTTGTGAGAAAATTTATTCCAAATCTTGCTACCATGGTGAAACCTCTTACAACTATGCTCAAGAAGGTATGGTCTTTGCATGGACCAAGGAAGGGAAGGAAATTTTTGAAGAGATCAAGGCAGCCATAGCCTTGGCCCCTACTCTCATTCATCCAAACTTTGAGAAGGATTTCATTCTTTATACCTTAGGTGGTGAGTCAAGTATCTCTACTATCTTGACTCAAAAAAATGACAAGAATGAAGAGTAGCCCATAGCTTTCCTTAGTGAAGGGCTTAAAGAATATGAAGATAAATATAGCTATGTAGAGAAGCAATCCCTTGTAGTCATCAAAGCTTTAAAGAAATTTAGACACCTCCTATCTCATAATAAGATTCATTTGTTAGTACCCCATGCCAGTGTGAAGGATTTCCTTTTGAGCAAAGATATTAGGGAGAAAAGAGCTGGCTGAATTACTAAAGTGATGGAATATGATGTTGACATTCAGATTACCAAACTGGTAAGAGGGAGGGGGTTGTGTAAATAGATGTTATCATCTCAAGAGCCTGATGAGGAAGTTGTTATGATACTAATAGAGCAACGTGAGGTAAGAAATAGCAACCCAAGGAGTTAGATGGATGATATGATGAATTTCTTATTAGGTAATGGATACCCTCAAGGATTAGATAGAACTAAAAGGAGACAGTATAGATTATAGTCAATTCCTTATGTCATAGTTGACGGTGTCCTCTTTAGAAAAGATTTTAATGGAGCCCTACTAAGATGCCTTGATACAGACTAGGTTGAAAGAATGATCAAAGAACTTCATGATGGTCCTAACGGTGGTCATTTCTCAGCAAGGACAACTACAATGAAGATCATGAGGGCTGGTTATTACTGGCCATCTTTGTTTCATGATTGTCATAAGTATGTGAGGAAGTGTGAAAAATGTGCCTTCTTCTTTGGCAAACAAAGACTTACAGCTCTTCCCCTTCATCCTATTCAAGTGGACCAGCCTTTTGCCCAATGAGAATTGGATTTCATAGGCCCTATCAATCCTCCTTCTAATTCAAGTCACAAATGGATTTTAGCTACTACAGATTACTTCACCAGATGGACAGAGGCAATTGCATTGAAGGATGCCAGTGAATCTTTACTTGTTGAGTTCCTTGATGGAATTGTGACCAGGTTTGGTGCCCCTTCAACCATTATTTCAGATAATGAAAAGTCTTTTGTTGGGGCTCAGATTTGTGCATGGGCAATGGATCATAATATCTATTTGAGCACATCCTCAAATTACTATCTTCAAGGTAATGGTTTGGCTGAGTCCTCCAACAAGAACCTGATCAGGATCATGGAAAGGATAATAGAAGATAACCAAAGGTTTTGTCATAAAAAACTAAAGACTGCACTGTGGGCTGACAGAATAATGCCTAAAAGGTCAATAAAGAATTCACCATTTGTGTTAGTCTATGGAAGAGAAGCAAGGCTTCCAATTTCATTGGAGTTCCCATCCCTAGAACTAGCTCATTAGCTAGAGTTGATTGAAGATGATGCCATGATAGTAAGAATGGCAGAGCTGATGGAGCTGGAAGAGAAGAGAAGTAAAGCCATGCAGACCCTAGAGACACACCAACAGAAAGTAAAAAAGAGTTTTGATAGTAAGACTAGGGCCAAAATCTTCAGGGAGGGAGATTTGGTTCTAAAATGGGATGCAGATAGGGAAAAACTAGGAAGACACTCAAAGTTTGATGCATTGTGGAGTGGCCCGTATCTGATTATCAATTGCAAACAAGCCAATGCTTTTTAGCTAAGTAGGCCTAGTGGTGTAATTCTACCCATCCCAGTCAATGGGATTTATCTCAAGCCATGTTTCTGAGGGTTTGAGATTCCATGTACATAGTTAGCTTAGTTTTGTTTCTAGTTTGTTCCCTACTTTTTGAAGAAGTGCATGAGCACAGGATTGTCTCTTTGAGACAGCAAGTTTTGAAATTTTGAAAGTTGCAGAAGGAGATTTTGGTCTCTTGTTCCAGTTGTAGAGACAAGGGTTTCAGGGTTTTCCTCTTAAAGGTAGGGTTAGGGTTTCACAGTGCTCAAAATCTACATATTTTTTATGACTCTATATCCCAATGGATGCTTTAGGTCACTGGTCTTATGCATAGCTGGCTTACGTCCCCTCTGAGTCACCAAATTTGTTGGTCAATTTTGCCTTCCCGTCGAAATCACCACATTTGAATTAAACGTAATAATGTTCACAAGTTTTAAATATTCAAATATTCAAAAGGGCACAAATTCCTTATGGTAACCTTATAATATTTCTTTCCCTGCACATTTTAATTTTTTTGCGGGCCCGCAAGTTCACTATTGTCAAATCAAGAGATATCTATGGTTGGCGCTATCTCTCTATGGGAAGTTGCATGTTGTTTTGCCATAGCGACATAGTACCTTTTGGCTTCATGTCAAGTGGCTCCTCCCTTTCCTTTTTGTTTCTCCAGCATTGAGTTTTGCTAGATCCACGGTGGGTGCTATGATGCTATCAGAAAATTTGTGTTCCTCACCGTTAGCAACATAGTGCCCAGATGGAAAGTGATACTGCGACGACATCAGAAGGAAGGTGGCTCCCAAGCACGCCCCATTGGATATCAGTGATGAAATGTGGCACACACAGTGGGACCTCAAGAAACATGGAAGGATGATTGTGCTTGGAATGAGATTTTGATTTGTCGCCAGCTGTGCAGATCTTTTGATGTTAGCAGTAGCCTGGACCCACACCCATTTCAAATGCACAAAGATTTCTTCACCCTTGGATAAATCTAAATCAACGATGTATGCTATCTCACTATAGAAAGCTGCAAGGATGTTACCCATAGTGACATAGCACCATTGTGCCATGTGGATCAGTGGGGCCAAGTTACGCCAAGATGAAGATGTCAGGTTGTGCCAGGTGGTTGCCAAGTGTTTCGTGGGCCCAAAATTTTGAGGAGGCAAGCGTAATATTATGAGGATCTTCCATAATCATTGATCTCATGGAGATTAATGATCGGCACTTTCCTGTGAGATGAAACTACGAGGACTTTTCAGACAGGTTAGCACATGGCTAGTTTCTTATTGGTTGGTATACTAATAGGTCGAATCCATCTTGCTCACCACCAGATCTCAAAAAATCAATGGTGGGTGCTACCTCACTATGGAAAGTTGTGAGGATATTACCCATAGTGACATAGCACCTCAGTGACGTGTGGTAGGGTGGGGCCAAGTGTTATGAAACCACAAGGATGGTACCAGTTCGAGCCAAGTTAGATACCAGGTGTGCTGAGTTGGTACGTGGGCCCAAAATTTTTAAGGAGATAGTGTAGTAA
Organism: Cupressus sempervirens; assembly: GCA_028749045.1. Taxonomy (NCBI): domain Eukaryota; kingdom Viridiplantae; phylum Streptophyta; class Pinopsida; order Cupressales; family Cupressaceae; genus Cupressus; species Cupressus sempervirens. The sequence continues at coordinate 70,855,117 of CM053784.1, read as the reverse complement.
TACGATGAGTCTTCACAATCGTCAGATTAGTCTAGATACATGGTGGGGGCTATCTCACTATGGAAAATTTCTCGAAGGATATGCATAGTTGTTGGAAATATTCAAGATATAATAGGTTACTAAGAGGGGAGGGGTGAATCAGTAACAATAAAACCTTTTAAGTCAATTCAGAATAACCATACACAATATTCACTCATCTATCCTACTGCATTAAAAACTATTAAACATTTAAACAATATATGCACAAAGATTTGGTGACCCATAAACCTTCCAAAATAGAAAGTAAAACCGGGGTGGGGATGATACCCACAAAGCTTCGTTACTGCAGTATGAAGTTGGCTGGTTAAGGCTTACAATGATCACTTCTGGTGATCTACCCTGTTAGGAGCATAGAGGATTGCTAGATCCACCTTGTTAGAGGATTTACAAACATACTTTACAAGTATGCACTCTGTTAGGAGATTTGAATAAAGATGGTTAAGTCTACCCTGTTAAAGGATTTACAAGAATGATTCACCTATTAGGATGAACCAACAGATCAACTTACAACTTGACTGAGTTCTTTATTGTAGATCACCTTCTGTGATGGATGAAATCATTTTTGCTCCTGGTAGACCTTGGTGAGTATTCTTTTCTGCTGATGAATTCACATATCATATCTTATGTCCCTCCTTTTTGCAATATTCTATATCTTGTATATCTTTCTTGTATCTATCTATCTATCTCTTGTATCTCTATATTGAATGATATAATAAAATTACATATATATCATTCCAATAATTATTCATGCAAGGTCGGCCAAACACAAGTAAACAAAATATAACTAAGTCAGCCAAATAGTAAAATAAACTCAGGTTCTTTAGACAGACTTGATGACCTTCTGATACGCAGCATCCACTACATTACTCAGCATCATCATGCACTCGGTAGAGGTAGGGGCTCGGTTCATACTAGTCATACAACGTTTCCTAGAACTCAGTAACCATTGGTGACTCGGTAGATATAGTGTCACTTGGTAGAAACTAACTTCTTCATTAACCTCCTGAGCTCGGTTATCACTAAGTGCTTCCTCACTCAGTTAATACTGAGTGCATCTTTACTCGGTTGACACTAAGTGCAACTTCACTCAGTTAATATTGAGTGCATCTTTACTCAGTTGACACTAAGTGCAACTTCACTCGATTAATACTGAGTGCATCTTTACTCGGTTGACACTATTGCAACTTCACTTGGTTAATACTGAGTGCATCTTTACTCGGTTGACACTAAGTGCAACTTCACTCGGTTAATACTGTGTCTTCGATGCTCAGTTTGAATTGTGTCTTCAGTGCTCAGTTTGAACTGTGTCTTCAGTGCTTGGTTTGAACTGTGTTGCCATCATTCGGTCTGCACTATATTACTCGGTTTGAACTGTGACTATTGTCACTAATGGAAAATAACTTTATGCAAACAATAGTGACATAGCACCTCGGTGACATGTGTCCCAGTGGGTCCAGTGGAGGCAGTAATGGTTAGCAGCCGACAGTTAATGTGACTATCATGGTCAGGGTTGCAAGGTGGCACAGTTAGTAAAGAAAGATTGGTCAACCTTGGGAAGACCATGTAGGTGGCAATGAGAAATGAACTTATCGGTCTACATGGCCTATTTCACTTACAGTGTTCAATTGACTCACTGACTCTACTGATTCATGCACCAAAAATGATAAGAAATCGAGGTTTTACATGCATCCAATCTTATGATTCAACTACCAGAAGTGAATGTGAAGCAAGCAGAGACACTCTACCACCCCGATCTAATCTATCTACTTGGTTAGAGCACAGTTATAGCACCGCCTCAATCTTCTCAAGGCCCTATTTTAGTTAACAGTCATATTTTACGGTACCTAAAGCTATAATTAGATCAGATTTCTTCAAATCCCCATGATTGTTCTTGGCAAAGCCTTGATGGCAGTGGTTGCAGGATAGTTTTGGAGGGAAAATCTCAGTTATGCCTAAACTATAAAGGCAATTTTTTATGAATTTTGTAAGGGTCATCGACCTTTCTCTGCTTTCTTTGTTATTGCTCTATAGATTCTCAGTGTAAATTCCCCTGTGCCTCTAAACTACATGATTTACTATCTTATCTCTCTCAGCCATTGGCATGAAAGTGCAAGAACTCTTTGCCTCTTACTGGTGTTTTGTAGAGATCTACGATTTGCATGACTGTATCTCTTTGGCCTATGAATGATAATATAAGTGAATCTCTCTTTCCTTGTGTCATTCATCTTGATCTTCTAATCTACATGTGATTATTAGATTAAAGAAAGTTTGAATGTGTATATCCTTAGTTTCATTATGGTTCAATAGTGCATATACGGGCAGAGTTTGGTTCGAACACTCTATTTTGGTGCATCACCTCTTTAGATTAGATTAGGTAGATTTTCTTTCATGTTCTCCTTCTCCCTTTTCCTCTCCAAGAATAGTTAGGTGCACCCTAATAGTAAGAGGAAGCTGGCCTTCTCTAGAGACTCAACCTCATAGTTCAAGTCCCACAGCTTGGAGGTTGTTTCCATGTTTCACTAGGTTGTCCTCATGCATAGTCTTTGGACAAGGGTGCAAACCTAAGTGACAACAATCACCTAACTATGATAGATGAGTCTCTACATTTCTTTTGTGTTATTTGATAGCCTCCTAATCAGTCTTCTCTTCCATTATCCATATTTGCTTATGATAGTAAATGTAACTCCATGATTTTGTTTGGATGAAACAAAGTGTCTTCCTTATATATTTATCCAAATAGTAACTCTGCATTAAGTCAACTATAATAGAATTTTAATAGTTTCAAAAAAAATTACCAAGTTAGCTCAGTGATGATACTTGGGTCCAATAGCTTACTCGTGTGATATGGAGATAATCAAGAAACACTATCAACTTGGCTAACTCTATCACTCGATTGACTTTGGATGCTTAGTTTACATTGATCACTCAAAAAAAATTATTGGTTCAGTTCACACTACATTGCCTAATTAGTTCTCATTCTAAAATTGGAATTCTAACTAACTCAATTAACACTAGATCTTTGTTGCCAATATTAACTAGGTTCATACATGAGCTTGGTTAAAACTCTTATGTCTAGTATCTCAATCTATACTAATTTCCATGATGACTTAAGTGTTTTGGCACTAATTGCAATATGCCTTGCCATAGGGTCAACAATCTCCCCCTTTGGTATTAGTGACAAAAATACTTGTCTTGCTCAAGATCTTCAATCAAAATCTTTTAGTAAAACCCCCCCTATGTGTTTTCTCTATTCTATAACTCAATTTGTACTAAAAAATCTATCACTTGGTTTTAACTAAAAACTCTTTCTTCATTTTTCAAAAAAAAAAATTGTTTATTTGCTTTTTACATATCCTTTGTACAATTATTTCTATATGTATTTCCTCCATTATACATATTTCCCTTTATATGGATATATACATACTTTTCCCCTTATTTTTGTTACAAATTCCAAAATGTAAAGACATGATCTTAGCCTAGGTATCTTGCAATACATTTAAGATTTGTAGATCTATCTAAAGCTTAGTTGATAACTCCATCATGTGCTCTTTCACTGAAAGGTTTGTGTCTTTGACTAGTGTCTTTGCATGTTCCATTATCTATGCATAATATCCATATGGGGGAGTATCATACTATGAATTTCTATCAAATTTTCTTTTATTCTAGCCTCTTCTCTTAACAATTTTGCTTGAAGATTTCTCAAAATTTTGACTTTTGCAAAATGAGTTGAAATAGAACTTGGGTTAAGTGGCAAATAACTAGCACTAGCCTTAAATTCCATATAAATATTAGTTATTTTATCCTTGATTTCCTTGGTAAAGTTTGTTGTATCACTCAATTTTACAAATAAAGATACAACATTATTTACAACATTCTCCATTATAGAAATAAGAGTAGATAGCTCTACTTGGTCAATAGAATTTTTTTGTGCTACATTTTCCAAAACTTTTCTTTCAAACTTTCTTTCATCCTTTTTAAGAATTATATCCTAGCCATCTGCATCTTCATTGAACTTATACACGATTTCAACTAGTTTTTCAATGATGGGGATTTTTTCATTTACCTCTATAGATAGTACATCCAAAAATATTTCCTTGATGTCCTCAAGGAATTTTCCTTTGTCCCTTTCTGCTCTTAACATATGCTTCTTGGCTCTTTTCTTCCACAGTTTACCCAATATGTCCATTTGCTCGGTAGATAGATTAGATTGGTCTGAATTTAGAATCACAATCTGTTCATCTAGATCAATTTCATAAACAATATTTCCCTAATCTTTGACCTTGATAGCTAATGAAGGTATGATTTATTTTCCTTTTTCTTCATCACTCTTTTGTTCAATGCTCAGTTGAAGCTTGATTTTCTTAACTCCTTGCTTGCTTAGGCTTCCACCTTGTAGAAGCTAGAGCCTATTTCTTGGTTACCACTAAGATAGATGAAATATTTTATTTTCCTCCCTATCACTTGGTTGAACTATGTTCAACTCTTTAGACTATAGCTTGGGCATTTCCTTGTTTAACTTGGAGCTTGATGGAGTAGGTGCTTGGCTCAGAGAGGTTAGAAGAGATGTCATGACCTCTACTACAATTTTCTTAGGATTAGACTCTTCAATAGTCTAAAACTTTGGTATATTTCCCTCTTTTTTTAGGTCAAAAATGTTTTTCCACATATTGGATGTGGACTTTACAGAATCCTCACTTTTGTTTAACAAAATCTTAAATGTTTTGAATCTGAGAATCTACCTATTTTCATGCTTTGACATTGCCTCCTTTATTTCCGTCTCAAAGAGATTTTTCATTAGTTTTCTTAGGGTCTACACTTTCATTTATTTCTCTATCTTGAGTACATTAGTCCAATGGTGAGAAAGAGTCTTTAGTAGGACTTTAGGAGCTTGCCCTTTGAGTTTAGTGGGGTCATATTTCCATCTAGCCATTTTCTCCACCAATGCATTTTCAATCTTCTTTTGTTCATCCTTTCTTTTGGCTTCCTATTTGATGAATTTGAAGTCATTCATGCCAGTTCCTTTCTTTACTAGTTTCAACCTTTTTTCAAATCTAGGTGGGGGATTCTTTAGTGAGATGATTGGAGTGTTATCTTCATCTTCATCATCATCCTCATCCTCAAGCCTCAATTTTCTTCCTATCTTCCTAGGCTTGGTAGCAGTAATTATTGGGATAGAAGACATTGCTAATTTCCTTGATGGATTATTTTCCTTCCTCTTGGAGGTTCCTCTTCCTCTTCTTCTTCCTCTTCTACATCATCACCTTTTCCTTCAGTAAGCATGAGAGGGGAATCAGATTTGGTAAATTTCTTCTCAAGGTTTTCTAACCTTTTCTTTCCTCTCTTTAAGATTTGTGGAATCTAAATCTCAAGTGAGATTCTATTCTTTTCTTCTTCATAAGTTCCAAATTAGGTAGCCTTAGGATCTATGTGTTCATTAATAATGGCTTCAGTGGTGTCTCTTGTTTCATCAATATTAACTTCACAACCCAATGGTCTCACTCGTTTAATCCTAGGTATGACTACTTGAATATGAACTTTGTCACAGTGAACTAAGAAATATATGTCTTGCTCATAATCATCAACAAATTATTTAGGGATTCTAAACCTAATTTTCATCTTCTCCTTGAAGTTCTCAAAATATGCATCTGTGATGCCATCAAAATTATCACCCATTTCATCAATGAAACCACTGGTCTAATATAGAAAAGTTGTTTCCTTCTTCCATAAAAAATTTACTTTGGATGAAAAAAAATTTCACATAGAAAAATAAACACATTAGAAACGAGCCAAACTTATGTGGATTGTTCTTGGAATTCTTAGATGTTGTCTATGTTTTTTCTTAACTAAACACGATGTAGATTAGTAAGATCAAATGTCAAGTTCTTCTTTGCCACCTTGTATGCTATGTCAACTACTTCATAGGGAATGATGTTGGGTTGGATTGAACTATAGATCTTGTGAGCTAAGACATGGATTTCAAACTTTATTTCCATATTATTAACATTATGCATCTTTATGCCTCTCATGTACCTTTCAGCTAGGGTTACCTTGGACAATTATCCTCATTCTGGGGTTTTGGTTTCCTTCAAATTTTCCATCATTAGGTAGCCAATAATTTAATGGATCATCTTCTTGGTGATTGTCACTATTTTCTTGAGCTAGAGGGTCATGTCATGGACTCAACTCAATAAAAACCTAATCCACTTCACTTGAAAGTCCATTGGCATATGAAGGATGTGGGTCAATCTATTAACTTCCAAATTCTTGTGTTTGTCTTTCAATTATCCATTCTCACACAACACACTGTATTCCTAATATAGCTTGGACTTACCCAATTCTTTAACTAAACAATCATAAAAAGTTCTTATATCATGAATTAAGAGTACCTTCAAAGGGATGGTCAAGTGTGCTCCTTTGGATCCTTTTCTTCAGCAATTCTAGGGTACAGTTTGAAGTTAGGTACTTTGCAATCTTTATTCTTGACCAACATTTTAGAACCCTTCCTAACCTTTGTGCTTGATGAAGTTGTCATTATGTTTGGTTGATGAAGAAATCTAGATGGTAAACTTGCTTGAAACTTAGGTTGTCAACAACATTTCTCAATATCACTTGGGCACTCAAAGAATTATCTACTCAATTTGATCTCTAGATTCATAGTGAAAGAATAAACCTTTGATTTCTCCTTTTATCAAAATTTCTCCTTTTATTAGAATTTCAACTATTCACTTGATTTATTATATCTTCTTGATGTAGTGAAATCTAGTGGATTTCATTGTCCTTTTCTTCTAGTTTGGTGTGAGTAATATGTTTTCTTCATATGCCAAATCTTTGTTCTTTTCTTCCATAACTTCACATATCCTAACTAACTAAATCTCTTTTTCTCTTTTCAATTTTATGACTTCTTCTTACAGAGTGTGGTCCCTTCCAAGTATAACTTCTATAGTTGCATCTACTTCATTTGAACTTCTTTCTCTATAAGTATCTTCAATTCTTTCTTCTATGTATAGATTGTTATTCATATGTATTGCCAACTCTTTTCTTCTTTTTAGGGATTGAGAGAGTTGATTCTTTAGCTTCTTGATTTGTTCCAACAAGATCCAAATTTTAATTCTCAATGGCTTTCTCTAGCTTGTACACTTCCATTATCTCTGGTATTTACTCTCAAGCTACTAAAATTCTAAAAAGAGAACCTTTCTTTGATACAAATTACTGGAAATTTAGTGATGACCAAGTGACTAAGAGGGAGGGTGAATTAGGAACCACTTAAAACTTCTTTCACTTAATCCCACTTTATTATATTATCTAATCTATTTGCATGCATGGAACATAAAGAAATAAAGTAACAATACCATAACACTTTGACACAATATTTGGTAACCTAGAAACCATTTAAGGAGAAGGTAAAACTTGGGTGGAGATGACACCCACAATGCTTCACTACTATAGTAATAAAGTTCACATGTTAAGGCTTATAAATGATCTCTTCTTGTGATCTATTTAGTTATGAGTAGGTAGTACTTCTAGGTACACCTTCTAAAAGGATTTATACAATACAATAAAGTATGCACTCAGTTAAGATATTTTACAACAACTGTTAGGTCTACCTAGTTAGAGGATTTGAGACTGATACATTTGTTAGGATGAATTAGCAAGTTGATCTATGCTATGAGATTTTTTTTGTTGATGAAGACCCTTTGAATAATATATTGATCACCTAATTGTAATAGATGAGTCTTTTCTTTTCCTTTGTATAGTTTGATAGCCTCCTAATTAGTTTTCTCTTCCATTATCCATATTCATTTATGATAATAAATGTAGCTCCATGATTATGTTTGGATGAAATAAATTCTCTTCTTATATATTTATCCAAATATTAACTCTGCATTAAGTTAGCTATAATAGCATTTCAATAGTTTCAAAAATAATTATCAAGTGATCCAAGGGATTTAGCTTGAAGCAATGAGTTCTCATTGTGGAGACCTTGGTTCAAATCCCAAGAGGGACATTTTTGTGGAATTCCAATTTTTGACTCTTGGGTCTTCTATTGGTCATATTTTTCTAACCATAAAAGGTAGATCTAAGTTGTGACTCTTGGCCCCCCAAATATTGTTTCTAGTGTGGTTTCTCAAAAGGAGCTTAAATAAGTTTGTAATTATCATGTTGTTTCTTGAATGAGAACAAGATTTTTAAATGATTTCAATATAATAAAACAATAACCAAGTTGGTTTATTTCTTATACTCAAGTCTAATAACTTACTCGGGTGATATGGAGATGTACAGGCAACACTATCAACTTGGCTAACTCAGGCATTTGGTTGACTCTAGATACTCAATTCACATTCATCGCTCAAAAAACTTAGCTAACTTGTTCCACACTACTCTGCCTACTCAATTCTGATTTTGAAAATAGAATGCTAACTAACTTAGTTAACACTAGAGCTCAGTTGCCACTATTAGCTCGGTTCATACATGAGCTCGGTTAACACTCTTATGTCTGGTAGCTTAGGCTATATTGATTTCCATGATCACTTAAGTTTTTTGGTACTAATTAACAATATGCCTTTCCATAGGGTCAACATAACCTCCCACTTGGATATTGATCATAGCACCACTAAACTTGTAGCTCCCACTAGAATACAAAACAACCTAGACTCTTTTGTTCTTCTATTATGTTCAATCTAGAAGACCAACTAAAGCTGAAGAGGAGTTTATCTTCTCTTATTTTATTTCCTTTTTAAACATATATGTTGGATTATCATATGTATATATGTTCTCCAACTTTAGCTATCCATCATCTTAATGAAATGGTACTGCAATTGTATGTATTTTCTATTTGAATGTATAGAAGAATTATTTGTAAGATGAATGGAACCCTAGCTATCTTTGAAAAAATAACTATCCCTTTGTGGGTGTCCTATTTTTTCCATGAAGAACTAAATTCATATCATCTCCTTGGATGCATTTATAGCAAAAATATACTCTACCTCTATATTGTATAAAGCATTCACCTTTTGTAACCAAGAAACCCACTTGGTCTCAATATCTCCTACAAAATATAAGTTAACATAGACCTGTAAATCAGTAGTGGATCCCCCAAAATATAAATACTTACTAGATATTCCTCTCAAATATCTGAGAATCCATTTGACTACATTCCAAGATCACTTGTATACCTGCTAACAACTACCACTTCATAAGTAATATCTGGCCTAGTATATGCCATGGCATACATCAAACTTCCTACAATTGTAGCATATGGTACCTTAGAAATTTTCTCCTCCTCTTCATGTGTCTTGGGAAACATCTCCTTAGTCAATTTTAAATGACCAGGTAAAGGTGTGCTAACAGCTTTAGCATTCTGTATAGAGAAATATTGCAACAACTTCACAATATAATTAGTCTAAGATAAAGTCAATTTTCTATTTTTCCTATCTCTACAAATATTCATACCAAGGATTTGTTTTTCTTCCCCCAAATCCTTCACAAAAAATGAATGATCTAATTGTACTTTTAGCCCCTTAATGTGATCCATGTTTGTCCGAGCTACAAGCATATCATCAACATATAAACATAAAATAATGTAACTTCCATCATCTAACCTTTCAAAATAAACACAATGGTCATAATGACAATGAGTGTAACCATTCTCATGCATAAAACTATCAAATTTTTGATACCATTATCGAGGTGCTTGCTTCAAGCCCTATAAATGTTTCTTCAATCTACACACTAATTTCTCCTTACCTTTGACCTCAAATTCTAATGGTTGTTTCATATATATCTCTTCATCCAAATCACCATGAATAAAGGTTGTTTTAACATCAAGAAACTCCAAATGCAAAACTTTAGTAGCCACAATACTTAAAATAGTACTAATAGAAGTCATTTTAACAATAGGAGAAAATATATCTCATCAACATCAATGCCCTTTTTTTGTGAAAATCCTTTTAACACTAACCTGGCTTTAAATATTTTCTTACCTTCATCCTCTTCTTTCTACCTATGAACCCATTTATTCTATAAAGCCCTTTTACTTGTAGGTAACTTGCATAAATCCTAAGTTTTATTTTTTTAACAAGGAGTCAATTTCTTTAGTCACCATAGACTCCCATTGAATCTTAGTATCCACGTGTATAGCTTCATCATAATATATTTAGGCTCACTAGTATCTATTAGTAAAATAGAGTACCAAGAGGGAGAAATACTTCTAGATATCTACTTAAGCCTTTTTTATCATTGAAAATTCACTAGGATATGTGGTATTTATTGATGTTCTTTTTGTAGAGCATGAGGGACTATTGGAGCATCTTCCTTTGAGTATCATCCAGCACTACCTCAAAATGTAATGCTAGGTAGGTAGCTTTCTTAGTCCTTAGCTTCTCAAGGACTTTCTTAGACTTTCTCTTAGCCTATTAGAGTTTCCTTTGATACCCTAATCCCTATAGGATCTCTATCATATTCTCTAATTACTCCCTATCTAAATATGCAAATGGGGTTACTTCTTGCACTCATCAATGCATCCCCAATTCACTTTTCCAACCACAATTTTTTATTTTTTTTACAATTTATTCCACCAAAAGAAGTAAGTGGATCCCTCATAAATTTTTGGACATCATCCAATATTTTGGATTCAACATCAACAAGTGATCTTACCGATTCTTGCAAAATTGTCACAATTGCACTAAATAGACCTAATTGGATTAGCCCTCATACCTAGGTTTTTGGACCATAACTATAAATTTCTCCAAAAAATATGTAAAGAAAATTATGGTTTTGAGTATCCTTTTGGAAAACCTAAATATTTTTGGGTCTTAGGTCTCGAAGCCATCCGTACACCTGAAAGTAATTTGTATGCCTATAAACAAGGGTTTCCCAATACGGATGACAAAGTTGTCTAGGGTTTCACCAATGAAAATCCAAACCCATCTATTTCTTCTAGGATCTTTAATAACTCTTTCTCACCATCCATGAGTAGACTTGGACTTGAGGTCTTCATCTCTCCTTCTTCTATCAAGGACTGAATTTTTAAAGCCACCCCATCCTTCTTGAATGAGTAGGCATTTTTTGTTCCATCATGTATGGATTGGTTATCAAATTTCCATGGCCTTCCAAGTAGAAGGTGGAATACATTCATGGGAAGAATATCACATAACACTATATCCTTGTATCTCCCTATGGTGAACTCTACCCATGCTTTCTCTTCCACAAGAATGTGTTGTCCTTTGTTGAGCCATTTGACCTTATATGGGTTAGCATGGGGGATTATTTCTAGCTTTAGCTTGTTGGTTGTCTCTTCACTAATTATGTTATCAATTAAGCCTGATTCAATGATCACTCTTCACACCTTCCCCATGATTTTACATCTGATCCTAAAGACTACCCTTCTTTGACTTGGTTCTTACTTTATGGGTTCCTTAATAAAGGTTGGTCCTCTTGATCATCAGGTTTTCCCCTTCTTTTGATTCTAGAGGTGCCTCAAAGTGTTTTTTGTCACTACTATAATCTTCTTTCACATAGTTGACTCTTTTTGTACTCCCTTAGGAAGTAGAGCCTTTCTCAGGGCACCTATATGCAAGGTATCATAACTGATTGCAATGATAGCACTTCATGGTGGAAAAGTAGGATCCTCTCCCTTGGTTGTTGCTCCTTGTTAGGATAAACCATGGACAGAAATAAAAACTACATGCAAATATAACCAATAACAGAAAATAATAGAACACACAGAAATGAACACAAGGCACCAAGATTTAACGTGGTTCACCCAATCCCTGGGCTACGTCCACCAAACAGCAAGTCGGATCTTATTACAATCCAGTGATTACAACCTGATTACAATCTGTAATCCCTTACAGCTCAATATCGGCGCAAGAACCAATTTCGTATCACCACATATCAAAAAATACCCAACCCTAAGCCCTTTTTATACAAGTATTAAACCGCTTTAGGGTTATAACATGTCGGCCATATGTCGGCCATAATATGTCGGCTACTTCCAAAAAAAAAATTTTCGGGGCGATGCCCCGAACCCCACTATTTATGAAGTATGTACAGTACTTTCCTGATCAGTCACCACAATCTAACAATCTCCCACTTGGGGACTGATCATGCTCCATACTAAACAACAATCTCCCACTTGGAGACTGATCCTGTAGCAATACAACTACCGCATGGGGCTCCCACTGGATCAAACCACCCTGGACTCTGCTGTTCTTTTATTCACATTTAGTCTAAAAGACCAACTGAAGCTGAAAAGGAGTTCAGCTTCTCCCTTGTGACAACCTTTGTCAACATATCTGCTGGATCTTCATTGGTATGTACCTTCTCCAGCTTTAACTGTCCATCCTCCAAAACTAACCGAATGAAATGGTACCGCAACTGTATGTGTTTGGTCTTAGAATGCAGAGCTGAATTCTTAGCAAGATGAATGGCACTCTGACTATCTGTGAACAAAAAATTATCCTTCTGAGGATGTCCCAATTCTTCCAAGAAGAACTGAAGCCATATCATCTCTTTGGCGGCCTCTGTAGCAGCAACATACTCTGCCTCTGTAGTGGAGAGAGCATTAATCTTCTGTAGCCTAGAAACCCAGCTCACGGCTGCCCCACCAACAGTAAAGACATAACCTGTAGTACTCCGCCTGGTATCAATATCCCCAGCCAAATCTGAGTCAACATAGCCCTGTAAATCAGTAGTAGAGCCCCCAAAGTGTAAACACTTATTGGATGTTCCTCTCAAATATCTGAGAATCCACTTGACAGCATTCCAATGCTCAAAACCTGGATGACTCATATACCTGCTAACGACTCCCACTGCATGTGCAATATCTGGCCTAGTGCATACCATAGCATACATCAAACTTCCTACAGCTGAAGCATAGGGTACCTTGGACATCTTATCCTCCTCTTCCTATGTCTTGGGACACATCTCCTTAGTCAATTTCAAATGACTAGGTAAAGGTGTGCTGACAGCTTTAGCATTCTCCATAGAGAAACGTTGCAACACCTTCTCAACATAATCAGCTTGAGATAGCGTCAATGTTCTATTCTTCCTATCTCTGCAAATCTTCATACCAAGGATTTGTTTTTCTACCCCTAAATCCTTCATAGCAAATGCATGTGCTAATTGGCGTTTCAGCCCCTTAATATGATCCATGTTAGACCCAGCTATAAGCATATCATCAACATATAAACATAAAATAATGTAGCTATCATCATCCAACCTCTTAAAATAAACACAGTAATCTGAATGACACCTATTATATCCATGCTCATGCATAAAACTGTCAAATTTCAGATACCATTGCCGAGGTGCTTGCTTCAGGCCATATAAACTTTTCTTCAATTTGCACACTAAGTTCTCCTTACCTTTGACCTCAAAACCCTGTGGCTGAGCCATATATATTTCTTCATCCAAATCACCATGAAGAAAGGCTGTTTTAACATCCATCTGCTCTAAATGCAAATCTTCAGTAGCCACAAGACTTAAAACAGTACGAATAGAAGTCATTTTAACAACAGGAGAAAATATTTCATCAAAATCAATTCCTTTTTTCTGTGCAAATCCTTTTACAACTAACCTGGCCTTAAATCTTTTCTTACCTCCTTCCTCTTCTTTCAATCGGTAAACCCATTTATTCTGTAAAACCTTTTTACCTGCAGGCAACTTGCACAAATCCCATGTCTTATTTTTCAGCAAAGAGTCCATTTCATCTTTCATTGCAAACTCCCACTGAATCTTAGTATCCACCTGCACAGCTTCATCATAACTTTCAGGTTCACCAGCATCAGTAAGTAAAATAGAATACAAAGAGGGAGAAAACTTTTGTGGAGGTCTAATTGGCCTTGTTGACCATCTAACATGCACTGGTGTATGTGGTATTTGTTGTTGCGGTTGTTGCACATCATGAGGAATGGCTGGAACATTAGCTTTTGGAGTATCATCCAGCACTACATAATCATCTTCTTTCTTCTCATGTTGCTGCAACAGATCTTTGTACAACACTTTTTCATTGAATATGACATCTCGGCTTCTTATAATTTTATGATTTTCAAAATCCCAAAGCCTATAACCAAATTCATTAATGCCATATCCAACAAAGACACATTTCTTTGATTTAGCTTCTAGCTTGGTTCTATTTTCAGAGTCTATATGAGCAAAAGCTTCACAACCGAAGGTCTTGAGAAAAGAATAACTCACCTTCTTACCAGTCCATGCTTCCTCTAGAATACCACAGCCCAAAGGAGTAGAGGGACCTCTATTAATCAAATATACTGCAATATTGACAGCCTCCGCCCACATGTGTAAGGGCAACCCAGCATGCAACCTCATGCTCCTTGCGCACTCCATTATAGTCCTGTTCATGCGTTCAGCCACTCCATTTTCCTGTGGAGTCCTTGGAACAGTTTTTTGTCTACGAATACCATTAGTGGAGCAATAATCTTCAAATTCATGACTGCAATACTCACCACCATTATCAGATCTGAGACATTTTAATTTCTTACCAGTCTCATTTTCAACCAAGCATTTCCATTTCTTAAAAGTTTGAAATACATCAGATTTCTGTTTAAGGAAATAAACCCATACTTTTCTAGTTGCGTCATCAATAAATGTAACATAATAATGAGAGCCACCAAGGGAAGATACCTGAGCCGGTCCCCATACATCTGTATGCACAAGTTCTAATTTCTCCTTTTTGTTTTCCTTCCCTGTCTTTACAAAACTCACTCTCTTTTGTTTTCCATACACACAACTTTCACAGAAATCCATATTCACACATTTTAGACAAGTATTAAACTGCTTTAGGGTTATAACATGTCGGCCATATGTCGGCCATAATATGTCGGCTACCATGTCGATGTCAGCTACTTCCAAAAAAAAAAATTTCGAGCCGATGCCCTGAACCCCACTATTTATGAAGTATGTACAGTACTTTCCTGATCAGTCACCACAATCTAACACTCCTTTCTCTCCAGCTAGTGTTAGGGACGCTACCTCTACTAAAACTCCATCTTCCCAAACTTCCTTCTTGTTGCTTAGTAACATTGTTGTCTCCTTGTGGTCTAGAGTTTGATCCTTTTCCACCATATCTTCTTTGACCTCTTTCATCTCTACCCCTACCTCTTCCTCTAAAGTTAGATTTTTCCTTCTTCATTGTTCTCTTCCACTTTTAGAGCAATTTGGAAACTTTTATAGGCTATTGTAGGAGTCCATGAGATTATCTCTTCTTGTATGTTCCATTTCATGCCTCCTAGGTACCTAGCCACTTTGATAGTTTCATCTTCTTGTACTCTTGACCTCAAAGACAACTTGTGAAACTCTTCAATGTATGTTTCTAAATCTATGTAGTTTTTCTTTAAACTTTGCCTCTTCTTATGTAATTGAATTTCATAGTCCTCTGACAAGTATTTTTCCTTCACCTTTTCTACCATTGCTATCCAATTTGAAATGGGCTTCTTTCTCATTTTCTCCCTCTCTTATTAGAGGTAATTACACCATGTAAATGTTAATATCATATTAGTTTTGACAAAGTAGTGACAAAAAACTTACTCATTATTTAGAAAAGATCAAAGATTATTGAGAATAATTGTTTAGATAGTACATGCTAATCAATATGACAATTAGTTTTGAGCAATAGTAGGTGTCGAGAAGTTAGTACATGTTGAGTCATTTAGGTGATGAGCTAATAGGAGACAAGTAAATAGCATGTGTCAAGTGATTTTGGTACTGAGAAAACAGAGCGTGTCAAGCTATTTAGAAGTTGACTTATAGTATTAAGAGCACAATGAAGGACAAGCATCAGACCCTTTGGATGTTGAGTGAACAATTTATGACATAGATGTTTGTATTGGCATAAACTTATATGTGAATCATTTTTGGGCCCACATAATCATATTTTATGATTATGAAAGATAAGTATCGAGTCATAGTATGAATCCCTATACAATACATGCAACCAATCAAAATGAGGGAAGCATTAAGTGGTAATAAGGATCAACCTCAATTTTTGATTCTTACCTAATCTATCACCACCAATGTTTATAAGAGAAGGCTAAACCCTAAGAAGTGAAGAAAGAGTGCAAGGAGACAAAGGCTAAGAGTGTAGAGAGAATTCATGTGGCTAAGATGGCTATGACTAAGTTATACATTGTAGAATCAATTTAAGAAGAATAGAATAAAGAAGTTAAAGGAAAGAGGAGACATATTTGATCAGGAGGATCAAGGTTTAAATAGTAAGGAGGAGATCTAACATTAAGAAGAAAGGTTCTAATTGAAGGATCACGGTGTTGAATCATTCTAACAAGTGATACAAAGAAAATCTCTTAACTGGGGAATCCTAACAGGCTATTATAAATCTCTTAACTAAGTGTTTGCTTTATTTTAAGTGTAAATCCTCTAACAAGGTGACACCTAATAGTCTTTGTAAGCCTTTAATAGGGCAGACCTCTCACTAGGTAGATCATAGATTATGATCAAACACATTGTATCCATAATAGGCCACACTTTACAACTACGGTAGTGAATATTTTTGGGTGTCATCCCCACCCCAATTTTACCTTCTCATTGGAGGGTTTGTGGGTAACCAAATTTATTGTGTTATGTTTTATTTAATTTATTCTATGGATGTGATGCATGTTATGTTATTTTAGATTATGTGTTAAGTTATGAGATGGATGTTGGTGATAAGTTTTAAGTGGAAAAATTTTAATGTATTGATTCACACACCCGCCCCCCCCCCCCCCCCCCCCATCTCAAAACTTACTTTCCCATTGTTATCTCCAACAATTGGTATCTGAGATTTGTTCACTAGAAAGGAGAGTTTTATACTTTGGAGGTAAGATCTTGACGATGGAAGTCTACAAGTTGGGAAAGACTATTAAGAACTAGAAGATTGAAATAAAAGCTTGCCTTACATCAACTCATGGAGGAAAGAGATGAATTGCAACATTCATTGAAGAAAAGAAAGGAACTAGCTATTTGGCAAAATAATACTCAATATCAAGGAGAAGACACTACTAGATTGTTTGAGGATGGAAACTCAAATGAATTTGATGCATTAGTTGTAGATCTAATGGAAAAGAACAATTTCCTAACTAAATAAGTCAAAAATCTCAAAAGAGAGTAAGAAGTACAATCAATATTTCTATGTAAGATAACTTAAAAGAAAAAAAAGTTGAGGAAGACAAAGCTATGATTGAAGAAGACAAAAGAATACTGACTAACAGACCTAAAGAGAAGACATCAAATGTGCAAAATTTTGCTAACATGCAATTGGATACAATGAATCAATTGACACTTAGAAACCATGAATTGAATGAAAAAGACATTGAGATCACAACCTTAGAGTCATAAAATGGTCTACTACAAAATGAACTAAGAGCATAAAAATAATTCATAGAAAAATTCAACAAACCAAGTGAAGCCATAAAACACTTTGACAAATAGATGGAATTGCCAAGACCTAATAATGATATTGTCGGATTGAGATACACTAATAATGAAGAAGGGTAATCACCCAAAAGTGGTGAGAAAAGGAATAGCAAAGGTAATAACTACAAACCCACTTGTCATAATTATGGAAAATTGGGTCATACAGTGAATATTTGCAAGAGCAAAACTATCAACCAGAACCCCAAGTAGAAATATAGAGGATACTGCTACAACTACAACAAACAAGTACATCAAGAAAATGAATGTAGGACCAAGACCATGAGCACTCAGAGATTTGAAGGATACTACTACAATTTTTAGAAGTATGTACATAAAGCATATGAATGCAGATCTAAGACTAAGTGGACATCAAACAAGTAGACAAAGGTACACCAAAATGGAAATGCCTATGATTGGGATTACAACACAAGGTACAGTTGTCACTATTGTCATGAATATGGACATGTTCCTAATAATTTCATAAGGACGCATTTTAGAGGCACTACAATAGGTGGTTGAGTGATATTACATGCTTTAGTTGTCTCAAGACTGGTCATGTCAGCAAAAACTATCCAACTAGGTCACTAGTGTTGATCAATTAAACCAATAAAGGAAAAAAAAAAGGTCAATATTGAGAAATTGAAGGTGCAAGTGAACAAGACATGGAGAAAGAGAGAATATTTCAATACATAAAGTTTAGATGAGGTCACTTCGTCCAATGGATTAGGTGATCACATCACCCCCAACTAGGAAATATAAGTTATGTGTGGAACCAACATTTGATAAATTATATCATGCATTAGTTCCAAATATTTAAGATCTAAAAATAATAAATATGCATGAGTAAGATGCAATGAAGAAGTTAAGAATATGAGTTATTCTATAGATATATTATTTTCTATGTTTTTTTTGAGCAAGGAAGAAATTGTAGTTATTGCTGAGTGATGCAATCAAGGCTACTATGAGTTGGTCTCGCTATGTATACCGAGCATACTGGGAATTCTATGTTAAACAAGTGTGTTGAAAATCCTATATTGGTCAAGCTTGCTATTGCGTAAGCACTGATAAATTAATGTTGAATTTGAAGGGTTATATAGTCAATTTTTGACTCATTTGCACTTACCAGAGTTTGAAGAGAACAAAGAGCACAAAGGTAAATTGAGAAAGGAGATTCTAGTATTTTTTGATCATAGGTATTCAACAAACCCTAGGACGTTAAAATGGAAAGCTCAAGAGGTATTCATCTTATGCCAAGTTACGTTGTTTCATTTATCACAAACCCTAGGAAAGTAAAATGGCAACTAGTTCTTTGTCTCTTGTTAAAAAAGAGGGGAAAGAAGTTTCCAACATTCAATTAATAATCAATGATGTTAGGCAATCACCATTCCAAGCAATTCCTTAGATTTCATATAGGGGAGATCTATCTAGTGCTCTATCTACGATACCACCAAAGGTTCTCATGATCTAGTATGTAAGATATTGTTTTACTGGAAAGATTGGAGAGGTAGGAGATATGAAAATTAGAGATGCCTACAATAAACTATGTGATAATGGATTTTTCAGGGAAGAGAATAAGATCATTTAAAAAAAAGGGTTGACATGTTCCCTAGATTTTCCACAAATGTTTAAAACTAAATTGATTTGGATTTTTCTAAGTCACGTGCATGACAACTAGATGTGGTTAGAAGCTGGACCAATCAAAATTTCTAAGAGGATTGTGCAAAGGGTAACAGAGTGTCCTACCCTTGACCAACTGAAGAGCATGATGAGTGATGCAAAGGAGGTTATAGATAAGAATAAAGGTGTAGTATAGAATAAGAGAGGGATGTCAATAGATACTATTTTATCTCTCATTGTTTCCTTTATAGTCAGAGTCATTGCCCATAATTTCATTCAATCAATTTGACTAAATAATGTTTCATGTATGGAAGTGCACTTAGGTTATAGAATTTTAAAGAGATATCATTTCTATGACCTTGCTGAGTTACAACTACAATAATTATTTGAAAACTTGGAAGCCATTAGGGAAGCCAAAAGTGTGTCTTGTAAGTTTGGTTATGTTGGTGTTTTAAAATGTCAGGTTTCAAAAATCAAATGATGAGAGAACAATTCAAGTAAGTTAAATGTGAAATAATATTACCATGAGATAAGAAAAATCCAAGAGCATACACCAAGATAGTTCAACAATGTAGACAAGGATTTGAAAGGGGAAAGCAAAGAAAACCCCTTGTGAGTATTATGAATGAAGGCAATTGCGTAGAGAAGAGAGAGAGAAAGTGGTGGAGAAAAATAGCTCAATACAATAACATCAAAGTGATGTGTAGGGAAGAAATAGAAAGGAACATCTCTTTTTAAAAAATTAGAAAGGAGTTGCATGTGTTTGCATGTGTAACTCTCATTTCTATGAATGCAACATTCATAATAGGTGTGTGCAAAGTGTCAAGATCCTCTTAAGGAGGATAAACTAAATTCCATAATAAAGGAATTATAAAAATGAGTTGTCCTCACATGTGGACTAAAGGAAAATTAAATGGCATGTCCTCCACATGTGTCCAATAGGAAAAATTACATTTAGGGACCCTTGGAATATCCCAATTAAATACATCTAGGGGAAGATTAATATTTCTAACATCCCCCCAAATTTTTACAATGAAATTGAAATCTCTCTTTAGAAAGTGGTTTTGTCAAAATATTAGCCACTTGATGTACACCCTTACAATAAAGGAGGGTAACTTTCTTGTCTTCAACTTGTTCTCGAATGAAGTGATGTTAAAGAGAAATATGTTTGGTCCTTGCATGAAAAACTAGATTCTTCACCAAGGTAATGGCACTTTGATTGTCACGATGTAGAGGGGTAGGTTCTTGTTGAGGTAGACCCAAATCTTCAAGAATTCTTCTAAGCCATAAAGCTTCCTTAGCTGCATTAGTACAACCTCTGTATTCAGCTTCAATTGAGCAAAGGGAAATAGAGTGTTCTTTTTTTACTTTTCCAAGAAATTGCACCTAAACCAACAAAGAAACAATAGCCACTAGTGGATTTCCCATCATTGGAATCTCCACCTAGATAAGAATTAATATAGCCTTATAAAATAAATGTAGAATTGGCATCATAAAATAATCTTGTATTAATGATTCCTTTAATGTACCTTAAGATTCTTTC
The DNA here is from genome assembly GCA_028749045.1 of Cupressus sempervirens. Classification (NCBI taxonomy): domain Eukaryota; kingdom Viridiplantae; phylum Streptophyta; class Pinopsida; order Cupressales; family Cupressaceae; genus Cupressus; species Cupressus sempervirens. The sequence continues at coordinate 70,834,491 of CM053784.1, read as the reverse complement.
AGCAACTTTAAAATGTGTTTGTTGAGGTTTAGACATAAATCTAGAAACTAAACCAAAACTATAAGCAATATCAGGTCTAGTAAGAGTTAAATAATTTAAACTTCCTACTAGTTTCCTATACAAAGTTTCATCAACAAAAGGAGTATTCATATTAGCCATTAATTTAGTTCCAAATTCACATGGAATTGAAACATGGTTAGAATCATTCATCTTAAATTTTTCTAAAAGGTCATGAGCATACTTTCTTTGAGAAAGAAAGATACACTTAGGAGTTTGCCAAATTTGCATACCTAAGAAGTAATGTAAAATACCTAAATTAGTCATCTAGAATTTTTGTTTAAGTTGAAACTTAATATCAGAAATCAAAGCATCTAAACTCAAAGTGACAATTAGATCATCTACATAAATAATAACAATGATAATATCATATTGAGTATGTTTAATATATAAGTTAAGATCATTCTTACTTCTAGAAAAGCCTTGAGAAATAAAGAATGAATTAATTTTAGAATACCATTCTCTTGGTGATTGTTTGAGACCATAAATAGATTTTTTTAATTTTCAAACTAGATTTTCACTACCTTTCTTAACAAATCTAGGCGGTTGAGCCATATAGATTTCTTCATGTAAATTACCATTTAAGAAGGAACTTTAACATCCATTGGGTGAATGGGCCAATTCATTTTAGATGCTAAAGAAAGAACTAATTTGATAGTAGGCATTTTAGCAATAGGGGCAAAAGTTTCATTATAATCTAATCCTTCAATTTGTGAAAAACATCTAGCAACTAATCTAGCCTTAAATTTACTAATTTCATTATTAGCATTCAATTTTGTTTTGTTTAACCATTTACATGAATCTATATTCTTGTCATGAGGTAAATTGACTAAGCCCCAAGTTTGATTAGCAATTAAAGAGTCATATTCCTCTTTCATGGCCTTTTTCCAATGAGGTTGAGAGTTAGCTTGATCAAAAGACTTAGGATCATTAGATTTCATAATAGTAGTCATCAAAGCATAATTGCAATAATTAATCCTTCTATCTTTAATTCCACCGAATCTAGTAATATAATCATCACTTTCATTAATTAAGCCTTGAGCCCATTTAGGTTTACATTTAGTAGTAATAGAATCATCACTAGAGGAAGAATCATTATTAATAAAAGCATCATTAGTAGCTATTTGAATATCATTACTAGTAGAAGGAGAAATAATAAGTGGAGCTTGAGTTATAGAGTTAAGAGGAGGAGTAGGGTTAAGAGAAGGAGTTTGGTCCTCCACTAGCACAATTTTAGTGCCACTGAATTCTGCATCATGTGTAATAGAATAGTCATGGACATGACTCTAGCAACTTGAACTTTACTAGTAGTAGAATCAAAAACACGATAACCCTTAGTGTTTTCATCATAACCAACAAAACTATAAGGAGAATACTTAGCATCTAATTTATGCCTTTTTTTTTTTAGGAGTATGAACATAAGCAATAGATCCAAAAATCTGCAAATGATGTAAATCAAGTTTCCTACCAGATCAAGCCTCTTCTAGAGTAGTATCCTTGAGAGATTTGGTAGGAGTCCTATTAAGAATATAAGTTGCACAAAACATGGCTTCAGCCCAAAATTTATAATGCAAATTCTTAGCATGTAACATGCATCTAGCCATTTCAACAATGGTATGATGCTTTCTTTCTACCACACCATTTTGTTGTGGTGTATAAGGAATAGTAAGCTCGTATTTAATTCCACATGATTTCAAATAAGAGTGAAAGGCATTATTCACCTATTACTTGCCATTATCAGTTTTGAGAATTTTAAGTTTAAAACTAGATTGCCTTTCAACATATAACTAAAATTCAATGACTATATCAAGAACTTGATCCTTGCTATGCAAAAAATAGATCCAAGTTCGTCTAGAAAAATCATCAACAAAGGTAAGTGCATATCGAGAACCTTGGATGGAGTTATTCTCCACGGGGCCCAAAAGGTCACTATGGATAAGGTACAACTTATGAGTTGCTCGCCATGATTTACCACTTGGAAAGGGCCCCCTATGCATCTTACCACTCATATAGCTAGTTCAAGAAATCTTAGAAGGAATAATGTGAGACAAACCATCAATCATATTGCTTTTTTGCATTAAAGTGATATTATCCAAATTTAAATGGCCAAGTCTTTCATGCCATATATTGAAATCAATGAAAGTATGCAAAGAATATCATGAACTAGCAAATTCATAGAATTTAAATAAATTTTCATCATCCATTTTAGCATGAGCAATCACTTGTTTAGTTTAAGGATCTATCACATAACACATATCTTTATAGAATTTAACTTTATAGTTCTAACATAACTTTGCAACACAAAGCAGATTAGTTTTCAAATCAAGTACATATAGTACATCATGCAATTTACCATTAGGAATAGTTACATCACCTAAACCTTCAACTTTACAAGTCTGATTATTAGCTAACTGAATAGGAATATTAGCAATATCAGGTTGCAAAGAATCAAAAATTTCCTTATGAGAAGTGACATGTTGTGATGCATCACTGTCAACAATCCATTCTAAAGGTCTACAAACATTATAGCTACAAGTAAAAGCATGACGAGAATTAGAACCATTAGAGTTACCTTTTTTATGATTTGATTTTTTATGATGGTTACTATTGTTCATAGGTTTTTTATCATTCTACTTTTTAAAATAGTTATTGACAACATGATCATCTTTGCCACAATAAGAACAATGAGGTTTGGAATTTGATTGATTCCTTTGATTATTATTATTATTATTGTGATTATGATGATTGTTATGGTTATTGTTATTATTGTTATGTTTGACATTAGATTTATTATTAGAATTATTATTATAGTAATTATGGTTATTATGATGATGATTATTATTATTTGAATGAAAGTTATTACTATTTGAATTCTAAGACATAAATGCATGTTCAGTTGATTTAAGAGTACCAAACTGAATTAGCTTACCTTCTTCCTATTGCAATAGATTTTGAAAAATAACATAAGTTAATTGAGTAGTTAAAGTAGGAATAGCAAGCTGAGTATGTATATTAATTATAAACTATTGAAATTGTCTAGGAAGACACTTTTTAAGAATAATATGAATTAAGAAAATGTCATCTAACTGAACACCTAAACTAACTAGATGACTTTTAATAGAATCAAATTTTAACAAAAATTCATCCATGGTCTTAAAATTTGTATACCTTAGATCTTCAAGTTGATCCTACAACTATATTTTGCAGGATTCATCTACACTATCATACTGGGTTTGCAAAATTGTCCAGGCTTCATGAGCTTTGGAACAATTTGCAATTAAAACATATAAATTTGGAAAAATGGAAATACCAATTAAACCTAAAGCTTCTTCATTTTTAAGTTTCCAAGTATTTTTTCATCTTGGGTAGCTATTGAACCAGGTTCAATAGAAGGATTAGTGGCTATCTCTAACATGTGTTTAAAGAAAAAAATGAATGAAATATGCATTTTTCAGGAGTGATAATTAGAGCTATTAAATTTTATTTTTGGAAGTAAGGTTGACATCTTTATGGAAAAAAAATGTCCCCCTAATAGAAATATGACTTAAAAGTTAAATTAAAGAAACTTGCTAATGAAACTATAAATAAGTTTCTAAAAGATTAAACTTGACAGAAAAGAAACTCGATAGAGAAAAAAATGACAAATAGAAGAGGAATAGATGAAAACAAAATGATATAGCCCTGCAAGAAAATTTTAGAATAATGATTAATCTGTAACGAAAAAAGAATAATGCAAAGGCATTTTAGAATGATTATTGTGTTAAAAAAATGTCAGATGAATCCAACTAACTATTATTATGACTCCTAATGATTTGAAATGATTAAAAACAACTTACAAGGGGTCAAAATTTGAAGTTATAAATTAATTTTATAACTATATATTATGACCACAATAATAAATGATAAATGATAAATGAAAATCCAAAAAACAATTAATAAAAGCTTTATAACTTAATTTATAATTGGAACTTTAAAAAAATGTATAACTTATAACATAAACCTATAAGTTATAATATATGATATGAGACACGAATAAAATAAAAAAACAAAACAAAAAAAATCAGGCACTAAGCTGCAAGCAAGGGCATTGCTCAAAGAAAAATGAGTGAATGAGAGCTAAGCATAGATGTTAGCAGGAGAAGGTGGTCTGAGAAGCCTTAGAGCAGATACAGATGAGGAGGTAGGTGGTGAAAGAATGTCAGGCCACAGGTTAAAAAAAAGAGCAGCTCAAACTAAACCAAGGAGCACAATAAGGCCAGCAAAGTAATTCTAAGGTTTGAGAGTAATGAATGGTGGTGGAAGGCAAGATGTTACTAATGAGGGGCTACTATATCATGAGGTGCAGAAGTTGAAATTGTGCATAGTTCACTTCTTGAACACGATTTTGTAGGGGCTAATTTTCACTGAGCTAGATTTGGAAAATGTTGCTATGGATTTGGATCAATGAGAGACAAATGCAAAAAGGAGGTCAAGCATGGCAGCAGTAATAGAACAAGTTAAGGGAGAAGCATTGCTAAATATCACTTAAGGAATATAAATCTCATGCAAGAGAAAGCGGACAAAAAAATGAAAACCAAATTAGGCACAAATCCCAATAACCATCATATCAACCAGACTTAGCAAGCTCATGATTCAAGTAATAAGAGAATGCAGGATCGAGAGAGCCCACAATTTTGAGAAATGTGAGAGCATGAGAGGAAGACAAACCAAGCAAACAAGAAAAAACAAGAATTGTACACAATGAAGAAGAGGAAAAAAAAGAAAAAAAAACTTCAGATTGAATCTGCAAAATCAAGCAAGATTAGCTACTAGAAGGAAAGGGCAACCAAGGTTAGCAAAATGAAAGAGATAGTTGATTAAAGGCAAGAATAGGAATGAAAACAAGAAAAGCTAGAGACTATAGAGGAAGATACTAAAACAAAAATTGTGTAGATTAGGAAATCTCAGAATTGCTAAAGTTGATATATTAAAAAAAATTGAATAAATAAAAGATTCCAAAAAAAAGATTAAAATAAATTTTAAATTGTCTATAAGATTTATGAAACAATTTTATCTAACAAATATGAAAAAAGTAAAATATCAAACACAATTAATATTAATGAAGTATGTCCTCCAAGTGAAATATTAGTAAAGAAATAACTTTTTTTTTAAATAAAAGAAATGCACACTTTATAATAAATGAGTACTATCATAATATGAATGATAAATGCTTCTTGTTTTGGTGACAAGCCTTTCAAAAAAAGAGCAAAAAAAAATTGTAATTTTTGATAAGAATACACTTTGGCAGCAAGCCTTCCAAAGAGGGTTAGAAAATAATGATAAAAGATGATAAAAATAAAACCTATACACACAAGATGTTAGGATGAGCTAAAACCACAACACAAACTTCTTCTCTCAATAATGTCTCCAAATAAGGTGTGCTCCAATGAATGTCAACCTTCAACACAAAAACTTAAAATGAGGATTAGTAACCAAGCTCTGATACCATGTAAGAAACAATAAGATAGAGCAAGAAAAGAAAACAATCCAAGTAAGTTAAGTGTGAAATAATATTACCATGAGATAAGAAAAATCTAAGAGCATACACCAAGATAGTTAACAATGGAGACAAGGATTTGAAAGGAGAAAGAAAAGAAAACCCCTTGTGAGTGTTATGGATGAAGGAAAATGCCTAGAGAAGACAGAGAGAAAGTGGTGGAGCAAAATAGCTCAATGCAATAACATCAAAGTGATGTGTAGAGAAGAAAGAGAAAGGAGCATCTCTTTTAAAGAGATGAGAAAGGAGTTGCATGTGTTCGCATGTGTAACTCCCATTTCTATGAATTCCACATTCATAATTGGTGTGTGCAAAGTGTTAAGATCCTCTTAAGGAGGATAAACTAAGTTCCTTAATAAACAAATTATAAAAAAGAGTTGTCCTCACATGTGGACTAAAGGGAAAGTAAATGGCATGTCCTCCACATGTGTACAATAGGACAAATTACATTTAGGGATCTTTGGAATATCCCAATTAAATACATCCAAGGGAAGATTAATATTTCTAACAAGGTTATAGAAAAGAATACAGATGCAGTGTAGAATAAGAGAGGGATGTCAATAGATACTATTTTAGTTCTCATTATTTCCTTTACAATCAAACTCATTGCCCATAACTTCATTCAATCAATCCAACTAAATAATGTTTCATGTATGGAAGTGCACTTAGGTTGCAAAATTTTGAAGAGAGATCATTCCTATGACCTTGCTGAGTTACAACTATAGCAATTATTTGAAAACTTGAAATCCATTAGGGAAGCCAAAAGTGTGTCTTGTAAGTTTGGTTATGTTCATGTTTTAAAAATTTAGGTTTCAAAAACCCAATGATGAGAATAGAATACATCTAGGGGTAGCTAATTCCCATGTTCAACATACCTATTCAGACACCGAGGCCAACTATAAGGCTATACTCCTACTTTAGGCTCTACAAAACCAAGGTAGGTAGATGTCAGATTCATTCATATGGTACTAGTTTCAAAATCATATAACTAAATCTATATAGAAGATAAAACTGACTAAATTTTCTAAAGCTTATGGAAATAACAAAGACATGAGATAGCTAATAACAAGACTTATGAACTTGACAAGATAAGTACAGGTAAATCCTTTCATCTCTTAAATGGAAAGGGAAAAGGCTTTGATTAATGTGTTGATTATTAGAAAAGCTATGGTATGAACAACAAACATATAGATCATGTAGCTGATCAGTGCCTTATCTATTGGAAAATTCGATAAAATAAACATATATCCTTGGATATCAATGATATATCCCATATATCAAGACTCTAGATCTATCCTATCACTTTGTGAATCAAACATCTACATCAAGACTGAACCTCATACTCAACCTATCCTTCTATGAAATTTGCAACCTTGTCAAATATATCAAGTAGTTACTTGGCTCTTTGTTCCAACAAAAGGAGTTGCAACTGGGAGACAAGAGTTAGACTGAAGATTAAACTTAATTGTTGCATTTTATTTATTTTCTTGAAAAAAATACATGAGGATACATGAAATAACTCATAAAATAACTAAATAGACTAGGACTATCTCTATAATTTCATTACCTATTTTTCATTACAAAAGAGGTACGTTGAAGAATGGTGGAATCATAGCTCTAGAAAACCTTCCAAGAACCTAGAACCAACCATATAGTACCATAGTAATAAAATTGGAACCAACCTTGTTGGAGTAACTATAAATAGCATAAGCACTAAAATTCTATGAACTTTAGACAATTACTCTGCATCTTGGAAATCCTTTTATAAAAATGATTGCAACAAGCTTTAGATGGAAGGAAAGATGTAAAAATCTTACTAGAAAAAAAAATATAGATATATTTCTATGTGTTACTGTTAAAACATTCTTTGTATTCAAACAAAAATAGGAAAGTAGTTGCAAAATTGGCAGGTGACACTTACAGAAGGAGTCTTTAATTCAGTATGTTTTTCTTCTACTACCTTTAATCATGTATATCTCTAATTACTTCCCATCAATGGAGCCTTGATAATCTTTAACTACTTCTAGAACATTTTTTCTTTCTTTATGGTCATTCAATGAATCTAATTTCATCTAAATCGTCTAAATCTAATTTTGTTCCACCTAAAAATTAGATCCTCATTATTGTTGTGTAGATCAAGCATCAATGCTCATCCCTATTGATCATGTTTCCCCATTTGAGCTCTACAATTTGAGCCTTAAACCCAGTGTTTTTTGCCACCTCAATTTCTTCTATCCTATGTACTTTCTTTAAATTTCTTTGGTCAAGACCTATGTCACTTTTCTAGCTATGAAAAAGGGCAAGAAGTACTTTCATGTCAAACCTAGGGTTTACAATCTTATGATTGATTTTGAAAATTCAAAACCCTTTGTATCATCTTTAGAAATTAATTTGGCTTTTATGATCTTACAATCACTTTCCTATCACATCTTTGAAGAGGCATCTTAAGTTTCTTATGATCTTACAAGCCACATCTCATCATAAGATTGGAACATTGAAAGCTATGTCTTCTTTTGGAGCTGTAAGCTTACACTTAGAATTTTAGAAACCTTTTTGTAACATTGCCAACATGTATCTTAGCCCATATGAACTTACAATCATAGCCTTGTGAGACATCATATCTCACCTTCTCTTGCTTTATGATCTCTTGATCACACTTTACTTAGCCTCTTTGTAACCTTAGAAGTTACCTCTTAATCATTGCCTTTACCTCTTGACCATATGCTAGCTATTATCTTCACTTTGTCATAGCTTTAGAAGCCTTTATTTTTTCCTTTATGATCATACACTTATAATTATTTTGTGACATTAGAAACCTCATGATCTTACACTCCTCTATCCGTCATAATATCAGGAGACTTTATTGACATGTTCATATGTTCTTATCCCTACTCAGCCTTAACATTTCCTTTTTTACAATCTCACGATCTTATGATCCAATATAGCATCTTAACTCTACCTTTGAAGACTCATGATCCTATGAATCATAGCATCATAACCTTCATCTTTACTCTTACCCTTCTGACTATTCCCCTTCACATAACATAATATCTCTCCCATTTTTGCATTCCAAACTCACAAAATCCTCCAAAGCATACCATTTGTCACCTAGTTATTTGTTGTTCTCTTCTCTATCATCACCACCTAGACCCACTAATGCATGTGTCCAATGCTTGCATTATCACATTGGTTATTCTTCAAGAAACTTTAGAAAGAGAGAATACAACAATCGTCGATCCTCTAAGATCTAATAGCTATGACAAAACAATACTTTTCCTTATGTGTTGTATCCACAAAAAATTGAAACTTGCCACCTAGAACCTCATACTAACAAAAAATTTGGAAGCTCACAACATGGATTGGCCATACCATGTCCACATGTCATTACCTCTCTTTCTCTCTTTGGCTAATCTTCATGCAACTTTATAAAGCAAGAAAGCAATAGGCATTGATCTTTCAAAATTTGACAACTGGGAAGATGCATCACTTTATACTACTTGAAAACCAAAAAAACTTGATACATTATAGATGCATGACCATTTTTATATGAAAAATAGCCAAGGAACTTAGGGATGCGAGAATTTAAATGAATAACCATGGTTTTGATATATCCCTATTTCATGCTTGCAAGTTATCTTGAACAATTCATTAAAACATAGGAAATGACCATTTTCTAGGGTTTCTTATAGGAAAGACACATTTTTAGAAACCCTAAGAAACAAAAACACATTTTCTTCCTAATTTTCACAAGGTATTTCAAAACTTTTTTCTATGTGAAAAATTAGGCTACCAGTGCCTCTATCTAGGGACGCATGTTCCTTGCGAGCATGGAAAGCATTCAAAATTTTTGGAAGTGGACTACTCTAACAAATCTCTCAAACAACTTTATTGAAAATAGGAAACCTACTCTCGAACTCTACAAATGATGTCCCAAGGCCACTAAATTTTGACAAAACTTCTTACCTTTGTCATAGACCTGATTTTCATTTACACATTCTTGAGGTAAGATGGAAAAAAAATTCTCATCAGTTTTACCAAAAAAATCAAACATTCTCCATTAGCTCATTTGGTAAAACAAAATAACTTTCTTCACTTTCATAGTGTTGATACCATTCAAAAATTTCTTCAACATCATGCTTACTATGAAAGAGTGAATTAGCATGCTCATAGAAACTAGAACCAAACTGATAACAATCATGCACACATGATGGATTTATTCTATCCATAGGAAACACCAAGGCTTCATATTCTACTTTGTTCACAAAGTTACATAGGTCAAGAGATTGCAACTCACCTTGTGTAACTAGGTGAGAAGAGTACATAAAATTTGATTTATTCTCACTTGCAGTCTTGCTACTCATCCAATCAGATTTATCATATGTTGAAACTCCTTCACACTCAAACAACTAATTAGTTACCAATTTTGAAAAACTATCATGAAAGTGCTCAATATAAAATATGTTGACCATAATTATAGTCTTCATTTAATAACTTGTTAGAGTGAACTTTGAACTCATCAGAATTATCATTACAAGATTTATCAGCATAAAATAGAAACTCAAGATTAGATTCACAACTTCCACTATTTTCCTTTTCATCATATGAAACATCAAAATTTATTTCAGCATCACCAACATGGAAATAATTTGAATTATTACCAAATTTCCCTTCAATAGAATCTCTCACATCTAACAAGTTGTCATGTGCATAGACATTTGAGGTCCTATCATATACACCTCCCAAGCTTGACAAAGAAGGTCCTGATTCTATGCCTCTTTCCACATCAAACTTTGGGGAAGTGACTTCATTAAATGAAGAAACATCATAAGGGAAAATATGGTCATCCTTAGAAACACTTACAAATCTTTCAAAATCATGAACTAAAAAAGCTGAAATTTCATCAAGGTTCAAAAAGACCTCCTCACAAATCTTCTCCTGTTGGCTATGATTATTATCAGGATGACATGAAGAACTTACCACAGTAGAAACATTAGTAGTAAAATCAAAATAATCAGAAGTCTCACTACACTCATTTTAATCGCAATAAGAATTACCTCTACTACTTTTATACATTTCTTCACTCTCATACACACTATCACATGATTCATTTTTAGTTATGTATCCATCTTCCTCATTCTCACTACAATCATTTAATTCACTAAAATTTCAATCCTTCTTTTCACACTTAGAAGACAAATTATTATTATCTATGGATTCACTACATTCACTATTATCATTGGCACATTTACTTCTATTATCAAAGGATCTAGTATAGAATTCATTGCTACTTAAATCACTCTCAACTTTCTTGAAAAGATCTTCAACATCAAAAAAAAATTGTAATCTCAAATTTGTTGGCTAATCACCTAAATTAGGCATAAAATTATCTAGGAAAACAATAGGCCATGAAGACTCCTTAGGTCTTAAAGAACAATGTAGCCCCATGAGTTCTGATTTGAACTTTATATAAAATTGATCATCTCTTAGACCTTGAATACTTCCTACCATATTTCTTATGAATCTGACGATCTGATTATGGAGTTCCTTTTTTATCTCTACAATATCTTTAAGCACACTTGCATTACTTGATAAACTAACTTCAAATCAGAGATCTGATTCCATTTTGAAACAAAAACTTCTACCTCTTTCTCCTAGTGCTAATAATCATAGAATAGAGGTAACCATTTTATTCTCTTAACTTTTATGAAAGGGAAACTCATGAAAATCAAAATACCTTCAAGTGTTGATGTTGCATACTTGATTTTCTGATTTAGCATGGGTGCAAACAACAACTTCTTCACACCATTTATCAAAACCATGTAGATTTACCACCTCCTTTAAGAGGATAAGTGAAATCACTTTTTTGATTCACTTTCTAACATTTAAATTCTTGAAACAATAGATGCACACAATAGGTAAGAATTATAAATCAAGAACTAATAACTTCTTTTCCAAGAACTACTATCAAAAGCTTCAGATCTTCCCATACAAGCTGAAAGTTATCCAAAAAAATATATATATGAAATCAAATAGGATATTGATAAAGAGATATAGAGTCATCACTCACACTTGTGAAAAATATTACATAATCTATCACTTGAAAAATTTGAACTAGAATTTTGATTTGTAGGAAAATATGCAAATCATCAAACTACTCTTGGAGATCTACAAACTTTGAAAAGAGAACAAACACATTTGTTCATTCTTGACTATGAAATTTTACAACAACACTTTGAAACATTACCCAGTTGAACTGATTGATGATGAATTCACTAGTAACAATGCAATTTACATTCAACTTTCAAATGTACTTTTGTAAATGAATAAAGCATTACTGGGAGACATGAATCTTTAGAAAGGAAATGGAAAACACTTCACAACCTTACTGATCTAGAAAATTCTGTACATGCCTTTCTTCTAACCATATTGAATCTCTTTTCAAATTCTCAAGGTTTGTCTATCATACAGATTCAATACTTCCCCAATAGAGTTGTCATTTTGTTGGTTACTCAAATGGGCAAAATATTGTTGAAAATAATTGATTAATTATGTATTGTCTTTGATGTTACACAAAATATCATTTTATTTTGAGTCAGTGTGTGCTGAGATCACTTGGGTGATGTAGATAGTTTCATGTGTGTGTTGAATATTCCAAAGTTTGCCAAGTTCAAAAGATAGTGTCTACAAAATTCACTCGATCATCAAAGGAATGTTTATAGAAGTTTAGTGTTAACTAAACTCACTCAGTTAATGAAGAAAATGTTAGATGGAACCAGTGTTAACTAATCTCACTTGGTTACCAAAGGAGCTTTTTGAATATGTAGTGTTAATCAAGTTCACTTGGTTAACACAAGAAAATCATTTCTAAGTTAGTGTCTACCAAGCATGGTTAGCTAATGAAGAATTTTCTTGTTTTGAAATATTGAGTTTAATTGATTTAGTTGTTGGTTCTAGCTGATTGAGAACATGAATATTAAGTATTCTAAGTTGTATTCTAGCTGACTTGACAATGTCTATAGATATAAATATAAGGTCAAGTTAAGGATTTAATGTGAATGAACATAATAGAAGATTTGATGATGCTTAGAGGAAGCGAATTAGAAGGATAAGTTGAATATCCTTGTTGAGTTGCAAAGATACATTTGATCGAGAAGGATAAAGTATTCAAACTAAAATTGAGATTTCTAATCATCAATTTAGTTGCATCAAAAATTAGGTTGTAATCATCAATTTAGTTGCATCAAAAATTAGGTTATCTCATTGTTACTTTCTAACCATTGTAGCAGTGATCTAAATCTCTTAACTAAGTTGTCTTAATAGTTATTTATCAATCATCTAATAAGGTGGCATTTCTAGAGTGAAGTGTCTAAAGACCTCTAACAAGGCCACTCCTAATAGGGTGATTAAATCCTCTAATAGGGTCACACCTAATAGTGTTTTTTGTAACCTTTAACAAGGTTGGCTCCTACTAGGGCTCACTTCAAAAGAGTGAAAATCAGTAACTAGTTGCAATTGGTGGTTTTTTTCAAATTAGGTTTCTACATTAAATCTCTATGTCACTTGTATTCATGCTATTTATTTTATGTCTATTTTTAACTAAGTTAATCTTAAGGTTAATAAAGTTAAGTTCAATATATTCAATTATTGTCGAGTTATAGTATTTTCTAGAGTAACTTGAGTGCATGTGTGTTTATCGAGTTACAGCAGAATACAGTTTAATCAAATTTTTTATTTGTATTGGCATGTAAGGGATCTAGGATTTATTTTTGTAGTAATTGATTCACCCCTATCCCCTCAATTAATCCTCTTATTTTTCCAACAATTTGTATTAGAGATTTTGGTTCTTGTAGAGAAGGTTTTAAGGACCTAAGCTAAAGATCAGGATGTCTTACAGAAGAGAGATTCCCAAGTTGAACAAAGAAAACTTTGCAGAATGGCAGGAACTTATAAAGTTGCATCTGGAAACCATTAGTGATTTCAGATTGAAATACATAAACACTTCTTACAAAGCTCCTACTGGTATAATGATTGTAGAAGAAATTGCTAAAAAGAAAAATCATAATATCATGATGATTGATATAACATTAACTCCTAACTATGTTGAATTTGATGAAGTCAAAGGATGTGCTACTACTCATGAAATGTGGACCAAACGGAAGGATATTGATGGAGGTGATGACAATGTAAAAAGAGCCAAGATAGAAAGCTTAAGAGGCTAGTTTGATCAGATGTGTTACCCTACTTTTTGCACAATATGTAGTGTTGTCAATCAAGAGTTCTTTTCTGAAACTTGAAGCCAAACTTGAACTCTTAAAATACTTCAACTTCAAGTTTGGGTACATCCACTTCCCTTCACATGAAAAATTCTTTACCCATCAGCTTGAGTCAAGTCCCTTGAAGTTGAAGTTGAAGTCGAAGTTGATTTGAAATAACTTCAACTTCAACCTCAACTTTGTAGTTTGCTAACATTTTCTTGCTTTCTTACAGGTGATGTACTAGAAATGATGAATTTCATTCCCAAGGCAAAAATTGGGTCCCACCTGATGGAAATCTTGAAGACATGAAAAGCAATAAGTATGACAGCTAAGTAAACTCGTGCCGAAGTATAATTGGTTTTATGGAAAAAGGTGAATTTAGTATTTTCTAATATCATGAGATGTAGATCTGTGTGCAAATTTGAAGGGTATTAACTAAAAACAACCTTACAAGTCTTGTCAGGTACAAGCAACATGCTTTTTATAAATACTTTCTCCTGATCATATCTATCCTAAGATTTACAAAATTCATTTCTTAAAACTCCCTTTCTAGCTAGTATAATGCTCATTTGGTCATTTTGAGTTCTCAACGTCAACTAGTAAGCAAAAGAGGTGGAAGGTTAAGCTCTGTTGAGAACTATAAGTGCATTATACAGTTTCCTTGTTTAAAGTGTTCTAGTTTATCTCTATAAATCCTTTTCTTTTAAACTAAACCATGACCCTTTTTTGCCCTCAGATGCCTAAATTAGAAAATTCATGCCTATTAAGCTCCCTCCTAGAAATCTAGGATACTTTTCTAGTGAACAAAAACCTAGCTAATATACTAGAGCAGGTGAAAAGTGTTCAGTCTAGACCCATATACCAGATGTTGGCTAGTAGTGGATTTCTAGAAGCCACCACCTTTCCATCAGCTATTCGGTGTCTAGAGCTAGTTATTCAATGTGAAAATCATTATGACCCTAGCACCAAGTGCATCAAGAAAATTTATGGAGAAGTGTTGGCCAGGATAACAAGGTTAGTATCAGTTCGGCTCTAAGAATTCCTCACAAAGAACCTTATGAACCCTGGACATTTGAGGAAGTTGAACATTTGTATGGTGACAAAAAGAAGGACTATGATTCTATCGTAGCCCAAACCTCTCTTTTAAAACTAGCTAAAGGAGGCTCTAGATTTCCCAAAGCCTTGACGATTAAACATTTCATTAGAGAAATTACTAACATTGTGTTGCTCTTAAATAGAGTCAAGGGTAATGACCATGCCTTTCACTAGGAGAGTTGGATGTACTTCTTTATCTAGAAGATTGTTGAGAGTGAAAAGTTCATTGATTGGGCTGATTTGATTGTAGAAAATTTACATAAGAGTCTAATAGCTGTGAGTAATTTTAGCTCATTCTTTCTGTCCTCTTTCTTCATTTACATTTTAGCAGTGTCTAAGGAGTGGGAAGGTCTTCCTCACTTGTCCTATACTAATGAAATGACCATCTATTAGTACTACAAGGATCTCAAAGCAAGTGAATTTTGTAAAGAGTTCAAGAGTGTAAATGATGTATTCCTCAGAAGGTTGGTGTTTGAACTCCAAGGGCATGAAAATTGTAGGTTGTCTAAAGAATCAATGGAAGCCATTAAGATTTATGGTTGTTTCTATATTAAATTTCCCAAGTTCACGTATCTTAGAGTTGGAGGTTTTTCTAGTGAACCTCTCAAGCCACCGCGCTATTGTTTAGACAACATTATTTTATTTGAGATATGCAAATAGTTTGTTTCTGTGATAGAATCTCCTAAAAATACCAAAAATTCATCTTCTTTCATATTTCCCATAGAAATTGGCCATTGTAGATGCTCAAATTTCAAGCAAGTGGTATTAACAAATAACAACATTGTCCCAACTATGCTTCAAATCCTACTCTCCTAGAGAAGATTTTGATTTCATGGGTTTTTCCAGAGACAATTTCAAACATGCAGTTTCACTAGTCCATGTCCCACATCTGGAAGATTACTTGGCTAACTAATCAAATGAATTTGAAGTTAGAAAAATTTTGTGGTCAAGTTTAACAGAACACCAAATTAATATGTTTAAAGTTAACCTCAGCATTAACAAGATAGAAGAAGATGAAAATGAAGAAGGGATTGACCCATTTTGTGTCGATCAAATTGAATGTATACCAATCCCTGAAATTGATTGAAGTAGAAGGGAAGAGGATGATTTTCTTTCCCATACCTCAAAAAATTTGAAAAGAACTAAAAATTGGCTAAAATAAAAGACCGTTAAATCAGTTGCCCCTAGTGCCCCAAAGAAATACTAAGGATCCAAACATAAAAAGATACACCCAAAGGAAAAGGTCACCACTCACCCTAGTATTGATGATCCTATTGTAGGTTCACCTAAAGTTGAAGCTAAAGAAACTTTGTAGCCACTTCAACTTCAAGTTCCTAAAGAAGTGTCGAAGGTCAAGAGGATAACCCACTCAAGTACTAGGAAAGCAACACAAGGAAAAGAAAAAGATAGAGTGACTATTGATCTAGATCCTATGAAGGTAAGGTCAAATTTAGAACAACTCCCCAGTTTTCAAATGGCAGATAGTGTCTTAGATCCTCAAAATTTCCCTAAGTGTGTTGATACTCAATCGGGTACCCTAACTTTGACTAATGTTTCTCCCATGACTGGCAAAGATCCTATCATGCTAAAGTGGCTAGAGAATTCCATTGAAAAGAAAATAAATATGGTGCCCCTATCTATGCCTATCAATGATTTGGTTAGTAGATGTTTGGGGAAATCTCTGAAAGCTAAAAAGGCCAAAACTGGATCTAGAATTAAGTTTGATAAGAATTTGGGTCATTGGTCAACTGAGATTGCCAAGCCACCAAAAGGTAGCCTACATGAGAATCTCACCCCTCAAGATTATAAAGTGTCAAGAATTGACCCTGGAAAAGGAATTCGTGCAATGGATATGAGGATCTTTGAAGCTACAAATAAAAAGATTGCAAACAAGGTCTAGAAAGATGCTCAGGATAAACAAGATATGAAGGAAGCAATGAGGAGCATGGCACAATATATCAATGCTATCCTACATCCAAAACCTAAACCTTGGAATTAAATGTCTACAATTGTGGATGTAACTTCTTTCACTAATCAGCAGTTCCTTGATATTTGCAGAAGTATCAAGCTATTGTGAAGACATCTGAAGAATGGTTGTAGTGTGTCCTGAATGAAACTGTGAAATAGATAAATCTTTTGCACAAAGCTTCAAAAGAAACCACTGCCACCATCAAAAAAGTGGAGTCAAATAATGAAGGCTATGAGAAAGAAAGGAACAATTGGATAAAAATAGTGATTTGGATGGAAGAAATTCAAGAATTTGGGTTGTAAAGGTTTCAAGTTGAGTGCCCTATGGCTTGTCTTGATGATAAGACTTTGTACATGATTAAAGATTGTATTGTGTTGGTAAAAAAAATTATTCTTTTAGAGTATAACTCTTAAATGCCCAACTTGGAACAATCTCTGATTACAAATAGTTGAATAGCCACTTGTGGATAAGTTGGCTTCTCTCTAAATTGGTAGGTACAGCTCCCTAAAATAGATTTGCAATGAATTATGTTTTCTTCCTAAATTAATTTTGGGGTATGTTCTTGACCCAAGAATAGAAGAGATATAACCAAGCTAGACCTAAATAGAATCTAACTCAAGCGAATAGAAGTTTCCAAATACCAAAACAGTTGTATGCATTCACTCATCTTATGAATTCATAGAACTTATCTAAAAAGTAGATAATACTGAACTAAGAAAATTTGAATCTGAATTGTGATTAATAAATTGAAAAATTCTGAAGGGATTTCTCTTTGAATGAACAATAACAATACCTATTACATTCATTCAATGCTTCAAAACAAGGGAAGTGAAACTCTATTTTTCCCTCGTTCCAACTCAAACAAAAGAGAAAACATAAACTAAATATAATAGCAGCTAGAATAGAAAATTATTGACATAAAATACCATTCAATTGTCTCTACAACAAAAAGTAATTCAAACCCAAAATTTGCCGACCTTTCATTAATCTTTCAATTTCATACATATAGAATATTGAGATGACTATTACAATGGAAGTTTAATCGATTCATCTTCTAAAAATGATAAATGGCAAGATGTCAGTTTGTCGTATTACAAAATTAAAAAAGAAAATGAAAAGGGGGCATAATATGAATCATTTAGACTTTTTCCCCTTTTCTATTTTTTCCCTATATGCCTTAGCAGCAACTATTATTGGAATTAGCTCTTCATGCCTAGGTACATGGATATTCATATACCTTAAGAGCCATTTAGAATGCTCTCTAGCTAGTTCCTTCATAGCATTGGATTGATTTGGCAGTTCCTCTCTAGCCATATGTATACATCCACTGAGTGCCTATAGTTCAATGATCCTATCTTGACTATAAAATTTTATATTTGACAAACTATCTAGGAATCTGGAAAAGTTCTCCTTCATGAAATTGACTCCAATAAGTGTTTTCCCTTGGCCACTAGTTTGAGAGTCTATATGTAATCCTCTCATAAGTTCAAATCCTTTGTCCTGTTTCTTCTTCTCCTTTTCCTCTATTTCTCTTAGCCCTTTTTCTGCAGACTAGATATCCTCAATTTTAAATTGCATGCTTTAAAGTCACTTGAACAAAGGCTCGTCTCTCTTTGGTAAGATTTTAGCTTCCACCACTTCTTTGGCTTTCATTTGGATGATCATCTTCACAAGGGAGATGCAATCTTTACATTTCACCCTTTCTCTAGCTAGAGTATTGCTATTTGATATAATGTTATCTTTTTCTATTTCCAATCTTAAGATAACATTACCAATCTGCTCCACGAGTGTGACTCCTTCCGATTTGAGTTTCTCGATCCATTCTTTACCAATTTGGCCATAATGTCTATCTTCTTGGAGCTAGGAAATGAGGGCTTGCACTTCAATTGCAATAGGATTTTAGGTCACAGATACACCAGAGATAGTTGCTAGTGGAGTGACTAGTTTTCTGATGAATTTGTTCAATTCTTCTATCTTGGCTTTCATCCTGATCTTTGATAACTTAAGACTTTCTAATTGTGCTTCTATTACTTCATTACTTGACCTCCACAAGCCAACTTTTGTGTCATGTATGGCCTCTCCAAGATTGATTAAATATAGAGTGAAATCATTAGGCATCATGTCCTTGATTCTCCCTCCTTTGTTTGGTTTGGCTATTTCCATTGTTAAGTGCCCCATTTTCAGATCTTGACCAAGTATTGACAAAGTCTTTTGTTTCTTAACTTTTGTCAAGGTAGTTCCAAAATGAACTACAAGAGATATAGTATCTTTTGTGGAAACACTTTCATCCTTTCTCTTTCTCTTCCTTTCCAAAGTATCTTCAAACCAAGAATTTGTTTCTATCACTTTGGAAGTCATTCCAAGTGATTCAATACTGAACATCTTTTTCTTAACTAGGGTTATTGTTATTGTAGTTGAAGAAAAAGGATTTTTTAGATCTTGAGAGATGAAACTTGAAGAAGTCTACCCCTTCTCCACTTTTGGAGTCTTCTTCATTTCCTCATCTAACTTAGTAGACTCGTTGTTGCTACTTTTCCATCCCCTAAGTCTACTATCTGTATAGGGAAAACACTTGGCCTCAGAAGTGAGGCACTTACTGATGGAATGGGGCTATGATGAGGAGATGGAATTGGAGTGATATGCAAAGAAGGAGTTGAGCTAGTGTGGGGAGATGGAATCAAAGTAATATGAGGGGATGGGACTAGAGTAGAGGCACTATCCTTTGGTTCTTTTGTTTTCTTCTCTTCAGTACTAGTCTAGGTTCCTATGACTAGTAGGGAACTATCGTGATAGGTCTTAGTTATAGGGACATTCTTGTCCAGAGGTTGATCACCTCCTCCTAAAGGTTGAGTTGGCCATTGAGTGGAAGCTATGGTCACACCTAATGTAGCACTCTAAGATGAAGTAGGGGTTGCAACTACTGGAGAAGCTTGAGTGGCTGCACCTTTACTCCAGCTCCTCTTGGTTGTCCACTCAACCCATTTCCCCATTCTCTTGATGATTCTAGCCATCATGATATCAAGATTCTCTTCCACATCCACATATGGCTCAGAAATAATAGGAATCCCCCTTAACTTAGACAAAGAGGTATTACTATACATATTTTGACCATCATCCTCCAATCCTTCAACATTGAAATCAATACCATATGTCTTTACTTGTTCCACCGTGAGCCTAGCAAAAGAACGATCTCGGCTCTCCAACTCATCCTTGCAATTTTCCCAATAATCTTCTATAGTGGTGACATGCTTGATCATACTCTCAATTTTTAGCACCTCTCTTGCATATCCATTTGGATTGAACATGGGTGACACAATCTCATATTCTTCCAACTTGTACGTAGTCTCAAATGCCTAGAGCATGTTTTTGGCATCAGACCAAGACTTGCAACTGTAAGCTCCAACCTTCATAGGGAATTCATACCCTTTCTTTTTCAAGCTGGTGCTTAGCACATTCACCTAGATTACTTGTCCCACAATCTCTATCAGCACAATCAAATCACTTGGGTATCTGGGCAGCTTCAAAGGAAACTCGTCAAAATCTGTAAGATGCAAATATGAAAAGGATGAGAATTAAATAAAGTAGTTACCAAATTGACTAATGGTCATCATTGCTTCTAGGCTGAACCTCCTCTCTGGGTATCCTTGGAGTTCCCTGCAAATCCTCATTGTAAATGAGTCATTAACTCTAACATATTTTGCATAGCTATTTTGTAATTCAAGCATGGATAAAATTCATAACTTTTCACATCATCAGGGAAGTTTTCTATTTTGGGAAGGCCTGGCCATAATTGTAGAGAGGCTAACATATAAATCAGGAAAGAAGACATGTAGAAGGTATTGTAAAACTTTGTGGCACTGAGGGCTCTAGACAGATGCTCACTGACCTCATATGCCCAATCAACATAATGTGTATTTGAATAGATGATTTGTTAAAAAAAGAAATATTGTTCAACAAAATTGAGTGCTTCTACCTCACCTTTCAATTAATGTAAAAGAACCAAAATGTCTACAATCTTGGGATTGAGATCGATGCTTAATAGAGTCTTAGGAACCTTACTGTTAGCTCCCTGTGGCTTTTGGAACCAAGACCTCATAATTTCCTTTTGCCACACCATTTTCTTCACAAAGAACCTGGACATGGCTCCTCCTACTATCAACTTGGAAAATTCTTCTTGCTCTAGAACCCAAAGGCAATTTACTAATATTTTCCTATCAATCGAGATTAAAATTGTATGGTCAGGCAAGAAAATTTTTCTAGTGTCCAGGTTGTAGTGATTTATGCATTTGACAATCAACTTCGGAGCTTGAACTACCATTGGAAATCTAGCTGCTTCCACTAGTCTACTTTATCAAAGTCTCTCTATTATAGGGTGAATTGGCTTTATGCTCAACCTCCTTTGAAAATCTTGCATCTCGAAGAAATGGAGTGAGGTGTTTGTAATATTCTACAATGTTGACTTAATTCTATTTAGTCCATTGAAACCAGCGAATCTAGTTGCCATTTTATCTAAGATAGAGATGAATTGAAACCTTAAAATTGGAAGCAGCACAGAGAGTAGAATTTTGCAAGTATAAGAGCTTTAAAAACACTATTCAATTCAATAGCATAAATTTTTAATAAAGAAAGTGGTAATTTGAAAATTTGTTATGTTCATCTCTATATAGAAATCCCAATTCACCCGTTAATCTTCAAGATCCATGCCACACGAGTGAATTAAAGGATAAATCCATTATATTAGTAAATGTGATGGTTTATAATGGATTTTTCCATGTCTTTTCACTGTTTCCATTGGCCCAATAGTAACTTTCTTTTATTACATACTTACTTTCCCATTTTTCACCAAGTTCTAGAGAATTAAGAATGGAGTAATCCGTAAGGAAATATCTGCTCAACCAGATTCTGCTCAAGATACTTTTCCAAATGTGATTAACTTGTTTCCATTACCATTTTTAAGTATCTAGTGATCAATTTATGTGCCCAACATGCTTGTAGAATTGATTTTTCAATAGATGCAGAAAATTGCCTTCTAGGGTTGGAAACCCATACAGGAGAAAGCAACTTCAACTTTTCAGCCCTTGCCTTTATCTTCACTTTACCCTTTAAGTCAATGTGCCTCTAAGATTTGTAAAATCTCAAAAGGGCTACAAAATTGAAAAATAAATCCACTTACTTGCTTTTCTTTCTCAAAAATACCTTTATCGAAAAACTAACTTCATGGGTTGAAAGCCTACGTAGAGAAGTTACTTCAAATTTTTATGCTAGATGTGATTCTGAGAACTATAACGAATCCCAGGTGACTCCCAGGGTAGACTATTGTAATTTAGGGATGATCTATCCATAAATCAACTCATTTCCTTCTTGCTTTAGCCTATAAACCTCATTTGTTAATCCCTACAGAAAATCACCTTCACGATGTTGATGTTTTAAAACTACTAAGCAAAAAAATGTTCAATACCAAAATGATATCACTCACACAATCTAAGGATTAGCCAATTCCTATTAACAATTATATGTGCAAACCATTTGGACCTAACTTCAACAAAACCAAGCAAGGTTTTCTACTCTTTAGGCTCTGCAAAACCAAGGTGGGTATACCCAGGGATGATTCAAGACTGGGAAACACTATATGAGAATTATTTTAGTTTCATTCTGATTCTCATCTCAAATCCTCAAATACATGCATAATTCTTGACAACTTGATAAACACATCCCATATAATAGATTTTTCCAAAATTCTTCTATAGATTTGCACGTGTTCTCAGCAATAGTGGCTAATTGAAGCTAAAACATTCCATGCAAACAAGTACTGGCCAACTTTGAAGATTTTTAGGAAATAAAAGTAAAATTGATTATAATTCTACATTTGAAAACCATTTATGACATATTTATCTTCCAGCTGAATCAATTTGACCAGTGCCTAATCCATTGGGCTTCAAAGTCTACTACAAATCCTTAGATCTAATTTGTTGCCTTACAACAAATATTATCAGCAATTCTTATCAGAATCCATTATTCAATAAATCCTTCCTACTAATATAGCAACCTTATCAAATTCATCAAAGCTTTTGCTTAATCCATTGAATTAATAGCAGTGATGAATAGATATACAACCTAACTGGATTGCATTCATTTGCTCAAGCCTTTACTTATACAATATCAAGATGACCAAGTAACTAAAAGGAGACAAAATTTAAAAAGAACTAATATGGGGATAGCTCATAATTTGTATACATTTTCTTTGAAATTTGTATACATCTACAGTAAACTCAGAATGACCTTAGGAAAAACATAGAGATCATTCTATATTAATGTATTCTCAGGAACTAACAGAGATAATACATCATAAAACTTGCTCAAACATTGGACCGAAAACAAACTAAGTATATCACCTAGAAACAATAGAAATCAGACCATCACATTGCCTTGAAAACTCATTTATATAGACATGAGTTGCAACAAGAAAAGGGAAAATGTGATTGACATGTGTCTTTCAAAATATTTTTACATACACCTATCACAACAAGACAAAACTATGAATAACAGAAAGACTACTACACTGAAAATGCTTTTGTGGGTCCACTTCTGTTATTCCCCTTAGAATTGGCAAAGTACAATGATTTGATTCTTCTATCAATCTAATTCCTTGGAATAAGTGATCATGAGGCTTGAAAGTGATGTGTCCTCTTCAGTTAGCTACAAGTTTACTTTAACTTGGGGATTTTCTCTGTCTTCATCACCAACTGTTAAAGTAACAGTTACACTTGCATCTTCTTGTGCCTCATCATCTTCTAAAATCTACTCTATAGACATGAATTTATCTTTCCACTCATTATAAGTAGTGTCATCTTGCCAATCAAAATTTAGAACCTCTCTTTGGACTATTATCAAAGAATTTCCAATTTCTTCTATATCAACCAATTCTTTTCTGATGGAGTTATAGACTATTTGCACTTTAACCAACTCCTCATTTTTCCTTGCCCACAACAAATGACCAGTCTCATTAATGATTCTATTCATCTTTTCAAAAATAATTTCATCTAATTCTCTTTTCCACTCATCCTTTTCCTTCACTTTATCAATGGTCTTTAAAGCAGAAGGAAATAAATCAAACCTCTCTGCAATATACTTGGAAAAATAAATAATTAATCTTTTTTGAAAAGAATCTTGTTTTTCATCAAAACCTTACAATTTATTTAGCAAATCAAAGATCTATTCTATTTGATGACATGGTAGTTGAATGATAGATATGCACATAATAGTGATATCTTTATTTCTTTCTGTCCATTTCTGCATAAGGGGTCTGAGTGTAGCCTCATTTTTCTTCAACTCATCCCTGATGGTTTCAATCCCTGATAAAAAATCAAAAAATGATGGCCATTCAATTCTATCTACCAAGTACATGACACCATGTCTCAATTTTTCTTCATACTAATCATTTAGTTCCACATGCAGTGCATATAATTTATTCTTTTCTTCCTCAAATTCCTCTGCAGTGTAGAATGATGGTCTTTCTAGGGTGTCTGGTATTTCAACAATTGGAGTGGACTTAAAAGGCTCAACAAGTGGTCATGGAGGGTACATAATCCTTGGTTTATTGGTTTCTTGTACTTTTTTTTTCACAAGTACCTTCTCTATTTGAGATATTTTGTTCTCCAACGACTGTATCTGCATACCCCTTTCCTCATATTCTTTCAAAACTTCTTCAAACCTAGCATTGAGTTGGTAAAATATATCTTCTTCCTAGCTAGATACAACACTACCAAATTTTAACATTTCTGAGGCCATTCCTATTATTTTCTTACTACCTACCTTGCCAGCCCTGAAAACTATCAATGCACCAGTATGTTGTGTAGTAGAGATTTCCTACATTCTAGTCTTGTCTCTTTTTTCAATTGACCAAATAACAAGGGCTTGGTGTTCATCACTCAACTTGACTCCCCTATGAGCCTATAATATCTCTTCCTTAGTCTTAAGCTGGACATCCTTTTGTTTCCTTACTGAATCAAAAACTATGGCATTCACTATATCCCATTTAGGTAAAATAAAGACTCCTAACTGTCTAACTACTTGCCTTTCGGCCTCAAGGGTAAATTGACCAAAATCATTCAAAAATTTAGAATTTACCTCCTCCTTAATAGAGGAATCTAATTTATCAAGTTGTTCTGCCTTTATCTTTTCACAAGTCTTCTCAAAATTTCCTATATTTAGCCTCCATAAAAATTGAGCAAATGCCCTAGATTTCACAAAATTTTCATCCTTAATAAACCTCTCAGAGGCTTGGGAAACTATTGGATCAATTTCCTTACCTTGGTAATCAGCAAGAGTTAAATCCAAGGAAGGTGTAGGTGGTTCTTGTGGCTCTCCAATCTCCAAATCTATGGAGGTAACAATTACATCTCCCTCTCCACCAATTTTTCTAAGTTGTTCTCTAAAAGATGTTTCATCATCAATTCTGATTGGAGACTAGCTTGGGGAATATTGCTCCATTTGAGAAGAAGACCCTTGCTTTAACTTTTTTCTTTTTGGAGCATTGGCTGCAAGTGGGCTTTCTAGCCTTGGTTTTTGCTAAGGAGGAACCTGCTACACATTCTGGATCATTACATATCCTGCCCTTTTTTGCAAAGTGTACTGACCCAGAGACACCATATTTCTACTATTTATTCTCCTCTACACCTCTACAACCTTGTCTGGATAAGCCTTGGCATATGCATCCTTCTTCTCATTCATGGTTTGTATTATCACAACAGAATTATTCATCAATGCCTGCGTCTTGGCTCCCCAATATTTCTTATGTTTCAATGGATCATAATAGGGGTCAAAATCATTAATGAATTCTAGGGTTTTGCTAAATACTATCAATTTATCCTTTCTCAATTCTTGTTCTTGCAAAGTAAAAACATTTCTAATCACATCCTCTGGATAGTAAACTTGTTGCACCATGTAGGAAGCTTTTATTCTCTCTCTTAAGAGGTCATAGAATCCTTTAGGATCAATAATCCTGGCATGAGATTCTGCCATGTTATATCTATCTAAGAACAAATTCAAATACTTCCAACCTTTCCTTACAAAGACAAAATCATGTGCCACAGTAACAATTAGAAAAAATGTACCCTTCTTACGCAACTCCGTCGCATCTATAGTGCCTATTTTCCATAACAACTCAGCTATTCCTATCTTCAAAGGCACATCAGGCCTTTCCAAAAATCCATATACTCCTATCACTATTGAAACATTATAGGGAATTATATCCCCCCAATTATGACTAACCAATAGCCCTTTTGCATGGTCCTTGGGTCTAACCAATTCTAATAGTGCTTGTGGATTTCTAGGGTTGTCTCCTCTCAAAAGCAATCTAAGCTTTGATGCAAAATATCTGTCAAACCTCACATAACTGGCATCTATGGCTTTTGAGGTCATATCCACACTCCACAACTGTACTAGATTCCTCTCTCCATTTCTAGTTGTTTCCAGCTCCATACCCTTCGAGAAACAGGTGAATCCCTTATACAAGCATACATATATAAGCAATGAATACCAACAGAAAGGTTTATCCACTTTTCCCCTTGATATTCTCACCAAACCATTATGAATCTCCTTTGTAAGGAAAGTAGCAAAATCTTGAATAGTGCTCATCCCAAATTGAAGAGTTTGAGCCATTATGAGGACAATTGAGATTGGGATCTTCTCGACTTCATCCATTCAAAAAAATTTACAAAGAGAAATATATAATGCCTGAGCCCTAGGGTTAAAATGTTGTTTCAATAATGGCTCGGGTGTGCTAGCAGTAATCACAGACAAGGTTCACACTTTGCAACATGCTCCTATAATGGCCCTGTCCTCAAATATATTCTTTGTGCATCATATCTTTCTTTCAAATCATCCATATCAATGATTTCATGTACAGCATGGTTAGGGTTAAGGTTAAAAACTTCACTGAGCTGCTTAGGGAAAACTCTAAAAAGATTCACTCCAGAATTATTCTTCACCCAACCCATAATAGGATCATATTTCTTAGCCAGGTTAGTCAATAGATCACTATCAAAGAAAATTGTAAGGACTGTTAGTTTTCCAATGTCAAATTCCCAAACATTGCTCATGGGGGTATCTAAATTCCTTTCTGAAAACCATTTTTTGAACAATTGCAAACCTCCCATAGATACTTGGGCATCTCTTACCCTATTTTCCCTATCATAGAAACCCTCAACAACAACTACCCTAGGTTTCTTAGGAATGAGTTCCCTTCCTTTAGTTATTTTATTTACTAATAAGGGAAATTGTTCAAGGAAATCATCATGCATAGACCTCTTTAAGTAATCAATTTTCCTAGAAAACTCCTTCCGTGGAGGCATCTTTTAAAAATTTTAAACTCTTACAATAGCAAATTCTAGATTTCTTATGGTTACAGGTAACTTACCCGCTAAATTTTCCCTTCTTTCTCTGCAAATTCGCTAAAACCACTGTGAAATTTTGTTCCCTAGCTCTAGAAATCCTTTTTCTCTAAGAAAATTTGCAACTTTGTGACTTAATAATGGAAAATTCTCATGTTATACCCATGCATTAAGGTCGCACAAAGGAACTATGAATCATATTAACTCCTTTAGCCATTATTTTCATGTTTACACTTCAACTTTGAATTTCACCCATTGATCCTATGATGATCAGATGGCTTTATTTGAAAACACAAAAAGCTTTAAAATTTTGAGAGCCCCTGGCCACATGTCAAAAGGGTGCATGCCTACATTAATTAAAATTCCTACAACTTCTTATTGTAGGCATGCATTCTCCGTCAATCTTTCACAAATCGATGGTGGGCCAAAGTCCTTTTCTTTGATGGCCCACTCAGTTGACTTAACCAATAAAATATCATCCTTTTACCAATGTGCTTTGACAAATTTGACTGTGGCATTTAAAATTTTAGCACCCATAACATCACTGCTTCCAACACAGCATACCTTTCATATTCCACCAATGAGCGCACTTTACTTCATCTGACCTTTCCAGCATGGCATGACTCATCATTCCCTTTAAGTGTTGGTCCCACTATGCCCACTTGCCTACATTATTTAAATGTTGAGCAAGTCCATATTGTGGGTAAGTGCTAACCCTAGATCTTATTCAAATCGACGGCAATCAAAAATATTATGTAACTGTAATATCTAGTCAGCTAGTTAGACCAATGAGATGCTTTCTTTATACTCTAGCTCATCTTCATTAAAGAACAAGCCAATGATATTGCAAGAATTTCAAAACATGTGCAAGAACACTGACAACTCTACAAGAAGGTCTAACTAGCTCTGACAACCATGAACCTTTTGCGGTGCACTGAGGCTGGAATATTAGGAAGGGCTACATGTCATCATAGCACATGCTCACATTGTTTTAAAGCCCTACATATTCTTATTACGGGAATGTGATCACCATTGATCTGATCAAGATCAACGGTCACACAAAATCTATGTTACATAGGACCTTTTCAAATAAAATAATGCAATTAAGGCAAAATTTATAAGGTTTATCAAAAGATTCAAAGGTCACTCTTACATAAATAAACCTTTAGGATAAAAAATGTCCTGCCAAAATTTATTTGAAATAATACTTTCTAAAGTTTTCAAAGGCTAGGGCCAAACAAGGCAAGGCACAAGGTTATTTAGTGAATTTTTTGCCTAGGGTTTTTTTTTTTGACCAAATTTCAAATTACTTGGAGTACACATTTAGGGTTTTTCACTACTGAATACAACAAAATAAGGGTGGTGAAAAACTAGGCCAACACACAGGCCAAAAATTTGTTGAGAAGGCAATGTTGGATTCTCCACAAGCTCCATTTTCTTTATGTGCAAACCATGATAAGCCACAAACAAGTCATCCTTGAAAATAACTTTGTGAAAATCATTATGTGACACAAGAATCTCCATCGAATTAGGTTCTAGACTACCCACAAAGTCATGACAACAAGGAAAACACACTTGGTTATGTAATGCGGGAGAAGAGAAAAGGTAAAAAAACTGATGGAGAAACTTTTTAGTTGAGGGGAAAGAACTAGACTTGGACATACCCAGACCAAACTAAGACACAAGATCATTATACACTTTGCAAAATGGGTACAGGATGAAAAGTGGGGCAACATATTGAATGGAAAAATGCAGCACTTGTTCAAGGGGTAACTAAGATCAAGGAAATTTTGTATGGTCTAAAACTTGTGTATGAGATAATCGAGGGAGATCTAAAGTTGTTCACCAAGCATTAAACAGGTAAAGAAAATGACTCTATAACCTAGGTGGAGGAACTGGTAAATGAAGTATAAAATAAATTTCAAGAAATGTAGGAGAAGAAAATGCCTTCTAGGCAAGATTTTTCAAATGGCGCCCATACTGAAGCAATGTTAATAATCAACTAGAAACATTTGGAAATATTGAGCAGAAAGTGATAGAGTTAAAGAGGGAAAAGAAGTTTGGAAGTAGAGGATTGCCTAAATTAGTTTACCCCGTCAATCGTCTATTTCTATGTTCACCACTACTTATGAGACATGGAAGGCCACAAGAATCAAACTAGTGTAGATATTTCTTCCTGATATGGCACACATTCATTATATGATTGCATCTTTATTTTCTTCTATTTATTTCCTTTATGCATTTTAGTTAACACAGTTGTCTTAACTAAAAAGATAGTTTACTCCTGGTGAGGTACTTTTAGATAGTTATCTAGCCCTGTGTCGTATAAATATGTAATAGCTAATATCTAATAGGGATTCATCTCTTCATAGACTAAAATAGAAATACTTTTTTTTTAAAGTTATGCACTTTGAATTTTGAATATAATATTTCTTGGATTAGCAGCAAATTTAAATAAAATTCTATAGTTTTATGTGCTGAGGCTTTCTCAAGTAGATACTATTGTTTGCTCTATGATAATTTGCATTCTTGAGGATGTTTGTTATATGTGAAAGTTAAGTTATATTTGTTTTGTATTCTTTAGTTATTTGCTACAAATCTTAAAGGTTGCAGGAGGTGGAATCTATGTTATTCCTCTGCCTATCTTTATTTTAACATTCAATCATGTGGATGATACTAATTGTTAAAATTAAGTGGTTTTTCAGTATTCACATTTATCTTGTATTCATGAGATGACTTAAAGCTTTTTAGTATTTTCAGTAAAATACTCATTCGAAAGATTTTCCCTCGATAAAGGATTTAATGAATATCTTTTCATAAAAGGTTTGATGTACCTTATACAACATATAGAAAATTCAAGTAGAGAATTCCTTATCGATAATTAGGAATTCAATTTGTTAATTTGCAAACAACTTTTCCTTATTCAAAAGTTTTATATCTTTGGGAAAAATTGTTTACTAATAAGATGAAAATGAGAGAAGATGAAAACATTGCAAAATATGTTGAATGAATCAAAGCTAGTGTAAGTGTTATCAAAGCCTCTAGAGGAACAATTGAATATTTCACAGTGGTAAGCAAGGTACTTTGAACCCTTATTCCTATCTATGCAATCAGAGTGTTTGCTATTCAAGAGATGAGATGTTATCCAAATAAAAAGATCATTTTGGATGCTCTAGTTGGAAGATTAACTGTATTTGAACTAGATAACTATGATAATTATACTCCTAATTCTAGCAATCTTGAATCTGCATTTGAAGCCAAGGTATCACTCAAGAAGATAGATAAAAGTTCTAAAAGAAAATAATCTGAAAATGAAGATGAAGATAGTTTTGATAGTGATCTTGAAGCCATTGAAGCATTTCTTACAAGAAGGTATCCCAAATTCAAAGGAAACTTTAAAGCTAAGATTCATCTAATATGTTTCTCTTGTGAAGAAGTTGGACACATTTTTGCAAGGTGCCCAAATAGAGAACACAACGATGAAAAGAAGCACAGCAAGTACAAAGTCAAGAAGGATTTTAAGAACTTCAAGGACTACAAGAAAAAAGGTAATAAATCTTGTTTTATGGCTAAAGATTTAGATAATATTAAAGATGATGAAATAGTTTATATTGTTGCAAAAGATGAATCTGATGATGAAGGAGATGAAATGGCACTTATATCTTATCTTAGCAAAAATGATACATGAAATATTAATAGTGGCTACTCACATCATATGACTATTGATAAAAAAAATTGAACTTATGAAACATTATGATGGTGGTAGTGTGAGATTTGGAAACAATCAACCTTGTTGCATAACGGGAAAAGGTTGTATCTCACTAACCAATAAGCTTAGATGTGACAATGCTTATTGGGTTGAATGACTAAAACATAATCTACTAAGTGTGGTATAGTTGAATAAAATTGGATTCAAGGTGGAATTCATGAATGGGAAGGCCAAACTACTGGATGGAAAAGGAAATCTAGTTGGGTCTAGCAAATAGACAAAATGTAACCTATTCTACATAGATCTTAGTGAAAGTTCATGTTTTATTGCTCAAGTAGAAGAAAGTTGGTTATGGCATAAAAGGTTGTGTCATGTGAACTTTTATAATTTGGTCAAGATAAGAAAAAAAAGAAGAATAAGAGGTACTCCTAGTCTGAGGAAACTTGATATGGATCTATACAAAAATTGTCAAATTGGTAAGATGAGCAAGACAAGTTTCAAAAGAAAAAACTATCATTCAAAAGAAGTCTTGGAGCTAGTACATATAGACTTACACGAACCTATTGGAATAGAGAGCTATAGTGGAGATAAGTAATTTATTCTATTTGTTGATGATTATTCTAGAATAATGAATGTAATGTATCTAAAAAAAAATTTGAGGATTTTAAAAAGTTTAAGTGATATCTGGCAAGAGTAGAGAAAAAAGTTGAAATGTTTGAGATCAGATAGAGGAGGTAAATTAATTTCCAATAAATTCAATGAATTTTGCATTGAAAAAGGAATTAAGAGACAAGTATTAGCCCCTGGTACACCTCAACAGAATGGTATAACTAAAAGAAGGAATAGATCCATCATGGATTATACAAGAACCTTAATGATAGAATAGAGTGTTGCAATAAAATATTGGAAGGAAGCAATCAATACTAAAGTGCATACCTTGAACAGAGTACAGTTGAAGAAAGACTCAAATCAAACTCATTATGAAATATGGTATGGCTACAAACCCAATGTAAGTTATTTGAAAGTATTTGGTACCAAATGTTATATCTTGAAGTAATCTAGGAAAGGTAAATTTGATGTCAAAGGTGATGAAGACATATTCCTAG
Organism: Cupressus sempervirens; assembly: GCA_028749045.1. Taxonomy (NCBI): domain Eukaryota; kingdom Viridiplantae; phylum Streptophyta; class Pinopsida; order Cupressales; family Cupressaceae; genus Cupressus; species Cupressus sempervirens. Next base: position 70,802,373 of record CM053784.1, on the reverse strand, counting down.
GATACTCCTGCACAAGTAAACCATATAAGTGTTTTAATCTAACTACTTATAAGATCATAGAAACTGCACATGTGAGAATTGGTGAATTTGTAGAAAAAAGTGAAGAGGAAAGCAGCAAAGAACATGAGCATTACAGAAGGTTTATTTATTATGAACATGATACTTTGCAAAATCTATTTGCAAGTGAGGAGGTCTCACCTCCTGAGTCCCCAAAATCTACCGAGTTACAACCAGTGCAACACAAATCATAGTCTGAAGGAACCAAGTCATAATCAAAATCTACCAAGTTGTTGCTAGAACAAACTGAGTCAAATGGACTAGAGTCATAGATAGTGGGACCCAAGCTTGATATAGAAGATCATGAAGGGGTTAGTGGAACATATTATAAATCCAAAATAATAGTGTTAGCAATATATGTTAGAAAGCACCATGCACCTAATTAGATCATTGGAGACAAGTCAGATGGAAAAATGACAAGAAACAAATTGAAATGTACATGTTTGATTTCTGAATTTGAACTTAGAAATATAAAAGATGCTTTAGATAATGAAATTTGGATTGAAGCTACAAATGAAGAAATAGAATAGATAGAGAAGAATAAGACTTGGACTCTTGTTCCTAGACCCAAGGATAAAAATGTAATTGGCATAAAGTGGGTATTCAGAAATAAGCTAAATGAAGATGAAAAAGTTTCAAGAAATAAAGAAGGTATTGATTATGGTGAAATTTTTCTCCTATTGCAAGATTAGAAGGTGTTCATATGCAACACATAGAGGATTTAAATTTTATCAAATGGATGTAAAATTTGCATTCTTGAATGGAATTCTTGATGAGGAAGTTTGCATAGAACAACCTGAAGGTTTTATAGATCCTGGCCAAAGAGATATGGTCTAAAAATTATACAAAGCATTGTATGGTCTCAAGAAAGCTCCCAGAGCTTGGTATGAAAGACCTCATAACTAATTGATAAACATTGACTTTCAAAGAATAAATGACTACAACAGTATATATATCAAAGAAGGACTAGACAAGAAGATTGTGTTGGTAGAAATATTTGTGGATGACACTTTATTTATAGGAAATGATAAAGTATACAAGAGATTTTCAGTAGAGATGAGTAAAGAAATTGAGATATCCATGTTTAGAGAGATAAAATTCTTTGTTGGATTATAGATTCAGCAAAAGAAAGATGACATCTATATTATTCAATCCAAATCTATCAAGGAGATGCTAAAGAAGTTTGGAATAAAAGATTCAAAACTTATTGGAATACCTATGTCTATGATGAAGGGTGCTCCCCATAATACTATAAACACCTAATAGAAACAAAGAAACAATAGTAAATGCGAGAACAAAATATGGACTTCTTATTTGCACCACAAATAAAGAATTACAGAATTCAAAAGTGCAATATGCTAACACACATGGGCACCTTCATTATAGTAATCTACAAGAGTAAGATATGAACTACCACCTAGAGTTTTCCTAGATAATGTTTAAGCCTTTCTTAAATAGTTAATTTTATGCCACCTAGGAAGATTTTGGATGCTCAAACTTAATACCTAAGCCCGATAGAACCTAACAATACATATAGAGTTGGCTAAATACATTTTCAACAAATTATTTTAGATATTTTGGTAGCCCAGTTAAATACATTTTAACAACCATGATAGCACCCTTTCGTCGAGTTTTTGGACCTCATCTAGGCACTCTAAGGCCTCCAAGGATGAGCCTAAAGATTTTTTTGCAAATATTGCCACTAAAAATCCATAATAACTTCTCTGATACTTAAGATGGAGCAATGAGATTTTTATCGTAGGCTTATAATTCCAAAATGAACTTTCATATAGAAAATGAGAACATTTTGAACTTGTATGAGAAACTTACTAAAGATAGCAAGTTTCCATAAATAGTAACCACCCTATCTACTAGTCCTTATTTTAATAGAAAAGACTAAAATGAAAATATTTTTGGGTGATTCAAGAATGCTCTTACACCTAGGATGCTCCCGCATCAAACAACTGGGGTAATTTGAGAAGTGACCCTATCATGTCTCAAGTGTTCACAGTAAGACCAAGAAGGTGAACCTCCTCCCTTGCTGGCCATGATGAATCCTCTACTAGCCTCCCTTTCCATCTAATCAGGTATTCCTCATAAGTTTTTTTCCTTGTACTTTTACCAACACAACTATCTAGTATCTCTTAAATCTCATTTGTAAATGAACTAGCTACTGGAATACTCCACTGTGCTTCTGCAACTTCATCTCCATCACCTCCTTCATAATACTCTATCAAATCTAAAATGTTAAATATGGGTGAAATATTCAATTTAGCACGCAACTCCACTTCATAAGCATTTTTGGAATCATGTATTTTCAATATATTGAATGGTCCAAACTTCTTCATCTTCAGCTTATTATATGTACCCATTAAAAAATGAACATTTTTCAAATGAACCATGACTTCATCTCCAATCTAAAATTCCTTATACCTCCTTTTCACATCTACCTTAGCCTTGTACTATGTATTCATCTTTATAATGTGATTCCTCACCTCCTTATGGATGATCTTCAAATGGTTAGCAAATTCTTCTACTTCAACACTACTTATCTCTCCTTTATCCAGATACATCAATTCAAAAGCATTTCTAGGACTACTCCCATATACTATCTAGAATGGTGATTTGATAGTACTCCTATTGAAAAAAATTATTATATACAAATTCTTTTAGTGGTAAAATTGTATCGCATCCTTTTGGCTTGTCTCTAACCAAACATCTCAGCAAGTTTCTCAAATTGTGACTCACAACTTCTGTCTATCCATCAATCTGTGGATGATGTGATGAACTAAACTTCAACTTTTTCTTCAATTTCTTCCACAATGTATGCCAAAATAACCCAAAAAATTTGGTATCTTGATCTAAAACTATACTCTTTGGAGGACCATGTAGTCTCACCACTTCTTTGAAAAACAATTCTGATACATGAACAACATCACTAATTTTCTTGCAAGGAATAAAATTTTCCATCTTTGGAAACCTATCAACCACCACAAAAATAGAATCATGCCCACATTGTGTCCTCATTAATCCAAGAACAAAATCCATACTGACATCCTCCTATGGCTTCTCTGGTATAGGTAATAGCGGATACAACCTTGTATTTTTCTTCACTACTTTCTCCATCTGACATACTCTACAACTCTGTACAAACTTCTTCACATCTTGCTACAACTATAGCCTATAATAATTCTCAACAACCAAAGCTATGGTTTTATCTCTACCAAAATGTTTAGCCAATCCTCCACTATGCTTCTCCTTGATGAGATTCTCTCTTATTAAACTTCGAGGAATGCACAACTAGCTTTCTTTGAACAACATACTATCCTGGATCATGAAATCCAACCACTTTATCCTCTCAAGTCTGATAGGTTCTATAAAAGCCTTCCACTCTTCACCAAAATTAGGATCACCTAGATATAGAGTACTAAGCTCCTTGAACCCAACCACATCTATCTACATTTATGTCAACAAAATTTGTCTTCTACTAAGAGCATCTGCAACTTTGTTAGACTTCCCACTCCTATGTTTCAAAACAAATGTATAACTCTAAAAAAACTCAACCCACTTCAAATGTCTTTTGTTCAATCTCCTTTGACTATTCAAATATTGTAAAGCTTGATTATCAGTATAAAAAAACAAACTCCTTAGGAAGAAGATAGTGTTTGCACTTCTTTATTGCTTGAACTATAGCATAAAATTCCTAATCATAAACAAAATATTTTCTTTTGGAATATTCAAGTTCTCACTAAAGTAAGCAACAAGTATACCTTCTTGGCTTATAATAGCTCCTATTGTAGTACCACTAGCATCACAGTCTACTTGAAACACCTTGTTAAAATTAGGAAGTGCTAAAATAGGTTACTCAGTAACTTTTTGTTCTAAAAGATTAAAACTCTTGTCTACTCCTACAGTCCACTTAAATTCTTTCCTATCTCCACTCATTGTTTTAGTCAGGGGTCCACAAATACTACTAAAACCTCTTATGAACTTTTTGTAAAAACTAGTCAATCCATGAAAAGATCTTACTTCTGTCACATTCCTTGGAGTAGGCCATTCAAGGATAGCCTTCACTTTCTTTGGGTCCATTTTTAGACCCTCTATTGAGACTACAAATCCTAGGTACACCAACTCCCTCTTTACAAAACTATACTTCTTTAGGTTTATCAACAACTTTTCTTCCCTTAACTTATCAAACACCTTCTGAATATGGATCAAATGCTCCTCTAATGTCTTACTAAAGACCAAAATATTATCTAGGTAAACAATGACAAATATACCCAAAAATTCTTTCAATTCCTCATTCATGAGCCTCATGAAAGTTCTTGGTGCATTGGTTAGCCCAAAATGCATGACTAAACATTCGTATAGTCCTTTTATCTTTAAAGTAGTCTTCGACTCATCACCTTCTCTAATGTTGATCTGATGGTATCCACTCTTCATATCTATCTTTTTAAAATACTCAGCTCCACTCAAATAGTCCATAATATCATCCATCCTTGGCAATGGAAATCTATACTTTATTGTGATCTTGTTGATAGCTCTATACACATCCTCCATTTTCCATTCTTCTTTAGTGCTAATATGACTAGTACAACACATAGACTCAAACTCTCTAGAATCAACCCCTTATGCAATAACTCATGAACTTGTCTATTCAACTCTTCACTTTTTGCTTGTGTCACTCTATGGATTGCCTTGTTTGGAAAACTGGTTCTTCGAACCAAATCCATCTAGTCACTGATTTTCCTCATTGGGGAGAATCCATCAGGTACATTTTCTGATACAATATAAGAAAACTTTCCCAACATATCTGCAACTTCTACAGGTACCTCCTCTACTTCTTCATTACTATCTTTAGGAATTATAGAAAAACACACATCATCATGCTTCATACATTTGAGAAATTTATTTCCATCAACGAAACATATTATGGTAGCACTACATATCTTTTCTTCTTTATCCTTTAATGGCTTCAACTTATGTTTCACTCTATCCTTGGTCAAAGTGTAGGTACTTGCTCGCCCATCATGTATAGCATGCCTGTCAAATTGCCATGACCTACCCAACAGCATATGACATATATCCATAGGTATGATATCACATAGTACCTTATCCTAGTAGCTTCCAATATTGAACTTTACAGAGCACTACTCATTGACCATGACCTTATGGTCACCTTACACCCAGGCAATACAGTATGGTCATGGGTATTTCTATCTCTTTAGCTTCAACTTAGTGACCATCGTTTCTAACACCAGATTGTTAGTACTTCCACCATCAATGATCACATCACAACACTTATCTTCACATTTTCACCTTGTGCAAAACAAGCTCCTTCTTTGATTAGGTTCATTCTCACCACTCAGGAGGACTCTTCTGTTAACTAGGACTTCTCTGCTTTCAACATCTTCAGAATGTGAGGATTGAGCATCTTCATCAACATGTGCAATCTAGCCTAGCCTTTAGTTATTTGGCATGTCATTCCTTGCCACTAGGTACATTCAAATGTTCTATGCCCTTCTTCTTTGCAACGAAAACATCTCCCATGGAAACCTCCTCTTCCAAATCCTTTTCCTCTGCCTCTCCCTCTCTAATCTCTATTGTTCTAATCATAGAAATGATTGGAATTGTTTCCCCTCTGGTTTTGATTGCTACTCCTAGCCTCATCTTTTTTCTTTTGATCATCATTATGGCCTCCATAAAATCATCTGCCAGATCTTCCACCGTGACCTCGTCCGCTATTCTTGTTGTCAAACTTCTTGCTTAGTTTCTCCTCTGCTTTTAGGGAAAACTAGTATGCCTTGTCAATAATGTTCATTCAAACTATAATCAGCTCATCTTGAATAGTTGGCCTTAACCCATAAAGGTAATAGGCCACTTTCTCCTTATTAGTTTTTGCATGGTTGGTTCTAATGAGAACTCGATAGAATTCTTCAATAAACTCTTGAATAGATTTTCTTGTTTGCTTTAACCCTAGCATTTTCTTCAACAAATCAACCTCATAATCCATGGGAATGAATTGTTTCCTTAGTTTCACTACCATTTATTCCCATCTGGTGATTTTTTCCTTTCCCTTTCTATTTTTCTCCAACTGAACCTCCTGCCACCAGATCTTCACATATCCCTTCAATTTTGCCTCTCTTCCTCTCGGTCTAGAACTGCCTCTACTATGGCATTTTCTTCTACTTTGTCCCCATCCTCACTTTCATCTCTTACAAGAAGATTTATTCCTCTGTGCATTTGTCCTTCCAATGCTTGCATTTGTATTTGGAGGGCTTATAAACTCTTATGTGTAATACCAATAGCTCTTCTATTATGCTCTCTTTGTGGAGGCATTTTCATGCTTTGATGCAAGGGGCTTCCCTTAATACCATATACTCATAATAGAAAAAAGAAACAACAGCAAATGTGAGAACCAAATATGAACTTCATATTATTTTCACAAAAGAAAAATTATAAAATTCTCGATTACAATTTGCTAACCCAAATGGGCGTCTTCATTGTAGTAATCTCCAAGATAGTGCTATGAACTATCACCCAAAGTTGTCCTTATGCTGCCCAGGAAGGTACTAGATGCTCAAATTTAATAACTAGGGCCAACAAACCCTAACAATACACATAGAGTTGGCCAAATAGATCTTTGACAAATTATTTTAAATATTTTGGTAACCCAACTTCTGAAGGCCATAACTCTCAAACTATTTCTCTGATTGGCTATTATAACCAATTTTTAAAAATGCCAGGTCCCGATCTATAGGCTTGGCATAGTGCTAGCACCATTTTGTTGAGTTTTCGAACCTCATCCAGCACTCCAAGGCCTCCAACGATGAGCTTGGAGATTATTCTACAAATTTTTCCACTGAAAATCTACAATAACTTTTCTAATGCTAATGCTTGAGCAATGAGATTTTTATGATAGGCTTACAACTCTAAAATGAACCTTCCTATAGAAAATGACAACATTCTAAGCTCATATGACAAACTTACTAAAAATTGTAAGTTCCCATAAATAGTAACCACCCTATCTACTAGTCCTTATTAAAATAGAAAGGGCTGAAAATAAAATACTTTTAGGTGATGAAAGATAGCCCTTACACCCAAGATGCTCCTGCATCAAACACCCAAGGTAATTTGAGAAGTGACCCTGTCACGTCTCAAGTGTTCAGAGGAAAACCAAGACGGTTGACCTTCTCCTTTGCTAGCCATGATGAATCCTCAACTGGTCTCCCTTTCCATTTGACCAAATATTCCTCATAAGTTTTGTTTTTCTAGTACTTTTCCCAATAAGACTATTTAGTATCTCCTCAATCTCCTTGGTAGCTAAACTTGCTACTGGAATGCTCCACTGAGCTTCTGCAACTTCATCTCTGTCACCGCCTTCACAATACTCTATCAAATCTAAAATATTAAATATTGGCGAAATATTCAATTCAGCAGGCAACTCCACCTCATATGTATTTCTAGAATCATACCTCTTCACTATCTTGCATGGTCCAAACTTCTTCATCTTCAGCTTATTATATGTACCTACTAAAAAATGCTCTTTTCTCAAATGAACCATGACTTCATCTCCAATCCAAAATTTCTTATATCTCCTTTTCACATCTGTCTTAGCCTTATACTATGTATTCATCTTTTTGATGTGCTTCCTTACCTCCTCATAGATATTCTTCAAATGTTTAGCAAATTTTTCTACTTCAGCACTACTTATCTCTCCCTTATCCAACTTCCTTAATTTAGAAGCATTTCTAGGACTACTACCATATACAATATGGAATGGTGATTTAACAATACTTCTATTGACAAAATTATTATATGCAAATTCTACCTATGGTAAAATCATATCCCATCCGTTTGGTTTTTCTCCAACCAAGCATCTCAGCAAGTTTTCCAAACTGTGATTCATAGCTTCTGTCTGTTCATTAGTCTGTGGATGATGTGATGAACTGAACTTCAAATCTATCTTCAACTTCTTTCATAATGTATGCCAAAAATACCCAAAAAATTTGGTATCTCGATCTGAAACTATACTCTTTGACGGACCATGTAATCTCACCACTTCTCTGAAAAACAACTCTACTACATGAACAACATCACTAGTCTTCTTACAAGGAATAAAATGTGTCATCTTTGAAAACTCGTCAACCACCACAAAAATAAAATCATGCCCACGTTGTGTCCTTCATAATCCAAAAACAAAATCAATGCTGACATCTTCCCACAGCTTCTCTAGTATGGGTAATGGCTGATACAAACCGTATTCTGCTTCACTCCTTTTGACATCTAACATACTCAGCAACTTTGTACAAACTCCTTCACATCTTTTTGTAACTGTGGCCAGTAATAATTTTCAACAACCAAAGCTATAGTTTTATCTCTACCAAAATGTCCAACCAATCCTCCACTATGCTTCTCCTTGATGAGGTTCTCTTTCATTGAATTTCTTGGAATACACAACTAGCTTCCTTTGAACAACATATTATCTTGGATCATAAACTCCAACTACTTTTTCCTATCAAGTGTAACAGGTGCACTACAAGCCTTCCACGCTTCACCAAAATTAGGATCATCTAGATACAATGTACTAAGTTCCTTGAACCCAACCACCTCTATCTACATTTTTGTTAAAAAAGGTTGTCTTGTACTAAGAGCATCTACAACTTTGTTAGACTTCTGGCTTCTATGTTTCAAAAAAAATGTATAACTCTGCAAAAAATCAACCCACTTTAAATGCCTTTGGTTCAATTTTCCTTGACTATTCAAATATTACAAAGCTTGATGATCAATATACAAAAATAACTCCTTGGGAAGAAGATAGTGTCTCCATTTCTTTAATGCTTGAACTATAGCATGAAATTTTTTATCCTAAATAGAATATTTTCTTTTTCCATCATTCAACTTCTCACTAAAATAAGCAATCGGTCTACCTTCCTAGCTCAAAATAGCTCCTATTGTAGTACCACTAGCATCACAATCTACTTGAAACACCTTGTTAAAATTAGGAAGTGCTAAAACATGATGCTCAATAACTTTTTATTTCAATAGATTAAAACTCTTATCTACTCTTACAATCCACTTAAACTCATTCCTATCTCCTCTCATTGTTTCATCCAACAGTCCACAAATACTGCTAAAACTTCTTAAGAACTTTCTGTAAAATGTAGAGAGTCCATGAAAAGATCTTATCTCTGTCGCACTCCTTGGAGTAGGCCATTCAAGGATAGCCTTCACTTTCACTAGGTCCATTTTCAGACCTTCTTTTGAGACTACAAATCTCAAGTGCACCAACTCCTTCTTTACAAACCTACACTTCTTCAAGTTCATCAACAACTTTTCAAACACCTTGCAAATATGAATCAAATGCTCCTCCAATGTCTTACGAAAGATCAATATATCATCTAGATAAATAATGACAAACTTACCTAGAAACTCCTTCAGTACCTCATTCATGAGCCTCATGAAAGTGCTCGGTGCATTGGTTAGCCTCATGAAAGAGTAAAGCTTTGCAACTTTGAAGAAAGATCTTGGAGATGGAAGTCTATAAGTTGGGAAAGACTATTAAGAACCAAAAGATTGGAATATAACTTTCCCTACATCAGTTGAATGAAGCAAGAAATGAGTTAAAGTGATCACTGAAGAGAAGGAAGGAAATAGCTATGAATGTAGATTTAGGATTTTTTGCATTTGACAATTAAGTCAATTAGCGACATTCATCATACTCTTTATTTAATTCCTAAAGTATTGACTCATATTAGTCACATTAAACCTATTTGATTAAAGATTTAACTTAATTTAAAGTATTTATACTTTAATTAAATTAAATTATCACCTAAGGCTAATATACTAAGGGATTAAATTTATTTAATTTAGTGATTATGCTTATTTTAATTAATTTAATATGATTATTAAATTAAATAGAAAATGCATTTATGAGATCATATCTCACTTTATTAAATTAAATAATATCTTCAATATCTTTAAATGGAAACTCTGAGTGAACTACTTCTCAAAATTAGAATCAATCTAGTTAACTTGCTCTCACACTTATTACAAGTTCAGTTAACTGCTCATCACACTTAGATTTGAAATAGTTAACTTCACCTATACAAGGAAGTTTCCATCTTAACTTAATCTTCTATCTAATCCTAACCGTCATCAAGCTTGATCCTAATCGTTGATCTATTCTAGGAATTCTATTTAAGAGACTCATAATTCTTCATTATAAGAGGTTGAATTGAATGCGTATCAAAACTTTATTGAATCATGCACACATCTAAGCTCATTACATTTTCATAGACTTTCATTTCCATGATTAATGTCATTTAGTTTTAATATGCATACATTTAATCTAATTGTTTCACAAGTTCTTAGAATAATTGCATAATTCATTTAGATTACTTGCATATTCATATAGATTAATCATCTTTAAAACCTTCGTTCTAGATGGTCTGGTTCCCTACACCTCAAATCTAAGGGCAATAACAAGCAAAATCTATCTAGATAGAAGGCAACAGGTCATCTTGTAGGACTCCTCTTGGGTGAACAATCTCATGTTCATTCTAGGATGAATCTACATATAAAGATTGTATTGAAGTGTGTGTGTGTTAAATAGAGGCCACATTTACACATATATATTTCTGGCACACACTATGGGGTTGAGAAAATCAATTTCTCTAGCCTTATCTATATTTTTTCCTATTATTTTATCATTTTTTCCTTACTATTCTGTACAGTCACTCGAATCTTCATGCGAGGCATTTCATTTTTGCACGAGGATTTGAAGATCTTGTATGAAGTTCTAAACCTTCTTGCAAGAAAAAGTACCCCACTACGCAAGTCTTCATGTGGCACATCATTTTCTCACACGAGTCAGAAAAGAATTTTGTGCGGCTCTACGCAAGATTTCATGTGAGATCTTAAAATAGCAAGTCTAATTTTGCTACTTTCAACATGCTATTCAGTTAATTTTTCTAACGTGTTTTTCTCTAAATCTTTATTAATCTGTTTCTCTATTTTTCTATAGCTTAACTATTGTCTATAGGATATTTGTCAAAGATTCCTTACAGAACCCACTCAAACATGAACTGACCCTTTGTTTGTAGGAAAATTGCCGAAGATATGTTTGATGAAGACTACTTTTAAAACCCACAAAATGGCATATTTTCTTTCTTGCTTTCAAAACATAGACTAATTAGGGCTTGTGAACTTCCTAGGGTGCAAGATAGAAGAATACAGAATTATGCTCTTCACCACTTGGAGGTCATGACCAAGGGTGAATCAAAAACCTAGACACTTCTGAAAGATGGCATTTTGAAGAAGGCAAGCAGATTAGTGGCTCTCTAGTGCTAATTCTTATCTATGATGAGATGATGGTTTCCTTTCAAGGAAATCAAAATCTCTAGAAAGAATGAGTCTAGATTGATTAAGCTAAGTCAGTAAATTAATTTGTTCTATGTGTTTGGGTGAGAAAGTAAGGTAGAGGAGTATGCTCTTTCCTCTTGAGGGAAATTAGAAACTTTGACCCTTGTGATCAAACCATCAATCTGAGTCAATTCTTTAGAGGGCCTTCGAGAGTGATCCAACCTCTGAGAATAACCCAAGTGAGCACACTCCTTTAGTCAAAGATTCCAACTCACTATAATCAAGATGCTTTATAGAGTGAAAGACTCCAAAACTGGATTAATTTCTTTCCCTTGGTTCTTGATATCACTTATCAAGGGGAAGCTTTGTCAATTGCACTGGTCGGTGCTAGCTCCAGTCTTGCTAAGAAAGTGTGTGCACTCTCAAATGTTGGTGTCAACTCCACTTGCAAAGCAACCAGGGATTAATTCGAATGGAAGCCAAGTAAAAACCTCTTAGTTAGAAGCTACCTGGTTCACCTCTGAAAGGAGGCATAATCTTTGTGCAAGGAGGGCAAAGAATCTCTCCTATAGAACTCACCATAGGCATGCTATTTGATGTTGGAAAGTGGTATATAAACTTGTCCCCTACCATAAGGGAACTCATTCGGTGTATACTATTGAGTCATTTGAATATACCAAAAACACGAGTGCCCTCTAGGGGGTGACAAGGTTGTGTGAGGTACACGCATGCACAGAAGATGTGGGACAAAGGTTTTTCCTTGTCTACCATTTTTTGTTTCTAAGGATAAATTTTGTTTTTTATGGACTCTTCAACATGTCCAAACCTGATAAAACAAACTAAAGAGTCAAGACTCCCTTGTCCCTCTAAGTTGCTTTTCCCTTAGTTGGATTGTATTAGACTACTACTTGCTTCCTGCGTCCTATTGAAAACACTTTGTCTTATTTGAAACTCAACACCACTTTCACAAGTCTAAGATCAAACAAACCTACAATCTATTTCAAACTATTGAAAATCTCTTCAAAATCTAATGTTGTCAAACTAGTCCTAATTTTCATGCATAGTTGTGCAACTCCTTGCGCAAATTTTTTTTTTTGGTCCTATCATTTTCTCTCATAGCTTTGTACAGGTTCTTGCATGAACAGTTGCAAGTCTCCATGCAAGATCTTGTAGCTATACTATCCAATCTTTGCACATTCTTGCATGACCTGAAGCACTTCCTCAAGCAAAATTTTGCTATTGTTTTGAGTCTTTGCATAGCCTGGTAAACTTTCTCGCACAGCCCTTAAAAGATCTTCATGCAAGACCTTGTTCCAAAACTATCAAATCAACTTATTCAACCAATCTACAATCTGCATTCAGTCTATTTTCTACATTGAGTTGTCCCTTCTCCATCTATAAATAGTCCCAAACTATGACATTTAGCTTAGCTAAAGATTTGTGATCCATACTTTGACTAGTCTCATCTTTTAGTTGTCTTGATTCTTGTTTTTTAGTGCTTGTCATACTCTATGTTATGATAGTCACAATCTTTGGCTGTTCTAGCCTTCAAATCAAACTACTCATGCCTTAGTATATAGCATTCTTATATTGTCCTATTGAGACTAAGTTTTAGTGCATTCCTTGTTTAGGTTCTTGCTTCTTTTCCTTGTCTATGACTATCGCAACAAGGAGTGGAAATGTGTTTTATCCTCTTAGACTTAGGTGAGGTTGTGCTAGGGGTCATAATCATGATAGAGGTTTCCTTCCTTTTGATCCATCGTCTGCATCTGGCTCATCTAGTGAGGCATCTTCATGATCTTCCTCACCCATCAGGTCACCTCGAGTCCAGTGAACATTTTCCATAAACTTATGACAAACCAGGAACCCTTTGTATCAAGATAATCTTGATACTAGCACAGGTCCTGTATCCCCAAAAAACATGTTGAACTTCCTTTTCAAATGACCTTTTGAATCACAACATATTAAAACTAAACACATTCCTACAATGTTGATTGCGAACCTAAACATGGTAGTCACAGTAGACATCAAGAACCACCTAGGAATGACAAAGAGAAAGAGAAAGATCTTGACACTGATGAGGAATAGGAAGAGGTGGAAATACTCCCTAAACACATAGAAAAATGTTGAAAAGACAAAAACTTTCAAAAGGTTATGGGAATTCTACTCAACGAAGAGAAAGAAAAGTACTTTCTTAAACTTGCCCAAGAAGGAGCTAAGCTACCCTCTCATTTCAATGTGGAAACCATCATTGCACCTAAAGAAGAAATTGAGACTTCCAAATTCTTAAAACAACTAAAAATCATGCAAGACCAACTAGATTAGATGATGCATGAGAAAGAGAAACCCACAAAAATATACACATTAGATGCTCTTTGTCCATTTCCATTTGACAAAAGCATAAACATGCCTCCTTTCCCACGAGGAGTAGAGCTACCTATGTACGACAAGTACTTTGGTAACACTGATCCCCAAGATCACTTACAGGAATTTGGAGCCTTGTCTATGGAGTTTATGCACAACTAGACATACCTCATGTTTTTATTCCCCAGTATCAAGATGTTTGACGAAATTGCCAACTTATTTGTCCAGCAGTATTCTCATAACATTCAACACCCTGTCAATATTTGAGATCTATGTAACCTTAAGTAGAAAGTTGGAGAACCTTTCCTTACATTCCTCCAACTGTGGAGACAATTTTACACTAAGTATTCATGAAAAATTCCAGAGACGGGGAAGCTTGACATTTTCATTGACAATCTCCTACCTGATTTTGGGTATAGAGTCCAACTTCAAGGTCTGTCTACCTTTGAAGAAATGATCACATAGGCTACCTGCATAGAGGATTTATGGTCAAGAAAGGTGAACTCACTCTTCAAAAGGATACAAAACAAGGTTCCACCTCCAACAATGATAAAACTAAATATGTCAACAAAAATTGAGAAATTGTGCATGATGGTGTTGTTGACACTATCACTCCCAAACTTGCTAAGGTGGCATTTAATCGCACAAATGGTCTCAATGTAGCCAAAAATGCTAAGAAGTCTCCTCCTGACAACAAGACATCTGGGAACAAACTAAGAAACTCATGGGCCACACACCCTAAGTGAGAGTATACACCCCTAGGTGAACCCTTGGATGTGGTTTACAAAACACTGTTACAACACAAGCTTATTTCACCACTGGACAACCCTCGCCCCTATGATCTGCAACCATGCCCACCATGGTGGAATAAAACCTCATTCTGTGAGTATCACCAATATAAGGGGCACAAAACTAGCAACTACATAAACTTGTGCCACAAAGTCTAGGACATGACTGATGCTGGTGAACTTGTGGTAGATAGACATAACAAGAACTCGGATCACAAGGCCTTCAAAGAGCCTTTCCCAAGCTATGAAAAAGGAGAGACTTCAAAACCAAAACCTAACAAAAAGGTCAGTTATGCATACTCCAATGATGACAATGTGATTAACATGGTCGAACTTGTGGATTCTAAATACTATGATGTCATTACCATTAAGGGAAAACAAGATAACAATAAACCCAAGACATTATTTTTCTTGAGGGGCCCTACTTCCAACACGACAGATAACACACCTTTGCAACATTGTGCTAATGATGTTATGCATTCTCATTCCAAGTTGGTACTCAAAAGCCTTGTGACTTCTACTCCTGATCCTAAAAAAAATAAAGAAAAATCCCTTGCTAGTCCATCTAGAAAAGGTGCAAAACTCACAATAAATTCAACAGCAACCAATTATAGTGTTCTTGATTAATTGAAATGAACTAATGCTCAAATCTCCATCTTCGAGCTACTTAAAATCTTGCCTTCTCACAAGCAGATTTTGGATAAAGCCCTCAATGAGGCAAATGTTCCTCAAGACCTTGATCTTGAGAAATTTCAATCCATGGTAGGTCATCTAACCTCACCTTATTTTATGTCCTTCTCTGAGGAGGATGATAACTCACTGAGTCACCCGCACGATCAACCTCTACACATTAAGGTCATGATACATCAAACACATGTTCATCAGGTACTCATCAATAACAATGCTAGCCTAAACATTATCTCTGCCACTTTACTTAGACAATTGAATTATTCTGAGGACTCTATTGATCCTCGATGCAAAATCACTATCAAAGTGTATGACGAAGTTGAACAAAAATCTCTGGGTCTTGTGGTCTTACCCATTCACATCGGTCATAGAGAAAGGGATGTCACCTATCAGGTCCTTGAATTTCCCTTGGCTTATAACATTTTTTTAGGATGTCCATAGATTCATGAGATGTTTATTGTGCCATCCACATATCACCAATGCATCAAATTCCCTTTTCATGGCTCCGAAGTTACTATTTTTGCCACTACTAGATATACCTACAATATGCTCAAAGCTATAGAAACTTTTGTCCCTGCTAATAGGGAATCCACTAATTATCATGACAACATGCTGAAACAAATTGAGCAATCATTAAAATTGAAAAAAACTGGCATGGGAGAGTACCATATTGAACTAATGTTGTCATTAACATCTCTTCTAGAGTCTCCTCGTCATTATGGGAGACCCTCAAAAGTGAAGAAACCATTTGTATTGACACTTCAAACTAAGTATAATGGCACTTTTTTCAAGGCTACAGCTCCCCTAGAGGATCAAAGTGAAAACAGAGCCATTGTTCCATGACTTTACAGAGAAGATACTCCAGTAGACTTAACAGAGAAAGTTTCAAAAATCACTCCTGAGAAATATGGGCCTGCTCTTAGGCTCATGAAGCATTTTGGTTACAAGGGAACTGGCCCTATTGGGTGCAATAACAATGGCCTAATTGATCCTATCAAGGCAATAGCTCGAAGCAACAATGATACAACTGGTCTAGGATTTAAGAAGGTTTCTTTCCATTTGGGAGCTAACAAATTTATACCAAAACCTGAGAGTTCATCTGGAAATGAGTCACAAGCTGAGTTAGATATTCAACAGGAACAATCTGATGATGAAGATCCTTATCCTTATCCTATTCCTCCTAATCTTACTAAATTCTTTGCTGAGCTAGATGACTTTGTGCCATGTGTTAGCACTGTGGATGATACTAGTGATTCTTTTGAGGACAATACTAATCAACCCAAAGCTCATTTAGAAAAGGGAGAGTCTAGTCAATCATTGTGTATTGAGTACTTGTGTAAGAACCCAGATGATGAAGGTGAGTATCTCCCTATCACTGTTGAGGAGTTCTATAGTCTCTTTCCATGTAGCACTAATTCTAAGGAATATGAGTTTGACTCTCTTTCAGAAGCAACTACTGATAAAGACATTGACCAAGTTCATGTCTATGAAAACCAAATTGAAGTGGGTGAAACATCTAGGGTTAGGTCAGATGGGTCTGATCCAACTAGTGTCCTAGAGTCATCAATTGCTAACATTAGTACTCAAAGGCATTCAAACACACTTGTGGATGAAGTCACTGTAGGTCTCAAATTGCTAGTCCAAGCACTTAATGACTATACTATGAATGCAATCAAACCAGTCACTCCTCTTTCACTCACACATCCTAAGCTTATGGACTAGAACCTTAATGCATCTAGTGAAGTCTCCATGTTTCAAAATGACTATGCTCTTGCCTGCTACCTAAACACTATCGAACCTATAACATCTTCCACTAATGAATAGAGCATCAACATGACTAAAGCTGACATCAAATATCTCAGTCATACTATTAAAAAGAAAAAATGCAAAAGGTTTGATGGTGAAAACCACATTTTGGTAGTATCGAAATGCAAAAAAGTAAAAATAAAAGACGTATCCAAAGGTGAAAACCTCTTTGAGACACCCGCGGATGATATATTTGATGCACTTCCAAGTCACTTTCAGGAGAGATCATCAGTGTTGATAGAGCTAACATAGCTAATTAACCTGAGTATAGAAGAAAACCCTCATATGATACATCTGGCACACTCATTGTCACCTAAAGAGAAGGAAGATTTCATTTCCTTTTTCCAAGAGAAGAAGATAATTTTTTCTTGGACATATTCTGACATGCCAGGACTAGAACCTGATCTTATCATGCATCACTTGTCCATTGCACCAGGCATCAAACCAATTTTTAAAAAACTTTAGAAAATGCATCCTCACATTGCATTTCTCATCAAAGTAGAACTAGAGAAGCTTTTGAAAACTAGTTTCATCCGCACAATTGATCATGTCAAATGGATATCCAATATTGTTCCAGTCTCCAAGCGCAATAAATCTATCAGGGTTTGCACTGACTTTCGTGATCTCAACTTAACATGTCCAAAGGATGCCTTTCCACTTCCTAACATCAATATGATAGTGGACATGACAGAAGGCTATGAGATATACTCGCTTATGGATGGGTGTTCTAGTTACAATCAGATAAAAATTGTGCTAGAAGACCAGGAGAAAACTACTTTCACATGTGCATGGGGAACCTTTTGTTGGAATGCAATGCCATTCAATTTGAAAAATGCTGGTGCAACTTATCAGAGAGCAGTAACTACAATTTTCCATGACATGATGCATAAGACCACAGAAGGCTACGTGGATGATACCTTGATCAAAAGTACTTAATGCAATACTCATCTACAAGATTTGGGACCCATCCTATATCGAATGGAAAAGATTAGTCTTTGGCTCAATCCTAAGAAATGTTCATTTGGTGTCACATCAGGAAAATTGTTGGGATACATCATGTCTGCAAAAGGAATTGAGGTAGATCTAGAGAAAGTTCAAGCATATGGATATTGTGATGCCCCGCCAAGGGATCCAAAAGAATTAACCTAAAGTTTCACTAAGTTTGGTAGCATTTTTTTTTTGAAACATGAAATTTAAACCATTCAAAACATACACATAATAATGGAAGCAATAACAACATTTAATAGAAAGTAAACATAAACATACATAACAGGTTACATTCCTTAAGGATCTCATACTGTTGAATCACATTTAAATTAACTAATATTGATTCCATCTAATACCACATCCTCATGAAATAATAATGAAAAGTACAATGTTCTTAAAACAATATAGTTTCTTCCAAATGTCCCCTACTAAATTACATTTCAAAATGCTCAATCATCCATTATACATGTCACAGAGTATGAAAGACATAAAAGAATATACATTTGTGAAACTAAAGTACATCATCCTATTCTAATCCATGATGCAAGTGCAGTAAAGTAAATGAAAACATATTCCATACATCATAAACACAACTAACTAAGTGCACGGTTCCTCTCAACTGTAAATAGCATCATTAGACCATCATGGGCCCTATCCATCCCTCTGTGTGTAACATCCCAAATCATCGAAGAGATCATTAGTATTATCATAGTAGAAATGTCACTCCTAAAAAATACTACATCATATGCAGAAAGAATCTAACATACTACAACTTGTCCATAGGAAATCTAATCATGCAATAAAAAGCATAAGATAAGCAAATAACATCATCTATCGTATGCTAATCACCAATAAAAGGATACGTGTCCAACATCATAATCCATGAACAAAATAAAGATAGATGCCAACAAAGAATGCATCATCCACGGTGTTTGAGACGGATCCCAAATGGTAAGAGTGAAAAAGCACTACCACCCGACTACGTGGAACCTAAATGGTCCACTCCCACTACACTGAGGAGATAATCTCAAGTCCCAAACAGGTTATCAAATCACATAGCACAAATACTCTCTAAGTCCAAGAAATCCTAAAAGTATACTAACTCAAAGGTTCCAACACAAACTGACATCTAATCCTAGAGGCACAACAAAGACATGTAGGAAACCTACTATGTAAGTGGAAAAGTGTCATCACATGGATCACGCTAGAGTTACCCTGGTAGTCTCTCTATAGACCCTGGCCCCCGAGTGATCCCTATGTGGCCACTAGTATCCTCTCATACTAATGAGGCATACTACCGAATGCAAAGTCGTAACCAAGCATTCTCTCTACTCCCATCCTAGTCTGTACTAGCACTTGAGGCATGGGCGAGAATAAGCAATTATCTTATTAGGTTCACTTAAGTCAGTATTAGGTGTAATATTTTTACTTATTAAACAACTTACAATGAGTTACCCTGGCAGCCACTTAGGGCCCCGGCCCCCATTGCAAGCCACTTTTTGACACTACAAGTAGATAACCTACCCTAAGCTCATGGAATCATAAATCACAAAATCACCACAGTCCTCTAAGGGTGACTGAAAAATACCAAAAGATAATCCATAATAAGAACATCAAATCTTCATGAGCAATTGAAAAGCATCCATTGATAATCATGACCACAACAGTTTTCTATTGGCAACTGAAGGTATCAATGATAATCACAATATCCATTGGTTCTCAACAAGCAACCAAAAAGTATCTCAAAGAAATATTGATCGAAGACTCCAAAACAGTCGAGTCAAAACATGTCACAACATGACATCATCAAGATCAGATAAACAATTCAATCCCATCAAAGTGACTGGAAAGTAGTCCAAAACACAACTAATCGATAACTCATAAATGGTTACATAAATCATAGCTTACACAAGAAGACTGGAAACAATATCAATTAGCATGCCATCACATAACCATGGTTAGGTTTATAAAGATCGAAATCAAAAGACATCATCATGACATCACAATAATAACTCCCTAGCCTCTAGTAGACGTCTTATAACTGGTCAACAACTAGTCAACCCAAAACCCCAAAAATAGATAGCATATAGAAAACACAAAATGCAAGCACTTGTTTTGGTTTGCTAAAAATAACTTAGTCGAGATAAATATGGGGTTTCAGTTTTCATTTTAAGTATATTTCAAGTGTATAAGATTCTTCGTTTAATCTACAAGTCGACCCATTTATCTCTTTGAATAAAACATGAAATTATTAACCTTCAAATAAATAGTTTACAATTTCCTTAAAATCTATATTATCGATAATCATATCAATTAAAATCTTCATTGCATAACTTAATTATCAATTAAATTTAATTAGTTTCTACAATCAATTAAATTAATTAATAACTAACTTTATTAATATCTCCTTTTCTTTAATAATAATTAACGAATTATTAATAATTTCATATTTCATATTTATCAATACTTATAGAACATTAACAATAATTTATATTAAATAATATTAAAACATGTATTAATGTTAATATATACTATTTAATAAAAATGATTATTAAAAACTATTTATATATATATATATATATATAATTATCACACCTTTTTTTATAAATTTAAAACTACACAATATAAAAAGAAGCCAATTTATAAAAAAGTTTTTTTTTTAAAGTGATTTTGAATCCTTGTTTATGATTTGGACTTGAGAATTTATCTTCCCTCTCTTACCATTGAGATAGTGCGATAGGGTACGCTCATCTTGGCAATTTAGAGAAGTCGATATCCGGTACCTACAACCTACATATAATCCATGCATGTACATACTATATATATATATGCTAAGCTAAACAGGCAATGGCAGTAAGTGGTGCATCGTGTAAATTCTGACTAGCAAGTGACTACGACTCCCTTCCTTAACCACATCAGAAATGCCATACATAAAGAAAATAAACACGCACACCATACACATGCAAGTATGGGGTAAGTATCCATAAGAAAACACATGTGATCATAAACTATCTAACTAATCATCATCAATAACTGAAAATAATGTAATAATCATCATGCATACATGAAATGTAGAGTCTAAGTAATCTCATCATGTATCACTGAATCCATAGCATAATATCTGATAGTCTCAAAACAATGCTACTAACCATCAACATAAAACTGGCCTAACAGAGTTTGGCCATGATAGCAACAATGTATCTAGAAAAAATGTAAACGAGAGCAGGTACTACAGATATGCCTCCACCTTGAAACATTAGCCAGATGAGAGTTCTATAAGGAAAACTAGAATCAATTTATAGGTTTATCTCACAATTGGCAGATAGATTGCTACCCTTCACAAAGACTTTACATAAGACTGTGAAATTCAACTGGAGTTAGGATTGTGAGAAAAGCTTAACAGAGATCAAATAATATCTTGTCAATCCGCCAATCTTGATGCCTCCTATCTCTGGGAAGCCATTGATTTTGTACATTTCAGCAACTAAAACATCTCTAGGAATCCTATTAGCTTAAGAGGATAATGACAACAAAGAGAGAGTCATTTACTACTTGAGTTGCACATTGATCTCTTATGAGAGAAACTATAGCATCATTGAGAAAGCTTGCTTGGCAGTCATCTTTTCTTCCTAGAAGTTAAGACACTACATGCTTGCCCACACTACACAACTCGTGGCTAAAATAGATCCACTAAAGTACTTGCTCAATAGGGCAGCTCTCACATGAAGATTGGCCAAGTAGGTTATGATACTCAGTGAATTTGATATCCAATATGTTGAAAGAAAAGCCATCAAGGGACAAGCGAGCACAGATCAACTAGCAGATGCACCTATGCAAAGTCTTGTCCCAATGAACATTGATTTCCCTGATGAGTCAATTCTAACACTCACACACCAAACATGGGTTATGTTCTTTGATGGGTCCTTCACACAATAGGGATCTGGCATTGGATTACTCTTCATAACACCACAGAGATATTAATTTCCCAAAGTGTACAAGATTCTATTTCCTTGTACAAACAACATTGTTGAATACGAGGCTTTGATCAATGGCATAAAAATTACATCTGAATGGAGAGTGGATTAGTTAGACATCTTTGGTGACTCTCAGCTTGTAATCAACTAGGTTAATGATATGTATCAAACAAAAGATGAGAAATTAATTCCTTACAAATGCATGGTTGATGACTTAAAGAAGTATTTTGTACACATCACTTTCCAAAAAATTCCTCGAGTAGATAATAAAGTAGTTGATGCTATGGCTACTTTGGCCTCTTTGCTACAGATGCCTGAAAATGATCTTTGACATAATTTCTTGGTGGAAGCATTACACTACCCAGCCTATGACACCCTTGATTCTAGGATGATCTATTCTATTGTAGGATAGGACTCATCCCGCTACCATCACATCTATTCCTATTTCCGTAATCAAACCATTCCAAAAGGTCTAACCCATGCTTTGTGTTATGTCATTATTGTTGATGATCTGTATAGGAGAGGTCTCAATGGAACACTCCTTAGGTGTTTAGAACCCAAAGAGTCCAAAAGAGAACTAATTAACATTCACAAGGATATTTGTGGATCCCACTCAAATGGCCTGACACTAGCTCGCAAACTCCTTAGAGCTAGTTACTATTGGTCTAAAATGGAGTAAGAAGCTATCAAGTATGCTAGGTCCTACAAGAAGTGTCGGCTTTATAGGAATCTTATCTATGCTATAGCTAGAGAGATAATTCCCTCTACTAAAACATGGCCATTTCAACAATTGGCCTTTGACTTGGTGGGTTAGATTCACCCAACCTCTTCTAATGGACATAAGTTCATTATCATAGCTATAGACTACTTCACAAAGTGGGTACAGGCAGTACCTCTTGTAGTCGCCAATGGTAAAACTGTAGCTCTTTTTGTCATAAACTACATCATCTGTAGGTTTGGTGTACTATATTCAATCATTACTGACAACAGAGGACAATTCAAAAACAAAGACCTCAAGGAATTGTGCAAGAAATTCAAAATCACACAACATTGGTCTTCCATCTATTACCCTCAGGGTAATGGCTAGGCTGAGGCATCCAATAAGGAAATTCTCAAAACTCTTCATCGCACAATTAGCAAATCTAGGAGAGACTAGCACCTCTAAATTAATCCAACCTTGTGGGCGTATAGGACAAGCATCAGGACTCCAATGGGTACTACGCCCTTTTCTTTGGTTTATGGAGCAGATGTTGTGCTCCTAATCGAGGTTGAGATTCCTACCTTGAGAATCTCTATAGAAGGCCTTATTACTAATGAAGATTACAGGATAGCTCGACTTCATGAGCTAGTGTTACTGGATGAATTTTGACAAGTGGCATGTGATCATCTATAAGCATATCAGTAATGAATGTCAAGAAGCTACAATCAGAAAGTCAAGCCACATGATTTCAAGTTGGGTGATCTTGTCCTGAGAGAGAACCCTAAGAATCAACAATAGTGAGTCCAAAAAGGGAATTTTGAACCAAACTAGCTTTGTCCTTACATCATTACTATAGTATATGGTTCTGGCACCTACCAACTTTCCACAACCGAAGGAGAAGTGCTGAAGGAACCTGTCAACACTCTCCACCTGAAGTGGTATTACAGTTAATTTGATCTCAGTAACTCTTTGTACATATCTATGTCCTTAAAAATATCATAAAAATCTGAAAAAAGTCCTGAAAAAAATTGTTACCCTGGTGGAAACCTAGCAATAGGTGCCTTAGTAACACCAAAAAAATTGAAAATTTTCACAATACAAAAAAAATCAAAAAAGAAGAAAATACAAAAAAAATTGAAAAACAAGAAAAGTACCATTGGTAAAAACCTAGAAACAGGCATCATGGTAGCAAAAAAATGAAATCTCTACCAACAAGGTGAAAACTTGGTAAACATGCGTCTCTTGTTCCCAATGCTCCATCTCACAGTGCATCTTCTAGCTTTCTGTACAATTTCTTTACCACTTTTCCTTCTTTCTACTCATATATCCATGGATTGAGTCTTGTCACAACTTAGGAGCATTCCCCTCTAGTGTCATAGGATCTTTTTGGTGATAGTCACCAGTTGTTTTAGCTGTGTCTACCTACTATCATTAGAGTCACTCTTTTCGAGATTCTCCTCATAGAATCTCTTTTGCAATAGTCACCAATCATTTTGGTTATGTCTGCCTATTGTCAGTAGTGTCACTTTGTCAAGATTTACCTCATCAAATCTATTTCACAATAGTCACCAGTTGTTTCAATTGTGTCTGCCTACTATTGCTCAGATCACATTTTGAGATTCCTATTTTGAAGATCTCTCTTGTGTAGGTCACCAATCATTTTGGTTGTGTCTATCTACTATCGCTCAGTCCTCTTAGGTTCTTCACCTCAAAGATTCCTCCTTGACCTCAGTCACCAGTCGTTCTGGCTATGTCTACCTACTATTGTCATCCTACTAAAGAGATTCCTTTCATCTATGTTCTAGACATTGACACTTGACATCAATCCCATGAAAAATATTGAACTCAAAATGAAATACTTGTTTGGATATGTGGAGCATTTTTTTTGTTTGTTTTGCTTTTTCTTTCTTCATGTCTCCTCAAGAAATTTGATGATGTCATTTCTGGTTAGAGAAGTAATGACTAGGGACATGATCTTTTCTTTGCTTTTTGTCTACAATTTAGTTCCAATTAGTTGACCTATTCTTATAAAAGGGGTGTCCACTATAAGAGCCTCCATCAAGTATTGGATGGTCGGGTGTACTTCGACTCCTTTTATATGAATACATCAATAATGTTGGTTCTTCTCCTTATCTATTAGAGTGTACTCTTCATGCTATAGTACATACTGATACTCGTCCTACTAAGTGAATGTATGTGTCACTTCGAGTATATCGAGCACACTTCTATCTCAAGTTACGAACACAAGGGTCATTATGGATAGAATACTTACTGAATACTTAGCATAAGATGGATCTCTCATGTGTTTGGTGTGTCTTCCATGCAAGAAACATTCTATTCATCCTAACATTTATGTTTTGATTCTTATGTTAACTTGCTACAATAAAAGGGACAAATGTTCTGGTCATTATGGCTTCCTGTGCCTCGAATGTTTACATTTAATCCCAACAAACTTATAACATATGTCCTATTCATATTCCCATGATTGCAATGTCAATGGGGATTATACGACATATGGGATTTTGTCCTATGCTCAATGATGATAAATTGTCAAGGCTTGGTAACTAGACCTAGGGTTGCATTTAACATAGTCTTGCATTGCATACCTCACTTGCATAAGCATATGATTCAATTGCAACTCGGTTTCATCCTTTGCGATGGGGGACTGTGGATCTCTACAAACATATCAAGATTCTCCACTGTTGCACAAGTGTTTGGTTCTTTGGTTCGTATTTGTGCACTACTCGAGGGGGTATCTGTCACTATTAAACAACAACATATAAAACTTCATAAGATGTCAGTTCATTTACATATGCATTACACTCATATCATTTACATATCTATTACATCGCATTTCACATTGCATGATCATTATATAAACATCTCATTTGCATTTGCATTTGCATTAAATCCATACATCAACATCACATTTGCATCTCATAATTGTAAGCATAAAAACATCTCATGTACATCAAAGGAAAAGACAAACACTGACAACGACATGAACACAAGGCTACTCGACCCAAAATCTCATATATATATATATATATATATATATATATATATATATATATATATATATATATATATATATATATATATATATATGTATGTATGTATATATGTATGTATGTATACATGTATGTATAGATGTATACATGTATGTATAGATGTATACATGTATGTATAGATGTATACATGTATGTATACATGTATACATACATGTATAGATGTATACATGTATGCATATATATATATATATATATATATATATATATATATATATATATATATATATATATATATATATATGTATAGATATATACATATATATATATATATATCTCCAAAATGTGTCCATACAAAAGAATGATTGCTACTCGAGTGCTATCAATCAAAAATGATACAAAATGGTGTTGGCACACCAATCAATACATAGCCACAATCAAAATCGAGGAAATAGCATCATATAGCTAGTTGTGTCCTGCACCATCACCTCTAGTAGGAGGAGGAGGAGGAGGCAGCATATCTAGTCTGGCAAGAGGACATGCACCTTCGAAATCTTGGGCATACTATGAGAACTGTGAAACCTACTAAGCCTCATCAGGTACAACTATAGAGTATAGTGCAAATTAATAAGCCACTCGAGCCATCTATAATTGGACCTCATCCTAAAACACCTCTGCCCTCTATTCGGCAGCCTGTACTTAATCCCATAATCACTAAATATCTTGATCTTGCTCCATGATCTGTGCATCTCTCACTGCTACCTATATATGTAGCTCTTTAATCTATCGAGATGCCTGTCGAATCCACTCCCTCTATCATCAAAATACATCCTGGGATCCTGTGGTAGGTTGCTCCTACATCTCTTCATTGAGCATCTCGAGTACCTGCTCTGTGGGTGCCTGCTCCTCCACCCTTGGTCTCTATTGCCACCTCTACTCTCTTCCACTACCTCCTACACTTGGGTTTGACCCCATCTTTCATGTGAGGATCTGCACCTGCCTAACTCTTTGTCATACCTCTAGTAGTGAGCCCTATGGTGCCTGCTACTGGGGAATCTACTGCTGCTGTGCTGGTGCATATTGTGGGGCTAGTGCTACTCCCCCTAGGGGATCTGTGAACTATGGCACGGGGTGACTGATAAAATATGCCTGATACACTACCATCACCCCTGCATCTGATACCTTCGGCAGGTAATCCCACTATGCTACAACTAGGGTGCGCACATCAATCATAGATCAACCTACATCTAGCCTCATTGTCCATCCTTGTGTCAGGTCCTTCACAACTTGCGCATAGGCACAAAACTCCTAGGATATATCTCACTGCCTCCCATATTGCCTCCACACTTGTGTGATGACAAACTGCTCAATAATTTGTGTGGTCCTCCCTACTAGTGGCTGCGAGAAAAACATCCATCCTAGCTCCCTAGGAGCATTATCCCAATCCTTTGTCTCTCGCCAGGGCTGCCATACAATGGAGACTAGGTCATCAAGACGAGCCCTCCAGTGCTCTGTCTTACCCAGGCCTACCTAGGTAATCTGCCCCCTATATCTGCAAATATAAGGCTCTATGGGCTCCTAGGCATCCTCAAAAATGGGTCGTGTAACTGGCAGGAACTCCCATGCCCAGATCTGGAGAACATAAAACCCGATGGCCATGCTCTTCCACTCGTGATATATGATCTCATGCATCTCATACAACATATGAGCTAGCATACACTAGCCCCATCTGAATCTCTCTGGAGAATCAAGCATCTGTTGTAGCATGAGCCCCCATCCACACTCTAATCCATGCTGCCCTCTTTCTGATACCAAGAAATAGCTGATAAATATGGAAAAAACTTAGGCTAACCTATGTGTCTACCTGTATGTATGGATGAGCTCATCCCAAGTGATGGCTCGTACAATAGCTAGCTACCTCTAAAAAATGGCACACAAGGCCTTTGTACCTACCCAGGGCACTATGTCATAGGCTACTCTTAGCCCATGGAATGGGATCCATAGAATCTTGTATATATGCTGAGTAGTGATTGTCATCTCTCCTCGTGGCAAGTGAAAGGTGTTTTTTTCCAAATGGAAATGCTTCACCAAGGCAGTCAACAAGTTGTGATTCACCAGCAATGTTGGGATCTGGCATAGACAAGTGAGCCCCAATCTGTCAATATGGGCCATGTCAGCCACATCTAGATTGTGCAACAAAGCTCCATAGGGCAAATAATGTGATCTAAATAAAACATCATTGAATACCTCCTATACACATGAACAAAAACAAGGCGCAAACATTCATTATTTGCTCAGAAAATCAAAATGATGACAAAATAAGCAAAAAATCCAAGCTAAAACATCAAAAATGCAATTTTTCATTAACCTACTATCATGTATTTTTTCATGAAGATTCATTTCCTCGCATGAGAATTCACTTCTTCACGCGACATTATGCATCTTCGCGCGAGAAAACAAGTCCTCGCGCAAAGAAATGTTATCCCATGCGAGAAGTCAACTCTTCAAACAAAGGATCAAGTTCTCACGCGAAGAAAGATTATCTCATGTGAAAGGCAACAAAAACCTAAGTGAAATCTACCAAAATTCCCATGCCTCTCACGCGAGAAGTGAGTATCTCCAATGTGAGAATTCCCATCGACGTGCGTAAAGAAACATTGGCTTGGTGAATCTTCATGCAAGAAGAGACCGCCTTCGTGCGAGAAAGGACAATCTCATGTGAAAATCGATTGAGACTTCCTAAAACATGCAATAAATGACATCAAAAAGTGTGAAAATGAAAGTACGAAGGACTGTTATCGATCACTCACTAGTGATCCATAGTTCGCTAGCCGACTACATCGCTGAGAGTGCTCGAAATGGTGATATCGCACATTGACTGCCATCTTCCTCTCAGAGCTCCTATTTACTAAAGACAAAAGGTTCAAATGATTTGAAAATGACCCCTTGGGCCAATATATATGGTTTGACCGAATTTTTCAAAGTGCTTTGATTTGTGCAAAAATCACCCCTTGGCTAATTTGACCGTTTTGAATCCATTTTCGGGATTGAATTTGAAATCTAACACACCTAAGCAACTCAAAAATGCATTTAAAAATTTTTGGACCGACATGATCAAATGCTTGTGCAGACCATTTTTTTATGATACTTTGTCATTCTTGGAATCTTTTCAACTTGAAATTCTTCATGTTTTCAAAATTTATTTAGGAAAAAGTCAACTATGGTCAAATCTAGTCAACTTTTGGTCAAACTTGGTCTTCTGAACCTCGAAGTCACTTCAAATTGACTCTAAATTTTCTTCTGATCATTCTAGTCCTTTCTACATTATAGTGAATCTCAAATTTCTTCTGCATATCATTATCTACCACTTAACATCATATTTTTGGTGTGTGATCTTCCGATTTCACTCCCGAGGGGGTAGGATGATTACATCATTGAACTTGAAATTCAAATCGATCTGAATCTCTATTGCTTGGACTATCTTGTTCCCATCTTATGTCCTCATCACTCGGGGCATCTTGCCACTTGGGGCATCTTGTTTCCTTATTTCTAGCATCTTTGTGATCTATTTCATTTTGTCATTAGTTGATTACAAGTATCGAGACAATCTAGACCTTGACTCCTAAGGATTAAGCCTCGTTCTGGGGATGGTCTTATGACTCACAAATCACTTTCAGGTCTCTAGGTGTTCTATCTGGATCCTTAAAGATTAAGCTCTGTTCTGGAGACAATCTTTTAAATGCTATCAATCTCAAGTATTTAGGTGTTTTATTTGCATCCTTAAAGATTAAGCTCTATTGTAGAGACAATCTTTTAAATGCTATCAATCTCAGGTATCTAGGTGTTCTATCTAGATCCTTAAATATTAAGCTTTGTTCTAGAGATAATATTTTAAATGCTATCAATCTCAGGTATCTAGGTGTTCTATTTGGATCCTTGAAGGTTAAGCTGTGTTTTGGAGACAATCATTTAAATGCTATCAATCTCGGGTATCTAGATGTTCTATCTAGATCCTTAAAGGTTAAACTTTGTTCTGAAGGAAATCTTTAAAATGCTTATCAATTTAGGTATCTAGATGCTCTACTTGGATTCCTTGGGATTAAGCTTCATTCTGGAAATGGTCCTTAAAAGCTTATCAATTGGTCTTTGTATCATCAACTTCGAAACCAATCTTATCTCTTGATCTTTGCATCATACTTTCCAATTTTTTTTGAATCAAATGTGTTTCTCGCACATTCATTCAAAGAGGGGTAAAATGTAATACCCCAAAATTGGCTCATTGCCATAATCACTAATTCTAGTCTATTCTGATCAACCCTAAAGACCTATCTCATTAGGCAATTCTCATTCTAATTGTCGCTAATTGACTTAATTGTCAAATGCAGAAAACCCTAAATCTGCATTCATCATACTCTATTTAATTCCTAAAGTATTGACACACATTAGTCACATTAAACCTATTTGATTAAATATTTTATTTAATTTAAAGTATTTATACTTTTATTAAATTAAATTATCACCTAAGGCTAATATACTAAGGGATTAAATTTATTTAATTTAATGATTATGCTTATTTTAATTAAGCGAATATGATTATTCAATTAAATAGAAAATACATTTGTGAAATCATATCTCACTTTATTAAATTAAATAATATCTTCAATATCTTTAAATGGAAACTCTGAGTGAACTACTTCTCAAAATTAGAATCAATCCAGTTAACTTGCTCTCACACTTATGACAAGTTTAGTTAAGTACTCATCACACTCAGATTTGAAACAGTTCACTTCACCTACACAAGGAAGTTTTCATCTTAATTGAATCTTCTTTCTAATCCTAACCATTCATCAAGGTTGATCCTGACCGTTGATCTATTCCAAGAATTCTATTTAAGAGACTCATAAATCTTCATTACAAGAAGTTGAATTGAATGCATATCGAAACTTTGATGAATCGTGCACACATCTAAGCTCATTACATTTTCATAGACTTTCATTTCCTAGATTAATTTCATTTAGTTTTAATATGTGTATGTTTAATCTAGTTTGTTTCACAAGTTCTTAGAATAATTGTATAATTCATTTAGATAACTTACATATTCATATAGATTAATCATCTTTAAAACCTTTGTTATAGATGGTCTAGTTGCCTACACCTCAAATCTGAGGGCATTAATAGGTAAAATCCACCTAGATAGAAAGCAACAAGTCATCTTGTAGGACTCCTCTTGGGAATCCTCTTGGGTGAACAATCTCATGTTCATTCCAAGATGAATCCGCATATAAAGACTGTGTTGAAGTGTGTGTGTGTTAAATAGAAGCCACATTTACACATATACAGAGGGGTGTGAATCAACACTTAAAACTTCAACCTCAACATCATTCATGACACATTCATCTCACAATTTATATATGTAAACTGAAATACCAAATCAAGCATATACATCCATAGCATGAAAGTAAAAAAATTCAACACATGTATGACATAAGATATTTGGTTACCCAGAAACCCTCCAAGGAGAAGGTAAAATTGGGGTGGGGATGACACCCACAAATCTTCACTACTGTTGGAAATATTCAAGATATGATAAGTTACTGAGAGGGGAGGGGTAAATCAATAACCTCAAAACATTCAAACATTTTTAGCATTTTAACCATATATACTATTCACCATTCATTCATCCAATCTACTGCATAAATGAGAGATCAAACATTCATAGCACATGTACACAGTGATTTGGTGACCCAGAAACCTTCCAAATAGAAAGTAAAACTGGAGTGGGGATGATACCCACAAAACTTCGTTACTGTAGTATGAAGTTGGCCTGTTAAGGCTTACATTGACCACTCCTAGTGATCTACCCTATTAGGAGCATAAAGGACTGCTAGGTCCACCTTGCTAGAGGATTTACAAACATACACTTAAGTATGCACTCTATTAGGAGATTTATACAAAGACTATTAAGTCTACCCTGTTAAAGCATTTACAAAATTGATTCACCTGTTAGGATGAAACAGTGTATCTACTTACAAACTTGATTTTTTGATTAGATCCTTGAAGTATATATCACCTCTTGTGATTGATGAATCATTACTACTCCTTGTAGACCTTGTTGAATATTTTGCTCTTCTTCTAATTCGCATTTACACTTCTCAAAACATTACATGTCTCTCTTGATACTCTTTTTCACATTCATCTTACAAATGATATAATACATTACATATATGTACCATTCCAATAATTATAATTTCAAGGTTGGCTAAAACACAAATGAACAAAATATTACTGAGTCGGCCAAACAGTAAATAACTTGGGTTTACTGAACTGACTCGGTGACCTTCTGATACTCGGCGTCCATTGCATTACTCGGCATTGGCATGCACTCGGTAGAAGTGAAGGCTCGATCTATACTAATCATCTAACATAGTTCTAAACTCGGTAACCATTGGAAACTCGGTGAATATAGTATCACTCGGTAAAAAATGAACCCTTCATTCACCTTTCTTTCACTCTATAAACATTATGCTTTCATTACTTGATAGACATTGCGCTTCCATCACTCGGTAGACACTGTGCTTCCATCACTCGGTAGGCACTATGCTTCCATCACTCAGTAAACACTACGAAGCTAGGTGAACACTGTAAACTTGGTAGACACTGTTGGATTGCACATTCACTCGGTAACTATACTCAGCTAGGTTAACATTAGAATGCTCGGTGTGAACTATGAAGCTCGATGTAAACTGCTTAAGTGATGAATGTACAAGGTTACCACTAAATGCTTGGTATACATTGTAGACTGAGTGATGAGCTTAGTAGTTATACTAATACAGATAATTGTTGTCATTAATGGCAATAATAACTTAATGCCAACAATCTCCCCCTTTGGCATTAGTGACAAAAACACTTATAAGCCAAAACATATGTACACAGCCTGACTGAAGGAATTTAAGTTTTTCAAAATTGATCTTTGTAGAACTACTACATATACAAATATACTTATGTACACATGCAAACTTTATTGAGTGCTAACTCCCCCTATCACTTATAGTGATGACTTTCCTCTGAATCTCTCCCCCTTTTTGACAATAATGTCAAAGGACTACATATATACAATTTATATGGCTACACCAAAATGAGATAGAAATTCTCAATGTACCTTAAGAATGGTTACAAAAGTACTATCCCAAGTTTTCTTTAAAATTTGATAGGTGGAGAGGGAAATTTGAACTTCTGCTGATAATTGGATCAAGTGATTAGCCATTGAGAAGTTCTGATCTTGGACCAATGTTTTGCAATGGACAAGATGTTTTTTGCATTGTGTCCATAATTGGAAGGATCATGTTCTGGATGTCTATGAGTGTAGACCGAATCCTTGCTTCCTCTCTCAATAATTCTGCTTGAACATCTGCCAAATAACTAATCTTGGTGTGATGGGAGGTTATGAAGGAGGAGTCCACCTTTAGCTTGGAGGCACTTGATTGCATATCAATGTCAATCTTATTTAACTTATCTTTTATTTCTTTGGTGAAGACGGAAACATCACAAAGTTTAGCAAAAAGTGATGCTACATTATTAAAAGAATTTTCAAAATTTCTCAAAATTGTTGACAATTCAACTTGCTTTATTGCTATCTTTTGAGCAATATGCTCTAGCACCTTATTATCAAATTTCTTTTAAGCTTTCTCAATATTTTTTTCTTGTCCGAAAGAATCCTCATTGAATTTCTATACAGCCTCTTCTAACTGGATCAAAATGTGTTGAGTAGAATCTACTTCAACACCTATAGCATCTATAATTATATTCTTGGCATTCTCAATTATTCTGTATTCCTTATCCCTTTCAGACCTTAACCACTTTTACGTAGCTTTCATATCTATTAGTTGACTAGCTAACCTCATCTCTTCAATGGTAGTATTTTCATAGTCAATCTTTGGAATTACTAACTCTGTGTCTAAGTCAATATCTTCTGTAATTTCTTTTCTAGTGATGAGAAGTCTAAATGGATGCTTTTGTTTGACTTCTGTGATGACTAGTTTGACCTTAGGAATAGACACAATAGTGGAGATGGAAGGGCTAGCAGTAAAAATTAGGATAGAACTTGAGAATTGAATGCCAATAGAAGTATTAACTGGATAAAAAATTGAAACACTTCCCAAAAATGGTATCATACTCGGTAGAGGACTCATGGTAGAACTGACTGGAGTGGAAGTGGATATAGATGATGCTAATGGAAACAAAACTGTAGAACTTGTTGGAATTGATGAAGACAAAATTGTTGAACTTACTGGTACACTTGTTGTTGATGAAGGAGCTGAGGAGGGGTGCCTAAAGAAGTGACAGATAGCTCAGTAGATGAAGTTCTTGGCACCTCTGTTTCAGATACCTGAAGTTGGGAGGTGGTCGATGAAGATTGAGCAATTGATGTGGCAATTGTGCTCATAATCTCACTTGTAGAAGCTGTCTCCATAGTGGATGTAAAAGTCTTTGGTGGAGAGTGAGGAAGGGACGCAATCACTTCTACTTCAATTTTAACTGGATCTTCTTCTTCCTCATTTGCTTCTTCCTCATTGTCTTCTTCCCCTTTTTCTTCCATAAGTGCATGCAGCTCTCCTGAAGTAACTGTGATGGATGGAGTGCTATCAAAATCATCACCATCACTGCTATCATCATCCTTGATCTCAAATAGATCTTCACTGGGATTTTGCAAATGATAGATGTTCTTCCACATGTTTGTTGCATCATTTACAACACGCTCAATGTCTTTAATTAAGATCAAACATGTGTGAAATCTAATCATCATTTTACCTTCATGGTTTTTCATTGTTGTCTTTATTTCTGCTCCAGTGAGACTCAGTAGAAGATTCTTCAGAGATTTCTCATATATTTCTTTAACCGATTGGGTGGCTGAGTCCCATCTCAGTTGCAATCTCTCCAAAAGTTCTTCGGAGATTTGAGAGGCAAGCTAGTCCGGGGAGTATTTCCATTTACCAATCTTATTGAGTACCAATTCCTCAATCTGCATTTTCTCAGCATCAGTTCTTGTTTCAAATTTCAATGCCTTGAAATTTGTGATGCCAGCTCCCTCTTCCAATTGTTTAAGCCTTTCCTCGAATGTGGGTGGAAGCTTGACCAGTATAGGTTCCTGCTTGCCTTTTCTGGTTCTTCTGGAGAATACTGCAGTGGTCTTTTTCTTAGGTTTGGTAATAGTTACCTTACCTTTCTTCTTTGGATGTCCCTCTTCAGATTCATGTTCTTATTTTTCTTCTTCTCCTTCTTCTTCTTCATCATCATCTTCATCCTCACCTTTTCTCTTGGTAAGCATAAGAGGACCAGTAGCAGTTTTTAATTTTGCTATCTTCCTCTTGCCTTTGCTTATGACCTGGGTTAGCTTGATTTCAAGCTCAATTCTGGCCTTTTCTTCATCATATGTTCCAAAGATTGGTTGCCTTGGGTCTACTGGCTCATTCACCAGTGCTTCAATAATATCCCTGGCTTCATCAATATTTACCTCATAAGAAAGAGGTTTTACCCATGCAACTCGGGGTCTGACTGCTTGAATGTATACCTTATCACAGTCAACCATAAAGCATACATCATTTATGTAATCTTCAAGTAATTTTGGTGGGATCCAGAACCTATTATTCATTCTCTCCTTGAAATCTTCAAAATAATTGTCCGTAATGCTATCAAAATTTTCACCCATTTCTGCTACAAACTCATTTATCTGATACAAAATTGGAATGTCTTTTCTCCATACAACTGTTCCTTTTGATGGAAAGAATTTTTGAACATAGAAAAATAGACAGATCAATAGAGAGCCGAATTTACAAGGATTATTCTTTGAATTCCTTATACTATCCATATTTTTATTCAATTGTCTCAACAATAATTCCGACAGATCAAATTCAAGGTTCTTCTTTACAATTTTGAAGGCCAAATCCACAGCTTCACAAGGTACACTATTGAGTTAACTAGAGCTATAGATTTTGTGGGCAATGACATGAATGTCAAATCTTAGTTCGACATCTGATACAGTGGTGACCTTTAAACCTCTACCATCCCACACGGCTAGGGTTTGCTTCTGTAACTCCTCCCAGCCTAGGGTTTTGGTGGTTTTTGCTTTGCTAAGCATAGGGAGACTCGTGATTTTGTGAATCATCTTCTTTGTAATTAACACTGGCTGCTCTAACCACAGTTTCCCATTGTGCACCCGACTCAAAATATACCTAATCCATTTGGTTTGGAAGCTTCTAGGCATATGCGAGATATGAGTCAAGCCTTTGGTTTCAAGATGCTTGTATTCGAGTTTCAAAGAGCCATCTACACTCATTTCTCCTAGGGCATTGTCCATCTCTAGGTTTCCAATTTCTTGAACAGAACATTTGAAATGAGTATGAATATCATTGATAAGAAGTACCATAGGTGGAATTTGCGATTGAGCTCCAATTGGGTCGAGTGATTCTGCAATGACCGAAACAATTTTGAAGTTGGGCACTTTCCATTTTGTACCCTTTACTAGCATTTTTGAACCTCTTTTTGCCTTGGTGTCGCTACTACTCCTGGATGCCATTGCTACTCGGTAAGTCTAAGAAAATTCTAAACAGATTTTTTGCTTTAAAAATTGCTTGAAATCGCTTGGAGTTGCTTGGAATTTGCTTGAAATTTCCTAGCTCTGAAATTGCAATGAAGAATGAAATCAAATTCTGCCCTTTTGATGAAAATTTTTCCATAAATGCTTGGTACGAAGGTAGATGAGATGACATAGTGTTTGACAGGATGTCATTTACTTGCTCGGTAGAAGCTTGCAACACAGTGATGGAATAAAACTTTTGTTTCTCCCAACCTAGCTCAGTAAGGTCTATAATCGACTTTCCTCGGTAGATGCAACTCAGCAAAAATATGCTTTGTTTGATTCTTTGTGTATCTGAAATACTGATTTGATCATTTTACTTTCTTGCATTTGGAACTGATCTGGATATAGCTTGATGATACAATTCCAGATCCTTTATGAATCTAATTGGAAATGATGGACTCACCCACTTCTTGAGTGACATTGCCATCACTTGAACTATCTTGCTCGGTAGATTTTGGAATCCATTGTTGCATCATTTGCTTCCGAATGTTTTCAGCTTTAACTTTCTTTTCATCTTAAACTCTTCATATATTCATGCAATTTTTAGCTATATGACTGAGTTCAGTGCATGTATAACATCATACTGTTGTGTTTCTTTTCCTCAAGTGATGCCTTGAGCAGTTTTTACCAATGTGTCCATATTCTCCACAATAATGACATCTGCACCAAGTATTGTAATCCCATCCAAAGATTGCTTTAACAAGTTGTTCAGCTGGATTGAATGATTTGAATCTGCATTGGAATGCCTTGTGACCATGCTTCTTGCACTTGTGACAGTTGCCTTCAAATTTTGGTTTCTCCTTGCATTCATTAGCTTTATGATCATGTTGATTGCAATTGTAGCATTTACCATTGAATTTACCTTTTCCATTGCTCCAATAATTGTTTGATGTATGACCTAGCTTACCACAGTGATTGCAAGTAGGTCTTTGATTCCTTTGGGCACCTTGTTTGGAGGTTTCACCTTCTTCTTTGTAACCAAGTCTAGCTTTGCCTTTTTATGTATGAAGATTTTGCTCACTTTGCTGATTTAATTGAGTTATGTCTACTTCAGATTTCATCATTCTCTCATTGATTTTCTTTTCAATGATCAAGTCATTTTCCAAACTTTCATTGATTTGTCTTTCAGATCTCAAGTCACTTTTTAAGCTTTCATTGATTTGTCTTTCAATGATCAAATCATTCCTCAGGCTTTCATTTTTCGATCTCAGATTCATAATTTCTTCATTTGCATTAGATAGTTGATCTACAAGATCTTCATGCTAAAGGGATTGATTATTTCTTGCCTCTAAGTCTTCATTTTCCTTGTTTCTCTGTTCCAAAACTTCACATAGCTTGATTGATTGGATTTCTGGTTCTCTTTTAAGCTTTCTTACTTCTTCTTGCAAGGAACCATTCTTTGCTAGGAGTTCCTTGATAGCCTCATTAGCTTCATTTGAATTGCTTGATGGTAAAAGGTCTTCAATCTTTTCCTCAACATACGGATGATCATTCATTTGTCTTGCAAGTTCCTTTCTTCTCTTCAAGGATTGAGAAAGATGCTCCTTTGCTTCTTTGAGTTGATTCATGGCCATTTCTAGATCTAGCTTCTCATTTTCAATAGCTTTGTCAAGTCTAAATGTCTCCATTGTCCTTGATCGTTTCTCAAGCTGTCAAGCTTTATCCTAAGAACCAAAATGCTCTGATGCCAATTGTTGAAAATATTCAAGATATTATAGGTTACTGAGAGGGGGGGGGGGGGGTGTGAATCAGTAACCTCAAATTTTTAAAACATTTTCAGCATTTTAACCATATATATTATTCACCATTCATTCATCTAATCTACTGCATAAATGAGAGATCAAACATTCATAACACATGTACACAGTTATTTGGTGACTCGGAAACCTTCCAAATAGAAAGTAAAACTGGGTTGGGGATGATACCCACAAAACTTTGTTACTGCAGTATGAAGTTGGCCTGTTAAGGCTTACATTGACCACTTTTGGTGATCTGCCCTATTAGGAGCATAAAGGATTGCTAGGTCCACTTTGTTAGAGGATTTACAAACATACACTTAAGTATGCACTCTGTTAAGAGATTTATACAAAGATTGTTAAGTCTACTCTGTTAAAAGATTTACAAAACTAATTCACCTGTTAGGATGAAACAGTGGATCTACTTACAAACTTGATTTGCTAATTAGATCCTTGAAGTATATATCACCTCTTGTGACTGATGAATCATTACTCCTCCTTGTAGACCTTGTTGAATATTCTGCTCTTCTTCTAATTTGCATTTACACTTCTCAAAACATTACATGTCTCTCTTGATACTCTTTTTCACATTCATCTTACAAATGATATAATACATTACATATAATACCATTCCAATAATTACAATTTCAAGGTTGGCTAAAACACAAGTGAACAAAATATTACTGAGTCAGCCAAACAGTAAATAACTTGGGTTCACTGAACTGACTCGGTGACCTTCTAATACTCGACGCCCATTGCATTACTCGACATCATCATGCACTCAGTAGAAGTGAAGGCTCGGTCCATACTAATCACCTGACGTAGTTCTAAACTCGGTAACCATTGGAGACTCGGTGAATATAGTATCACTCAGTAAAAATTGAACCCTTCATTCACCTTGCTTTCACTCAGTAAACATTATACTTTCATTACTTGATAAACACTGCGCTTCCATCACTCAGTAGACACTATGCTTCCATCACTCAGTAGGCACTGTGCTTCCATCACTTGGTAAACACTGCGAAGCTAGGTGAACACTGTAAACTCAGTAGACACTACTTGATTGCACATTCACTTGGTAGCTATACTCAGCTCAGTTAACACTAGAATGCTTGGTGTGAACTATGAAGCTCGGTGTAAACTGCTTAAGTGATGAATGCACAAGGTTACCACTGAATGCTTGGTATACATTGTAGACTGAGTGATGAGCTTGGTAGTTATACTAATACAAATAAGTGTTGTCACTAAAGGCAATAATAACTTAATGCCAACAACTACTACAATAATAAAGTGTAACTAATAAATGTTACAATGTTTTGATCATGAAACATGATCTACCTTGTGAAAGATCTACCTTGTTAAAGGCTTACAAGATTGTTAGATCTTACCCAATTAAAGGATTTCAACACTTCGTTAGAAGTGTGTCTGATTAGAGGACTTCAACTCACAATGAAGTAAGCACCCTGTAAAAGGATTTACAATAGCCTGTTAAGACTACTCTATTAAGAGATTTAACTGACTCACTTGTTAGAATGTCTTGGCAATGATCCTTTCATTAACACTCTATTTCTTGATGTCAAATCACCTCTTTCCTGATGTGTACTAGAACCTTTCTAATCAGATGAATCTCTATTATCTTCTAATTCCTTTCCTTTGTTCTCCTCTTATTGATTCTAGTATGTATCTCAATTCATAACTCCTTAGTCACCATAAATTCTTTGTTTGCACATGCAAACTTCTCTCCAATTCTTCTTACACACTCATA
The DNA here is from genome assembly GCA_028749045.1 of Cupressus sempervirens. Taxonomy (NCBI): domain Eukaryota; kingdom Viridiplantae; phylum Streptophyta; class Pinopsida; order Cupressales; family Cupressaceae; genus Cupressus; species Cupressus sempervirens. Next base: position 70,762,501 of record CM053784.1, on the reverse strand, counting down.
AAAAGTTTAGGGTTTGTCCTTATTAAGAAGACCTAGGTGACTTAGGGTTAGGTATGAATCAATGATTGTGATTCATCCATATTGCCACTTAATCCTTTCCTTTTTCTAATTGGATGCATGTACTGCATAGGGATTTGCAACAAAGATTCATCCTTATCATCTAAGATTGCAAAACAATCCTTAAGTTAGCTCAAAAATAGTTTACATAGAAGTTTGTGTCATTACAAACAGCTATGTCAAAACTATCTTACTCGGCACTTGAAGTCCTTGATGCTCGAATCAAGTGCAACTTCAATGTTGTAAATTGATCTCTAAATGACTCGACATCCATTGATCACTCAAAATCTAAACTTGACACATACTATCTACTCGGCACTTGAGTGACTCGGCACTTACTAGTTACTCGATACATACTAAATATTTGTCACTTGGCATATACTATCTGACAACTTATGCTTAGCATGTATTACTTGTTTGGCATGAACTAAGTAAATGACTTAAGTATACTTTCACTCGTATGTCAAAACCAATCTAAGATTAACATTAAGTAGTTCACACCAAGACTGTGGTTTGGGCTAAGCATGTAGACTGATCACCAATGGTGAGGCAATTTGCACTAGGGTTTTAGCGGAAGCGAAAAAATGCCTCTACAAAGAGAGCATGGAGGAAGAGTCATAGGTGTTACACCTGAGGGTTTTAGAGCCCTATAGAGGCAAATGCAAGAATTTCAAGAACAGTTTTTTAGAGAAATGAATCTTTCCATAGGTGGTGACAAAAGTGAGGATGGAAGATGAATTTTTGAACTCGGAGGAGGAAAAGTTTTTCAAGGCCATTTCAAAGATTGGAAAAAGACCTAAGTTTTATGTTCCCACATTTTTGGGAAATCTTAACCCAGAAGAATTGATTGATTGGATCAATGAATTGGAAGAGTAATTTGAGTATGAAGATATTGAAGATCTAGATAGGGTCAAGTTTGCAAAGGTCAAATTGAAGAGTCACGCAAAGATCTGGTGGCAAGAGATCTAGTTAGAGTGAAATCGAAGAGGGAGAAACAAAATCACCAAATGGGATCAAATGATAGCTAAAATGAAGTGACAATTCATTCCTGCAGATTATGAGCTTGATATGTTGAAGAAAATGCAAGGGTTGAAGAAAGCGGAAAGACCTATTCAAGGGTATATCGAAGAGTTCTACCAAGTTCTCATTAGAATTGACCATCCAGAAGCTAATAAGGAGAAAGATGCCCATAATCCTAATAGATTAAGGATGAGCATTTAAGAGGATTTGAGTCTGGTTTGAATGACTAGTATTGAGAGGCATATCAGTTTTCCTTGAGTTGAGGAGAAGCTAAGAAAATAATTTGATAACAAGAATAGTGGAAGAGGTCATGGTGGAATATCTGGTAGATGGTCTTACAGGGGCCAAAATTATTATCAAAAGAAAAAGGATGAGGCCGTAAGTAGTAATCAAGACTAGAGGGGAAATAATTCCAATTGTTTCTATGATCAAAATAATAGAGATCAGAGAGGAAGAGGTAGAGGACAAGTATCTGGAAGAGGAGGTTTCCATGGAAAATGTTTTCACTGTCGATTAGAAGGGCATAGAGCATTTGAATATTTCTAGCACCAAGAAAGGATAGATCGGAGAAAAAAAGGTGAGGCCAGAGTTGCACCTGTTCATGAAGATGCCATTTCATCACATTTTGAAGATGTTGAAAGAGAAGTCCTAGTTAACAAAAGAGTCCTGTTGAGTGGCGAAAATGAATCTGACCAAAGAAGGAGCTTGTTTTACACAAGGTGCAAATGTGAAGATAAGTGTTGTGATGTGATCATTGATGCTGGAAGTACTGGAAATTTCGTGTCAAAAAAGATGATCACAAAATTGAAGCTGAAGAGGCAAAAACACCTGCATCCATACCGTATTGCCTAGGTGCACAATGTCATGGTCAGTGAGCAATGCTTAGTGAAGTTCAAGGTTGGAAGCTACCAAAATCAAGTTTTGTGTGATATCATACCTATAGACATTTGTCATATGTTCCTAGGTAGATCATAGTAGTTTTAAAAATATGTTGTACATGATGGGCATGCAAATACCTACACTCTAACAAGGGATGGAGTGAAACATAAGTTGAAGTCATTGAAGGAGAAAGAAGAAAAAGTATGTGGTGTTGCTAGAATATGTTTTTTTGATGGAAAGAAGTTTCTCCAAGGCATGAAGCATGAGCATATTTGTTTTGTTGTAATCCAAAATTATGATAAAGATGAAGTAGAGGTACTAACAAAAGTAGTTGATTTTTTGGGAGAATTTCCTAGTCTTGTGTTAGATAATGTACCTAATGGATTGCCCTTAATGTACCATCATATTTGCATTAGAGAAGGAAACAACCAGAAGAATGCCTTCAAGACAAGGGAAGGATTGTACTAGTGCTTAGTCATGCCTTTTGGGTTAACAAATGCACCAAGCACTTTCACGAGGCTCATGAATGAGGGTACTGAAGGAGTTTCTAAGTAAGTTTTTCATTTTTTACCTAGATGATATATTGATCTTTAGTAAGACATTGGAGGAGCATTTGATGCATATTCAAAAGGTGTTTGATAAGTTGAGGGAAGAAAAATTGTTGATAAACTTGAAGAAGTGTAGTTTTGTGAAGAAGTTGGTGTACCTGGTATTTGTAGTTTTGGCAAAAGGTCTGAAAATTAGCCCAAAAAAAGTGAAGGTTGTCCTTGAATTACCTACTCCAGAGAGTGCTATAGATGTAAGATCTTTTCATGGACCCGCTAGTTTTTACATAAAGTTCATAAGATGTTTTAGCAATATTTGTAGACCCTTGACTGAAACAATGAGAGGGGATAGGAAAGAATTTAAGTGGACTGTAGGAGAAGATCAAAGTTTTAATCTATTGAAATAGAAAGTTACAAAGTGGCCTATTTTAGCACTTCTAGATTTTAACAAGGTGTTTCGAGTAGATTGTGATTCTAGTGTACTGCAATAGGAGTTGTTTTGAGCCAAGAAGGTAGACCTATTGCTTATTTTAATGAGAAGTTGAATGATATCAAAAGAAAATATTTTGTTTATGATCAAGAATTGTATGCTATAGTTCAAGAATTGAAGAAGTGGAGACACTATCTTCTTCCTAAGGAGTATTTTTGTATACTAACCATCAAGCTTTGCAATATTTGAATAGTCAAGGAAAACTTAACCAAAGGCATTTGAAGTGGGTTGAGTTTTTACAGAGTTGTACATTTGTTTTGAAACACGAGAGTGGGAAGTCTAATAGAGTTGCAGATGCTCATAGTAGAAGAAACATTTTGCTGACATAAATGCAAATTGAGGTGGTTGGGTTCAAGGAACTCAGTAATTTGTATCCAGAGGATCTTGATTTCGGTGAAGTGTGGAAGGCTTGTACAAAACCTCTTACTCTTGAGAGGACCAAGTGGTTGGATTTCATAATCCAAGATGGTATGTTGTTAGAAGGAAGTCAGTTGTGCATTCTCAGAAGTTTCTATGAGAGAATCACATCAAGGAGAACCATAGTGGAGGATTGGTTGGACACTTTGGGAGAGATAAGACCATTTTTTTGGTTGTTGAGAATTACTACCAGCCACAGTTACAACAAGATGTGAAGAAGTTTGTGCAAAGTTATGGACTATGTCTGATGGCAAAAGGAGTGAAGCAGAATACAGGGTTGTATCAATCATTACCTATACCAAAGCAGTTGTGGGAGGATGTCAGCATGAATTTTGTTCTTGGATTACCAAGGATTAACAAGGGCATGATTATATTTTTGTTGTGGTTGGTAGATTTTCAAAGATGGCACATTCCATTCACTGCAACAAGAGTAGTGATGTTCATGTGGTGGAGTTATTTTTCACAAATGGTGACACTACATGGTCTACCAAAGAGTATAGTTTCATATCAAGATACCAAATTTGTTGCAAATTTCTAGTGTACATTGTGGAAGAAATTGAAGACAGATTTTAAGTTTAGTTCATCACATCATCCGCAGCCAGATGGACAGACAAAAGTTGTGAATCACAGTTTGAAAAACTTGTTGAGATGTTTGGTTAGAGATAAACTAAAAGGGTGGGATCTTATTTTACCACAGGAAGAATTTACATATAATAACTATGTCAATAGAAGTACTAGTAAATCACCATTCTAAATTGTATATGGAAACAATCCCAAAAATGCTTCTGAATTGAGGCAAGTTACATAAAGGAAAATTAATTAGTGTTGGAGTAGAAGAATTTGTTGAACGTTTGAAGAATGTTCATGAAGAGGTGAGGAAGCACATTATAAAGATGAATACATAGTACAAGGCTAAAGTAGATGTGAAAAGGAGGTATAAGGAATTTTAGATTGGAGATAAAGTCATGGTTTATTTGAGAAATGGGTGTTTTCAAGTGGGTACATATAATAAGCTAAAAACAAAGAAGTTTGGACCATGGAAGATAGTGAAAAGGCATGATTCTAGAAATGGCTATGAAGTGGAGTTTCTTGCTAAAATATTTTGTTTATGATCAAGAAGCTTATGCTATAGTTCAAGCATTGAAGAAGTGGAGACATTATCTTCTTCCTAAGGAGTTTTTTTTGTATACTAATCATCAAGCTTCGTAATATTTGAATAGTCAAGGAAAATTGAACCAAAGGCATTTGAAGTGGGTTAATTTTTTGTAGATCTATACATTTATTTTGAAACATAGTATTGGGAAGTCTAACAGAGTTGCACATGCTCATAGTAGAAGAAAAATTTTGCTAACAGAAATGTAGATTGAAGTGGTTGGGTTCAAAGAACTCAGTAATTTTTATCTAGAGGATCTCGATTTTGATGAAGCGTGCAAGGCTTGTATAGAACCTATTACTCTTGAGAAGACGAAGTGGTTGGATTTCATAATCCAAGATGATATGTTGTTCAAAGGAAGTCAATTGTGCATTCCCCAAAGTTTTATGAAAGAGGATCTCATAAGGAGAACCATAGTGGAGGATTGGTTGGACACTTTGGGAGAGATAAGACCATTGCTTTGGTTGTTGAGAATTACTACTAACCACATTGCAACAAAATGTGAAGAAGTTTGTGCAGTTACAGACTATGTCAGATGGCAAAAGGAGTGAAGCAAAATACGGGGTTGTATCAGCCATTACCTATATCAAAGCAGTCATGGGAGGATGTTAGCATGGATTTCGTACTTGGATTACCAAGGACTCAATGAGGGCATGATTATATTTTTGTGGTTGGTAGGTTTTCAAAGATGGCGCATTCTATTCACTGCAAGAAGAGTAGTGATGTTGTTCATGTGGCAGAGTTGTTTTTCACATAAGTGGTGAGACTACATGGTCTGCCAAAGAGTATAGTTTCATATCAAGATACCAAATTTGTTGAGTATTTCTAGCCTACATTGTGGAAGAAATTGAAGATAGATTTTAAGTTCAGTTTATCACATCATCCACAGAGTAATGGACAGACAGAAGTTGTGGATCGCAGTATAAGAAACTTGTTGAGATGTTTGGTTATAGATAAACCAAAAGGATGGGATTTGATTTTACCACAAGCAAAATTTGCATATAATAATTTTGTCAATAGGAGTACTGGTAAATGACCATTCTAGATTATATATGGGAGCAGTCCCAGAAATACTTCTGAATTGAGGCAAGTTAGATAAAGGAAAAATAGGTAGTGTTGGAGCAGAAGAATTTGTTGAACATTTGAAGAAAGTCCATGAAGAGGTGAGGAAGCACATTATAAAGATGAATACAGAGTACAAGGCTAAGGTAGATGTGAAAAGGAGGTATAAGGAATTTTAGATTGGAGATGAAGTCATGGTTCATTTGAAAAATGGGTGTTTTCAAGTGGGTACATATAATAAGCTAAAAACAAAGAAGTTTGGACCATGGAAGATAGTGAAAAGGCATGATTCTGGAAATGCCTATGAAGTGGAGTTTCCTGCTAAAATATTTTGTTTATGATCAAGAAGCTTATGCTATAGTTCAAGCATTGAAGAAGTGGAGACATTATCTTCTTCCTAAGGAGTTTTTTGTGTATACTAATCATCAAGCTTCGTAATATTTGAATAGTCAAGGAAAATTGAACCAAAGGCATTTGAAGTGGGTTAATTTTTTGTAGATTTATACATTTATTTTGAAACATAGGAGTGGGAAGTCTAACAGAGTTGCACATGCTCATAGTAGAAGAAAAATTTTGCTAACAAAAATGTAGATTGAAGTGGTTGGGTTCAAGGAACTCAGTAATTTGTATCTAGAGGATCTTGATTTCGATGAAGCGTGCAAGGCTTGTACAAAACCTGTTACTCTTGAGAAGAAAAAGTGGTTGGATTTCATAATCCAAGATGGTATGTTGTTCAAAGGAAGTCAATTGTGCATTCCCAGAAGTTCTATGAAAGAGAATCTCATAAGGAGAACCATAGTGGAGGATTGGTTGGACACTTTGGGAGAGATAAGACCATTGTTTTGGTTGTTGGGAATTACTACTAACCACATTGCAAAAAAATGTGAAGAAGTTTGTGCAGTTACAAACCATGTCAGATGGAAAAAGGAGTGAAGCAAAATATGGGGTTGTATCAGCCATTACCTATATCAAAGCAGTCATGGGAGGATGTCAGCATGGATTTCGTACTTGGATTACTAAGGACTCAATGAGGGCATGATTATATTTTTGTGGTTGGTAGGTTTTCAAAGATGGTACATTCCATTCACTACAAGAAGAGTAGTGATGTTGTTCATATGGCAGAGTTATTTTTCACAGAAGTGGTGAGATTACATGGTCTGCCAAAGAGTATAGTTTCATATCAAGATACCAAATTTGTTAGGTATTTCTAGCCTACATTGTGGAAGAAATTGAAGATAGATTTTAAGTTCAATTCATCACATCATCCACAAACTGATGGACAAACAAAAGTTGTGAATCGTAGTTTGAGAAACTTGTTAAGATGTTTAATTAGAGATAAACCAGAAGAATGGGATTTGATTGTACCACAGGAAAAATTTGCATATAATAAGTACTATTAAATGACCATTATAGATTGTATATGGGAGCAATCCCAGAAAGGCTTTTGAATTGAGGCAAGTTAGATAAAGGAAAAATAGGTAGTGTTGGAGCAGAAGAATTTGCTGAACATTTGAAGAATGTCCATGAAGAGGTGAGGAAGCACATTATAAAGATGAATACACCCTACAAAGCTAAGGTAGATGTGAAAAGGAGGTATAAGAAATTTCAGATTGGAGATGAAGTCGTGGTTCATTTGAGATATGAGCATTTTCAAGTGGGTACATATAATAAGCTAAAAATGAACAAGTTTGGACCATGCAAGATAGTGAAAAGGCATAATTCTGGAAATGCCTGTGAAGTGGAGTTGCCTGTTAAATTGAATATTTCACCAGTATTAACACTTTAGATTTGGCAAAATAATATGGAGGTGATGGAGATGAAGTTGCAGAAGCACAGTAGAGTATTCCAACAGCTACAAAGGAGATTGAGGAGATATTGGATAGTCATGTTGGCAAAAGTACATGGGACTCATGAAGAATACTGGTCAAATGGAAAGGGAGGCTAGTAGAAGATTCATCATGGCTAGGAAGGGAGGAGGTTAATCGTCTTGGCTTTTCTTTGAATACCTAAGATGTGACAGAGTCACTTCTCAAATTACCTCTACTGTCTAATGCATGAGCATCATGGGTGTAAGAGCAATCTTGCATCAACCAAAAATATTTCATTTTAGTTGTTTGAATATTGGTTGTCTTAATGTAGAATTGTTGTCTGTTGAGGCTTGCGACTTAGTAAGTCGGTTATACAAGCTCAAAATGTCCTAATTTTAGAAGTTGATGTTCATCTTGGATATATCAACCTGCCAGTTGAGGCTCGGTGTCATATCGTGAGTATTCGTGGATTTATTGAAGCAGGCAAGAGGTCAATAACTAGGGCCAAAGGCTCACCCAGCTATCCAAACCAACCTGCAAGAGTTAACACAACGAAAACACAACACAAATAAATAGCACCAAGGAGAGAGAGAGAACAAGAATATCTTTATTGATTTATCAAATATCTAGCATACATGCCCAACTGTAAGGCCTTCTAGGTTACAGCCAACTACAAATAGATTCAAATCCAAGCAACCAACTTCAAGTTCGCATCCTCTATTTGATCTTCTAAGTTCTGACTAACTCCCCTTTTTTTTTTCTCCTGACTCCTCTAAACTCAAATCTAGACCTCTTTAAATACTTGCCAAAACGGCTTACAAAAGATTCTAGAACATAGAAAGCCACAAGTCGGCCCTTAACAGATATTATCTACCTATACAAAAATTAAATGCAAGTAGAGTCAGCCCAAACTGGAACCAGACACAGATAACTCGGCAATGAAGACTTCACAGAGACTGGCACTTGGCACCCACACAAGCTCGGCATCCAAAGGAATCACTTGTCAGCAACTATGAACTTTGCATCTTCCAATGCTCGGCAACCAAAGGAACTCGGCAGCAACTAAGAATGACTCGACATCCAAAGAGTTCACTTGACAACCAAAGGAACTCAGTAATCAAAGGAATGACTCAGCATCAACTGAATGCTCGGCATCTACTAAGAACTCAGCATCAACAGGCAAAAAGAACGAAAGTGGGGGATTACAAGGAAACCCAAGATGCTCCTGCATCAGACAACCAAAGTTGGAGAAAAAGATTCTCCTGAATCATGCAAGTGTCACAACTCGAGCTGAATCCAACTCAGATTGAGAAACCCAAGTAGCATCTTCAACTAGTTTATTCTTCCACTTCATCAATTACTCATAGTAATATTTTCCTCTTGTACTCTTGCCACCTCTCTGAACCAGAATCTATTCAACTTCTTCAAACTATTTCTTAGGATAATCATTAGGTACATCTATCTCATCATCTGATTCATGATACTTGTATAAATCAGCAACAATGAATATAGGAGATATATCCATGTCCTTAGGTAACTCAACTTCATATGCATTACCACTACCAAACTTCTTCAAGATCTTACAAGGTCCAAATTTCTTCATCTTCAACTAACTATATGTACCAACAGGAAATCTGTCTTTCTTCAAATGAACCATTACCTCATCAACTTGAAAATCATGGTGTCTTCTAGACTAATCAACATTCTCCTTAAACTTATGATTACTTTGTTCCAACCTCAACTTCACTTCCTTATGCAGAGATTTCATAAAATCAGCAAACTCTTCTCCTATAGCACTTCTCTTTTCTTCACCAGCAACATCTCTCAAATCTAATATACCTCTAGAATGCATTCCAGTAACAATCTCAAAAGGTGTTCTCCCTGTACTCCTATTCACAGAATTATTATATGCAAATTCAGCTTGTGCCAATACCATCTCCTAATTACTTGGCTTATTTCCAACCAAACATCTCAGCAAATTACCCAAGCTTATATTCAAAACCTCTGTCTGACCATCTGTTTGTGGATGGAACGTAGAACTAAACTTCAATTCAGAACCCATCTTCTTCCACAAAATCTTCCAAAAATAACCAACTTATTGTCTCTGTCCGAAATAATACTTCTTGGTAATCCATGCAATCTCACAATCTCTTTAAAGAAAAGTTCAACAACATGCTCAGCATATGATGTCTTCTTACATGGTATGAAATGAGCCATCTTAGAAAATCTATCCACTACAACAAATATGGAATCATACATTTTCACTATCTGAGGTAGTCCAAGAACAAAATCCATACTGATGTCAGTCCAAGGTTTCTCAGGAACAGTAATAGGTGTATACAAACCAGTATTTTGACTCACCCGTTTTGCAACTTGACAAACTACACAACTCTTTACAAATTTTTGAACATCCTTATACATTTATGGCCAATAATATTTCTCTTTCACCAAACTCAATGTCTTATCAATTCCAAAATGTTCAGCCAATCTACCACTATGCTTTTCCTTAATCAGATTCAACCTCATAGAACTTCTAGGAATACACAACTGAATACCTTTGAACAACATACCTTCTTGAATGAAATATTCATCATACTTACTTACGTGATATGTCAAATTTGATGCTCTGCACTCTCTGCATGCCTTAGAAAAATCAAGATCGCATCATACAACTCTTTCATTTCATCAAAACCAAGAACTTCAACCTTCATTTCAGTCAACAAGGAATGTCTTCTACTCAATGCATCAGTAACTCTGTTAGTAACTCCACTCTTATGCTTGATCACAAATGTGAAACTCTGCAAGTACTCAACCCACTTCATATGTTTCTAATTTAGTTTATGTTAACTTCCCAAGTATTGTAAAGCTTTATGATCGCTATATAGTACAAACTCCTTAGGAATCAAATAACGTCTCCACTTCTTCAATGTTTGAACAATAGCATAAAACTCTTGATCATACACAAAATATTTCCTTTTAGCATCATTCAACTTTTCACTAAAGAAAGCAACAGGCTTACCTTCTTGACTTAATACAGCTCCTATTGCACTACCACTAACATCACATTCAACTTGAAATACTTTGTTGAAATCAGGCAAAGCCAACACAAGTAATTCAGCAACCTTTTGTTTCAAAGTCTCAAAAATTTTATCAGCTCCATGTGTCCACTTGAATTCTTTTTTATCTCCTCTCATTGTTTCAGTCATAACATTACAAACAGCACTGAAATTCTTTATAAACTTCCTGTAAAAACTAGCCAAACCATGAAATGATCTTACCTCACCCACATTCTCAAGTGTAGGCAATTCCAAAATTGCTTTAACCTTCTTAGGATCCATCTTCAAACCATCAGCTAAAATCACAAATCTCAAATGCACAATCTCCTCTTGCATAAAAGAACACTTTTTCAGATTAATCAACAACTTTTCCTCTTTCAACCTCTGCAATACTTGTCTAATATGCTCAAGATGTTCTTCCTTAGTCTTACTGAATATCTGAATATCATCCAAATAAACAATCACAAACTTACCCAAAAATCTTTTCAGAACTTCATTCATCAACCTCATGAAAGTACTAGGTGCATTAGTCAAATCAAAAGGCATAACCAACAATTCATACAAACCATCTTTTGTCTTGAAAGCAGTCTTTCATTCATCACCTTCTATGATTCTGATCTAATGATAGCCACTCTTCAAATCAATCTTGGTAAAATACTTTGCTCCACTCAAACAATTCATTATGTCATCTATCATCGGCATAGGAAACCTATATTTCACTGTTATCTTGTTAATGGCTCTGGAATCAGTACACATTCTCCATTCTCCATTCTTTTTAGGTGCTAATACAAGAGGTACAGCACATGGACTCAAGCTTTCTCTAATCAAACCTTTCTGCAACAACTCATGCACTTGTTTGTTAAGTTTTGCATTCTTTGCAGGTGTTAATCTATATGGTGCTTTGTTTGGCAAACTAGCTCTAGGAATCTGATCCATACAATGACTTATGCTTCTTACTAGAGGTAAACCATCAGGAATATCATCAGCAGTAATGTCTTTATACTCATTCAGCAATTCTGTAATTTCTTCTGGTACTAGGCTGTCACTATCTGTTGTCACTTGGTCATTAATAGCTTTTGTTGCTCGGCTCTAGGAATTATAGCAAAACAAACTTGGTTCATTTTTATTTCCTTTTCAAATTGTTTCTCATTAACCATGCAAAATTTTATTGCAATACAGCTGACCTCATATGGACTTTCAATCAAAGGCAACAATATTTGTTTCTTTCCATTTACCCAAAGAGTATATTGATTCTATCTTCCATCATGTATAGCATATCTATCATATTGCCAAGGTCTACCCAACAAAATATGACAACAATCCATGGGCATAATATCACACAAAACTTCATCTTTTGAACTTCACAAGGCATTGCTCACTTACCAATATCTTATGCTCATCTTTGATCCATGAAACATGATATGGTTCGGGATGTTTCAGCCCCTACAACTGCAACTTGGTAACCAGCTCTTTTGATGCCAGATTTGTAGAACTTCCACTGTCAATGATCACTTTGCAGCATTTTCCATCCATCTTACATCTTGTCTTGAAAAGACTTCTTAAAACAGGTTCCTCTCACTTTCCTTATTACATAAGGTTCTTCTACCATCATATTTTCTCCAGCCTCAAGTCCACTTGGTGAACCCTCATCATCTCCTTGAGTTGTAGCATTTATGTTACCTTGCCTACTTTCAGAGGATCTACATTCAAAAGCTCTATGTCCCTCTTTACCACATTTGAAACAATTACCATGAAATCCACCTCTAGAATAAGAATTACCTCTTCCTCGATAAGAATTAGTGCCTTCTCGATAAAAATTACCACTTTTTCATTCGGTCTTGCCTTTGTCATCATTCTTCCATTCAGATTTGTCTTTATCCTGTATAGAACTGTTAGATCTGCCACTTTCTCCATAGGATCTACCTCTGCCTCTCTGGAATCTACCACCTCTACCTCTTTGTCTTTGTTCATGTTTCTTTGTCAAGATATCCTCAGCTTTCAAGGCATATTGATATGCTTCTTCTACACTTTCCAACTTCACAAAACTTATTTCATCTTGTATTCCAGATCTCAATCCATTTATGTATCTTGCAATTTTCTCAACATCATCATCCACATGTCCAGATCTGATGTCCAATCTATAGAATTCCTCGGTATATTCTTTCACAGTCATGTCCTTTTGTTTCAAATTTTGCATCTTTCTAAACAAGCTAACTTGCTAATCAACAGGGAGGAATTTGTTCTTTACCTTGTTCACCATCTTTGGCCAAGTTCTGATCTTCTCATTTCCTCTCCTTTGTCTATCAATTTGCGAGTGCTCCCACCATAGTGATGCATGACCTTTCAACCTAGTGACTGCAATCTTCACCTTTTTATTATGAGGAGTGTTTTCATACTCAAAGAACTTCTCCATATTAGAGATCCAATCTAACACAGCATTGGTATCCAATTTTCCATCATAAGGAACAACTTCCATAGTAGGCTTTGAATTTGCTCTAGACAATACTCGCAACAATCTTTCCTCATCTTGATCTTCTTCAGGTTCTGGATTATGGTTTGGTGTTGCTGCTTCATAATTATTTACATCATCAAGATGTGCTCCTCTCCTCTGGGTTGTCTCCACAGCATCTAATTTGGCTGCAATTTGTCTCAATTGATCCAATATAGCATTATCAACATTATTTCCTCTACCATGAACCATCTTTACAAATTGGGTTCCTACAAGATCGTAACCCGCTGCAAATTATAGGTCAAATCCGCAAATCTGCCACCCTGCAACCAAATCCAAATCAAGGTTCTACACGATCCAATCTTCACAAGGACGAACCTCAAGCTCTGATACCAACTAATGCAAGCAAGAGGTGAATAACTAGGGCCAAAGGCTCACCCAGCTATCCAAACCAACCTACAAGAGTTAACACAGCGAAAACACAACACGAAGAAATAGCACCAAGGAGAGAGAGAACGAGAATATCGTTATTGATTTATCAAATATCCAACATACATGCCTAGCTGTAAGGCCTTCTAGGTTACAGCCAACTACAAATAGATTCAAATCCAGGTAACCAACTTCAAGTTCGCATCCTCTATTCGATCTTCTAAGTTTTGACTAATTCACCTCTTTAAATACTTGCCAAAACGGCTTACGAAAGATTCTAGAACATAGAAAGCCACAAGTCAGCCCTTAACAGATATTAAATACCTATACCAAAATTAAATGCAAGCAGAGTCAGCCCAAACTGGAACCAGACGCAGATAACTCGGCAAATGAAGACTTCACAGAAATTGGCACTCGGCACCCACACGAGCTCAGCATCCAAAGAAATCACTCGGCAGCAACTACGAACTTGGCATCTTCCAATGCTCGGCAACCAAAGAAAATCACTTGGTAACAAAAGCACTCGACAACCAAAGGATTCACTCAGCATCCAAAGGAATTCACTCGGCAACCAAAGGAACTCGGCAGCAACTAAGAATGACTCGGTATCCAAAGACTTCACTTGGCAACCAAAGGAACTCGGCAATCAAAGGAATAACTCGGCATCAACTGAACGCTCTGCATCTACTACAAACTCGGCATCAACAGGCAGAAAGAACAAAAGTACAGGATTACAAGGAAACCTAGGATGTTCCTACATCATTTATTGCAGATTTTTGGTGTGCAATTTTGATACAAAACTTCAAGCTCACTGTTGAAGGCCTAAACTTGCCAGAATGAGGCCCAAAAACTCAAAGGATGGGCACTTGCACATATCTGAGCATGTAGATCAAGAGCTGAGGATTCAAAGAAGTGATTATAATAGCCAATTGGAGCAACAGTTTGAAAGTTATGGCCTTCTAAAGTTGGACAAATCAAAACTTCTAAAATAAATGTCAAAAGTATATTTGGTTGATTGTATATGTATTGTTGGGGTCCATCAGCCCTAGGTATTAAGTTTGAGTGTCTAGAACCTTCCCGAGTTGCATAAAATTACCTATTTATGAAATACCCGAACATTGTGTAGGTCAGCTCTAGGTGATAGTTTGCAATTTTGTCTTGCAAATTACTGTAATGAAAGCGCTCATGTGGGTTAGCATATTGTAACTCTAAATTTTGTAATTCTGCATTTGCAACAATAATAAGAAGCTCATATTTTGTTCTCGCAAATTATTATCAGTTCTTTGTTTCGGTTACACGTTTATGGTATTAACGGGAGCACCCTTCATCACTTCCTTTCTTCCTTAGTTTTCTTCTCTTCCTCCGTTTTTCTTTCTATCCTCTTCTTCATGTCTTTTCTTTTCATCTTCTTCTTTCTTTTTCTTCAACTCATCCTCGTCAAATTTCTTTTTATTTTCTGCTTCTAACCTTTCTTCCTCTTCCGTTCTTTTCTTATCTTCTACTTCTTTTCTCCTTTCCTCTTCTTCTTTCTTTTGCTTATTGTCTTCTTCCTTTTTCTTTTTCTTTCCTTCGTCTTCTTCATTCTCAAAGCCAGTGTAGCTCACCAAATTGCCAACATTAGTGACATAGTCTTTGAATGGATCCTATGTAGTGTCTAAAGTGATCCTTGTATTGTCCACTTGCATGGTATCAGTACCAATGGAGACTTGCGAAGTTGACTCTATCATCAATGTATATTTTTCTTTCTCTACCTCTGATGTAGTTGTTGTTGTGGACTCTGATGGTGCTTCATTTTCTCTTGTCATAGGGATTGCTCCCCCTGAAGCTTTGGTTGACTTTGAGATGCTAAATGTAGAGGTCATGAATTTCACAATTGCTAGTTCAATCTCCTTATTTACGTCTTCATAATTGTCACCCATCAACAAAATTTCTCTCTTATTTCTCAAAAAGGGTTCAATCCCCTTCATTATTTTCTCTATGTCATCTTCATTGTTGACTTCGTAGAATTTTTTGATCACATTTTCTCTGATTCTTTTATCGTCATCTACTACTCTCCTTTTGTTAATTAGTCTATTATACAAATCTTGTGGAATATCCTTTTGTGTGTCATCAAACCTTTTGTTTGTTAGAATCATATGTCTAATTGTAGCATTCTCTAATTGTAATCCATCAATATTACTATACAATTTGTAATACTTCTTCAACTGTATAAAATTATTGTTATTAATGAGTTGCACATTCATATTTTCTACTTTGGGTTCTTACCTGAAGTTTTCTTTGCTTTTGTTTCAACTTTCTCAACAGGCTTGTCCTTTGTTTCCTCTAACTATTCTTCATCAAATTCATCTGACTCAATTACTTGTAAAGTTTTTCTTCTCTTACCAGGACCAATAAACCATGCAAAGGAACTTGATTCACAAGATCACTAAGCTAGGTGAAGATAAGTTAGATGAGGTAGATGTTCTCGAGAATGAGAATTTTGATTACTCACAACTCATTTACCAATAACTAGGCCTTTGGGTGGACATTTAAACATACTTGCACCCATCTAGTGACTTGCCATCGAGTATGAGACATTTGTGAGAATAGTTAAATCATGAACCCCAACAATATGGATGGGTTTACACCCATAGATTCTTTACTCAACAGATTCAATCACTACATGGAGAGAAATTTTGGCCTAGACTAGGACTTTAATGGAGTGCTTATGAAAGAGTGGACCAAGGATGTCGATGTCCATGTTCAATGCATGGAGGAGATCGATGAAGAAACATTACAAGAATGCATTGAATAGTATAAGCATAAGGAGGACCAATCTTTGGGGTAACGATTTTTTTGTTCCTCTCCTTCATTCACTACTCGAGTTCAAGTATCACAAATTCCAAAGTCTGAAATCCTAGTGAGTGTATAGTTACAAGTATTTGTTATTCTTTAATTCTTCGATTCATTCTAGTGGTATGAATTGATGCACCCTTCTAGAGTCAATCAATCACCACCCGAATGTGGTGTTGACTATGCCATGTCAGATGCCTACCAAGTACAATTTGACATCAAAGTGAAAAATGAATTGAGCTATTTGCAAATGCCTTCCTGCATTTCTTGAGGTATCAATCTAGCATTAAGGTTGAACTACATGAGGTAGTCTTCTAGATGCAATACCAACTTGCCATTTACAAGATAAGTTGATACAAGAAGCCTTGTAAATTTGATAAATGAAAGCTTATGTGCTCAGACAGGCTCGTCCTTGAGAATTACATCAGTTGTCTACTTCCCTCTTTCCCGCTTCTTTTTGTCCCTTTCAAATTTGTATTTGTACATTATCTACACTCGTGATATGTACAAGCAATTAAATATTGTAAAATCATGTAAATGAGTTGGAAGTTTGTAAAGGCAAGTGTTGTACACTTATGTAAATCCTCTATAAGTATGCAAATTCATACCATTCTAAGGATCCACAAAATTGATGATTTTGAAGGCGATAGAGATATAGATAGATATCGTTTGTCTAGAATAGAACTCACCTTGTAGTTTAGAAGTCCATGCTTTCTTGGATACTTGTATGAAATGACCAATAAAGCTAGATTTTATATCAATGGCAATATCAAAAAATCATGATTTGTGCACTCTTTTGGTTGTTCTTCAATTATTATTAAAATAATATCATTTTTCGCATTCATGTACTCTATTCAAGAGTTATTGTTAGCTTGTGGATGGTGATCTTGCCTATGGAATGGATCTTTATTGCTCCAACATACTTGTGATTGGTGCTCATGTCTGTTTTAAGTATTGGCTAATCTCGAGTATTGTTAATGTAATGTACGCAAAGTGATTATGGTAGACCTCTCTCTCTTCATCTTATTCTATCTTCTATCTTTTATTTCAAAATGTTTCTAACCCTTGCTAACAAAGATATCTTAAGTGTCTAATCTTTCCCACAAGTAGGAAACCCCTTAGAACAAACAATCATGTGCCCAACTCAGCTCGTCCAACACTATCGTGACCCAATAGTGAGATTCTAGAGAGGGGGGAATTTGTTCCCTAATTCCCTCTTTCAAGCGGAATTGGTTGACGCTTTAGCATCCAATGACATTGTCTTTGTTTCATCCCCTTGCATAAAATACGCATCAAAAGACGCATGCACTAGGAGGTCTGAAGGCTCAACCTTACACCCACTAATTCCTCCCGAGCAATCCTCATAACCAAGAATTCGTGTTTAGGGTCCTCCTCCCCAGTGAATTTTAAATGAGTCATTAGATCAACCCCATACCCGTAAGAACTAGCACATGTTATCTAGTAGGTAAAGTTGTTTGATGAATAGATATTAATTGTACTCTTTTGAATGCATATGTGGATGTCATCTATGATTACATGATTAGAGACATGATGAGTGCATTTGAAAAGCTTGATGTTTCAAATGCATTCATAGAAACGATATAAATCCGTTGTGCTATTTTGCTGTTGTATAATTTAGTGTGCAGTACAAGAGTTCTCAAGAACTTTACCTCGTTTGTCTATTTTTTGTCTATTTGATAATTTCTTGTATGCTTGTATGCATACTTTTCTCCACGAGATTATGTGAGAAATTGATTGATCATTTTCTTCGTATTAAGAACTATTCACATAAAACAAAACAAAAATGTACAAATGTTGGAGTGAGTAAACCGCATACCAACACTTTCAGACCTTACATTATATTAATCAAAAGCATAAATACAAGGATAACATTATTATATAAAAAAAGACAACCTTGAAAGCAACACGTACTCCACAATATCACAAGAATGTAATTAATAATATGCGCTTTGACTGCAACGACTGGGTAAAGCAATTATTTACTTTTGTCCCATGTAAGTGCTCATTTCGCAGGTTGTCAAATTATGAGATTATTTCAGAATTTAACTCCATAGTTTCTGAATCAGGCTTCTACTCAATACTACATATGAATAGTACACTAAGCAGTCCCTGCATCTAGTTGATGCTGACAGATTCAAACCATTGTAATTTTCAGTAGGTCACCATTCGGAGTACTACACACGCTGATGAAAGCACACTTGGGCATAAAAGAACTTTTCTACAGCACAAGAAATTCAATGAAAAGTTCCATACAGATTACAGAAGAGCTTCTGAAAAAAGAATGAAAATTAATACATGATTATAATCAAAACCTCATACAACTTAATGTTTAGCAAAAATGAAATTGAATTTTTAACAATGTGCTTACACCTTCAAAGCAGAAAAAAAGGGCAGATCATAACCTGAATCGAGTTAATGTCCGTGATTAATTATTGTGGATAGAGAACATCTAATCAAAATAACCAACTGAACTTTGTCTGCATTAATGGCTACACAGTATAGCATTAAGTTCGACAGAAATCAGAGTGGTTTTCCTCTGCAGTTTAGTCTTCTACTTACTCTTGAATGGCAGTACTTTACCAAGCATTGTCTACAGAAATACCAGCAAGATCCCCTAATAAAGAACTAGACCATGGCTAATAGAACTTAGAACACACGCAAATAAGACCATTCTCTTTACAGTGAGTGAGGCGGCACCTATTCACCGAACAGTTGAAGTTCTGTCCAGCTTACAGCTTAGTTAATGACTCCTGACAACATTAAGAAACTTTATCCAAATAAAATGCAAAAGAAAATAAGAATTATCTCTAACTTGTTACAGACTTCGTTGAAAAAAAGATGCATGATAAGGACATGCTAAACGAGCATCGGCATCTGGTATGTGCTTCAAACCCACTGCTGCATTTCATGCTGTGAGGACGGTTCAACTTTTCACAGTTGCATTGAAATAATAAATGTAGCTCCCAGAAACTATAAGTCCTCATTTGCATAAACAATAAATCAAAATGACAAGCTCCGAATTTCTCTGAGCGATTCATTTCGAATAGCCACTTTGATTAATCCGATAACTACGATTCTGATCTTCAGGTTCACACATCTAATGTTATATAGCAAACAACATCGCAGTAGAAGATGTACCTAATTTCCCCAGTTTACTTGTCAACATGCCTGCGCTTATGTTTCTTGTTTGCATTGCTAGTGTGACTGCTTCGACCAGATTTACGAACCTTCTTACTGCTACTGCATCAACCCAAACAAGTAATATTGATCAAGTAACTTCCTTATCACCACTACTTCAACCACTATAAACTGCATTAATAAATAGGTCCCATCATTTTTTTAACTCAAAAATGATCACTTCATATATAACAAAAGAATAACTTTTGTCGTTTACCTGAAAAGGGAGGAGTAGACCATGAACAGGCCCAACACAGGAACAGCCAACAGTGCAGATGCCTGTGCAAGCCAGAACTATAAGGAATAGGAATACAGATCTCACAAAGAAACAAATCATGATGAAGCATACACATAACCACTTAATAAATGTAGACCAAATTGTAAACAAGCTTCTTGCTTGGTACCACAAAACAAAAAATCCTCACAACATTCAGCACAAAATATAGTACGCACCAAAAACCAAACTAGCTCTTTGGTGGCGAAAGCAGCTGTAATTTCATGCTTCTTTAACGATTTTCTCACATGGCCCTGTAACTGAGATGGATCATAAAAATATTGTTCAGGATGATACATGATACTGTACGAAGAATTACTTCTGTATATTTATCCATCAAGAATTTACACAAACAAAATAATTATGAAGAGTCGTTTCTAATAAAGTCATGCACAGATATGATTTTCATGGCATGGGCCAGCCGAGAAATCCTCTGGTTAGGACTAATTAAAAAGACAAAAGTTTAAATCAAAGAAGCATTGCTGCATAAGAACAGAAGACAATTCATACTTGTTATGGTTACAGCTCAAGTAGTCAGACATCCTCTGATGCTGTTACCAAAATAGGAACTTATGCAAACAAGATACCTGGTAATTATAACTTATACAAACACAATACCTGATGGTGGTAGTCTGTTGCAGTTGTGAGAAATCTCCGGTAGGCATGAATAGCCTGGTTTTGGTAAGGTTGTAAAGTGACTTTAGCTTTATCAATGTGTGGTTTTGCAAAAGAAGCAACTTGATCAACATATGGGCCACTAAGATCCTTAACAGTCTGCTTCACATAGAGGAAAAACATTATATTAACTGAAGATATGAGACATCATAGTTAAGAAAACTAATAACTAGAACACCTTTGAAGGAGAAAAACTTCAAACCACATTGACAACCAATAGCCAATACATATACTTCATTTTCTTGTACGAACAAACGCTGTGCATACCTGCACATGAGGTCTTAGAAATTCCTGAGCCTTCATGAGATGTGGATTGATCATATCCCTTGAAACCTCGTATCTGCTGATTACCTTGGCTTTAAAGACCTCTACGTGTGGTGCAACTGTAACAATAGCTTGTTGCCATTGCTCCTTCACAATCGGACTCCATTTATGTACATACTGCTTTCAAAAATGTGGATATTTAACATGAAGATGTAAATGGTGGCATAGTTACTTTGCATCATAGAAAAACACCATTACCTAAACTAACATGCATGCATGCAGAAGATGTATTCAGAAAAACATTTTAACCATTTCCTGTCTTAGGTTTAAGCATATAAGAACATCATAAAGTTCATCAATAATCGGTAACTCAAATCTAGGAGCATTAAATCAGTAATGTGTATACATAATATAAGAAAGCTTTCAATGGATCACTATTGATTTTATTGTCTCGAGTGTATGACCACACTCAATAAAACCAGGCAAGATTCAGTCTCCCTTTATTCAAGTTACATTGTTCATGATAGAAGTTGGCAGATCGATTAAGCTGCGTGCATCATTTAGATTCTATATAAAATAATCTAAATAGGAGCACCAAGCACATAGTGACAAAGCAAACAATAGCTTAATTCAGCACAAAATTCAATTTGACAAGGTTTATCATATGTTTCTCCTACATCTCACTGTTAATTTGAAGGTGAATAATTGACAATAGTTTGACTCTACGAGCAAATAGTACAGAAAAAAACTATTAAGATTTAATCCATAGACCTTCATAACATTATAGTAATGCCTAAATTCAAATATAGATCAATAGATTAATTTAGCTTCTATATAAAATATTCTAAATAGGAGCACCAAGCACATAGTGACGAAGCAAACAATATCTTAATTCAGCACAAAAATCAATTTGATAAGGTTTATCATATGCTTCTCCTATATCTCACTCTTGATTTGAAGGTGAATAATTGACTATGGTCTGAGTCTACGAGCAAAGAGTACAGAAAAAAGCAATTAAGATTTAATCCATAGACCTTATAAGATCATAGTAATGCCTAAATTCAAATATAGATCAATGGGTTAATCATAGGGTTCAACAAACCCCTAAAATATCTATTATTTGCAAAAAAAAAAGGTGCAACCCTCTAATCTATCAATATATATTATACAATGATAGATACCAATATCACATATCTTGTCCACCACTAATGATGCAATTAAATACACTCTACAAGATTTATTCATAGGAAGGTAGTCTGTTGTTGTGTAGAATCAGAAGCCATAGTATACAAGGCTCAAAGAGCCTGATTACGTGCTCTTCAAGTGTGCGACTGGTTTCCATTTCATCTAGCTGAAGTGCATGGAGAACCAGATGCCTGTAAAAACAGAGTAGATTGGAAATGGTGCCGATATTAGGTTTACAGTTTACATGGCCAAAACTCCAAATGCAACACTTGTATGTTTTGAATTTTGTTGTTTGAGTGATCAATTCAAACACAAACTGTAATGGCATATTCAATTAAATTAAGCTCCGTAGAATGAATTCATTGCAACTTCATAACTAAAGAAGAAAGTAGGTTCAATTTATACCCTAAGAATATGTTTGCATCAATTTCATAACTTTTAACCCCTGATGCTGTCCAGGGACACTCCTCTTTCCTTGGCATGACTCATAAGGATCTTCCTGCAACCTTGAAGTCGTCCACAACATCCACTCAATCAAAGCCCTGTAGCACACCGAAACCATGGTCAAGTTTCTGGTGGTAATCCTTATGACCTTCACTACAGCTTAATCAATTCCTCCATAAACTTCACATTATTGGAAATATTGTTACCAATATCTCTTAAATCAGATACGAATATCATCAAGGCCGTGTTCTTCACCAAGCACTATTCATCTACACTCATTCTTGAGTGCTTTGATATCAAAGTTCAAACAATTTTCGACCGGTTTCAAAAATGTGTTCCTCTCAAGCTACTTCAAAGACCACCTCATCCCTCAACTTGCGGAAGCTACTAACTTGCCTGAGCCACACACATACTTCATTTGGAGCACCTTAGCCTTGTAGTCCTAACAACTCTCCCTGGTCCTCTCACCTTGACAGAATTGTTTCCACAACCAAGCTAATAAGTGTAGTGTCCTTTTTTGGGATATTCCTTGTTTCTGCCTTCATTTTCAACAATAATTTTCACTCAAAATGATCATAGCATTGTAAAAGATTAAGAATTTCTTTATTTGTTACAATACTCAGATCAATGTATCATAGCTCGATCCTCAAAATCAATCATCTCATGAATTCTTTGGAAATACTTATACATCTGTTATATTAAAGGTTTTCATCCCGAACTCAACGGTAGCAATATCAAGGGCTTTCGTCCTTATCTTGCCAAGAGAATTTAAAGGATTTGTCCTTCAAAATCCTAGTCCCCCTTGGAGAATTTTCATCCTCCTCTGCCAAGATTTGGGTTTTCATCCAAACTTGCTAAGAGAAGAGTTTTTGTCCTTAATCTCTAGTGACGTGGAAGGGCTTTTGTCCTCCCCACTTGCAAGACAATTCCTCAAATGCAAAACTGATTGCTTGATGTATTTACTAAATTTATTGCTGATCACTTGATTTCTCTTTGCTGATTGATGTTTCTTGATGGATTGGTTCAAATATCTTCCAATACTGTACATGGAGTAGAAGGGCATCTGCCATCAACAGATCACAGTATTTGAAGCAGTTTGCAAAGGAAGTTTGTAATCGGATTATCAAACTCGATAGAATTTACATCAAACCCAATAACCAAGATATCTCAGCAATGAGTGAGCAACAGCCAATGTGTTGTGATATTGCTATCAGGATTTATGTAATGTCCCCTTTTTAGCATTCATAGCATGATGTTGTTGTTAGCCTATTTCCCCACGGTCCCGTAAGCTAACCAGGACATTAAAGGGATTTAGAGGCCATTTGGCCTAGATAGTTTCAATTGCAGGTCTTTCTAAGGGGTTTTGAGGCAACTTTGGGCATACTTACTATTTATAGTAAGTCATCTTGGATATGGTCGGACATCCAATGGCAGCGATATGTCAATGGTAATTGTTTAAAATCGGCAAGAAGACTTGTTTATCATTGATAAGATTTGTTATGCATTGATAAAGCTATTTTATAAAGTTAAATTTAAGTATTTAACTTTATTAATGCATAGACTATAGTTTGTGGGAAATATTTAAATTAAAAGAGTCTCCTTTATTTTATACGTAAAAGGGAGTGATGTTTTATTCCACATTGAGAAAACGAAGGATTGAGCCCTTGTGAGAACACTATAAAAGAAATGGAAGAGCTTCTTTTAGGCATGCTTGGAAATATCAAAGAAATTGGGAAATTTTTTTGGACATTATGTCTCAATAGTTTGGAGGACGAAATCCCTTCAAGCTAAAAATCTTGACGCCATTCAAAGATATGGTCTTGAAATTCAACATAGTAGCAGTCCGAAAAAGCGGAACCGAAAAAATAAGCTGAAAAAGCGGATACGAAAAAGCAGAACCGAAAAAGCAGTCCGCAAAAGCAGTCGAAAAAGCAATCCGAAAAAGCTGTCCGAAAAAAGCGGAACCGAAAAAACAGGCTGAAAAAGCGGGTACGAAAAAGCAGGCCGAAAAAGCAGTTCGTAAAAAGCAAAGCAGAAGGGGCAGCATTGAAAGAAATTATTACAGCCATCTACAACCAGGTTCTTTTGTTAGTATTGTTTTTTAGGGTGTTATAAACTTTCAGCTGTAAGTGTGCATTATACCAGCATTATCATTTTGTAATCCATGTAAATGCCAAAGTCTTGGCCATATTTCATGAGCATTGTATTTTTTCATTGCAATTATGAAGATAATAGTTGCTGGTGTCATTTAAGAAATTTAATATCATTATTTATCAGCTAGTTAGTTTGCATACCAACTGTTTGTAAAAATACCAGTTGGCTGT
The DNA here is from genome assembly GCA_028749045.1 of Cupressus sempervirens. Taxonomy (NCBI): domain Eukaryota; kingdom Viridiplantae; phylum Streptophyta; class Pinopsida; order Cupressales; family Cupressaceae; genus Cupressus; species Cupressus sempervirens. The sequence goes on along the minus strand of CM053784.1, from coordinate 70,737,940 downwards.
AGGTGTTCATTTCTCATGCTCAGATCATATATATGCACTGAATATTGTCAAAATTAGTAGCACACTCATGTTAGGTCATTGTGTAGTCCAATGTAGTCTTCTAGCACAAGATTCCCATTGATGCGAATTGAAGAAAAAGTCATTTGAAGCTAGCTGAAATACTATATCAGTCCTACGTCCCTTGCATGTGAATTGTTTGATGAAATTCCTTGAGCTTTCATCAGCATTTTTGAGGGCAGATTTGAGGAGGGTCATTACAGTGGTATCAAAGCTTGCTTGCAAAGTGTTTGACGAAATGTCAAACCACTGAAGTATAAAGTTTTTTTGGTGTTTGAAGCAGTTATAACCTGTTGGGGTTATTACAGTGGTATCAGAGCTTGCTTGCAAAGTGTTTGACGAAATGTCAAACAACTGAAGTATAAAGATTTTTGGTGTTTTAAGAAGTTATAATCTATTGGGCTTATTACAATTTAACTGTGATTTTTGAGCCAAACTCATCGACCCATGTTTCATGAGTAGTGATTCAACATGAATCCATCTCTCATGAGAATAAATGGAACACTTAGCACTCATTGGATCTAGGTGATGCTCACAGGGGTGAAGCACCGGGACTTCCCAGGAGGTCACCCATCCCAGTACTACTCCAGCCTAAGCGCGCTTAATTACGAAGTTTCCTCCATGGTTAAACCCAAAGCTTGCAACCCCATTTGCAAAACCTTCACCAAGTGTTGTGCCTTATGAACCATTCATTAGAAAGCCCCTTAAGCTCATCAATTGATAAGTAGGAGATAATTTCCACAGCAAGTCAAATTGTGATATTGCTATCAAAGATTTAACTGTGTGATTTTTGAGGCACAACACTTGGTGAAGGTTTTGCAAATGGGGTTGCAAGCTTTGGGTTTAACCATGGAGGAAACTGTAGTTAAGCGCGCTCGGGCTGGAGTAGTACTGGGATGGGTGAGCTCCCGGGAAGTCCGGGTGCTTCACCCCTGTGAGCATCACCTAGATCCAATGAGTGCTAAGTGTTCCATTTATTCTCATAAGAGATGGATTCATGTTGAATCACCACTCATGAAACATGGGTCGATGAGTTTGACTCAAAAATCACATAGTTAAATCCTAATAGCAATATCACAATTTGACTTGCTGTGGAAATTATCTCCTACTTATCAGCCAATGTGTTGTCAATATTTATGTAACAATAGAAGAAATGATCAAGATAATGAAGAATGCTCATATGCAATTGGATGATATTGTCAAGAAAATAGAATAAGGGCCATAACTGTAAATATGATGAAAGCAATGGTATATAGAATGAAAGAACTATGGTATTGAACTAATTGTAGACAAATATGATAAAGATATGAATCAGGTAAAGATATTGATAACCATTTCAAAATTTGGTAAAAGACCTCAAGTTGATATTTCTTTTGAAACTGGAAGACTTAGCAGATTGGATAAATGATCTAGAGGACCATTCGAAGTATGAGGAAATTACAGATCTTGAAGGGGCTTAAAGATAAATTCAAAGGGAAATGCTGAAATATGATCAAGAGAAGTACAACTGAAAAGAAACAAGAGAAAGGGAATCGAAAGCGAAATGGGACAGAATGATTTCAGAAAAGATAAATAAGCTCATATTGCAGATTATCAATTAAAATCTGTTGAAAAGATCGCAAAATTTAATGCAGAAGCAGAAAAATGGGATAAATTAGGCTCAAGTATTTTATAGAATGATACTAAGAGCTGGACAAGTTGAAGTTAAATCAAGAGAAGGGGCCAAAAAATACATACTGGATTGATAGGATCCATCCAAGAAGAATAGGGCATAGTAAGGTTGCAGACTAACAAAGCATATCAATTTGCACTAGAAGCAGAAGGGAAAAAATAAACAAAAAACTTAGAGATAAGATAAAATTAGACAAACAAAGAGAGAAGATGGATTTTAAAGATGTCAGCACCAAGGTGCTGATAAATACATAGGCACTAAAGCAAAAGGAGATAACAGTTTACCACAGTGAAAGATTTGATGGATGGAACGATACTGAGAGATGGTTGAAAGCAGTTTAGAGGTACTTGTTTTAACTCTGAAAGTGAAGGACTTTTAACACATTTAAGTGTCAGACAAGAATAGATTTCCACAATCAGATAAAGTATGAAGATGCGCATTCTGGATTCGATTGTGTGCCCTTTTTTTGCATCAACGTTTCGAATCACACTCTGTGATTCATCATCAGGATATGAATAGCTGGAGGAGAAAAAATGATGAATTGCAGACCACAGTAGAATATAAGAGGGAGAGCCTAGGTGGGAGGAGGAGATGGACACGGAGAACAAAGAGACAAGGTCATAACAATTTTTAATGTAAAAATTTGCTATATTAAATGTATAAGTAATGTGTTTAAAATAAATAATCTGAAGAGGAAATGAAAAAAGAAGGAGAAAAAATAATAAAAGGGAAGGCAATATCAAAAAGACTTAAATTTAAAATAAATAAATAAATAAATAAATACAAAATTTAAATTAATAAAAAAAAAAAAAAAAAAATTGTTATTAATATTATATATATATCAAGAGGAACAGAAAAGACAAAGGCCAAAAAAAAGGGAGGAATAACAAAAGAACGAAAGAATAAAAGAGGGAAGTGAAACAGAAGATAAGTGCAAGTGTGTGGGAGGGGAATGAAGAAATGGCAGTAAATGAGACGTAGGTTGCAGATAAGAAAATAAAACAAAGAGGGAAAGAAGGGGGGGGAGGGTTCACCACTAAACCCAAACAAAAGCGAAAAAGGAAACAAGCGAAAGAGCAAAAACCCCAAAGCCAAAGAGGAAAATGGAAAACACAAAAAGGAAGAGGCACCACGGTCGGGAGAAGGGGGGGAAGGCTATTGAAGTTTAGCAAGAAGAGGATGCCAAGAAGCACTGATGCGCCAACCGTCATCACGATTAAGGTTGGAAGGGTGATTGTGTATTTCTATTGCCTCCCTGAGCTTTCTTTTGAAAAAATCATCTTCTCTAGAGAGCACCTGAGTGTTCTCAAGACAAATATGATGTTTAGTTGTGAGGGAGTGCTCCGCGAGGGCAGATTTAAGGGTTCGCTCATGGTTAATGTCAGCGCTGTGCTCTTTGATTCTAGTAATAAATGAGCGACCAGTTTCCCCTATGTAGGGGGCACCGCAAGAGCAAGCGATCTTATAGACCCCCGAGTCTAGAAAGATGTCTCTCCGGTCCTTGAGAGGGGGGTAATGATTTCTCGAAATTTGACAAGGCTTGAAAGAGCAACGAATGCCTCTTTTTAGAAGAATCTTAGAGATTTTGTGGGAAATGCCCCCAATGAAAGGAAGGGACGCACTAGGGACAAAAGGACTGAGGGGAGGTTTAGATAAGGAGAGAAAGCGAGACTTGGCTAGGTTGAAAGATTTGGAGATTTGCTTGTTACTGTACCCATTCCAAATGAAGACTTGGCAAAGGTGTGCCAACTCATCATTAAGGTGATCCTCATCACATATGCGATAAGCTCGCATGGCCAGAGTTTTGAGGATACCCACTTTTTGGCTGGGGTGGTGATGGGAGAAAGCATGAAGATAACGATCTGTATGAGTCGATTTGCAATAAACCTTACGAGCTAGTGACCCATCCGACCGCTTGATGAGAAGAATGTCGAGGAAAGGAAGTTGATTGTCAACTTCAATCTCTTTAGTAAAAGAGATGCAATGGACCAGGTTATTAATATGGGCGTGGAATTCTTCTAGCTTGTCAAGGCCATGGGGCCAACAAACATTAGTGTCATCAACATAGCGCTTCCACCACTTAGGTTTAAGAGGGAAGGAGGAAAGGGCAACCTCTTCAAAGTATTCCATATAGAGGTTGGCAATGACGGGGGAAAGAGGTGAGCCCATTGCCACACCATCCACTTGTTCGTAGATAACATCTGAAAAAAGAAATAGCAGAAGACTTGAACAAATAATCAGAGTTGAACGTGTAAATAAAGAATGAAATGGTTCACACAAACAAGTTAATCTTTGAATGTTTCTGGATTCAATTGTCACTTATTTTGTTCTCTATCATTCATCTTGATGATGGATCAGAAAGTGATCCGAAACGTTAATATAAAAAACAGTAACAAATGAATCCAGAAACATTCAAAGATTGTCTATGGATTGTGGAAATTTGCTTTTCTCATTAAACCGCTTTGTAAGAATTTGTCTTAGGGCAAAATTCACCCTAGAAATAAGAACTCAAACACAAGCACAACTGTAGACCAGAAAGAGTATGATCAAAATATCAATATGTATTCGATTCAATATGCATAAAAGTACATTAGGAGAGCTTGTATATAAAGGCCTCTGAGATGCATCTAGAATGCCTAAGAATCAACATCATGATAAGTCATAAAACCAGGTACATGTCCACCAGTTAAGAGTTATCCTCCATTAAGCACGGAAGTAAGTGTGATGATGAGAGGATAAGCCTACAATGGTGTATCACGCAAATTAATGTTGTAGACAACATGTGCTAAAAAGGGAGTGCGAATAACTGTGTTGTCAACATGACAACTCAGTGAATGATGCAAACTCCAATGTTGTAGACACCATGTGCTGAAATAGAATTGTGTACTTTTGTGGTGTCAACATGACAACTCATAAAGGTGTGCAAACTCTTAAGTGTCTCACAAAATAAATAATAAAATAATGCATTAACCTAAGTAAACTTAAGTGGAAATAGTAAATACGTATTTACACCAACACCCCCCCTTAAGTGCAACTTAAGGGAATGCCCTTAAGCTTACGAAAACTAGGATGAAATGCAAGATGGGTCCGGGTTACTAAGACATGTTAGGTGCCCATGTACATAATGAAATGTAATCTCTCATAAAGCGGAGAAAAAGGGAAAACCTCATGGAAAAAACCCTTCCCCAAAAAGAGAGATGAAAAGACAAGATGCATGGATGGATGGAGTAATCAAGACCCCCCCATTACGACATACATCAAGTATATATAATAGTGAAGAATGAAAAGAACAAGACTTCATAAAAGGAAAAAGTCCCCCCCATAAGAAAGATGAGGAAGAGAGACAAGGTAGTCCCCTCCCCCTAATGAAGAATGCCGACCAGTGATTGTTGCTCCAAGGAAGAAGCTGGTCCATGAGTGCAGATGATGTTCCTCCCCTTTGGAAGAAACAAAGGCAAAGGTAAAGGTACAATCTTGAAGATGTAGAGTGGCCCTGAAACTTGCTCAAGTGTCCCTGTGTTGATGCTGATGGTCGCCCCTTCTAACAGTGCTGAAAAGAACGAATGCAGATCTGGCAAGGATGTCTGATGAACCTATTCCAATGAAGCATCTGTCTCCTCAACTGATAAAGAGACCTCCGACAACTGCTGTTCATAAGGATCCACAATCATGCCAACCTGTGAAGATTGATCATGTAGAGAGTGGACATGAGGGTCAAAGTGAGCCCTTGCAACAACTATAGAAGGATCATCTTCATCAAAGAAAAGATGTAAATCATCAAGGCTGTCTCCCAAATCTGCAGTGTGTGACTCCACGAACAAACCTGTAATGTCTGCCATGTAGTCATCTTCTGTTGCTAAAGCTGGAAGACAATGTGTACCCTATTGTGTTGGATCTTTTGCTATGGCAATGTATGCATGTGGACTATACTGATGATGTGACCTCTCGTTGCAACTATCGATGGAACCCCAGTGTCTGAATCTGTTGAAGCACTATCGCCGGTGTCACTATCAATTTCCATAATATATGAAGTGCGGAGAGGAGTAGAGGATACGCTTGGTGAACTTTCTTCAAAGTGTACATCCTTCTCCACAAAGATCTCATGTGTCTCTGGATCCATAAGTCTATAAGCCTTCACATTGTCTTCATATCCGATGAAAGTACAAGGCCTAGGTGCTGGTGCCTTGCATCCCCTGGAAGATAGGTTTGCCCATGCTGGACAACCGAAGACTTTGAAACGACTCAACTAGTTTTTTGCCGCACCATACCTCAAAAGGAGTCTTCCCATCTAAGGCATTATGAGGAGACCTGTTAAGTATGTGAGTGGCACTGCTAATCGCTTCAACTTCTAGTGTAGGATCAAGAGACTTGGCTTTAATCATGCAACTTGCCATGGTCTTAAGTGTTCTAATCCTCAGTGTTGCAACATCTGTCTTGTGCAGACTGAATGCTGGTGGATTCTGAAGATCAATTCCCTTCTATTGTCCATCCATAGAACCTTGATGGGTTTCCTTGATTTCTATTCAACATGAACCTTGAAGCCTTGAAGCTTGTCCAACACTTCATTCTTGTGATGAAGGAAGTAGACCCATGTGAATCGTGAAAAATCATCAACAAAAGTAAGGATGTAGCGACCTTGGCTAACTGATGTCATTGCAAAAGGACTTGCTAAAACAATGTGAACCAACTAGAGAACAACTGGTGCTCTTGAAGACTTCCCTTTATCATACTAGTGCTCTTGAAGACTTCCCTTTATCATACTTCTCGAGATGCATATCCACTAAACATGATGAACACTCTCCCTTAGAAAAGTTGATGTTAGGTAGACCTTTGACCATGTGTTTTGAGCAAAGTCGCTGAAGATAGCGGAAGGCAAGATGACCAAACCGCTCATGCCATAGTTTGACTCGTGAATTAGATTGAGTTAACAAGGCTTGAGAAGGAGACTTAGGCACAAAGTGGGAGAAGGAGTAAAGCCTCTTGTCATGATTGACTTTCCCCACTGCAACCAATGAACCATCTCTAAGACTGTGCACCATCACTAAATCTGGAAGAACTCAACTTTGTGACCATCTCGAAGGTGAGTGATTTGGTAAACTGAGAGGAGATTGGAGCTAAGGTTTGGAATGTAGAGAACATCTTTGAATTCCCCATTTTCCATTTCCACATGTCCTTTCCCTTCAACTTCCATTTTAGTATCATCTCCCACGAAGATGTGTGGAACTTGTGACTGCTTCAATGAAGAAAAGTCTCCCTTTGAAGAACCCATATGATAGGAGGCACCTAAGTCAAGTATCCATTCCGAAGAACTTGTATTGGCCATAAGTGCTTGCCCTTTTCCCTTTGAAGAGGTTGAAGTTGAATCCTTCGAAGTACCTGGCACTTGAATTTTGTTCTTTTTGAGTAGGTTTTCCAACTCATCAATTCTTTTAGTCTTGCAATGATTCTCATCATGATTTGACTTTTTGCAATATGCACAAAAAAGTTTGTCTTTCTTTTCATTACTTCCCTTCTTGTTGGAAGAAGAATTGCCTTGCTGTGAGGAGAATTGTTGCATCTCAAATTGTGGTTTTTGCTTCCATGGCTTCTTCTTGTTGCTACAATTTCTTCCTCCTTGACTTGATTGGTTCTCATCACTAGCCACCAATGCTTTGGTCTTTGATGTCGTGAGAAGTCCCAAATCTATCAAGTGAGTTGTGCAAATGCATCAAATGTAAGCTTATGGTAAGCACTTCCCATGGTCAACCTGTGAGTATTATAACTCGAAACAAAGGAAGCATACTCTGAAGGTAGCCTCTTCAGGATGTGATGAATCAACTTGTCATCCTTCATGAGATTTCCACAATCTTTAAGTAGTGCTCTATACTCATTGGCTTTGTTGACGTAATCCTAAATTGTGTCAAAGTTCTTTGGATCCAAGAGAAGTGGATTGTCCTCAATCTGAAATCTCTTTTCCTCATCCACCTTACCATACAATGATTCAAGTTTGTCCCATGCAAGTTTGGATTCCGTGAAACTGGCAATGTGGAAGAAGAGATCTCTATGTACACAACTCCTGATAATTCCTAAAGCCCGATTGTCTATAATTTTCCAATCAATGAGTTCTTTAGCATCAGTGGGTTTGGGTATTGTACCATCAACATAAAGATTTAGACCTTTCGCCATTAATCTACTCCATACAATATCTTTCCATGTAGAATAATTGCGTAAGTTAGAAGTGAACATTTAGGTGAACTCGTGATGCAGAAAAGAAAGGAGCACACAAAGAGACATGAAGATAGTACACACCCCCCCTTTTCACTCAATTAAAAGACCCCCCCAAAAAAGATGCTTTTGGCACTTTATATGTAGTGCATGTACAATGGGCCACTTCTCAAAATGAACAAAGTGGACTTCTAATTTTGCTTTTAACAACTGCCTTTTGAGGCCCAAATCTGTCACTAAGCACTGTAGCTCAAATGTACAACAATTATGAAAAAAAATGAAAGTAGTACAATGTAGAAAAAGCCCTAATCTGAAAGTGAGATTTTTGTCCATACAACCGTAGAATTTGAATGCAGATCTAGAAAGTAGACGAAAAATAACACACTTTCAAAAAAACAGAACCTGTTTTAGTGTCTAGATGAGCCCATACGAAGCGTTTGAAGTTGCAAAATGCAAGATTGAACAGGTACAGTCGCCAAAAAATGCAATTTCTGAAAAATCCTTGCACCAAAACTAGAAAAGAACACTACCACTGAAAAGTTCAGGAAATTCTGCCCAAATCACAAAAATCGCACCTAATTTGGAGTTCAGATGACCGAGTTATGGGCTCCCAAAGTCAGGCTGCCAAATCAAAAATCAATCTAGAGAAGGGTTGCATCGGCAAAAGACGGGGATAAATTTGACAGTCATACGGTTGTCGCAGCAATTCAAATTTTCCCTGGGATGACAGTCAAACAGCCATCAAATTTAGGGTCGTAAAATTGATGACGTCAGCATGGTACGACATCATATATCGGGATGACGTGTCCAAGTACGATGTACAGATTCGCTGACTCGGATGTTGACGTGTCAATGATTGTATGTGCAAACATGTCTTGCTAGTGACTGTGCAGTTAATGATGTGGGAAGATGTCCATGTAGGCACGTTGGGGTGTGCAAATCGTGGACATGTGGGTGGCTGTGATACGTCCATAAAATTTTATTCGCCGCGTGGTGGCTTGCAAATTGTGCCGCATGGTCAAATATGAGTGGTCCACTTGTCACTGACTTGTGCAGGGAGCCAGGAGAAAGCCGCGAGCCAAAAAGCGAAAGATGGCGCCGAATGTAGATTCTGCGATGGCCGAATTCTATACCCCTACGGGGAAATAGCAAGGTCGGGGTTTTTTTTTCGATCATCAGTTTTGAAGTTCTAATCCCACATTCGTGGGTTTTTATGACTTCGATGACTTTACAAGTACTATGCCACAAAAGCCAAGGTAAATGGCTTGGTCATGCGTTGGTGAGCTCAATCGTGAGAGAGGGGCACTCGCCGGTGAATTTGGTGACCGTCGAGTATATCTGATGCAGCCCAAAAATTTGTGTGCCCACTTTCAATTGCCTCCAGTGGTATAGATGCCGGATTTGATTGCAGATGCCCACCGATTAGAATATTCTCCAAAATTGCAGGCCAAGGTGTGACTGCCCAATTCTACAAAAAAAAATTTGAAAATACCCAAATCGAAAAATAATGCAAAGAAATCATTAATTTCAGATCTGAACATAGATTTAACAGATCGAATAGATCATACCTAGAATTGCAAATAGGTGCCTTCAATTGCTGATTTGTAAAAAAAAATTTGCCTCACGATCGACTTTGGCCTAGGGTAACCGAATTTATAGCTGATCTTCACTGAATCGACGTTCCAGACGCACTGGCAAGGTCCATTTAGGCTCTAGACACTCCCAATTTCTACGGTACTCCAGATCTGGGCCGAGGTGCTGAAGCAACAATTGTCTCGAACAACTATGTGAACAGAAATTTTCCAAGCTCTGATACCATGTAAGAATTTTCCTTAGAGCAAAATTCACCCAAAAACTAAGAACTCAAACACAAGCACAGCTGTAGACCAGAAAGAGTATGATCAGAATATCGATATCTATTCGATTCAATATGCATGAAAGTACACTAGAAGTGCCTATTTATAAAGGCCTCTGAGATACATCTAGAATGCCTAAGAATCAGCATCATGATAAGCCATACAACCAGGCACATGTCCACCAGATATAGGTCATCCTCCATTAAGCACGGAAGTAAATGCGATAATGAGAGGATAAGCCTACAATGGTGTATCACGCAAATTAATGTTGTAGACAACATGTGCTAAAAAAAGAGTGCGAATAACTATATTGTCAACATGACAACTCAATGAATAATGCAAATTCCAGTGTTCTAGACACCATGTGCTAAAATAGAGTTGCGTACTTCTATGTTGTCAACATGACAACTCATAAAGGTGCGCAAACTTCTAAGTGTCTCTCAAAATAAATAATAAAATAATGCATTAACCTAAGCAAACTTAAGTAAAGTGTAAATAGTGAATACGTATTTATACCAACAATCCTGATGATGGATCAAAGAGTGATCCGAAACGTTAATATAAAAAACAGTGACACAAATGACTCCAGAAACATTCAAAGATTGTCTATGGATTGTGGAAATTTGCTTTTCTTATTAAAATCAAGTTAATCAGAGGCAAGTCATTGATAATGAAAGAGTTTTGCTAAAGTTTGAATATATGGACAGAGCTAAACCAGCACAAGAAGAGATCTGTCCCAAACAGTGCAGATATTTTAATGTCAAATGAAATATTTTAGAAGTAAACTGAGAAGATCCTTATAGCATAAGTGATCAATGTCAATTTAAGTTCAAAATAGGATCACATCACAATGACGTATTATGTGATGTTATGCCAATGAACGTATGCCATTGCCATTAGGAAGACTTGGGTGGTATAATAGGAAAGTTATACAAAATGTTAGAGAAAAATGCTTACAATGTGATAAAGGATGATGAAGTACATATTTTTATTTCATTGGGAAGAGAATGAAAGACGGGAAAAAATTCTTTAATGGTCTAAAGCATGAGAAATTGTATTTTGCATTGGTGCAACAGCATATGAGGGTAAGGAGCCACACACACAAATTTCAAAATGGTTGACAAGATACAGAAACAATATGCCAAAGGGATTAACACTGATAAAGAGAGTATCAATCATCATATATAGATTTGATTCCATAAGACAATTTGTCAAAAACCCAACAGAAAATGAGAAGTCAAACAAAAAAAGTGTAGGACATGCTGAAAAGAGTTTAAACAAAGTTATTGTCCCTGTGCAGCACCAACAGTACAAGTGCCAAAGAAAGGAGGTGAGTGGAGAATGTGCATAGATTCAATAATTATAAATGAAATAATAATTAAGTATATCAGTTATCACAGATTTGAAGGGCAGTTATCACCAGATAGAAATGATAGGAAATGAAACTAAGACAACATTCAAGTCAAAAGGACTATAAGTGGTTGGTTGTGTCTTTTGAATTGACTGACACAACAAATTTTGAGATTGATGAATGAGGTATTGAAGCCATATTTGGGTATGTTTGTGTGTTAATTTGAATGGCATTCTAATTTTGAATGAAGCTAAAGAGGAACACCTAGTACAAACTAGACTAAAATTGCAAGGATTGAGAGAGGGAAGTTGTTAATCGAAGTGAAATATTGTAGTTTCAATGAGATAGGCCTAGCGTACGTAGGATTTGTGCTCTAAAAAGATGGTTTGCAAATGGAATCATAAAAGGTAAAGCTCTCGTCGGTTGGCCTGCACTAGAGACTATTGCAAAGATAGAAGTTTTCATGGGTTGGCTAGCTTCTATAGAAATTCCGTTACAAATTTCAACAGAATGTGTGCCAATAATTGAGACCATGAAATGAGACAAAAGGTAATTAAATGACAATAGGAGCAAAGTTGTGAACCAAAGCTTTGAATTTTTGAGAAGGTTGTTGAGCAACGAGTGTTAGCGTTGTCAATCTTCAATAAGCTACTCCAAGTTGATGATGATACTGCAACTTCACAAAGTGTTCAAAAAATGTTTATAATGTAGACTTAGCACATGCATCAATAATACAATAGAATTCTCGGCAAGGTTAGGAAGTACTTACATGAAAATTTTAAGACACTGCCACTTTTACGTACCATTTTATCCAAAGCAACAATTGGAATGGTACTGCTCTCCTAAAATTCCACTTACATCAAACTACAAGGATTAGAAGTTGCCACATTTGCACTACCATTGCACATCTCTTTAAATTTTTTGTGCAAGTTCACCCAACTTGAGCTCAACAGATGGGGACTTTGCTGGTGCAAGCAAACAAGCATTGATACACTTTACAATAAGAATGGAGGCTTTTACATTGGAGCATAGTTGTGCTCTTGAAGTGATGACCTAAGTGATGACCTAAATTTTGCAATTTTGTTTGGGGACCTAGCCATGCAAGAGGCATAACCCAACAAAATTCTAAAATAAAAGAATTAAACATGTCAAGGGATTGTATTTGCCCATGATTTTGAAGAGATAAGAGGACAACATCAAACAACCAATAGTCTATTTTGACTAATCTAATAATGCAAAAGAAAACATATTAAGAAAGATTTACAAAAATTAGGAATACCAAAAAAAAAAAGCCCAACAAAAATAAGGAATACCACTCCTACCTTGGTACATTCTTATTAAATGAACACTATTCCCACTACGGAGACCATTATCAATGACACCTATAAACATATAAATCATGCCCAAAGCAAGAGCTGAGAATACTTAGAAGAAGGAAAGACTTTGACAATTACAAAGAGAAGCCCATGCAAATAGCAAGAGCCTCGTATAAGAGACCCAAAAATAAGGGCCACCTTGTTGTTGTATTATTGACAAAGTAAATTTATCCTTGCCACTCACAAGGAAATTATTCGAGTGACAAAAACTTATAAGCTACAACCAAGGGCTAGTGGAACATCAAACACTAGTTAGCCATGATGAATTTGTCAAAATTAACGAGCTTAGGAATATCATTCAGGTCTATGTACTGATAACTTGCACAAGAATAAAATGATAATATAAATATGCTACAAATAGTTGATAAAAATATGCCATTTCGAGGGGCCCAGCCTCCTAATCCCTTCAAGGGGGATAACTCAACATGACAATAATAGTTAACCTACACCTCCTGTTGGTTCCCAAAACCGCAAATTGGAATCATACGAGCCTTGCCTGCTCGATGCTGGGATATCCAACCGGTTAAGGGCAACTTGATGCCGCAAGGTATTTTTTAGTGGCTAATATTCGCAAATTGGTTAATTTTAAAATTTTTGGCTAGTAATTTGGCTAATAATTTAAGATTTGATACAACCTAAATCACCATAGTTTTATAAAAACTTAGCTATAGAATATTTAAAATCGCTCAATAATTTATTTTATTAAAAAAATTTAAACTCAACTATTCGCCACAATATTTGATACATGATTAGACTTGAGTCACCTAAATATTATATATTATTGGAGAAATTAAATTGAACTGGCCAATAATTATCATAATTAATAGTTACTTAAGGATATATCACCAATATTTAGTTTTCACTATTGGTTTAAAGTATACGTAACGATCCTCATAATATTCCACAAGGTTTAAAAAAAAAAGTTTGATTTTGATTTGTAATATTCCATGGTGATTAATGAACTTCTTATTATTATTGAGATTTATCAATATTTTATATAGAAAAATTATGATTCGAAAATAATCGCTAGTATTTATCATATTTAGAATGAAAATTTGAGAGATTCGCCAATAGAGATTTTTTTTTTTTTTAAATAATGAAAGATTTGCCAATATTTTATATCTTTTTTTGGAGGTGGCTTTCTTAAAGTTTACCCTGCTTGACAAGATTGATCGATACAATCCAAATCCCCTGCACTTTTGGCTCTGCAGGGCCAAGGCGGGTGCACCTAATCTTGGACAAAACACTTAAATCCAAGATCCTTATAGCAAATCAATTAGAATGCAAATGTAGTGAAAGTTTTCCTAACGGCAAGAATTATAGAAAAACTTTAAACTTGAAAATTATGAATTAATAAATAAATGTGATAATGTTTTAAATAAATATGAACACAACAAATGAATATATTAATTAGTTGTCAGCATATGGATTATGAATCAAGAGCAATATAAAGACTAGTGCTTAATTAAATGGGCAATCAGAGTCAATATTATAAGTTGACACGTACAACTTTATAAAGCTCAATGTATTTAAACTATAAACAAATCAATAATCCAGACTAGACAAATCAATTATATAAATGGAATTTTAAACTAGTCTAGGATGCACTTTAACTCCTGAAATATGAAGACAAACTAGACATAAATACAAAAACAATTAAATATTTCACAATATCTATGTTTATCAAATTTAAAATGCAATAATGACCCAATCCACTTATCCAAATTTTAAAATGTTTATAGAAAATAAATAAAAATATTTATAAAGGACACAACTTAATAATAATTTAAAACTCCGAAATTTAAAATAAATAATTATGCCAGAAATAAAATCACAATAAAGACACTCCTTACAAATGATCAATCTATTGCAAATTTATCTGAATCGCACACAATTCATCCAATGATTCAATCCACGAGCTTTGATCAAGAATTCATTTCTTCACCAATTGGAGAATATAATACATCATAAGTGCATCAGAATATATAAAATTTTAAAATATGAATATGAATTATCTTTTCGTTTTTCCAATGGCCTATATTTATACACTTTGAAGGGTGTCCATAAAACATTGCACCCCTTTATAACAAATAACCACCAATATGAAACTTTAATATAATCGTGATTAAAACAATTGGTGGTTTAATAATTTTTAGGCCTTGTATATCTTAGCGATGACAAAGTTGATTTGAAAAGTTCAAATATTGGAAATTCTTCAACTTTGGACAATACTCCTCTTCCCACACGCTTTACACCAACACATGACTCCATCAGATTCATCATTGGTGCTATATTTTGTATTGTCCTACTCAAGCTGAGATTGCGGGAGTGAATCAAACGCGATCATCCACTCACTTCTCTTGCTAGAACATCCAAGATGGGATTTGCCTTCCACAAAATCTTGAATGTAAGAAGGAAATTTGTCCTGTTGCAAATCCACCAATCCTTAGTTCGAATCCTCCACTTCCATGATGATTTATCTTCCTACAAATAAACACGGAACAACATTAGAGGCCAATTACTGATGACAAATAATGTTTCTCATGCTCGGAAGGCCTTGGGAGGTATCGAGACTTTTGACGGCATTCATATCTATGACTTTGTGATTTTATCAGGCTCTTCAACTATACTTGTCTCCTGGTATGTTTGATGCTATGTATGATATCCCTTTGCATATAAGACGATATTTATAAAACAATTTGTGGAAATGTTTTCTGAGTTCGACCAAACTCCAGAACACGCCGCTTGTGCAAACACCATAGTCTCTTTGTATCCATCATGAACCTCAAAGTCTTCAACTGCATCCCGGTAAATATCATGGAATAACTTTGCATCACCTTCAAATTTCTCATTTTCTTACATGCGTGTCAAGCTTATCCCAGTTCGTCTGAGAATTTAAGTTTGAAGATGGGTACAAGGGTCTCTGGTTTTCAAGATTATCAGGCGCTTCTCAAATTTCATCGCCTTCAAATTTCTCATTTTCTTACTTGCATGTCAAGCTTATCCCATTCCGTGTGAGAATTCAAGTTTAAGATGGGTAAAAGGTTCTCTAGTTTTCAAGATTATCAGGCACATCTCAAATTTCATCGCCCATGGATATCACAAGTGCATCGTAAATTTACTTTGATTTTGGATGCCATGGGATTCTTATTTGATCTTCATCGTTGTGATTTTAATCTTTATGTATTGACATTTGGAGCTTGGTATTTTTCAGCTTCAAAATCTGATTATTGTTTTGAAGCATATGATGAGTTCTGTAAATATTGTAAGCCATTGAACAGCCACAACCTGACCAAAACAATCCTCACTTAAGCATTCTGAAGTTACCACAGCCCACTCACGAAGTGAAAATGTATGAGCTGTAATATATCTCTTTACATCATGATACCACATTCCAATATGTTTTCTCACCTTTGTAATCTCAGATAAAAAAATGTTCCCATCCTTTGGTCACTATTCAAGACATGATGTATTCATATATATAGTATTATTGTTTGTATTATTTCCCTACTAACTGAAAACATTTCTTCACATCTGATTAAATGGATTGCTGTTGGCTTTGAGGCTTGGGTACTTAGTAAAATCAAATAAATATGCTTCTGCTATAATCCTCTTCTCAAATGAATCTCTATACTTCTTGCTAGTTTTTCAACAAGAACCTAATTTATTTATATACAACAGTGTTGATCTGAAAATGCCGTTGCCATAGTATGCTGATAGGTATGTTTAAATAGACCACCCTTTGGAAAACTTGAAAAACATGAATCCTCCGTTGTAATACAAGAACTGCATCTTTTCTAGTCCTCCTTTTGACATTAATGCTGACACTTGTGTGATCTGGCTCATTAATTGCAATATGTAATCATGAGTTTCCAACAATTGTTTGAACACAATAGTGCGTAAAATCAGAAAATTCTCTCTTTGGTATGATATTTGGGACTCTAAAATTTGCCAAATTTTAGAGTTCCATCAATGGCTCTTTTTGGGGACGTATGATCCTTGTGAGCATAGCGAGATCTCAGCTATCTCTCGAAGAGAAGACAGAGCATCCATGCTTAACACAATGCATGATAAAACTCGGTGACCCCAGACCCCAAAAAGTGAACATTGCTTATTTCCTCTATCGAACACCCGATTTTGATTGTGTAACACTTTGAACCTGCCGAATATGGTATTATATTGTTCCTTAATAAAATCTGATCCGTTAGAAAATAAAAAACAATCATCACATGACATGTACATCGCTTGTTCAAGATTAGAATTTACATTTGCCTTACCAATAGGATCGTTTGAGAAAAAATAAATTTCATCATCATTTAATCCATATATCTGATCTCTTACTTCATTGATTTGATTAGTATACATAAAAGAAAAATCCTCAAAAGAAGGATGATGAAAACTTGAAAGTAATTCCTTAAGCATATTATTAACAAATGTTATCGTAGAGTCTTCAGGGATACTTATCTCAATATGCTGCATATATTTCATACCATATAAAAAATCCCTTCAGTCACGCCCTTGATCAGTCATACGAGCATCCAGATTACTTTTTTTCTGCACAACTTGCTTGATCTCCATAAGCTAGATGTTGTTCCTCAAAATAAAGAGGCTTTGAAGACTGCACACATTCAAAAACTATTACTCCTCTTTGATCAAAAATCTGATCATACATGACGGAGAATTTTCAGAATCACTCTCATGTGTTTGTACTTGCTGATCATAAGATAATCCTATACATATTTCATCTTCTACTTGCATATCATGAGTTTTATCCACTTCAAAACTGTCATCAGGCATGCTATCTTCATTATAATGCTGATAAACTTGATTGCGTGAAAGATCTTCTTCAAACAATAGACTCGAGAATATAAAGTGCTCAGGAATATTTCCATGAGATCCTTCATCCAACATTTTCTCATGCTGTTCTACTTTACTTTCACAAAATATTATGTCTAGATTCTCTATTGTTTCATTGCATAAAAGATCTGAAATGATTTGGAAGTCCTCCTTAGATGCATTTTCTTCTTCTTCATGTACGTTCATATTGTCTTCAAAATCTAGAAATGTATAAGGGCTATATTATTCATTTTCTTCTACTAGTCCATCGTATATGGGATCTGAAGACTCTTTGAAATTGTATCCAAATAGATCTCTTTTTATACTTAGACCCATAGTTTGCAAACTCTCAGAGTTGTCGAGTACTCTCAAGTTTTTTTGTTGGGCGAGTACTCTCAAGTTTAACTCTCGCATATTTATAGATGTTAAAAAATGTAGGAAAACATGTTGATGCAAGGAAAACATTGGATTAGATGCATTTTTCACATCATTTTAGTGCTATAAAACTATTAATTTTCTCTATTGAAATGTCAATTACTCATTTAATACATTTTATAATTGTATTCTACAAAAAAAAAATTGTTTCTTTAAGAGATTTTAAATTTTAGTACTTTTTGAGTTGCTGAGTTTTCCCTGAGTTTTCATTAAGAATATGCCGAGTTCTCTCCGAGTTGAAAATTTTGGGCTTGCCGAGTACTCTTTGACTCCAAATCTGCAAACTATGCTTAGACCACAATGCATTCCTTCAACAAATATATCCTCCTTTTGAGAAGTGTATGATCCTTCTGGTTCATTGTTTTCCTCCTCATAAAAGTAAAATGGATTTGATAGGATGAATGAATTTTCTTTTCACTGAATCTTTCATAGGACACATCAATTTGTTTCTCCTTGATCTAAGTTTTTTTGTGTACGGGAAGAAAAATTTGACCACCCTTTTCAACATACTTTCGATATTCCATGTCTAAAAAGGTCGAAATCTCATCCACACTAAGAGAATCCTCTTCATCATTTCCATTTTCTTCACAATCTAATTCCTTGCCAGTCTCATCATGATCGGACTCTTCTTCGATTTCGTCCACATTTGGATCTGAAACATCATTATGTTTTTGTATTACTTTAGTATCCTTTTCTTCATCTTTAATAGCTTCATCCCATATCTGAAGAACAAGCTTTACATCAGGATCGTTTGGCGAGATTCTCAACTTAACAATTTTGTTTAGAAATTCCATGTAAGGAGATTTGAAATGCGACGGAATCTCATGATAAGTGTTCATCACCCTCAAAAATAAATGTGCCAAAGTCTCGCCTTCATATCTTTCTATATTGAAAAAGGCATCAAGTGGGGACATGTTGAGATCTTCATCTATGTTGCAGCTTTGATTTTCATCCTACTCATAGCACATATCTTCTTCATGGCCCGCATCATCAAATTCAAATAGGAACCATCCTTCAAATGTTTTCCAAGATGAGATACACTGTGTGGGTAATGATTTGTATGCTTGTCTCGCATCGTTCTTTAATGATCTGGCAAACAACTTCATCTCTTAACCTTCCGCACAAATCTCATAATCTTCTATGAACGTATAAAATGTATCTAAATGTCAAATTGCCGATTCATCCCATTCTCCATGGAACCTTGGTACCAGTTGTGAAAGCATTGGAGATAACTTGCTAGGTTCATAATCAAACTTGCTGAAATCCAATGGCCTGACGCCCTCTGGAACAAAAGGCTTTCTTTCATATGATCGGTGCATTTGAAAGACCATCTACCATTTCCTTCTAAGTATACTCCGTCAACAGAGTCAATGATGATCCGAGCACTACTTTTGTTAAAGTACCAATCAAAATACAATAGAATCACCACCTCCAAATAGAGGAAATGAATAATCTTTAAGAATCTTAGTTCTTCCTTCTAGCAGAGTATACCTCACCAAAGATCGAATCTGTAGAAAAAGCTCTTACTGATCTTGAAATCAAAAATTCTTTAGGGTTTGTGTTGCATCTTTCCCCAGTAGAGTTGCCAATTTATTGGTTCCCGAAACCGCATATTGGAATCCTACAAGCTAGAAGCACAGGGGATTGGATCGTATCGATCAATCCCGTCAAGTTGGCCTTAACCAGTTGGATATCCCAACATCGAGCAGGCAAGGCTCGTAAGATTCCAATCTGCGGTTTTGGGAACCAACACCTCCTACATATACCATATCGTGCCTTGGACACCACCTAGGTTGACTTAGATACTTAAACATGACTCGATATATATATATATATATATATGTCAAGGGGGCCAGCCTCCTAATCCCTTCAAGGGGGGATACCTCAACATGACAATAATAGTTAACCTACACCTCCTACATATACCATATCATGCCTTGGACACCACCTAGGTTGACTTAGATACTTAAACATGACTCATGTATATATATATATATATATAAAGTGTTAAGGTAGCCACAAGTCAACTGCCCTCCTCTCTACGAAGCATGGTCCTCAATGGTAACTTTTTAATTTTCTTCTTCATCTTACTTTCTTGTTTTTTCTTCTTCTACTCATTTTGGTTACTTCTTCTTCTTCTTCTTTTTGTTTCTCTTTCTCTTGCTATAGCTTCTTCTCGTGTTCTTGATCTTGATATTTTTCTTCTATTTTTTCCTTTTTTCTTGCCCTTCCTCTCTTACTTGTTCTTCTTCCTTTTTATTGTTATTTTGCTACAAAGACCAGATATCACTTTCCCAAAAAAAACTCCAAGGCATTAGCTAATTTGCAGCCTTGAAAGTGAAATTCTTGGGAAGACTAACTTTTAACAAGTCACTTATTCTTGCACCAATGTATCTAAAAATTTTACTTTGGACTCCTCAATAACCTCATAAAAACCCTTTGAAAATAGAAATAAACTATCTCAGATCTGAGAATTATGTGCTTTACAAAAATTTAGGGCACAAATCCTAATTATACAAAACTAGCTCGATTCTGTTTCAGTTTCTCTAAAAATTGGACTGAATGTGCTTCGATGTGTCATTCAAAAAAAAAATTAAGATCAGAAAAAAATATTGCTTAAATTTAAAGGATATGCAATTTCCAAATGACCTCCAAATCTGAAGGAAAATGTCTTGCCTTCATGGTGCCAAGATCATGCTCTGATACCACTTATAATGAAATAACTTGCAAAAGAATAATATAGCAAGATGTAGCTGCAAATACTTGATAAGTATGTGCCACTTTGAGGGGGCAACCTCCTAGTCCATTTGAGGGGGATACCACCAATTGTCCTCAATAACAACTCAACATGAAAATAATTAGCCTCTAACTCCTATATGTATATACACACACACACACACACACTATCAGATATATGTGTTTTACAAAAATTTAGGGCAGAAATCCTAATTATACAAAACTCGCTCAATTCTGTTTCAGTTTCTCTAAAAATTGGACTGAATGTGCTTTGATGTGTCATTCAAAAAAAAATTAAAAATCAGAAAAAATATTGCTAATGTTTGATGGATATGCAATTTCCAAATGACCTCCAAATCTGAAGGAAAATGTCTTGCCTTCACGGTGCCAAGATCAAGCTCTGATACCACTTACAATGAAATAACTTGCAAAAGAATAATATCGCAAGATATAGCTGCATATACTTGATTAGTATGTGCCACTTTGAGGGGGCAACCTCCTAGTCCGTTTGAGGGGGATACCCACCAAATGTCCTCAATAACAACTCAATATGAAGATAATTAGCCTATAACTCCTATATGTGTGTGTGTGTGTGTGTGTGTGTGTGTGTACACCAACCTCCTAGTCCATTTGAGGGGGATACCACCAATTGTCCTCAATAACAACTCAACACGAAAATAATTACCCTATAACTCCTATATGTGTGTGTGTACACACGCACACACACCATATTATGTCTTGGACACAACCTAGGCCAACTTAAGTACTTGAATATATATATAAAATAGTTACTATGTATTCTATTTAAGAGTTAAGGTAGCCACAAGACAACTGCTCGTAACACTATAAACACCATAAGGTTAGGGGCATAACAGTCAAATTATTAAAAGGTTAGGGTGAAAGTGACCAATGAGGCAAGTGAAAAGGGAATCTCTTGAAGCCCATTCTAAAAAACATCAGATCTGCCCATTCTAAAAAGAAAATCTTAGATTTCCTTGAGCCAAGGGTGGCATAACTTGAAAAACGTGTAAATTCTTTCTACATTTTGCCGGAAGCCAAAATGATCTCCAAGTAGGAAAAGAATGCCAAATTGGCCAATATTGAGGGCATATGGTCTCCCAATTTTGAGTTATTCAAAAACATAGAAAATGAAGAAGTAAAGAAATGGATGAAAATATAAAAGAAATGTGACTCTTCAAGGCAGCACCTAACAGTGTCCTTGCAAGCTGTTGAGAACAGTAGTAGAGAACTAAACAAGGGAGAGGCACATATTTCAAACACATAAAACAAAACGGAGTTCTTGAATGGTCTGCTCGGCACAAAAATGTAACCCCCCTTTGGAAAGAATGGAGTGTTAAGAAGCAAGGCTGAATGGCTAAAGACATCAAATAAATGATCCATGTTTTTTACCCAGAGAACAAATGAAAGTAAGCTCGTAGCATCTCTCTAAAACTCCATGTCAAGATGGCCGTGTCTCAATTACAAATGCTCCATGGAAGGTACCACTGAGTGAATTCATTAAGGCATTGTTGAGTACTTTCCGATAGTGTCAAACTTTTCCCAAGTGGACCTACATCAGATATTTTGCTAACATTCATCTGTGTTACATGGGGACACATCCCCACCCCTCAAACCCTTGATCCCATCCCCTGAAGCGTTTTGGAGATGAGGAGAGGTTAGGCAATGTCCCCTAGCTGTCCACTCATCACCACCCTACTATAAGGAAACCTGGAAATGACCCAGAACGCATTTCCAAAATCAGGGTCAGTACAAAACATTGATTATGCTGATTGGTTTTAGCAAAAGAATATTGTTTTGTCAGGTGCTGACTTGCATAATGGAGTCTTCAAATGATTATGGCATGTGTAAGGTCTTTTCCTAGCAGCACTTTTTAGCAGAATGTGAAAACATTAGTTCTATTTGTCAGTTTTAGCAAATAAACTTCATCTATTCATTGGCCACATGCTGGCATGCATATTGTTTTGTCTATATTTCAAAACCATATCAAAGATGTAGGTAAAAAATGGAAAATTAGTTATGGTGGTCAGCTTTAGCCACCAACCAATCATGATCTTGACATGCAGACACAAGACTTGATTTTTTAAGTTACATACACCATTTACCAATAAAACATTAGTAACCACCGTGATTATGCGCAACTGGAATAAACATAAAACTGAATCTACATACATTCTGTGTCGTCTCAAGATGTGGCTTCACCCAGTCATGAGCAACAGCAGCCTTTTCTGATACCTGATATTCAACAGATAGTCAATTGAATATAAACATGAAACAAGAACAAATCAAAAGCAAGTATTTCCAAAGTTGTCAACTACCTTATCCAGCACAATCTCCATTCCAGGCTTCACATGGCTTGTCCAATATGATGTAAGGAATGCCTACACAAAGATAGATGTAATTAAAAATTGAGAACAAGCACCAGATGCAAATTCAATTTTACATAGCTATAACAGTCTATAATATGAATTCATTTAGATACACTTACCTGAAATTTACCAAAATGAACTGCAAGCCAAGGCGGTAACCATGCTCCATGTACCTGATAATCAGCAGTGGTATGTATCAGGTCCACGTGTCAAGTACATTGACCTATCAGAGCAGTTTTTCTTCAGCGGGGATATTATTCAGCCAAGAAATATATTACTGTTCTGATGGTGATGAGAAGAGACTCAAATTATGTGTCATTTGATAACCACATAAATCCCCTAAAGGATTAAAGAGTATTTTATATCCAGACATGAGTGGTCTCATTGTGGTGTGTTTAACTGTTGTACCTAATAGGTCATTCTGAACATGCATATTACTTTACTAAGTTAACTTAGGGACCAGACAGGAATAACCCCACTTTAGGTGGCATACATTATCATTTTTCCACCTTAAGTGAGACTTCTACCTTTGGTGAGCTTATCATTTTATCGCTTTTGCACATTTGGAGGCTGATCTACCTCTGGTGGATGTGTTACACAAACTTCTGACCCCATTGGAGGGTAATCCACCTTTGGTGGACATGTGACACTTCCACTTTTTCACCATATGTGGGTAATAAATTGTCTTTTTATGAATCATGTCATAAGACTACAAGTCTTATGACACTTGCCATATTGTATGCACTCCTATGTTCTTACCTTGGTCCATTTAACCAAGAGTTGTCCTTTGTAATCTCATTATAGTTAATTCAATGAAGTGAATTCCATCAATTCAATCAGATCCAATCGATTCTATTGCATTATTGGTAAAAAGACAGTTTATTCTTGTCGTATTGATTCTCTCTTGTTATTGTGTTTTCCATTAGGTCTTAAGATCTTGGGTAGCTATATCCATAGCAAAATCTTAGACTTGTAATAGCTAAGAACAACATTTCATGTGAATTTGGAACGAAGAAGCAAATAATTCACTTAAATGATATTTGTCCCAAACAAGCTAACATGATAAGGTGGCAACCACGGTACAATCAATGATCTCCCTATTGACTTGAGAGGAGCAGCTCCTTTATGTGATCGGGGTTTTTAGGGTTTTTATCTGCTTTCAACCTAAAGCACAAAGGACAAAATAGAAAGGAGAATAAAAGGAAACGGAAACCATGCAGACTTATGCAATCCAATTCTCAGGATGTATCAAAGACTAGATTACATGTACAGAAAGAACTGAGCACATAGTAAAGGGCGAAAAAATAGTCTTCTCTGATTTAGGCTGCATATTCAACAACCTGAGATTTTACATACAACTAATTTTTTGGAAATATAGACAACAATATAAGTAAAACCAACCTTCCAACTTCCAAGTATTTAATGAATTGTTCTTGTCCACACTTTGCTTTAGAATTGTGGGCAGATTATTGGGATATTCTTTGAGTAAATAGTGATTATTGGGATATTCTTTGAGTAAAGAAGTGATAGTGATTATTGAGATATTCTTTGAGTAAAGAAGTGATAGTGTTTAGCTTCTACATTACTTCAAGCTTAAAAATCTGTGTTAAACAATCCTTCTGAAATGATTTTATGAAACCTCTTCTTAGCTTCAATACATCTAATTGTTTGGTTTCACCTTCTTTCAGGAATTTTGAGCTAATAACCTAATAGTCTGCTCAAACTTTTGACTTTATTTCTCCGGAGAGCTTGTCAAATTTCTTGTATTCTTCAAAAGCTCCTTGGGAGGATAATTTTATGAAACATCTTCTTAGCTTCAATACATCTAATGTTTAGTGTCACCTTCTTTCAGGAGTTTTGAGCTAATAGCCAAAAAGTCTGCTCCAACTTCTGATTTTATTTCTCCATAGAGCCTGTCAAACTTCTTGCATTCTTCAAAAGCTCCTTGGAGGATTGACTACTTCTATTTGAAACATTTAAACCAGACGTTAAATAGTTTCTTCTATATTATAAAAACTTGCTCAACTACAACTTCCCATCTGTGGCCATCATCTCCTTCATACTTGTTATCATGCCCTGCAATAATGATTCTTCTCTTTTGATTGCATAGTGATTATTGAGATATTCTTTTGAGTAAAGAAGTGATAGTGTTTAGCTTCTACATACTTCAAGGTTAAAAACCTGTGTTAAACAATCCTTCTGAAATGATTTTATGAAACCTCTTCTTAGCTTCAATGCATCTAATTGTTTGGTTTCACCTTCTTTCAGGAATTTTGAGCTAATAACCTAAAAGTCTGCTCAAAATTTTGACTCTATTTCTCCAGAGAACTTGTCAAATTTCTTGTATTCTTCAAAAGCTCCTTGGAGGATAATTTTATGGAACTTCTTCTTAGCTTCAATACACCTAATAGTTTGGTGTCACCTTTCAGGAGTTTTGAGCTAATAGCCAAAAAGTCTGCTCCAACTTCTGATTTTTTTTTCTCCATAGAGCCGGACAAACTTCTTGCATTCTTCAAAAGCTCCTTGGAGGAATGACTATTTCTATTTGAAACATTTAAACCAGACGTTAAATATTTTCTTCTATATTATTAAAACTTGCTCAACTACAACTTCCCATCTGTGGCCATCATCTCCTTCAAATTTCTTACCATGCCCTGCAATAATGATTCTTCTCTTTTCATTGCATGTGTTTCTTTATTGATTTTCTTTTCCTCGGCCTCAATTGTGATATAAACCTTCCTTGCTTCTTCGAGGAATTTAAGGCCATCTAAACTGAACTCTTCTGCCCAGCTTTCAATTACCTTGCCACAAATTTTATATCTATTTATTAAGGCAATAGTATCTTCAATTATTTTTGCTGGGTGAAGTTAGTACAATACAGACTATGGGAGTTACATTTGCAGGTTGCTCTTTGTATCCACAATGGATCTGATATGCAGTATTAAAGTTCTTACCTATTATTTCAAATGCCTTTCTAGATTGCCTCTCCTCATCAGTCCTCAAGGGATGGAATATCAACAAAATGAAACAAATTCAAGAAGATGAAATAGATTGATTCATAGACAACTTGTTTCAAAGAAGATGCAAAAGGTTAATACCTTAATCATCTCTTCTGCCTTCAGCTTAGCTTCTGCTTGAGCTTTAAGCATTTTTGTCTGGTAAACACAACATATTCAGAAAGGGAAAAAAATAAGAAATAAAAACTTCACGTTCATTATTTTATGTAAAAGTCGTGCAAGGAAAGGACCTCAGCAAGCTTGAATGCCTTCTCAGCCTTTTGCACCCGGGTCTTTTGCTCAGCAACATCCTTTTGCAGCTGCACATTTATGAATTGGTAATCAAGTTACACCCAATGTTGAAAGTTCAAAACATTCATAAAAGGTGGGAGGTTTGGTTGTTTCTCCTGTACTGTGATTCTATTTAAAATTATAACCAATTTTTATTTTTAAAAAATGAAAAAATCTAGCCATTATTCAATATCAAGCAGTACCATTGGCATTAGTTCCAGTTGTTACAGGAAAAAGGAAATTATGCTAAAATAACCCAGACAAAAAACCCAAAGATAATAAAGTTATACTCAATCTTGAAAGTTCAAAAATATTCATAAAAGGTGAAGCTATTGGCTGTTTCTGCTGTACTATGATTCCATTTACAATTAATAACTCAATTTTTAAAATATTATCTAGCCACTATTCAATATCAAGCACTACCACTGGCATTGGTTCCAGCTGTTACAGGAAAAAGGAACCTATGCCAAAACAGCTCTTACACAAAAACCAAAAATACTAAACCAATAAATGGAAGCTATTCCGATGTATGTCCAAAATTGAAGTGAACTACACCAAAAATTGTAATGAGTTTACTTCCATGCTAGCAAGTAGACTATCTTAGCCTACCACGGTGAATGGCACATGATTCATATGTAAAAAATTGAAGTGAACCACACCAAAAATTGTAGTGAGTTTGTTTCCATGCTAGCAAGCAGACTATCTTAGCCTACAATGGTGAATGGCACATGACTTATACTTCCATATATAGAAAAATTATAAACTAAATCCCAGACAGACCTGCATTAGGATGATGGAATCAGCTGGGACAAGTTATGACAGCGAGCATTTTTTACTTTGCACAAAATAATGGAGAATTTAATTACTTTGGTTTTGGCACCAGTCTTGATTTTTTTCGCTTTCCACTCAAAAGGGATGAGAACAAATAAATAGAAGGCATCTGAGCCAAACAATAATATGTTATATTAATGTACCACTTATGTCCTTGAAACAAAAGAATATTACAGATACGTAAAACACCAGTGCAATCATATTTTATAGAAGAGATTTAATTCATATTGAAATAACCATAGAATTTCTTCAAAAAAACGTATAACAATATGAGGGTGTCGAATCAGTATCCAATGACTCCATCAAATATTCTTACTGAATTAAAAAGACATATATAATGATAACTTTAAAAAATCCAAAAACAAAAGAAAATACCATCAAAAATATTGAAAATTTATTTCAGTGGGTCATATTTGTATTTGCTAACACTACAAATGAGCCAGCATTTTTAAGACAATAGTCCATATCTTGAAACAAGAAGAAGCAAATAAATCAGTAAGAAATGGGGGGGAGAGAGAGAGAGAGAGAGAGAGCAAGCATTAACAGTTTATCTCCTAATGCAAAGAAACAAAACAAAGGCTTCTTATTCTCCCCAATTTTGTTGTGTAAAAAAAAGTTTATGCATGCACTTAGTAATTTCAACAGTATAAAACAGTGTATGACACTACTTATCATAAAGTAGCCCAATCACCTGGTGATGTATGTCCTCACCTTTTCATATTTTACAGAAAGTTCTCTTGCTCTGCTCTCAGCTTCTCTCAACTTCAACTCTAAGGATTCTCGCTTCTGCTTTTGCTGACTTAACGATTGTTTGAGTTCATCAACCTGAAATTTTTCAAAGAAAAAAACTTGCAAAATTGCAATCAACATAGAATCTATTGTTTTTGCCATAAAAACAAGCTACAAAACTTGCACATATAACTTATAGAATTCAACAGGGAGGTCATAATAATCTCTCTATATCTTCTATTATCTCACCTGTCTCTCCAGTTCACCGATCCTTGCATTGGCCTTTGTTGCCTCTGCTTCATAATCACCTGCTCCTTTTTTCTACAGTCCAGTAAGACAGCTAGCTGTTAAATCCTTTATTTGCATCGACACAAAATTTAGCTGAACGATACTAAAAAAGAAAACAAAATTTTATGCCAGAGCAAAAATTTCCATCAATAAATCAAGTAAGAAACCAAAAAGTTTATATATATATAATAGAAGATTTGCTAAAGATTAAAGAATGTGAAGTATATGAATAATAAATATTAACTAGATCAAACAATGGTGAGCACAAGTTCAAGAGAGAAAATTTATCAAATACGAGTGTTAGAGCACCCAATTCAAATTGTCCCTGATCTCGCAAGCCTATTAGGATGAGGTTCCCCAAATTCGGACGGGTATGTGAGCCCTTTGGATTCTACGAAGCAAAACATAATTTTCCTTGGAAGTAACCTGTGCAAGCATCCACTATTGCAAGGATTAGAGGAAATAATAATAGAAAGCAAAAATCTCGCAGATCCTCACGAGAAGTGGAATCCTCCCCTAAGGATCTAGTCTAACTAAAATGGAAGTGCAAAGGAAAATAAACCTATTGCATGTGGTGGGTTTATGAAATGAGAGTGCATTTCAAAATAACAGTCAAGACATTGCCAACCAAGATGTACCAAGTTGTATATATGCAAATGGGTTAGCTTTCAATGTTGACCGCCTCCCATATTAGAAAAAGATGTTGAGAAGTGTTAATAAAGCTCGAGGAGGATATATGAGAACGTGCATGGCACATTCTTGGAAAGACTGGTCAAGGGCATTGAAGATGCATTGATAATTTAGAAAAATCATTTGATGATTTAGAATTAAAACTAAAGTTCCAAATGTTGAAACAATGATACTTGAGCCTGATTATTTTATTATTTTGATATTGAACTTGAAGTAAATGATGGTATGGGCATGATGCTATGATTACAATTTTTATGGTGTTTTTGTTGTTTATATGATACTATGTAACATTCTAATCTTCATTCATTCTTCTAGGCTCCATATATATATATATATATGGACACATTGTTTTTGTTATGAAACTTCACTATTTGATAATTAAGTGATTACAAATGGAGATGTAGTCCCCTTATAAAGAGAAACAATTAAGAGCGAAATAGAAACTTTTTAAAAAACTAACAAGAAAGAATTACAATAGAATTACAATAACCTAAATGACTATTAATATAACATTAAATACTCCTTTACCCTCCCTTAATGGTCATTTACTATACCTAGACATAAAACAAAAACATTCAAGTCATTTGACCATGGACCCATAGAAGGTTGACTCCTCCTCAAACTGCTCTACTACATGAGCTTGCTAATGAGACACTACCTTGTTGAACTTCTGATCAGCCAATTATTATCTGCAGAACCTCTAGATATGACCAAGCTTCCCACAATAGTGACAAGTGATCTTCTTCCTGGAACCCTCATTAGATGCACACTGTCCTTTCTACTGAGTGGGTATATGGCTTCCCTTTATCAAGGGCAATAAATGCTTGTTCTGCATTGACCATGTCACTCGAGCTACCAAATTGCTGCCTCCACCTAGCACGATGCAATAGCTTATTGCACAATTCATCAGGAGATAATGTTGAGCATCTCAATAAAATGTGTGTAGGACCACGGTATACTCTTCAGCATAATCATTACCATGTCATACTTTTCCACCTTGCGACCAAAGACTGCCAGTTGATCATGTATTTCCTTGCTCTTCATAAAATGCTCCAGCAAAGACAATTTCTCATCCATCATAAGGGGGAAAAACTTATTAAGATAACATCTTATACTTTCTATAATAGTCAACTACTTGTCTGTAGTCCGTCTTTCAGTCTAGATAGGGATGTTTCCTATCTTGTCTCTTTTGTCTTCAGTCTAGATAGGAATGTTTCCTATCCTATCTCTAGTTTTGTTTCTAATTCCGTCTTCAGTCTACGTTGTTTCTTTTAGAAACAACGTCCTTGTAATTCTTTATAAGGAACACATATGTTCCTCTGTTAATCAATCATCCGAAAAGCCGTTAATCTGCCAACTCTTCTTGAATCTTTTAACATGGTATCAGAGCTAGTACATTATTTCGAAAACTTATAATTTCTTTTGAAATTATCAGTGCATAATTTTTCGAAATTTTTTTTTGTGCATTTCCTGGTGCTCGTTCTTAGAAACCCGCCTAGGGTTTTCGGTCTACAAAAAAAAATCCCGAATTCGGGTTTGTCTACAAATCTGCTCTCAAAATCGCGTCCGTTTGGGGGCCCTTGTGAGGTAAGAAAACCAATTTCAGAGCACCTGTTCTGCGTCACTGGAACGGTAGCCCTAGCTGCGACCTCCATTTCCAATTTTGTTCCTCTGCGAATCTGGCCAAAGATCTTTTTTTTCTAACTCGAGACTAATAAAAAAAAAAGAAATCGCGTCTTTAACCCTGCACCTGCGCGGTTTGCGTCTAACAAAATCTGCCAATCGTTTGGCGGTCAAACATGACTTTTTTAGTCCCATCTCAGTCTGTCATCGTGCTCTGGGAAGCAGATTTGACCATTTTTTATCAAGAAATCTGAAGTTTTTTCAAGCTTTTTTCAGCTAGGGCCGTTTTTTTTCGAAACCCTAATTTTTGGGGTCGAAAAAATATTTTGTTTGCAAATTCTTGGTGGGTTTTTCAAGAGCTCATTTGGGTTGTCGTCCGTTTTTTCTGGGTGCCTCGATTTTTGAGCCAGCGGATCCAAAAAATGACAAAAGATTCCTTCTGAGTTTTTTGAGCTCTCTTCTGGGTCATTCTCTGATTCTTCTAGGTCTTTCGTATTTTTGCCTCGAAGAACGTGCCTTCATAGATTTTCACAATTTTTCATTGAAAAATGTGCCATGGCATCTCTAACAAATATTTTGCTCGAACATAATTCCAAATTCAATGGTTGCAATTATGGAACTTGGAAGCAGCACATCATCGCAATCTTCGAATATTGAAACACCGATCAACTTGTTCTGGGTGTTACGCAGCGTCCGACTTCTCCAGGTCCTGATCAAGATACATGGGATCTGAATAATCGAGAGGCAGTAATGCTTCTCAAACTATCCGTAGCTGATGACCAGCTTTCTCAGATTCCATCCGGCAAGACAGCTGCCGAAATCTGGACACATCTAAAAGGTCTTCATGAGACTTTCGACAAGAGCCGAGCCTTCTGAATTTGTTTCTGTTTTCCTGGGTTTGTTGATTTTCTCCTCAAAAATCATTTTCAAGTTGTCTGTAATACGCAAGGTTGCGTGAGATTCTGGGTTTTACCGTTTTTTCCACAAAAACGAAGTTTTGTAATTGCAACTTATTTTGAGTCATAGCACTCTTCTGGCAAAGCTTCTTGGTTTCAGCATTCTGTAGATCTAGGGAGGGTCTCAGTTATCACAGAATGTTTCGACATTCGTACGTTGACCATTAAGGGAGG
This sequence comes from Cupressus sempervirens, assembly GCA_028749045.1. Lineage (NCBI taxonomy): Eukaryota > Viridiplantae > Streptophyta > Pinopsida > Cupressales > Cupressaceae > Cupressus > Cupressus sempervirens. The sequence continues at coordinate 70,706,452 of CM053784.1, read as the reverse complement.
GTATTAAGATAACATCTTATACTTTCTATAATAGTCAACTACTTGTCTGTAGTCCGTCTTTTAGTCTAGATAGGAATGTTTCCTATCCTATCTCTAGTTTTGTTTCTAATTCCGTCTTCAGTCTACGTTGTTTCTTTTAGAAACAACGTCCTTGTAATTCTTTATAAGGAACACATATGTTCCTCTGTTAATCAATCATCCGAAAAGCTGTTAATTTGCCAACTCTTCTTGAATCTTTTAACAAAACTTATTCTTCAAAAAGAAAGCTGAAATCTAATCCACCATTTCATGGAGGCTTTTCAGGGGCGCCCATATCTCTACTACAGACTTGTCAAATGGCACTTCTGTAAGCATCTCATTGTTGATGGATAATTTCAATAAACATAACCGCTTCTCAGTTACATTCATCAAACTTGTGTGCTAATCTTTGCATTTGTTGTAGGACGAATATAGTTGCTCAAAACAAGCTGGTCCAAGCACCAATACTCAAAAATCGAGAGTATTCCCTACTTCCAGGTCTTTTGGTTCTTGCCGTTGAACCGTTGATTGCCCTCCAACATGATGTTGGTCAACAAATCATCTCTCTCATTTTCCCATGCACAAAGAACTAGGCAAGATCAAGATTCAAAAAAAATCGATTATCATGTCAAAAACCTTCAATGTAGTACTAGCACGAACTTCAAAAAAATGGTTTCAGGTCAAAATCAGTAAAACCATGGCACAAATCCCAAGAAAAGGTTGGGCAAAATACAAAATGTCATTTTTGAGAAAAATCGATTGGCGAATTACACACAAATCCTAGATAAACCCTTAGTTTTGATGAATAGCCCTATCCACGAGTTTCACGAACACACATATAAAACTAGTTGTTCTGCTCAAAGCACAAAAAACAGCCCAAGAAAATGTCATTTTGGGTAAGACGTATGCCCACAAAAACCACAAATGCAATAGCAATAAATTGAAGGCTACCGAAGATTCGCAAAAATTGCGAAAAATATCAAGTCAAAACACACAGGCTGCAGACGGAAATATAACAGTCAAGCTTCCAACAGAAGAAAATGCAAGGAACCGGAAACAAAAAACACAAAGTTCACACTTGTGCCAAAACTAGACAAGACATAAAAAAGAACTCCACAATTATTTTTCATAAAAACTCAATAAAAAATAGAATGTTTCAAAGAAGCTACCAATTTTATAAAAGAAATCACCAAAAACAACCTAAGCTCTAACACTAAGTTATTAAATTTCATGATTTGATAACTAGGCAATTGAAAATGGAGATATAGTCTCCTTATAAAGAGGAACAATTAAACGCAAAATAGAAAATTTCTAAAAGACTAACAAGATATGATTCTCTATGTCATGAACCCAAAATGATGTGTGAACAATATAAAAGCGTATAATTTGTTTAGATATCACTCCCTTAATAAATACCAAAATCCCTTATATCAATTATATCATACTAATCAATGAATCCTAATGAGTGCTAAGAGTTCTACTCATTGTCATGAGAGATGGGTTTGTGTAAAACAGTACTCATGAAACATGGGTCAATGAGTTTGAATCAAAAACAACACATTTGAATCCTGATAGCAATATCACAGTTTGACTTGTTGTGGAAGTATCTCCTACTTATCAATATTGATATTAATATTAATCTATATTAATCTATAATAGCAATCAATATTGATAATATGATAACCAAAGTAATACTCATATCAAGTTATTAATATTATCATATAATGGCGTAGGCCAAAAGAAACTGATATGTCCAAGAATGTTATTGGTAAGTATAACACCCTTAGTCTACGAAATACGTCACCTTAGAAATGGAGGATAGTCAATGGTTAATACAAGCAACATGTCATGCGTGGGCTTTGAGATGATGACCAAGGAGATTACAAAGACATTAAGTATTGACAAGAAGTATCAATGAGAGGAGATATGATCAAAATGCAGAATTACTGCAGACCGTAAGAGGAAGAGAATATGACAACTATCGTCATGGTTAAAGTTAAGAACGTAAAAGGCTTAATATTGTTAATATTGATGAAACGAGAAAAGTATCACACGTATCTTGGGGTAAGGTAATCACTGACATGTACAAAATGCCAATTGGGGCTCTTAAGAAAGCCTAACCTTATCTAAGGGAGACCGTCCAGAACAACATCTATGGTATAATACAGACCGATGTTACTAAGATATTCCACTACAGGCGGATACAAACTGATGCCAAAACCAAACATATTATCAATGCACAATAACGATAATTAATAATGACAAAATGAGATGTAAATATGTACTATCGATCTCTTAAGGAATAACTGCAACTATCAACGTCAGTTTATGAGCAGGATTGACTAAGCGATGGATAGTCATTATTCTCGCTAGTGATAGTAAATTATTAAAAGGTCAATAATAATTAATATAAATAATAAACTGTATCTCCTATAAATGTATCAAGATAATCGATACTATGAAGACAATTATTAGGAGAGGGAACAATATCAAGGAATTGTTACAAACACAGTATGGACACATCTTTCAAATACAACTATTCGGTTAGATATAAAATCAAAGTTAACCTCATTCGACCAAAGTAACGAGAATCGGAATCGGATCGGAATCAGCAAGGCCGAATCAAATCGCAAATCGGCCACGAATTGGCAAATTTTAAAAACCTGTGAAATTTAGTAACTTATTTCATAAACCCTTTATTGCTGATTCAATTCACTGATTCACATAAAATAGTTTGGCTTGAATGGAATCGCAGAATCACATGAATCGCCGCAATTCTCATTACTACGCATTCGACAGAGGGGCAGGGAGTTATATCATGGAATAGAAAGAATAAGAAATAAATATAATTTAAAAGGAAGATAATCAGATATCTTCAGACCGTCAAATGGAGAGTTTATAATATATTGGAGGAAGAGCTCAGAAAGTAATATACAGATATATGTACTGAATTATATTTATCGTTAGCAAATATCTGGTGACAGCAAATTAGCATGTAAATTATTTATGAGTTAATACTGATCTATAGCTACAGCCCATATTATATCCGAATTCTATTGAGAATGCATGGCCAGTATATATATGGATAAAGAGCCATCATAGGCCTCATAAGTATGTATATAGAGATAATAGATATTAATAGTTATAAATATAAAATACTAATCCTTCATACATATAATATAGTAAGAGATTATATATGTTAATACAGTAATATATATATATATATATATATATATGGATGTATGTATGTATGTATGTATGTATATGTTTGTTATGTTTTACATATGAATATACATATGTTTAGAAATAATTACTATCTTGTTTCCAAGGAGGAGCTTGTATAAGTCCAAGCAATGGATCTTTGTCCCAAGATAGGGTGGGGGTCAGCATTCCGTAAGCCTTTACGATACAGACTTGGACCTGTAAACTTTGAGGGAATCGATTGATAGTGCTGTCTAGGCAACTTGGATAACGTCAACTCCTTCCGTCTTTAAGCTAGATTTGTAATAAGGTTGGACATGAGTGTTAAAGATAACTTAAATCTAATAAGGTGAATGGCTAATTGTATTAGGGAACATTAATATCCCAACCCCAATCAAGAAATATAAGATAAATTAAGATCCCAATAGGGGACATTAGTCTATGTTATCTAACTAATAAAATAGAAATTATCTAATAACCTAAATGACTAATCATTACATACTTTAATAGTTTTTGTACTAACCAACCCACACAAACCCAAAACCGCATTTTAAAATGTTGTCATACAGGTGAGCCGGGATCTTGAACCCCAAGCGAAACCTAAACACAAACCGGCAACTTAGCATGATATCCCTACAAGCATTTCCCGATCCCTAATCCTAGATGCCTCAAGGCTCTTTTAATTCATCAGGCTTATCCATTCGACCTTCCCTCACCCAAGATGACTACCTCATTTTGAATTCTTGACAACTTAACCAAGAGCACAAGGTACCATCTTCTCCTAACCCCAAAAATTAAAAAGCGTGTGCTTGTTTTCCATCGGCTTCTCACCAACTCACCAAAACCACCCAGAAAGTCCACACAATTTCCAAAAATTATCCAAGTACAACAAAAAGGTACTAGTGGCTATTACTAACATCTTTACATTGTTCAAGGATAATTATTGCACAATTTTGGCATGCGATCTAGGCTACTTCCATGAGAATTTTTTGAATGTGTTTAAGGTTTTATTTGTAGTTGATTCTGTCCCTGCCTGTCCATGGACGCTAAAATTATTGTTTTCACCACCTTTTCATAGATTTGATCCATTCATATGCCATAACCATGGCGAAACCATCGTGTTGGACTTGCCAACCAATGTCCTCATAAAGATGAAAATGATCTAGAAATGCCATAAATGATCTAACAAGCCAATGCTAACACCAAATTTTATTCACGAGTATCCATAACAAATGTTCAATCAAAAATAAGCAAATTCAAAGGTAATGTGACTAGTCAATGCCATATCCTAATTTCATAGGTGGCAAAAAGTGCAAAGAATGATCTTCACACCATCTCCAAGATAAATATCCAATGGATTTCACAAACAGTCTATGGCTCTTCACATGCATATTTGAATTTCTTATGTTCAAAATAGCAAATAGAAAGTAGTTTGTTTTCTTGTACTTCCAATTAAATTTGCAGATCCTAAAGTGGTGATTTCTACATAAAGTGTTTATCACAAAGGCAGCTAGGATATGGCGAATACCTACCACACCACATGACCATGTTCCTTCTCTAGGATTGGCTTTTCTAGCTGCAATCTATATATGTGATTTCTTAATTTATTGTAAATGTTTCTTTTCGTGGTTTTTACTGATTAGAGTGCAGTCATCTAGGGTTTCAATTCTCAGTAGCGTATCTGGCATTAAAGCTTCTCTCTAAGTTGAAAAGAGATAACTATGGTAGCATATGTTTGCAAACATTTGTCTCCTTGTCTGGTCGTTAATATTTTAGAGGGTGTTTAAGGTTTTGAGGTGCAACAAAGCCCTTTCCCTCTAAAATCTCTTCAAACACATTTGTTGGTGCAATTGTAAACTGGTATTTGAAGATGTTGCAACACTTAATCAATAATATATTTGTTATATGTTATTGTCTTTTACCTGCTATAAATGGATATTGAAAATCAAAAAGGGGTTGTTAAGTATAATATTATAATTGTTTATTTGCATCATATCTCTATTAATCTTTGTTATCTTTGCTTGAACTAACTGGATATGGTTCTGTTACCACATTAGGCCATCATTGAAAACCTTGATATTTCACATTCATTCAATTTATTAAAATTATTCACTACTGGTTCCACGAATATGACATAGGTTTACACATGTTGTTCACGATTCAAAGCTACAAACCAGGGAACAATTGTATATGGAAATAACTATGTTTATATGAATCATTTTCAACAATTATGCCAATATGTCCATGATCTATTCAAATAAACAATTTTAAGGGATTATATTATGGTCATTGTTTGTAGACGGATATGTAGACTATTAAATCTACTTTAAAAGAGGTCCACTGCCAGCCATACTTTACTTAGTGACAGAATTAGAAATTGAGTGTGCAAATTTGGGTATAGCCACTCACTATTACTTTTATTGTCCATTTGTTTGAACTAAATACTTGCCAACATATGCCTCAGGAATGCCCTCCTGGGTTTAAGTTAAAGCCCAAAGAGTAGCAGAGTTTACTCACTCTCGTACTTAGCCTTTAACCTTCCTAAAATTGTATATACGCCAATCTTTAACTTCATGACAACAAAATCCTGCTTTATAGATGAAGGAAAGCTCTAGGATTTTGGACCTGCTATTATAGAACCTTACATTTTGGCAGCATCAGGGACTAAAGTTAATCTTGGTTCAAATTTGAATATTCTGCCATGTTGCAGGTGGCAAAAGTTGATATGAGTTATCCGTTTAAATCAAAGTCTCCTCTGCAGAGAGGAGTGACAAATCTGTGGCAATTATAATTTATATAACTCAACAAAGAGCAAGGGTGCATAGAGAAATATGACAGAGAAAGGCAATCTAAACAGCAACAAAGACACGATGGAACTCCAAGAATAGCAGAGGGGCAAAGTTCTACACAGAAAGCCAATGAAACAGGTAATGTCTCATAATGCTATATCTTATAGCACAAAACTGGTTGGCACTTCCAAGTAGATATAATATTTTAAATCAATTAAGAGATCGTAACATATTGAGAATCGCACAAAGGCCTACGTCAGAAATTAGAAGAAATGATGCACTATATAGTTAGACAAAGAAGAACTGATGTAACAGAGATATGGCTATGATTGTTCACTTATGAACAAATTCTAGTGCATCACAATGGGATGAAATGGATCAGAATGTCCCTTTTTCTATAGCTGATACAATCATGCAATCAAAACATGAAAGACGAGAAAGAGAAGTCAATGACAGATCAAACATAGTAGACCAGTTTGAGGAAAGACAAAGGAGATTAAGGCTCAAAAAGCTCTGCGGCAAGCCCAGATTGCACACAATGATCAGAGATTAAACCCGAACCAACTCATCCAGAGTGCGCTGCAGCCTAATAGCATGTAAACCCACAAAATACTACTACTATGCAATATCAGAATGCTCAAAATCAACATGCACGTGGGGAAGGGAATACTTATGTGAATTTGGGGGAGAATATGTAATAAAACCCTAGCCGAATAGCCCAAACGTTTCCTCCAAACAAGCCACTTATTGGATCTAACAGATAAGGTGAGTTGGATTTCTTCTGGATTCCTGGTTATCCGAATCCCATTCCAACTAAGACCAGAGGAAATATATCAAGGTTCCACAGAAATAACACAGTCACAGGTGAGGAGCATCTTAGATACATCATGAATATGGAAATGATGATGAGGACATCATAATGAAGTTGTTTATGCAATTCTTGGAGAGGTCCAAGGGGTTGAGCTTTTTTGGTTAAACATTGGGCTTTCATAGTGAAGACTCAGGTTCAATTTCCCATAGGAACATCTACATGGAATCCTAAGTTGTGGCTCTAGCCTTCCGCAGTAGGAATCTATAATGAAGGAGGTTTCCAAGTATTAGTGGATTTCTAACCAGTGACTCTTGGTCTTTCAAACATGAATTCTAGTGGGTTTGCTTGTAAAGAACTTGTATTGGTTTCATGTTGACGCTTGAATGAGCAAGATATTTGTAATCGGTGTGCAATTTGAAAAAAATCCTTGAAAGGCAAATGTAGAATGTTGGACTCTCCTGATAGAAGTATTGACAGATGAAAGAAATTGTGAGGATTTTCCAATCAACAGTAAGGTGAGAGGGTCGACCCTCAATTTGCCATTCATGAGCTCACCACCATAAAAAGTGGAATAAATGGAAAAGTGGTCAACTTCAACAGCTGATTCATCGTTACAATGAGTAAAATGACCCCAGCACTCAAACCTGATTACTCCATCTGCCTAATGTTGAGCTGCAGTGCACTCAATGCAAAATTGTGTTTTGTATTACAGAAAAGAGTTCACAAACTCTCATAGAAGGTTATGCCATTGTCATCAACATTTAGTGAAACATGGGAGCTTCAGGTAATCAATACAGAGAGCTAATGTTAACCTGGCTTAACCTGAGAAAAGAATGTCTGCTAAACCTTTAACTGCTCATGAGAAATTAGACAAACTAATGGGTGTTGTAAGAGAATTGTCCTACAAAGTTGAGAAATGAGAAGGGACTGCCGCACCCTGCTGCTGAAACTAATCATAACGGACAAAGTTTACACAAAAATGACTTACAGCAAAGAGATAATCTGCATTATCAGTACTCTTTTCTGTCGTTTGGAACCTGCAACCTTCCCCATGACCCAACAAAGCAATTGATTGTTCCAACTGAACATGAAGATGAAAAAAAATCTTATGAAGACCAAAGTCCACAGTACTATGATAAAGATATTGATCACTTAGATGTTTTCAATATCGATTGAGTGAGGAAAGCAGTGAGTATTTTGATATTTTGGTGCTGATAAAATAATCCAGAATGTTAGTGTCATTAGTCCAAAAGAATATGAGTTGGCAATTGATGAATATGAGCATCTATGAACAATGATAAAGTTGAAGCATCAATCCAATGGAAGAGGACAAAAGTATCATCACTAAAACTGCACCACACATACTAAGAATAACTGCCAATTGATGGTTTCAAGCATCTAAGGAAAATGATAAGGCTGAAGTATCAAGCCATTAGAAGATGGCAAAATGATTCTCACTAAAGCTGCACCTGGACATACTCAGAATAGCTACCAATTGAGAGGTGGACAAGTTACCCCAAGAGACAACAATAATGTTGTAGAACAAAGATGGACCAACCTATGCAGCCAAAAAAAGGTATGCTGCAAGGGATAATACTAAGAATGATAGCCCCAAAGACAAAACAATGAGAAAATCTGAAAATAAGATGATCCAATAAAATAGCAATCAAGAAAACGGAGATTCAACCCTAAACACAACAAAAATGAAAAATGCAATGCTTGCAGCTGTGAATGACACTACAAATCTCAGATCTACAGAGTACTTGGGGAATTCCTTGTCAGAAAAATGGTTGATTAGTCTAGAAATGCATGCTAGACTCTTGTGCCTCAAGTAATATAATGTCTCTCACTATCATGAAATATTTAGGGTTGTAGGTGTTTGAGTCCTATGGCAAATATTTTGCCATGGATTCAATTAAGTTATTGTTGTAGTCATTGTCAACAATGAAGTAGTGCACTTGGCCTCATATCCTAAGAGGTCATTCTTAATGGAAATAGTTGTTCGTGACTGCCCACATAAGTAAGGCGTACTGTTATGACGAAAGCGGACCGCTATAAAGGGTGGTAACATCCAAATGGAGTTATCCGACACTACTTTTCAGTTGCAAGATAGGACTATTAAACTATAAAGAGAAAAGAAGGTGCATAATATGGCATAAGACCAATACAGGACAGCTTCTGATATGCACTACATAGATACAAAAACCTGACCACTTCATTGGATATTGTGATGAAGAAAGTGGGTAAGTTTGCATTGTCTCTCTTTGTTTCTAGCCCTAGGCAATGTAATGACAATCTGTGGGCAATATCTTTTGATGGAAACCTGTGCACAAATACTGGGCCAAAAATGGTCTACATTGGCAAAAGGTCAAAACCATTGAAGACAATTGAAGATGTTTCACTAGGCCATATCACAACTACAACCTGAAAGCCTATAGCCAAAACCTATTCCTTTTCAGCAAGATGCCAAGTCCTTTCATCAAAAACAAAGGCCCGTTAATCCTACTCTCACCCTTCAGATAAAACAACAACTGAAGTTAAAATGAAGGGGATCATTCAACCCATTAGGCATTCAAAATGGGCATCAAGCCTTTTCCCAATCAGGAAAAAGAACAGGGAGAATCTACATTAAATTCAGAATTTTGAATGTCGAGCCTTATAAAAAAAATTATTCTCTCCCCAATATCAATCATTTGTTGCATAAGCGACTGGTTCCAAGTTGATTTTCATGATGGACAGTTTCTTAAGGTACAGCCAGGTTGTGGTCAAGGAGTCTGATCAATGTAAATACAAGACAAGTTTTGCAATTCCTGTGTCATATATTTGTATGTGAGAATGGCAATTGGACTCAAGAATGCAGGGTCAGCATTTCAGCATAACCATTTCGAGTTGATCTTACAAGAATGCCTTCAATTCAGGATCTATTTGAATCCCAAAAAGGGTGTATTTGGTGTGAAGAGGGCAAATTGCTGGGTCATATTATATGCAGATACAGAATTAAAATTTATCTCATTCTCATACCCAAAACTGTTATTTTTCTAGGATCGTTTCTGCAAATGTAGTACCATTGCCAATGTTATTGATGCTTTCCAAATGCAGATTTGGATCTCGTATAAATACGAGAAGTGGAAACATGTCTCTTCAAGAGACATGTTCCTCTAGTTAATCATCTTTAGTTAACTATATGTATAACTCACCTTTAAACATATATGTAATATTAATTTATTAACCATATATGTAATATATATATATATATATATATATAATTCTTATCAATAATATAAGACATAAAACAATGTTCATATAAATCATGAATACAAATACTCAATGAAATGAGTATATCACTTCGACTGATGCTATACTTCAACAAAAACAATAAGAAAAGTCCAGTCCTTTTCTCAGCAGATCTATTTCTTGAATCATTTTATGCCGAATTAAAATAAATAACAGCCAAGCACCACTATCAGATACTCTTTAATATGTCTCTAGATAATATAGATAAAAGATTCCAAATTTTGTGGGCCATGTAATGATTGCCTGCTTTCAGCTTCCACACCTATTGTTCTCAGTATTGATATTATTCCGACACTGCAGATAGTTACAAGGTTCTAGCAACAACTTAATCTTAAAATTCCTATGTATATTTCTAAAAGTTGAAACTAGACAAAACCGTGATTATTATTGACCATAATAATTAGACTGACGGATCATCCAATTGACAACATTTTTTTTCATTATATAGACTCGTCTTTTGCCTCACCCCCACAAAAAAGATTTCAAAACAAACAAAAACTGCTTGCAATATTTACAGATGTTCATCTTGAAATGATAATGAACATGAATTTTGATAAACATTTTTCAGAGACTTCACTTAGGCAACAATTTCTTTGATAGGGATTCTGCTTAAACAGGGACAGTAAAATTTTGTGAAGTGGTGGATGACTCACTCTTCAGCCTGCAAGGCCATTCCTGAGTGTGAGAGAATAAGTTGATAACCAAGCTCATGTTGCAGCAGTATATTGTGCATGAATATGCTCAAGTTTCTTTCTATTTTCCTTAGAAGCAAAGTCTTAATAAATGCCTAGACTCAAATCCCTATAAAATTGAACTATAAAATATTTTTTAACAATCCTGAATATACAAGGAATAGCACACATTAAAGCAATAAAAGCACATGAATAATTCCAATTCAAAAAGTTGAAACATGCACATGGAAAAAAAAACAGTTTCATTAATTAATGAGTAGGGTACAACCTGAATTGCTTCAATGTCATTTTGCAGTGACCTGATAGTTTTTGAATTTTCTTCGATAAATTTCTGTTTTTCGGCAATGGTGGTCTCCTTCTTCCTTAACTCGTGATTCTTCTCATCAATTGTCAATTCTGCATCATTACAAATATGACAATAAAGGTAAGACACATAAACAAGAGCAATCTAAGAAGCCCAAGCCCTTCAACAATGAACAAATATAATGTACCGATGGACCAACTGATCTCTGAGACTTTCTAGACACTACAAAAATTCATTTTAATAGACAATACCCACATTGAAAAGTTTATGCAATAAGAGACTTTCTAAACTCAATGATACCACTACTAAAATGAACCTTTCTTTACAATGTTCACGTGTGTGTGGCATCTCAATGTTGTGGTTTGGTTATTCTCTGCTGCACCGAACCAAACAAGTAGTAAATTCCCATTGGAAAGCGTGTTCATATACTGGTAGAGATCTACTTTCCCTTCGAAGCATCTGCGGAGCCATGGCTTACCAATAAGCAAGGGAACTCATTGCGAAAATAGCTAAAGTTGAAGCCCTGCTAGTGTGTCACTATGTTCAATGTTCTACGCAATGAAATCAAATCATGGATGTATGTGAATACTTGTCTCATAATAAATCCTTGATACAAGGGCAGTGTGATGAGTGCGGCAGTATTTGCAAGTTATCTGAACACAACAATCACCTATAACACTGCACTCAGATGATGATTGCAAAATGTCATGAGAAGGAAACCCACTTCAAAAATGCTCGCATTCAGATATTGAGAAATGGAGACCGAATATTCTAACACACAACCATCCTAATCCAGCCTATTTCATGCTCAGTTGCTTGATAAAATGACCATTAGGAGATAGCAACCCTGCGATTGCACCTAATCAAAAGCACGAATACCACACTACAACCAAAAGGGCAGGACAACTCAACTTAACTGGAATCCACTCATCCTAGCACATACTGTTTTCTATAGTTTCATAGTTTAACTCCTAATATCCTGTCACATTTTTCTTTATACTGTTTCTTCACTTATGAGGATTATGATCCCACCCTATCCATGTCATAATAAGAAACCATTAATCGGAATCCAAGTATAAAAATAAACTCCAAATTCAAAAAGAGTTTTTTTATTCTGGATTGAACCTTTCAAAGTTTTGAAATGACTCAAAAGAACAATATAAAAAAGCTATTGGAATTCCATAACCACCACTATCAATTTCTATCAGGTGAAAGAAACCAGCTTGCATAATCATAATTCAGTAAACTTCACACACTACCTATGCCTTGACCTTCTCTAGTGAACTGAACTTCATACGATCTAAAATATATTCTTTCCTGGAAAGATGCAGATGACTGAAATCCAAATTAAGACTTTTCGCAATACGTAAAGCGGTGTAATCTCTGATGCAATGTATATCTTCATCCTGATGATGGACAAAAAGTCAACACATATCTTCATCCTGATGATGGACGAAAAGTCAATAGTTTTAAATTTTAATCAGAGCTCCCTAACAAAGGCCTTTTTCTATTCACATTTAATGCTACGCTTCAATAAATTTAAACTTATACCAGGTTACAGCCCAATTGAGTAAACACAAGATCATGCGATTTGAACGGATTCGCCGTCAAATTGAAACTAAAATGATTAGCCTCTAAAGCAACACACAGAAGGAAAATAATTACTACTAGGATCACAAAAGAACAATCCCTGAATACTTTTGAATTCGACAAAGAAAAGCCAAAAATCAAAATTACCTAAAGAATGTGCCTTGGATTCAAGTTTCTTTGCTTCGTGCTTGAGACTGTCCAATTCCTCCAACAGCGCAGAATTAGGTTTTTCTGCTGCAATTGTTTGAGGCTCTTGAGATTCGAACCCTGCGTCTCCCCTAGCAAGGAGGCCAACATATCCCACGAACACTAACAATAAGAACAACAGATACTTCCCCGTTGCCATTGATCCGTTTCGAGCAATACAACACAGGGAGACGGCGAAAAGAGGACGTGTATACGCCCCCCGATGGATATGTGTATTGATTTTCGAGGGTTTTTGACCTCCGGTGTGTAGGGTTTCCTGATGACCACGTGGAGCTGCGTGCTCATAAGTCGGTCAAATATGAGTTTTTCTGATGAAACTGAAGAAATCTTGTATTTTTGTTTTTTTTTCTTAAACAGATAAATGTTTAATTTGGGAGTGAAGATTTTAAGAGTATTGCCTATAAAGAGGATTTTTGAACGTTGTAAATTGTAATTATCGCTTTTTAAAAAGTCTCTGTTTTGGGGTGTTTTTTAATTCTTTGAGTATGAAGTTGGACGAGTGGGAGATGGAAGGTTAGGGTAGGTGAGAAAATTTCCTCGCTGAATTTATTATTATCATATATACCCAATTCGTGCTTTTAATGTTAATTTCGAATCTGATTTATTAGGTCTTTATTAAAAAATTCATAAATGTTGTAATCTTAGGTGATAAGAGTTATTATTCTTTCATTTATATTTCCTTTTTGTTTTAGAATTCGTATAAATTGAATATTAAATAATTATTTTGAAGTTAGGAATACTTTTAATTAAGTATTGTATGTGTTATATTTTCTTTTTTCTTAGTCAATAAATTATAATCTAAAGTAGTTATGATTACTATTATTTTATTTTGTTTTGGTAATATGTTCCAGGTTAGGTTAATTATTATTAGTTGTGATATTAATTATCATTATTAGTTAAGTTTGAGTAGATTCACATGAGTAGCTCTTGCCTCCTACTACTACGCCTAGCACCACCACAACCACCATTTCTACTACATATCAAAATAAAAATAGTAACTTGTATATTATTTATTAATAGAAAATGACTATTCATCAAAAATAAAAAATAGTGTGATTTTATTTTTATTTTTTTTAGATCTAGGCCATGTAGAGTTTTTAATTTCCTATCAAGGATAACTTTAGTGGCTAATATTTGCCAATTGGTTAATCTCACTCATCAGAACCCCAAATTTGGCTTCTTCTTTTTTGCACTTTTAGGGTGACCATGTCGCCCGCACTTTACAAAAATTGTGTCCCATGCTTAGACCAATCGCCAATAATAATACAGGAGTATTTGTATCATAGTAACGTGAATCGGAATCGTATCGGAATCGGCACGGCTGAATCGAATTGTGAATCGGGGGTGAATCACCGGTGAATCGGCGATGAATCGGCAAATTTGAAAAAACCCTTTAAATGTAAAGATTTTAACAATTTAAGACTTATTTCATGCACCCTTTATTGAATATAACTTAAAAACACTATAACATCATCAAATAGAATCTAACATACATAAACATGAAACATAAAATCCATCACATATGTAACTATGTTATCATTATGTACTAAAATGTAAATTGTATGCTAGCTGAAGTAAATAAAAAGCAAATGATCATAATGATTCAAATCATAGAATCAGTAAGATGAAATCATGAAGATCTATAAGACATCAAATCATAAATGTATGTATAAATCGAAGATGAAGATCCATGAAAGTTTGAAACATATGTCTATAAGTGATTCAGTATCACTATCAATATCTATACAGTGTAAACTAAATATAAAAACAAGGCTCCAGCTCAAGCCTCATCATCCTCATCATCATCCTCTAGCTCTGTTGCAGCCTCAACCTCAGCCTCTGAGTATCCAGTTTGCCTATGAGAAAGGCATGTAAGGTAGGTCCTAGAGGACCGCCGAGCCATGTCCCCTACATGGGCAATGGGCTCATGAATAACGTCGCTAGGGCCTGCGTCTATGCGTGTGCGTGTGCGTCTACCAATGCCTGAACGTGCTCTAGCTGCCTCCTCTACCCTGGCCACAGCCTCAGCCTCTACATCCACCTGGTCAACCCACGCGGGGTCTTTCTCAGTGAAGACTGGGTCCACGGTCTCTGTGATCCACTCTAATTCTGGATCAATCTCCTCTAGAATGATCGGAGAGGAGTCAGCGCCCAAAATCTGTTTGATCCTAAGACGAAGGTTGTAATGAACAAAGACAAGATCATTCAACCTCTGCACTGTCAACCTGTTTCTCCTCTTTGAGTGGATGTGCTCGAACATGGACCAACTGTGCTCACATCCAGAAGCGCTGCTCGACTGACTCAGAATGCAGATGGCAATTTTTTGAAGGTTTGGGGTTGTGGCCCCAAACATTTGCCACCATCTATCTGAAATAAGGAAAAAACAAAAACAATTAGTCTCATTTACATATTACAACTCTAAAATTAATGCATTATATAATCAACTTTAAGTTTAGAATCTAGATTCATGAACATTGAATATATTATTTAATTTTTACCTGGCTGTAGTGTTGTCTAAGCATTTATGGCCATCCTGCCAGAGAAAAGCGGCCCCTCCTTATTGTTGAACTGGTCTAGCTCAACAATCGCAGCAGCGCTATTTTCATCGCTACTCAATCTCTGAATCACTGTGTATAAGCTAGTGAGAACCTCCGCATCCGCCTTGAACTCAGGACGGAAATGAAATGCCGAATTCAGATAGTAAGCTGCTGCGTGGATGGGTTGATGGAGCTGATTCTGCCATCTCCTATCGATCATGTCCCAAATAGGGCCATACCTCTCCTGCACTCCTGCATATTGGGCTCTAATAGCCTCCTTGGCCCTATCCATGCCCTCATAAATGTAGCCCATAGAGGGCTTCTATGGGCTATATTCACGATTCAAAAAAAATCGTGCAAGATGAATCGGGTCACAGAATTGCCGATTCAGGCGATTCTCTTTACTATGATTTGTATTTTAGTGATGACTTCGCCAGTGCAATCTATTTTTTCCATGCAGTAAATTATATATATTCACCTACAATTTCCAATTCTTATCTTAATCGATGTCATATGAGCCAATATTTGGTAAAAAATTAAGTCAAGTTACAAGTTAAGTATGTAGATTCAACATGTGTCTCTATTCCAGAGACTTTTCATGAAACTTCTTATCCTTTCTCACTTTGACCCATGTTAATGTTTGGTAGCTTCAATCGGTTAAACCTATGAGACGTGTGTGTGTGTGTGTGTTTATTTATTTATTTATTTCTATTTTTTATTATTATTTTTTTAATTTATTTATATTTATATGTATATGTATATTAATATATATTTATATGTATATGTATATCAATATATATTTATATGTATATATATACATATATATATGTATATACACACATATGTATGTATGTATATACATACATATGTATGTATATACATATATATATGTATATATATATATACATGTATGCATATATATATATACATGTATGCATATATATATATATATATATATATATATATATACATGTATGCATATATATATATATATATATATATATATATATATATATATATATATATGTATGTATACATATATATATATATATATATATGTATGTATACATATATATATATGTATATACATATATATATGTATGTATATATACATATATATATATATGTATGTATATATACATATATACATATATATGTATATGTGTATATATATATATATATATATACATGTATGCATATATGTGTATATATATATATATATATGTATATATATATATATATATGTATATATGTATACATATATACATATATATATGTATATATATGTAGATATGTATGTATATATGCATACATATATACATACATATATACATACATATATACATATACATACATATATACATACATATACATACATATATACATATATATATATATATATACATACATATATATATGTATATATATGTATATATATATATATATATATATATAATATGAGATATTATATATATTTATTATTTTATTAATTATAATGGATAGACGTGTCTCATGAGGAGACATGTCTCTCCATGTGTCATTTGCATTACATATAAGAGGAGATTGATGCAATTGAAAAGTATATACCAAGATGGCAATGTAACTACATCTACAATCGATCCTAAGAAAACAACATGGTATCAAAGCTAGGTTACACATGTAAGAAGCATTGATAATTATAACAAAGTCACATTGAAAGCATTGAGAATTATAATGCCACGTTGATTGTAGCAGATGTGAGCAAGTCAACATGGAGGAAAATTGCTTTGATTTTGCAAAGATCAGATTGCCCGTTATTAGATCTTAAGGTGGTTGGGCCCTATTAGAGGAAGTTGGGTTCAATTTGGATGGGCTCATGTAGAGATATAAGTATCACATTGTAGAAGATGCTCGCTAGTGGTTTGTGGATGATAGTAGCACGAGGCCATTATGAGTAGAGGAAATGATAGCTTTAATCTTTTAGTCGACAAATCTAATGAAAAGTACTATTTGTAATACAAACAAACAAAGTTATCCAATGGATATATATATATATATATATATAATGCATAGTACCATTGCCAATAAGAGAAGTCTTGGATCTGGTCAGTCGTCTCCTTCTGTTGCCAATAGAAAGGTTGCAGATCTGCATTTTGTTATTAAGGGCTTGAGTTCCAGTGTTGAAGAGCCTACATTAAAGCTCAATAGGTCATGCTACATATTGGAGGGTTGTGTACAGTTTGGGAAGGTAGTGAATGCCTAGTATGGCCACGTGGATGTTTGGAGGAAGCCATGGCTAACTATTTTAAGACTGCAAATTGTTTGAAGTTGGATGACATTTGCTCATAAATTACATAATCACTAGGTTAATATTATTAAAACTATGTGTGGCACCTATAAAGGACAATCAGTAAGAGACAAGGAGAAAGGTAAAGTAAATTTGCTTTACATTGTATTCCCATCGTCGTATACCCATTTTTATTATATATGATATTTTTTATAAATATTAAATTTATAATAATGTGTTAAGGTATTCATAAGATATAGAAATATTCTTTCATAATTATTCTTATTGAATAGTACAATAGTGATCATATATGTGTGTGTGTGTGTGTGTGTGTGTGTGTGTGTGTTATTGATCTATTATTGAATAATTATGACAATTTTATTACTGTAAGAGCTATTTGCCTTGATTTTTTTAAGATGTCTTGCAGGAAGAGGGAGACTTAACACTTCATCAAGGAAACCTTAAAAGAGAGGGAGAAATGTTTTAGTCAAACTTCGGTGATCTCAGACATATTGAGTCAGAGGGAGTAGATCACATTAAGAAGTGATGTAGCATAAGGCAGGAGAATCCCCAAAGGAGATGTCCAAACCCCTAGCAAATAACTACACAGTGGAATACAACAACAATAATGCAAGATCTAATACCCAATCAAAACTCTTTATTCATAGATATAACTGATTACATGCAATATGCACGGCTGTAAGGCCTTTCGGGTTAGGGCCAAATACAAACAACAATTATAAAACCAGTTCTACAAGATCTCACAAGATCCAACTTACAAACTCAATCCTAGCTAGCCCAAATATTCACTAGGTAAGAACACCAAGAAGAATCCACACTGGTACCCTCAGGTCCACCAAGCAATCCTCTGGTTCCTAAGCCGCAACCCTAGCTCTTCAAAATTCACATCCACACTTCATCCCTTTCTCCAACTAGATGATTCCTTCTCCTCTCCTCAAGACTCCACAAAACCCCTTACTTATACCCAACTAAGCCACAAGTCGACCCAGCTAATTACAAACAAAATTAAATCCCTTACATTTAATATAGGTCGATCCACAAGTCGGCTACAACACTAATTAAATACTCATACATAAATTAAATTCCAAAAGTTAACTTATAGACAACTCGGCACCAACATAAACCAAGACCAAGCCGAGTGTTAGCAAAACAAAGTCGAGCACCAGTAAATTCCAAGCATCGTCGAGCTCCAAAGACCATGCCGAGTAACCAAAGACCATGTCGAGCTCCAGATCATGCTAAGCTACCAAAGACCATGCCGAGCTACCAAAGACCATGCCGAGCTACTAGTGTATACCAAACACCACTATCTACCAAGCTCCACAACACTTAACCAAAATCTCTCCAAACATGCAAGATTGCAAGCAAACCCAAGATTCTCCTGCATCAAGAAGGATTCTCCAATGATCAATAAATTGTAAACAGTTAAGAGGATTGTGATTTATGAATATTATTCATAACTATATGGGCCTATCCCCTGTGTACATCATGAGGAAGTGACAACTTCCAAATTATCATCACTTGTATTTGCAGAAGTTATTGAAAGGTGATGATCTTTCAATAACTTAATCTATTATGATGGATATCTTAATGATGTCTCTATAGATCATGATAGATTATACTTTGCATGGTGGATTTTATATGGTACACATTATTAGATTATGAATGTACATACCTTAAAAGCACGTTGAGTGCATGGTGAATAGTATGCAAATTGATGTTCAAGAGGCCATTATTCACAGTACTTGGTGAATATCTTGCAACTTGACATTTAGGAGGCCATTACTCAAAAGCACCTAGTGAATGTCAAATGAGTTGATATTCAAAGTCAAATGAGTTGACCTTCAAATGTCAAATGAGTTGGCATTCAATAAACTGGGAAGTCAAATGAGTTGACATTTCAGAAACAATTTACATTGAGGTAATATGTTGTTCAAATTCGTGTTTATCCTCCCTAGCTAAGAGGGAGTGTTAATGTTTGGTAGCTTGGTAAACATTGAAATAACTCTACAAATGCTTATTATGAAAATCTTAAGATATTATCTGTGATTATTCTTCCTTTAACTTAGTTGCATACACATAAAAGAAATAACATGAACACAATTGATAGCAAGATTTTACATGGAAATCCAATTTGGCAAAAACCACCAATTGCAACTAGTTACTAACTTTCACTCTTCTGAAGTGAGCCCTATTAGGAGCCAACCTTGTTAAAGGATAAAAAACACACTATTAGGTTTGACCATGTTAGAGGATTAAATCACCCTGTTAGAGGTCTTTAGACAATTCAATTGAAATGCCACCTTGTTAGAGGATTTACAAATAGTTGTTAAGCCAACTCTGTTAAGAGATTTAGGTCACTGCTGCAATGGTTAGAGAGTAACAATGAGATGACCTAATTTTTTATGCAACTGAATTGCTGATTATAGATTTCAATTGTGGCTTGTATACTTTATCCTTCCTAATCTAATGTATCTTTGCATCTCAACAAGGATATTCTTCTTATCCTTCTAATTCGCTTCCTCTTAGCATCATCAAATCTTCAATGTGTTCCATACTCTTTCAATCCTCAACTTGATCTTATATTTATATCTTATGTATTGTCAAGTCGGCTTGAATACAACTTAGAATAATTAATATTCATCTCCTCAATTGGCTAGAACCAACAAACAAAACAATTGAACTCAATATGCCAAAACAAGAAAATCCTTCGTTATCCGACCCTACTCAGTAGATACTGACTCAAAGCAATTTTCATGTGTTAACCAAGTGAACTCGGTTGACAATGCATATTCACAAAGTTCCTTTGGTAACCGAGTTCACTTGGTTAACACTAGTTCTATCCAACATTTCCTTCATTAACCGAGTGAGCTTGGTTAACACTTAAATTCTGTAAACTATCTTTTGTTGCCCAAGTGAACTCGATAGATACTATCTTTTGAGCTAAGAAAACTCTAGAATACTCGACAAACAGAGGAAACTATCTTCAATGCCTGAGTGAGCTTGGCATACACTGATTGGCAATGATATGACATTTTTGTAACATCAAAGACAATACACAATTAATTAATTATTACCAACAATCTCCCTCTTTGGCATTGATGGCAACACAACATGTCATAATGCAATGAAATTTTTGGAGCAAGAATAAAGTAAGGAACATATCCTTAGTTTCATTCTAATTCTCATCCATGAGAACTCCCTCTATCAGTGAGAACTCCTTCTACTTTTAGTTTCTCCCTTTGTCAGCAAAACTGTCTTCAACATCTTCTTTTGATAGCAAACACTATTTTTGATATTAGACCAAGTTCATTCTCGCTCTTTGACATCTCTATGATTGAACTTTCCCTTTTAAGAATTTTTTTGTAATATGATAGTAAACTTCTCCATCTTTGACATCTCATGCCAAAGACAATATTCAGTGAATGTCACTGTACCTCATTTATTGATTCATTTGTAATGTGCCCTTGTCAATACTACATCAACTGATTGATCTTTGATATGCTCTAGTTGATGCATCACTAAACTTCATTTAATGAGCTTCAAATAGGGGAATGACCCCTAACTTACCTCTTAGATACAAAAATGTATCCTTAGGTAATGGTTTAGTGAATATATCTGCAATTTGTTCTTTAGTATTCACATAGTCTAATCTTACCTCTTTATTTTGTACCAATTCTCTCAAAAAATGATATTTTATATAGCAATGTGTTTTGTTTTGGTATGCATCACAAGATTCTTTGATATGTTAAATGCACTGGTATTATCATAGAAGATAACCACTAGATCCTTGATTTCTATCTTCATACATACCAATAGTTGCTTGAACTAAACAATATTTGAACAGTTAACTGCTTCTACCACATATTCTGCCTCTATTATGGACCGAGAAATACAATTTTGTTACTTGCTTGTCCAAGACACTAGTCTTTTACCAAGAAAGAATGCTCCACCACTGGTGCTCTTTCTGTCATCAACACTTCCTACCCAATCAACATCTGTGAATGCTTTCAAATCCAAATTGCCTCCTTTTTTGTACCATAATACATAGTCTTTAGTACCTTTCAGATATCTCATGATTCTCTTGATTACCATCGTGTGATTTTCTTTGGGATTTGCTGAGAATCTTGCTACCATACCAACTGCTAATGCAATATCAGGCCTTTTCTGCACTCCATACTACAATTTTCTAATCATTGATTTGTATGTAGTTTGATCTACCTCCTTGGAATCATCATTTTGGAAAGCTTATCCAGTAGACATAGGAGTTCCAACTAGTCTTGAATCTTCTATTCCAAAATTCTTTAGTATCTCCTTGATATATTTAGATTAAGTAATGTAGATACCATCTTTCTTCTGTTGGATCTACAATCTAACAAAGAATTTTATCTATCCAAACATAGACATTTCAAATTCTTATACTCATTTCTTCTGAGAATTCTTTGCAAAAGTCATAATTTTTGGTAATTGAAGTGTCATCCACAAATATTTATGCCAACACAATCTTTTTCTATGGTCCTTCTTTGATGTACAAACTGTTGTTATCATTTGTTCTTTGAAAACCAATCTTATCAAGTAGTTATGAAGTCTTTCATACCAAGCTCTAGGAGCTTTCTTGAGACCATACAATGCTTTGTGTAATTTTCAAACCATATCTCTATTGCTAGGATCTACAAAGCCTTTAGGTTGTTCTATGTAGACTTCTTCATCAAGAATTCCATTCAAGAATGTAGATTTTACATCTATTTGATAAACTTTAAATTCTCTGTGAGCTACATATGTCAGTAAAGTTCTAACACCTTCTAATCTTGCAACAGGAGCAAAAATTTCTCCATAATCAATACCTTCTTCTTGAGAATAACCTTTACATACTAACCTTGCTTTGTTTTTGGAAACTTCTCCATCTTCATTTAGCTTATTTCTGAATACCCATTTTTCGCCAATTATATTTTTATCCTTGGGTCTAGGAACAAGAGTCCAAGTTTTATTCTTCTCTATCTGTTATATTTCTTTATTCATAGTTTCAATCCAAATTTCTTGATCCAAAGAATATTTAACATTTCTAGGTTCAAATATAGCAAGCAAACATGCACCTTTCAATTTTTTTCTTGTCATTATTCCATCTGACTTGTCTCCAATGATCTGGTCAGGTGTATGATGCTTTCTGACATATCTTGCTAACACAGGTTCTTTGGATTTGGAGTTTGTTCCATTGACTTCTTCATCATCTTTAACCTTGGGTCCCACAATTTGTGACTCGGATCCATCAGACTCAATTTGCTCTTGCAATAGCTTAGTAGCTTCTCACTGTGACTCAGGTCCTTTAGACTGTGACTCAAGTTGCACTGGTTGCAACTTCGTAGCTTTTAGAGATTTTGGGGACTTGGGAGGTGAAGCTTTCTGACTTCCAGATAGTGTTGGCAATGTATCAGGTTCATAATACACAAACCTTCTATAGTCCTCAGGTTCTTTGTTGCTTTCCTCTTCACTCTTTTCTACAAACTCATCAATTCTCACATGTGCGCTTTCTATGATTTTATGAGTAGACAAATTTAAACATTTGTATGCTTTACTTTTGCAGGAGTATCCTAGGAATATGCCTTCATCACCTTTGACATCAAATTTGACATCAAATTTCCCTTTCCTAGATTCTTTCAAATATAACATTTGCTACCAAATACTTTCAAGTAACTTACATTAAGTTTGTAGCCATACCATAGTACATAAGGAGTTTGATTTAATTTTTTCTTCAACTATACTCTATTCAAGGTATGCACTGCAGTATTGATTGCTTCCTTCTAGTATTTGATTGCAACATTTATTATTATTAATGTTCTTGCACAATCCATGATGGATCTATTCCTTCTTTCAAATATACCATTTTGTTGTAGTGTACCAGGGGCTAATACTTGTCTCTTAATTCCTTTTTCAATGTAGAATTCATTGAACTCATTGGAAATGAATTCACCACTTTTGTATGGTCTCAAACATTTTAGTTTCTTTCCAATTTCTTTCTCTACTCTTACCAGATACCACTTAAATTTTTGAAATGCTTCAGACTTTTCTTTTAGATACATTACAGTCTTCATTCTAGAACAATCATCAACAAAAAGAATGAAAAAATTACCTCCACTATAACTCTCTATTCCAATAGGTCCACATAAGTTTGTATAAACAAGCTCTAAGACTTCTTCAAAATGATAGTTCTTGCTTTTGAAACTAGTTTTACCCATCTTACGAATCTAACAATTTTTGCATAGACCCATATTAGGTTTCCTCAAGTTAGGAATACATCTTACTCTTATGTTTTTGCTTATGTTGACCAGATTGTCAAAGTTCACATGACATAATCTTTTGTGCCATAACTAGCTTTCTTCTACTTGAGCAATAAAACATGAACTTTCATTGAGATCTAGGTAGAATAGATTACCTTTTATTTGTTTGCCAGACCCGACTAGATTTCCTTTTCCATCTAGCAGTTTGGCCTTCTCATTCATGAACTCTACCTTGAATCCAATGTTATTTAACTATGCCACACTTAGTAGATTATGCTTTAGTCCTTCAACCCAATAAGCATTGCCACATCTAAGCTCATTGGTTAATGAGATGCAACCTTTTACCTTTATGCAACAAGGTTCATTGTTTCCAAATCTCACACTACCACCATCATAATGTTCCATGTGTTCAAATTTTGTTTTATCACTAGTCATATGATGTGAGCAGCCACTATCTATAATACATGTATCATTTTTGCTAACATGAGAGATAAGTGTCATTTTATCTCCTTCATCATCAGATTCATCTTTTACAACAATATATACCATTTCATCTTCACTTTTATCAGAATCTTTAGCCATAAAACAAGATTTCTTACCTTTGTCCTTGTAGTCCTTTTAGTTCTTGAATTCCTTCTTGCCTTTGAACTTATTGCTTTTATTTTCATCTTTGTCTTCTTTGTTTGGGCACCTTACAACAATGTGCCCAATTTCCTCATAAGAAAAATAGATTAAAGGAATCTTACCTTTGTAGTTTCCTCTACCTTTGGAATATTTCTTTGCAAGTAGGGCTTCAACAACTTCAAGTTCACTGTCTGAACTTTCTTCCTCTTCTTCACTCTCTAATTGATTGGCTTTTGATTTCTTACCCCTTTTCTTGAGTGAAAGCTTGGCTTCAAATGCAAACTCAATACCTTTGGAACTAGGGACATAGTTATCATAGTTATTCAATTCAAAAGTTGTCAATCTTCCAACTAGAGCATCAAAAGTTATTTTTCTATTTGGATCACATCTCATCTCTTGAATAGCAAACACTCTAATTACATAGATAGGAAGAAGGGTTCTGAGTACCTTGCTTACAACTATTTTGTCATCAATGTCTCCTCCAGATGCTTTGATTGCACTCACACTTGATTTAATTTGCTTAACATATTTTGCAATGTTTTTATCTTCTCTCATCTTCATTTGATCAAATTGCCCTTTGAGACTTTCAGCTTTAGCTCTTCTTACACTATCATCTCCTCCATAGATTGCTTTCAGTTTGATCCACATATCATATGTTGTAGTGCAACTTTTGACTTCATCAAATTCAACATAATTAAGAGTAAATGCAATATCAATCATCATGATGTTATGATTTTTCTTTTTAGCAATTTCTTCAACTGATAATTTTCTAGTAGGAGTCTTGTATTCACTATCAAGATATTTGCATCCTGAATCACTGATGGTTGCCAAAGTCCTTGCCATGCTACAAAGTTTCCTCTATTCAACTTTGGAATCTCTCCTTTGTAAGACATCCTGGTATTTAGCTTAGGTCCTTGAAACCTTCTCTGCAAGCACCAAAAGCTCTGATACCAATTGTTGGAAATATAAGAGGAGTAACTAAGAGGGGAGGGGTGAATCAATTACCACAATAAGAAATTCCAGATCTGTTAGATGTCAATACAAATCAAAACTCTGTGTAAATTGAACTCTGTTGTAACTCACCAAAAACACAGGCACTTGGTTTACACTAACAAATGTTGTAACTCAATAAACACTTAAATAACTCGGCAAATGCTTATCATGAAAATCTTAAGATATTATATGTGATTAATCTTACTTTAACTTAGTTGCATACACATAAAAGAAATAACATGAACACAATTGACACCAAGATTTAACATGGAAACCTAATTTGGAAAAAACCACCAGTTGCAACTAGTTATTGATTTTTACTCTGTTAGGAGCCAACCTTATTAAAGGTTTAAAAACACACTATTAGGTGTGACCCTGCTAGAGGATTTAATCACCCTATTAGGAGTGGCCTTGATAGAGATCTTTAGACAATTCAATAGAAATGCCACCTTGTTAGAGGATTTACAAATAGTTGTTAAGCCAACTCTGTTAAGAGACTTAGATCACTGCTACAGTGGTTAGAGAGTAACAATGAGATGACTTGATTTTTTATGCAACTAAATTGCTGATTATAGATCTCAATTTTGGCTTGTATACTTGATCCTTCCTAACCAAATGTATCTTTGTATCTCAACAAGAATATTCTGCTTATCCTTCTAATTCACTTCCTCTAGGCATAATCAAATATTCAATATGTTCCACAATCTTTCAATCCTCAACTTGACCTTATATTTATATCTTACACATTGTCAAGTCAGCTTGAATATAACTTAGAATAATTAATATTCATCTCCTCAGTCAGCTAGAACCAACAAACAAAATAATTAAACTCAATATGCTAAAATAAGAAAATCCTTCATTAGCCAACCCTGCTCGGTAGATACTAACTCAAAGTGATTTTCTTGTGTTAACCAAGTGAACTCAGTTGACACTGCATATTCACAAAGTTCCTTTGGTAACTGAGTGAGCTCAATTAACATTGGTTCCATCCAACATTTCCTTCATTAACCGAGTGAGCTCAATTAACACTGGTTCCATCCAACATTTCCTTCATTAACCGAGTGAGCTTAGTTAACACTCAACTTCTATAAACTATCCTTTGTCGCCCAAGTGAACTCGGTAGAGACTATCTTCTGAACTAGGCAAACTTTGGAATGCTTGGAAGACACATGAAACTATCTTCAATGCTTGAGTGAGCTTGGCATACACTGAGTGGCAATGATATGACATTTTGTGTAACATCAAAGACAATACACAATTAATTAATTGTTACCAACAATGTTTTTACTTTTGGAACTTCCTTTAAAACTTGGCATCCTTTTAAAATTTTGGCCCAAAATAGGATTCAGGCCATTGATTTAGGATCCTCCAATGATTATAAACAATAGGGATGTTGCCTCCATACCACCATTCAATAATTTGGAGGGAAACTATAATGAATTGAGTGGGATAAATTTAACCTTCAAGTTTGATGATAATAATAATAATAATAAATCATGGTTTCTAGGTATGTATACTTTTGCCCATGATTTTCATCAATAATGAAAGACTCGCCAAGATTTTTTAGAATTTTCATACAATTGAAAAAAATTGCAAAAAAAATTTAAAATTTTCCTACTCAAAAAAATTAATTCGCCAATAGAAATTAATTGTTCTCCCCTGAACTAATGTTTGATTCGCCAAAAAAAATTATACATTTTTCCAAAGGGGGGTTTCTTAAAGTTATTCCTATTTCCTATACTTTTCTACTATTCCAAATTATAAATCTTTAAAACCTTGGTTAAGCTTTGACTCGATTATATATATATATATATATATATATATATATATATATATATATATATATATATATATATATATATATATATATATATATATATATATGTAATCCATTTCCTTTCCCAATTCTCTACCTCCTCTTTAGCCTAAATTATGAGCGCACACATCCACTTCACATTATGGAAGGGTTCAAGGTTTATTACCTTCTAGTGGAACAAGTAGTCCTTTGTTGTTTTGTTTGGTGATGCAAGAGTGTAATGGTTCTGAATCTAGAAAGGAAAAAAATGTATTCCACCATAACCATAGATTTTAGAAATCTTAGTATGTCTTATTGATAAAGAATTCTAGCCCCTCTAGTCATCATGACCACCTCTTCAAGATCTTTTAGGAAATCCTTCTTCACCAAGTCTTGTACAAGAGCTAGCATTGTTACCTTCATTTATGTTAGGTCCAACAACAACACAAATGAATCTCAAGGGTACATCTATACTAACTTAGCATCATTATTCTACAATCAAGAAGTCCTCCCTAAGCACCATCTTTATTATTACTAGAATCAAACTATTTGGTGACAACAACACAAACTATAGTTGCTAAACTATTATGCTTCCCAAAAAGGCCATATGAATTGAGGGCTTACCAATGTAATTGTTGAATTTGTCTTTGCTTCTTCCTTAAGCTTTCATTAGAGATGTTATTTGTTGTTTATTAACTATCTTGGTAGTTAAGAATCACTTTTTACCCATCTCCCACAACCTAGGTGCTAGCCAAGTTGATGCAGTGCAAGGTAGAAGAATCCCCAAAGGAGATGTCCTAGCCCCCAAAAAATAACCACATAGTAGAAACACAACACAATATATAAGATATGATACCAAACGCAACTCTTCATTCTTAAAACACTTGATTACATGCAATATGTTAGGTTGTAAGGCCTTCCTGGTTATGGCCAAATACAAAGCAAGTAATAGTTCTGCAAGGTCCAACCCAAACCCTATCTAGTCTAGATCTATAGCACTACAACACTCTGGTAGAAAACTCTAAGGAAGATCTAAACTTGTGCTCACAAGCCACCAAGAAATCTCCTTGTTTCCCAAGCTACAACTACTACCTCTTCTCAAACTTCACTCCTCTTCCACATCTTCTTCTCGAAGTTGGATGATTGTGACTTAAGAATCAACAAGTCCCCTTTCTTGTATCTAACTAAGCCATAAGTTAGCCTAACAAGTTACTAATTAAATAAACTCTTACATTAAATACATGTTGAGCTACAAGTTGGCCTACAACAGATATTAAATACCAAATGTCTTAGAAGGCTTACAATATTCATTAAATACACCTAGGAAAAATAGCCAAGACCCTAAATAGGTCCACACAAAGTCCCACAATTGATCCATGTCACAATCTTAATCCTCACGCAATAAATGCACCAAGTCAGCCAAGCAAATCCACAAGAACTCCATCCTGCAAGCCACATTATTGAGCATGAGCAACCAACAACCAAGCATTGTTGAGCTCTTGCAAATGTTGTTGAGCAACTTAATACATGTTGAGCAACAATATATGTCAAGCTTCTTTAGCGACTGAGCACCTCGTCCAACACTACACCCAGTAATGACCGAGCACCACTCCTTTGGTGAGTGAGTCTCCAACTCCAAAGCAAAAATCCCTCCAACATGTAGGATTAGTACCTACCCTAGGATGCTCCTGCATCAAACACCCCATGTGCAAAAAGATGTTCTTAGTAGCTGGAAGAACATTTGTGGGATTCAACACATAAATCCCAAACTAGTTCTTCACATACATGTCCTCCAAGTTTTCAACTTGCACACTCTTTCCCTTGTTCCACTTCTGCTTCATGACATCTTTCTTTGGCATTCCACAAGTTGTCTTTCCATGTTGATCTCTAACCCTCTCAAAATCCTTCAACTCAACTCGACTGCCAATAATCAGGTTCCTTCTACCAAATTCTTCATTCTACAAAGGAATCAAGGAATGTTTCCTTGAACCTTTCTCAATAGTAATCACATTCTTGACACAATCATACATAACCCTGCAATCATACTACCAAGGTCTACCAAGCAATTATTAGATTGTGGTGACTGATCAGGAAAGTACTGTACATACTTCATAAATAGTAGCTGACATATTATGGCCGACATGTTATAACCCTAAATCGGTTTAATACTTGTATAAAAGGGCTTAGGGTTGGGCATTTTTCATTATGTTGTGATGCGAAATTGGTTCTTGCGACGGTATTGAGCTGTAAGGGATTACGGATTGTAATCAGGTTGTAATCACTGGATTGTAATAAGATCAGACTTGTTGTTTGGTGGATGTAGCCCAGGGATTGGGTGAACCACGTTAAATCTTGGTGCCTTGTGTTCATTTTTGTGTGTTCTATTATTTTCTGTTATTGGTTATATTTGCATGTAGTTTTTATTTCTGTCCGTGGTTTATCCTAACAGCAATATGTGACAACTATTCATGTCCACAATATCACACAACACTTGATCCTTTTATTGTCCAATATGAAAATCAACAAGACACTTCTCCCTTACTTCCAAATCATGGTCAAACCAATCCTATAAGGAAAAGGATGTCTCATTCTCTTCAAATCAAGTTTTTGAACCATCTCCTCAGCAATAAGGTTATCCACACTACCGCCATCCACAATCACATTATAGATTTTACCATCAGACTTACAATAGGTCTTGAACAAATTACTCCTTTGACAAGGTTCTAGTGCCTTCTTACCAAATAGTACTCATTGAGCTAGCAAGTTCTCTCCTTCCTCAAGTTCATTAACATGAACTTCAACTTCATTGACCATAACAATTCTCCTATCACTATCCTTTAATGAACACTCATAAGCTCTATGTCCTTCTTCACCATAACAAAAATAATACCTTCAAAGGCAACCTTACTTGTCTACCTCCTTAGTTCAACAAGTTTTGTTTCATCTTCTGCACTCTATTTATCCTTTGTTGGGTGATCTTGCTTCTCTTTCCCTCAAGAACTTCCTTGATTTCTCCTCTTTAACTTATCTTCTACCTTCATAGGATACTGATAAGCATCCTTAATCAAATCAATCTTTAGCATACCAACCTCGTACTAAATATTGAATCTCAAACCATTAATGTATAGAGCTACCTTCTCCTTAGACAATTCTCTATGTCCAGACCGAATAGTTAGCTTCTAGAACTCCTCTGTATAGTCCTTCATAGACATATCCTTCTGCTTCAAATTTTGCAACCTCTTAAATAACTCAAGTTCATAATCAGCAGGAATGAACTTAGCCTTCAATTTTGTCACCATCAATCTCCAACGAGTGATCTTCATTTCACCTTCCTCTTCTCTATCTCTATGTAATTCTTTCCACCAAAGAGCAACATGCCCTTTCATCTTAGTCTATGGCAACCTCACTCTGAGCAGATCTCCAATATCCTCTAACTCAAAGTAGTCTTCTAATTCACAAATCCAATCAATGAGGTCTTCAGGATTCAAAGTGTTTGAGAAATTAGAAACCTTCATTTTATGCTTCAACCTCAACTGAGATCCTGATCTAGAAAATTGACCAGCCCTATCTCCCATAGGTCTCTCCACATGATTAGGTTTGTCCTCACCACTTGATCCAACAATCTTGAAGTCTTCAACAACTTCCTCATAGCTGTCTTCAGTATCCACATGCTGAGGTACACTAGCAATAACCCTCATGATCTCATTTTTCATTGACTCCATCTTAGATTTGAAATCTATTTTAGCCTTATTTGAGATCCTTACTTCCATAACATCATAGAGATCTTCAATCATCCTAGGGTCCAATCTTCTTGGAGGCATCTTCCAAAATCTTTGCAAACCCTCTGAATAAATCTAGAGGATCAACTAGATCCTTACTCTAATGATCTTCACCCCATGTCCTGGTGCAAACTGCCTCAACTTCGACGATCTGTCAACACACTCAAGAAAACCTTCACTCTGATACCATATGATGCAGTGCAAGATAGGAGAATCCCCAAAGGAGATGTCCTATTCCCCAAAAAATAACCACATAGCAAAAGCACAACACAAGATATAAGATCTAATACCAAACACAACTCTTTATTCATAAAATAACTTATTACCTGCAATGTGTTGGGTTGTAAGGCATTCTTGGTTATGGTCAAATACAAAGAAAGTAATAATTTTGCAAGATCCCTCAAGATCCAACCCAAAACCTAGCTAGTCCACATCTCTAGCACCACAACACTCTAGTAGAAACCTCCAAGCAAGATCTAAACTTGTGCTCGCAAGCCACCAAACAATCTCCTTGTTTCACAAGCCGCAGCTACTAGCTCTTTGCAAACTTCACTCCTCTTCCACATCTTCTTCTTCAAGCTAGATGATTATTATTTAAGACTCCAAAAGGCCCCTTACTTATACCCAACTAAGCCACAAGTCAGCCTAGCAAGCTACAAACTAAATACACCCTTACACTAAATACATGTTGAGCCACAAGTCACCCTATAATATATATTAAATACCAAATGCCTTAGAAGGCTTACATCATTCATTAAATACACCTAGGACAAATAACCAAGACCCCAAATAGGTCCACACAAACTCCCATGATCAATCCATGTCACAATCTCAATCCTCATGCAATAAATGCACCAAGTCAGCAAATCAAATCCACAAGAACTCCATCCCGCAAGCCACATTGTCGAGCATCAACAACCACCAGCTAAGCACTATCAAGCTCCTACAAGAATTGTTAGGAATAAGGTGTCTCAACCTTGGATAATTCCTATTCTTATTATTTGTTTTGTAAAATGTATTTCTTGCAAGTAATGTTGATGTGTCAGCATCTTGAATTGTGTATAAGGAGATCATCGCTAAAATGGTTATGACAGATTAGAGCTATGTCAGGAAGATTCAATGACAGGTGAAGACATGTGGCAACTAATAAATTTGAGTACTGGACACTCTACCTCAATAGTGGGGTTCGGGGCATCGGCTCGAAATTTTTTTGGGGTTCCTATTTTCTCGGAGAATGGTAAAACCCTAATACAGTTACCTTTGGGAGTAGCCCAAAAAGTGAAGCACATGTTATAAGCATTTTTAGGGTTGCGAAGAGGTTAGATGCGAGAAAGTGTATTGTTGGTACTGTGAGTTGCTACTGGAGTCTTCTGATTGTCGCTGTTGAACTTGTATTGCAAGTGTATTGTAACCTTGTGTTGAAGATAATACATTGTGCAAGTTCTGGAGGGGTGGGGTTGTTTTATTGAAAGGTTTTTCCCCATCGGCAAATCTTTGTGTTATGTGTTTCTTTCTCTATCTATTTTCTTTATGCTTGGTTGGCTGGAATATTGTTGTTTACATGATATTGAATCTGTAAGTGTAAAATATTTTAATAGGATTCACACCATACTTCTCTTAAGAGATTAGCGTAGGAAGTTGTTTCCGCACCTGAGTTTCCTTACAAGAATTATTGAACAACATAGTATATGTTGAGTAATAGTGTATGTCGAGAAATAGTATATGCTCAGCTCCTTCAGCGACCGAGCACCTTGGGAAACACTACACCCAATAACGACTGAGCACCACTCCTTTGGTGACCGAATACCAAACTCCAAAGCTAAAATCCCTCCAACATGCAAGATTACTAACTACCCTAGGATGCTCCTACATTACAAGTGTACCTTCACAAGTGTACTTAAAGTGATTACAATACCAATATGCCTACTCAAAACATTATTATCATAGTGATTTAATATACGTAGGTTTGCATGTATACACAATTAAAGATTTATAGAATTCTCAAAATTATTGTGAAATATACAAGTTCAATATAATAATATCCCTTTTCAGATAAATGGTCAAATATGAGATCCCCTAATACCTTTGATTAAAAGTTGCAAAAATTCTTTGAAACAAAATAATTTAGTAATAGTTAACACTACAATTATAGCTAGCAGGCGACAACCTCCACTTGCAAATAAATTTACAATTTGGAAATAATGTACAAAATTGCAATGAAAAAAATATAACATTTAAAAAAAAATATCTCTAAATATTCATCCATATGATATATTTGAAGTAAATAAGATGATTTATTAAGAACACATTACAAAATGCAATAATTTCTAGCAAAAATTTTCAAACTTTAGACCAATAATATTGATGGCAAAAAAACAAAAAATACACATAAAAGTAACAAACCTACTATGTGCATAAAATGCGTCACACTTATATGGACCCTTATACTTGAGAATACTCATGAGGAAGAGCATCTCGAGAGGCAATATATAGCTTCCTATCTATGATGTGCAAGATCTATGAGATTGCGACTCTCAAATGAACCTAGTAAGTAACCCTTGCAAGGTGCACCATAGAATGGAATATTCAAAGAGTAGAGGTAAAAATGCCAATATCCAAGAATCAAGTAGTATGAAATCCAATGCAAACTAAACTAGATAAAGTGCAAGATCTAAGCCAATAAAGAGCTACAAGATCCCCTAATTAAGCCATACAAGCTTAACTATTGCATAAAAGAAAATCTAAACTAAGAATGCAAGTAAGAAAATGCAAGTGCAAGATGAGTGCTCCAAGTGCTCCAAAAGCTCTAAGAAAATCTATAGTATAATAATAGCATGAGAGTGTAAGATGAGAGAGTTTGGAGGGAGCCTCATTTTAAAGAGAAATGGACAATAGAGATTAAGAGGCAAAATCAAGGGTGGAGAATGAGTCTTGAGTGATCCATGCACACAAGAATCTCACCTAAGAAAGGTCAATAGCAGAGTTTAAGAGGTAAAAGATGTGTGGAGGAGAATAAAGATTCCACCCACATGGAAAGTTTGCACCTCATGTGAGAGAAAAATGTTTTTCCTTTTATTTCTTAAAATGAGAATAATGATTTTTATGTGCACACTTAGAATAAGTGGGATTTTGGAGACTTTATTTAATTAAAGGGAGCAGGTTCTTTCAATTAAATTAAAAAAATTAGGAAGGTGGTCAAACCACAAGTTATAATTGAATAAATAGTAAACAAAGGATTTGATCAAAGATAAGTAATAGATAAGTTATGCAAAATTCCTAGAAGGGGGACTCATAATTTAGATGACCATTTTTAGGTGATTATATTTGCTCCTCTTTGATTGATGTGTGATCAATTTGAGAACACATTAAGTCAAAGAATGCATATGTCAAGCTGGTAGATAGATTTGACTTTTAATCTGATCGAATGAAGCATGAAGAGATAGATGATCCTAAATGCCACAATCAATAAGTAGTGTAACTGAACATTAGGGCATAAATAGATACGAAAATATCAACACTCGAGATTAACACTATTATGTCAAGATAAGTAGCCAAAAACAACTAGATACATCAAGTTAAGACAAATTAGAACTTGAGATGAGTATGGACGAGCCCAAAGTAGATAGATGTAGATAGATAGTTGAGAGTATTCCTGCCCCCTCAAGATTGAAATTGAAATGAAGTAGAGGAGATGAGGAATAAGATAGATATGATCAAATTGAGATACGATAAATTCCATGATGATAGATAAGCAATTAGGAGCAAAAAAATAAAGTTTAACCACCAAGCATTGATAATATGCCCCAATTTGACTAAGGTTGACTAGAAAGATAAATCATAAGAATTAGGTGAAAACAAGAAGAAAGTGAAATGAAACGAATGAGAAGAGAAGTGAAGATAGTAGAAATGATGAATGCCTCAGAAGAAATGAAATATTAAGCCTCAAAAGGTCAGTAAACTACATAAGAGAAAGTAGATTTTTAAAACAATATTTTGACCTTTAAGATGAACCCAAATTTTAATTTCAATCTTGAAAATGGATCCACAACGTGAAACTCATGTAAGGTTGCATTAATTTGCAAAAATCTAAAGTGATAAAAAATTAGGTCAAGAATATGTGAGAAGGGTATATAAGGGGCCCAAAGGGATAGCTTAGGTAGGATGATAAGATTAGCCCCTTATGATGACAAGAAAAGAAGAGAGGGATGAGATGGTAAGATCAAATGAAGATGAAGATATGGTCAAGAAGAATAAAGAGGATGAACATAGTTGAATGACACATTCATAAAAAATAAACTCTCAACACTTAAATGAAAGCTAAGATAGAGTGACCCTAGAATGGAAGCTAGTATGTAAAGTGCAATTACAAGGGTTATAAAAATAAGTCCTAGTTTTTATCATTAAGCATTATTAGGGACATCGAAAGATCATATGCATTTTTAATTATGGAAAACAGGCTTAAAAAGGGCCTTGACCTTAACATAACAAAGTATAGTCAACAAAAGTACGCTTAAGGCCTCGAACAGAGCCAGAAAGTAAAAAGAAAGTACATCTCCCTAAACAAAGTAAAAATAAAAAATAAAGCCAAGGAGAGACACCAAAAAACTAGGACTACCCAAAAAAAACCTAGGCACTCAGGAGATATCTCTCAGCATCTCTGTTGCGCATATCTCTAGCTCTAACAGCTTACCAACTGCTTCCCTCATCTTAGATAGATCCTTGTCTAGGGCCAAGGTGTCCTTTTTTCTAGTGCTAAATCTTGTCTACTTCCTTGAGCTTTCATCCAAGGTCTTGTCTTTTATGCTGTGGGTGCCAAGGTCCTCCTCCTTATTGATGCTTTGGTTGTCTGTATAGTTTATGAACCTCTTGATGTTCTCATTACTATTAAGGATATTAGAGCTTTGTGTAACTATACTCTACATTGACCTTTCCATTGCATGGACCCTATTTTTGACTTCGTCCACTCTGTTGTCCATGCTCTATTTGTCCTCCGTAACCCTGTTCTTTAAGCTATAGGTCTCCCTTTCTAGAGTGCTCACCCTATGTTTCAGCTCAAGAATTTTGTGGAAGAGCCACTTGGTGGTATGGAAGATATCCACTGCACTATTTTTCACATTGTTGAGGACATCCATATTGGGGTGCTCCTTAGCGGTGTCATTGAAGATCACCAGAGCATGATCAATCAACTCCTCCATCTGGATTCTACCCTCATCATTTTCTTTGACCTGTGTTTTGATTAACTCCCATTTGATGCCCATATTAGCTGAAACTGAGTCAAAGTTCCACCACACCACCTTCCTATCCTTCCTTGTGACTGAACATCTGTAAGTGCTAGTGCCAAATTCCTTGAAGCCTTGTTTGGGTCCCTCCCTTTTACTTTGATTGGGATCCCCTTCTGCCTCCTCGATCTCCTCCCCCTATTTTTCCTCCTTGTCATCTGGGATTTTCCTTTTTTCGGCTCCCAGAAGTCATGACCTCCTCCTCTTTGCTTGTCAACATTTTGATGGTGATGGTTCTCTTGCTCTTCTTTTGCTCCCTGCCTTCCCCTTCCCTAACATTCTCCTCTCCCTTTGCACTATCCTTTCTTGTATGCATCCCTTCAACCCTTTCATTATAATACCTATCCGAGGATGTGTCAATGTCCTGTTTAGGCTCAGAGATCACTTTTTTCTCCTTTTTATCTATTTTGAGGGTTTCTTCCCCAAGCCTCACTGCGGGGAGTCAGACCCCTTTGAGTTTGTATGCATCTCGAGGCTTTCCTCTATATTTGAGGGTGAATAAATCTCATCTAACTCTTTAGAGTCCCTTTTTCCTTTCTTGCCCTCTTTCCTATCCTTGATTTGTTTACCCATATCCTTGGATTTGAAGTGTTCATAAATTAACAACAACAACCCCTCATGGAGCATCAGATTCATAGTATGCTTTTCTTGATAATCATTAATGCTTTCATTCATGGAAGGGTAAAGGTAGAAGGGGATAGAGATTTTTGCCCCATACTTGAAGTGGTTGAGCAACACAAATTGTTAAGTGCATAGATGATCAAACTTGGTGTCAAGAGAAATTTATTTGATTATAGCACAAAGCATGAATCTCCATAGAGGCTTGATGGAGCTCGAAAGATAATGAGTTCCTCTCTTCACCAACGCCTTTTTGTCCTCTTGGTCCTTCGTGAATTACACCACTGCTTGCCCCAATGTTTTCTAGTCTTTGTAGAATTTCTAGCCAACTATGGGGATGCCAGTAACTATGGAGATGACTTCTTCCATCATAGTGAACTCCACCTCATCAATTTTGACCATGCCCTAATTCTAGTTCTTGACCATACTTTTGGTTACAGAGGGTTTCCAACCATGGAGGCATTCAATAAAATTCATAATTTCCCCTTTCTTTAGTATGTTCCACACCTTGGAATGTCTTTTCCACTTTTGGGCTTCATCCTCTAGTTCCCTCCTATGTCTTTTCCCAACCATGGTGTCCTTCTCTATGAAATCTCTATAGCTAGTATTGAAGCCCTTCAAAACTGGTAAACCTTCAGCTCTCCTCATTTTCTTACACCTATTTTCTACCTTGTGATTTCTCTTCCCACAAGAAGTCCTTGACATGAGTTGATGGATATTGTGGATATGAGAAGTACGAGAGATATCGTACTTCTACCTCAAAATTCTAGTTCATTTCTTAATTTCCATTGAACAATGAGCCACCATCATTGTGTATATTTTGAGTGGTGTCTAGTTGATTGATGTCCACAAATTGTGAATTGTTATAGTCATCTACCAGGATACTTCCATTGTTTGAACGTATATTCCATTGCCGATTCCGTCTTTGGAAACTGTTGTTACAATCTTGTGGGTTGAAATTATTCCTTTCATTATTATTTACACTGAAATTCTTGTTGTAATTTTAACCATAGTTATTGTTGTAAGGGGCCACATTAGCTCTTTGGAAATTGTTATTCTACCCTTGTGACAACCTCAGATGAGTTAGCGCATTGGTTATTAGAGACATGGTCTTTTTCATTTGATCTATCTTAGTTGTGACATTATTTTTTCCCTCAATGGATGGTGCTTCCTTTTGCTCAAAGAAGATACTTTTTGGAGGTTTTTATCCTGGGTAGGCTATAGTTGGAGTTGGTGCAACTAGTACCCATTGTAGTGGGATTGGAGTTAATGGAATGAATTGACTAGGCATCACTTGAGCTCCAACATGGTATGTTGGCAATGTTGTACTAGCATGAGTTGGAAGCATCATCCCTCCTCCATTGGGGTTGGCCTGTTTAGTAAATGTGACCACTTCTTCAAAGACCTTTTCTAGTGTGGAAATATCTATAGTAGGAAATCTTCTTAGGAAGATAGTAGTGAAATCGTCCATAGAGTCTAGATAAATTTGAATTATAGCCCCAACTGGTATTGTATAAGTGTTGAGATAATATGTGTTGCACACATTGCACAATATTGTTATATTATATTATATTATATTATTTTATTATGTAATGTTGTGCCTAGGAGCTCATAGATGGATGTGCAATATGTAGAGATTCCCATGGGATAGACTTGATGAATTATATTTTATCATTGTGATAATATTTGATGTAATTATTTGATATTAGGGAAAAGAATTAAATGTCCAATATTAAATGTGAGGTCAGTGGGTTAGGTAGCACATGGTTTTAACACATAGT
Organism: Cupressus sempervirens; assembly: GCA_028749045.1. Lineage (NCBI taxonomy): Eukaryota > Viridiplantae > Streptophyta > Pinopsida > Cupressales > Cupressaceae > Cupressus > Cupressus sempervirens. The sequence continues at coordinate 70,667,578 of CM053784.1, read as the reverse complement.
TTTTGTAATACCACTTGGGGGTTTTATGAGACTTGCTACTATATAAGCAACCAAAAGGATAGTTCTTTTATGAGAAGGGAAAAAGGCAAAAAACAAGAGTTGAGCAAGAGAAGGCTTGACAGGTTAGCCAAGGGAGCATTTGTGAAGGTTGGAAGGATGACATGGGATGTCTGAATTCATGCTTATTCACAGGGATTATTTGGTTTGTGGCTATGGCTTTAAAGGCTTTCATGGTTGTATTGTAATGGTGTTTTATTAAATAATACATGGTGGTGGATGCTTTTGGTGGCTAAGTTTTTCTCCTCAATGAGGGTTTCCCAGGGTATATCTTTGTGTCACATTTTTTGTGGGTATGTTGTCTATTCTCTTGCATCTAGATTCTAAGTGATTTAATTACATATTTATTTTAGATCTATGATGAGTTATGTGAAAACAATTATATATTTTTGTTGGAAGTTTCCTTACAAGGGGTATCAGAGCTATGGTTTTGTTGTTGTAACCCTAGATTGAATCCATGGGAATGCATGAGAGGATAAAATAAATTTCAAGATATATAATTTTTTTAATTGCAAACCTAAGGGTTTTGGATTTGCTATTATGATGGGATGTTGGAAAATTTTGGTAATGTGGAATTGTTGGTGAAAAGAGTTTTTTGGATGTTTCATTTAAAAGAGGTTTTTAGGGGGGAGCTTGCAAAACTGACCTCCTAGGTAAAAAAAGACTTCACCATTGGATTCATGTTGGTTTTTCCATAAATTTTGATATATAAAATGCCCTAGTTTGGCCATGTTGATAGAAAATGCAAGAGGTTTTTAATGTTGGCCCATAATGGCCGTCAAATGTAATCCCATCGAAATTTTTGTCACAAGGAAAAAATCACAGTGAAAATGGTAAAAAGACTATCTTAGTATAACATCTATAACTTTCTCTTAGGATATTGGATTTCAGACTTCTTATAGTCATTGGAAAGTTAATTAAGCGAGCTACAACTTGGTGTAGGTTTGAGTCTTTGTTGTTGACATTTTGTCAAGTTCTAAGAGTCCAAAAGTTAGATGTTTTTTAGTTTGAGCACAAATTAGGGTATAACTTGGGCGTACAGAGTCAAATTTTGGACTTTGAATAGTCAATGGAAAGTTTTTTGAGAGCTCTATACATTGGTTTAGATTTGGTGTAGCTTTGGCATGGTTAGTTTGGTGATATATTGATCTGAATAGTTTATGATATATATTGACTATGTTAACATTATGAGTTTACGACATTGTATATTTTGGAGATTTAGAGTTTGATGTCATTGTATACTCAACTTATTTTTTTAGATTGGTGTCATGATGATATGTTTATCATTTTTTGATTTGGATATGTATGATGACTTGTTGAGTCTACAAGTTGTGCAATGTTGTAAGTGATCTATAGTTATATGTTGAATTTATGGCTTGTTTATGGATTTTTCTTTTCCCATTGATCTTTCATTATTGATGCATATTCAGATTGGTGGCTTGGATTTGGGTTGTCTATGCCCTAAGTCACATGATTTTATAATTTTTCTTTATGTAGAAGGGATGAGATATTGTTACTAGGTACAATCATGGTAGAGAATTGTGGTTGACTATTTTAGGGTGACAAGTTAGACACTTTGAGAGTTAGTTGCTTAGTTCATGGATGTGATCATGGTATCATGAATTTTGGCATGATGTGATTGGATAGACAAGCACATCGTTGATGTTCATTGGTTTAGAGTTCTAATTTAGTTATGGTGGTGTATTTTCTTGGTTAAGGATCATGGTTATTTAGTTTCATTTTAGGATCTCATGATGTGATCTTTGAGTTCTTTAATAGTTTGATTCCTTGGTTGATTCTCATGGTTGGAGGATGGTTTTTTATCATGATGTCATGGATAGCTTGGATACACAGTTTAGTGGGAGGTTGTGATAGTGATGAGGTGATAGTATAGGATTAGTTCTTGGTTTGGTTTGTATCTTCTTGGTTTCACTTGGTATTGACACTTTGGTTGTGTGAGTGTAGACCTAGGGGATCTTCATGTAGGAGATGCATTTTATGATGTCATGGATGATTCAGTACCATAGTTGGGTGAGATTTTTTGGAATTGATAAATTTATCGAGTGTTTGTAGATGTTGGAGGTTTGTTTTTTAATCTCATTTCTGCATAAGCGTCTTTGACATTTCGATGATACACTTGTTATCTTCATAGTGTGTGAAGATGGTTGGATCTTGAGCACTTATGGGGTGCTTGGTTATCTTCATGGTGTGTGGAGATGGTTTCATCTTGAGGACCCATGCGGTTCTTGGTAAAGGTGTGGCTTATGCTTCATTTGACATGTTATCCTTGGTGTTAGGATGGTTTCATTATTATGTCATGGTATACTTTTGATACGCGTTTAAAGTTTTGACATATTATGGTATGTTCATATGGAGCATGCTATCTCTTTGGTTGAGATGGTTTAGATCATGCTATCATGTTTATATTCCTAAGGCCATGGTTGGAACTTTGACAATGATGTTGGTCTAGTTTATTGGTATTGAGCACATTGATCATTTGCTAGATACTTCATGAGATTTCTATGTTATATTTGGAGTTGGCATGAATTTATTGGTTATAGGTGCTCATGGATACTTAGAGATGGTGGTGATTTTGATTTCTCTTGGATTAGAGATATCTTTGTTGGGATAGTTGCTTGGTTTCAATAGGAAGTATAGGGGGAATTCACCTAATATAACTTGAGAGGAGATTGTTTTTAAATGATTCTTGGTTGCAGATTTGGATATCTTGATGATCATTCACATTCCCCACTATTGGTCTACTTGGTGGATTGCTACTTGAGAGGTATAACCCATTGTTTCTCTCAGGTGCATCATATTTATGCTTATCTTTCATGGATATAGATCTTGAGCTATAGTAAATGAGTTAGTTCTAGAGGGTTCATTTGAGAGGGGGTTTAGCATTGGTTATCTCCATGTACATATGCATTTAATTATGCTAGTTGAGTTTGGGAGATGGATATTGGGCAAATTCCTTGGATCAGGAAAGGTTATTTCTTGGTTTAGGAATGGTTTATGAGTTTGATCTTCTTGTGAGAGGCTTACATCCATGATTAGTTATATGGTATGGTTTGGTGTTATTGTGGCTTCTTGGTTAGGGTTTTATGGAGGAGATCTTGTTAGACACAATAGTCCACTAAAATAACTGAGAGGGGGGAGTGAATTAGTTATCCAATAATTCAAACATTTATCAACCTTAAATAATCTTATCCATTCAACCAAAGTAAACAACAACCATAACAAGATGTACATAGATAATTACACCAAATATGTTAACAAGGGAAACCCTTGATTAGAGGGATAAACCCGGTGGGAATGATACTAACAAGATGATGTACTAATATAAATATTCATTGTTAGAGGATGGACCATGTTAGGAGTCTATTACAACATTTAGTACATATGAGTCCCTGTTAGGAGACTTTGAATCCTTGTTAGAAGATTCCAACCTTGTTAGGAGTTGTAGAAGACTGAAGGACCCATTGTCCAAACAATTTCTAGGGCAAGACCACTTAACTCACTGTCCAACTGATCTTTCAACTATTTCTTGTAGAATAATTGTATGTATTGTACTTTAACTTCTTTCCTCTATCCTGTCAACTAGACCAATCATAGTTAGACCTTTTAGACCACATCACAAACCTCAGATCCAAGTATCCAACTTTGAATCACACAATAAATCCTCAGAAGCGAAGTTTCCTTCACCTTTGCTCTTCTCTGCTTATCTTCATAGCTCTTTATGTTGCTTATAATCATTTACATTCTTCCATACATGATAAAATAAAATATCCTTCCTTTATACCAAATCCATAAAGCAATTCCTTGAGTTAGTTGTTACACCTTCTCAATTAATTATGATAGGACCACATTAAGAACACGTTACACTTTATGATAACATTAATCTTTCACCTAAAAACTTGAATAACTTTCTATACATGTAACATTATGATGAGTGAGCTTAGCCATGTCATCACCAACATGTCTTCTTCACATCTTTGACTTTGTCTTCTCAGAATAACAAATCTGCTAAGAGATATAACATGTTTACCAGAACATGCCTCTATAAACTCTATCTTAGAATAGTCTTCATTGAAACTTGCATAACTTCTTCCAGAATTAATATCTTATGCATCCAAGGTTAGCTGCATATACTAGACACATAGTATAATCTCCCTTTAACCTCCCTATTGAAAGCAATCAATGATCTGTCTATACCAACTTGATCTTTACCATTGTTCTTCTGTCAAATACCATGGAAAATTGCTATGTTGACATCAATGACAAACACAGTCATGAATGTAACACCATCATGATAATGATCTAATAATCTTTCTACAATACTCCCCCATAGGAATATCATCAGCATTCTTGCTTCCAACAATCTCCCCCTTTGGCATTGATGGCAACATAGATGAAAAACATCTAGTTCCAAGAATACCAACTACAAAAGATTGTTAACCTTGTTTTTCAAATCCTCTTCATCAATCATTTTCAAATTCTCTTCATCAATCATTCTCCCCATTGATATACCTCAATGTGCTTTACATCAAATTGTTTTTCCATGCTATACTTCTCCTATTGTACTTCTTTCCAACTAATTTTTTGAACATGTACTATTTTCCCATGCTTTCCAAACTATTTTTCTATGTTGTACTTGTTTTTCATGTTGTGCTTCTCCCCCATTGACATCAATGTCAAAGGTTTCAACAACCATCAAACTCTACAACAACTATTTCTAACTAGCTAGAGTGTTCAAAGACACTGTTCAAAATCACCATCCAACAAGAGTTCTAGATGATTTCGTCCATCACAAATACTCCTCCATACATGAAGCATCAACATTTAGTCCAAACAAACAATAGTTCACTATTACATTGGACTGATGTACTCTTACATCATGTACTCTAATGTGGGAAGGGGCATAACCCCTACCATACCTCACAAATACTCAAAAGTCTCTTTGGGAATATGCTTAGTGAAAATATTTGCAATCTTCTCTTTGGTGTTTACATACTTCAATCTAATTTCCTTTTCTACAACTTTCTCTCTCAACATGTGATACTTGATAGAAATGTTCTTGGTCTTATAATGCAACACTAGATTCTTAGACATATTTATTGTGCTTTATTTGTCACAATGTATCACAATAGGTTCACTAAATTCTATCCTTATTTCCTTCAGTATCTACTTCATCCAAACAACTTGATTGCAATTGTTTGCTACTGTAACATATTATGCTTTTGTTGTACTTTGTGAGGTACAATCCTACTTCTTGCTTAGCCAAGAAACTAATCTTCCTCTAGGAAAGAAGGCTCCACCATTGGTACTCTTTCTGTAATCTATATTGCCTGCCTAATCAACATTAGTGTAAGAATATAGAGTGAAATAATTAGATCTATCATACCACAATCCGAACTCTAGCATTTGTTTTAGGTATCTAAATATCCTTTTGATAGCTACATAATGCGCTTCTCTAGGATTAGCTTGGAATATTGCAACAATTCCAACTGCATTAGCTATATCTAGCCTTGTGTGATTTAGATATTGCAATCCTTTGATCATAGATCTATACTTCTTCTGCTCAATAGTAGGTGTCTCATCCTTTGTAGATAACTTGTGTCCAATTACCATAGGTATTCCAATGGGTTTACATGTTTCCAAACCAAACATTTTAGTAAATCTTTCAAATACTTAGTCTGAGAAATAAAGATTCCTTCTTTGTCCTGTATGATCTGTAATCCTAGAAAATATTTCATTTCTCCTATCATGCTCATTTCAAATTCCTTCTTCATTTCTTCTGCAAACTTGTCACTTTCATCATCATTTCCTCCAAATATGATATCATCAACAAATATTACTAGAATCATTAATCGATCAACAATTTATTTCTAATAGAGATTACTATCTACCATACGTTTGCTACATTTGAGCTTTGTCAAATGCTTGTCCAACCTTGCATACCAAGTTCTGGGTGGTTGCTTCAATCCATACAATGCTTTCTTCAATCTGCATACTAGGAAAACCTTTAGGCTTTTCTATGTATACCTCTTCTTCAAGTTCTCCATTCGAAAATTTTGACTTGACATCCATCTGATATATTTTGAATTTCTTATATGTTGCATATACTAAGAATAACCTTACTGCTTATATTCTTGCCACATGAGCATAGGTTTCATTATAGTCTATTCCTTCTTGTTGTGAGTAACCTTTACATACCAATCTTGCCTTGTTCCTTACTACTTCACCTTGTTCATTCATCTTGTTTCTAAATACCCATTTAGTTCCTATCATATTCTTGGCTACTGGTCTGGGGACTGATTCTCATGTCTCATTCTTTACTATCTGATCCAATTCCTCTTTCATAGCTTGCTTCCAATAGTCGTCTTTACATGCTTCATTTGCCTTCTTAGGTTCAACTTGAGATATCAAACATAGTTCTTCATTGATTCTGCTTCTTGTCATCACAACTTTTTCTCTGCTTTCAATGATCTACTCAGGTGGATGATTCTTTGTCATATTCTTACCCGAAGTAGGAGTTGTTATCTCAACTCTTAGCTCTATTGAAGGTTTTGAACTTTGTTCCTATCTTAGCTCTCCTTTATTCTACAAATCATTATTAGTCTCAAGGAATACTTCATCATTCCTTGATTTAGTAACAACACCATCATCTGAATTATAATCAAATGCTCTTTCTTGTTTCCTAAATTTCTCATCAACTCCTACATTTGCACTTTCCATAATATTCTTAGTTCTTAGATTATATTATCTATAAGCCTTACTTCTCAATGAATAACCAAGAAACATACCTTCATCACTTCTAGCATTAAGCTTACCAATATCATCATCTCTTTTGATATAACACTTATTGCCAAAAATTCTAAAATATTTAATAGTAGGTGAGTGACCAAACCATAGTTCATAAGGGGTCTTGTTTGTGTCTTTCCTGACTTACACTCTATTCATACTATAGACTTCTGTATTCACAGCTTCTCTCCAAAACATCTTGGATACATCATTCTCATCTAATATAGCTCTTGCTACTTTTGGTACTGACCTCTTTCTTCTCTTTGCTATGCCATTTTGTTTAGGGGTTCTTAGAGATGATAAGTATCTTTTGATTCCATTAGCTTCACAAAAGATGTTAAACTCATTTGAAGTAAACTCTCCTCCTCTATCTAATCTTAAACATTTAATCTAATTCATTCTCAACTCTATTCTGGAATATCTTGAACTAATCAAAGGCCTCAAATTTTTCTTTAAGAAATGCAACCCACATCATTCTAGAAAAGTCATCAACTAAAATCATGAAATACCTTTCACCATAGAATTCTTTAGTCTTTGTAGGACTGTTGAGATCTATATGTACAATCTCTAATTTTTCTATAGTAGTAAACTTCTTGCTAGGAAAAGAAGTTCTGTTATGCTTTGCCAAAACACACTCTTTGCAAATTGTGTTAGTAGGCCTCATAATCTTAGGCAAATCTCTAACTGCAAACATACTACTAGTCTTCACAATACTGTCAAAGTTTATATGATAAAATCTCCTATGCCATAATCAACTGTCATCTACCTTTGCAAACAACCATGTCATTTTAGTAGGATTCAACTAAAATATATTACCTCTAGATCTAGTTCCTATACCAATTACCTTTCCATCTTTGTCTCTGATCATGCATGTCTTTTCTGTGAACTACAACTAATATCCTTTATCCACTAGTTGTCCAACACTCAGAAGATTTTGCTTCAAACCATAAAAAAAATATACATCCTCAGTGTTAGTTGTACCATCAAGAGTTATAGATCTAATACCTTTAACATGACATGCTGCATCATTTCCAACTCTTAAAATGCTTCCATCATGACTTTTGAAGTCAACAAATTTGTTCATATCACCAATCATATGATGTGAACAATCACTATCAATTATCCAATCAGATTTCTTTTCAACCTGTGATATCAAAGCTATTTTCTCTAGACTTTCTTCTTTAATTGCTACAAATCTTATTTCATCATCACTAGCACTTACTGCTTGTTCATCATAATCATCTTCTTCATTTGCATATAGACAGTCTCTATCTCTTCTAGGCTTGAAATTTCCTTTATAATTTTTCTCTCTTTTAGGACACTTAGATGCATAATGACCAAATTCATGACAAGTCCAACATTTAAAGATTTTCTTACCATCCTTTTCTCTTCTTACCACAAGGGCTACTCCAATTTTTCTATCCTCATCAGATCTGCTATAGCTAGCAAAGTCTCCTCTAGCACTTGTGCTCCTTGATAAACTAGGTTGAATATTCAAGGCACTGAAAGTTTTTTCTATTCTAGTCAATTCTCTTGATTGTCTAAGCTAATTCTCAACTGATTCAAGTCTCCCAAGCAATGTCTCCTTTGTGAAATCTTTGGTACAAGATATGAACAATTGTATTATTTGAACTACTAACTCAAGCAATGGCGTTAAGCTTTTCAACATCTTCCATATTACCTCATCATCTTCCTTGGTTCCTCCTTGATATTTGATGCCTATAGTAATTTCTAATATTTTTCCTACATATGTTCTTATAGATTCATCTTCCATCATTTTAGCATCTTGAAATACACAAATCCAACTTTGTAGCCTCAATTTCTTAGAATGTTCATCACCTTCAAAAATATTTTCCAAATCTTTCCAAATCAAATGAGAAGTATAAAGTGATTTTACCTGGTTGTATTCAATTTTAGGAAGTGCAAACTAAAATGCTTCTCTAGCTCTCATGTCGCACATGAAAAGATCTTTCTTCCTCAATACAAGTTTCCAAGTCACTTTCAACAACGATTGTCTTTGCTGATTTTGTCAAGATCCAATATTCTGAACCCATACACAATAGATTTGTCTTCATCTTTTCTTTCCAACTATCATAATTTGTTCCATGAAACTTCAGACTATCTTTCTTGAACATGTTTTCCATGGATCTCCCAAAGTTGTTAAACTTTATCTTCAAGGACCTGATGCTCTGATACTAATTTTTAGAAACAATAGTCCACCAAGATAACTAGGAGGGGGGTCAATCGGTTATCCAATAATTAAAACATTTATCAATCTTAAACAATCTTATCCATTCAACCAAAGTAGATGGAAACCATAACAAGATGCACATAGATAATTACACCAGATATGTTAACTAGGGAAACCCTTGATCAGAGGGAAAACCCTGGTGGGAATGATGCCCACAAGATGATGTACTAATATGAATATTTCTTGTTAGAGGATGGACCCTGTTGGGAGTCTATCACATCATTTAGTACATATGAGTCCCTGTTAGGAGACTTTGAATCCTCTTTAGAAGACTCCAACCCTATTAGGAGTTTTAGAAGACATAAGGACCCACTATTGAAATAGCTTCTACAATTTAATCACTTTTTCACACTAACTCATCCCATTTTCTTATTTCACTAATTCTGATCTTATGGCCAGCTTGATTATCATTTGACCATATTTCAACAATGTTCTTCATCATTCATATCCCCTTTCAAATCAATTCTAGATCACTTTGAAATCGATTCTCATTTTATCCAAACTTTCCAAAATCAACCCGCAATCATCCAAATCAACCTGAAATCATTTGGTCAACCCATAATCATCCCAGTCCACTCAAAATCACTTCAAATCAACCTCAAATCATCCTAAATCAACCTAGAATTATCCCAAATCAACATGGAATAATCCCAAATTAGCTCCAATCAACCTGAAATGTATCAAATATCTCAAATCAATCATCATCTGTGAAAGCCTAGGTATTGTCATGTCTCTCAGTAACTTGGAAACCCATCAAATCTTATCAAACTCATCAAATCTAACCTTAGTACTATCATGTCCCTCAACACTAGGTCAAAATATCATTCTTATCATCCGATCATTGACATTTTTGAGTCCCTCAATGTCAGATCATGGCATTATCCAATCAATCTTATAACATTGACAATATTTAGTGATGTTATTATGATAAATCTTATCAATCAATTTCAATCCTATAGCATTTACAATGTCCATTAAATGTTACATGTCCTTAATCCATGTCATGTGTCCTTGGCATGTTCTCAATCCTAATTATTCATTCAATTTGATCATGACTTTTATCTACTCATCATCATCCTAGTTGATTTGCATAACCATTGTATTTCATTAAAGGATATTTTCACATTTATCTAGTCAAATTGGCCAATCATTTACTAATTTATCCTATATAATTAGATGACCCATAATATAATCCTATGTTGGTTCAATCATTTTCATCACACATTACTAATTATTCTTGCTAACCAATGTTCTCAATTAATTGATTCGCCTTCACAAACTACGGGAATTGTCAAACTTCTAAGTCATATTTTCTACCTCTAATTTCCATTTTACTAATTTTCATTTGTGTGGATATATGAATTTTTAGTTAAAATATTCCACCTAGTCTTTGACACATTGACATGACACGTCATAGATTTTCTCCTCACACTTAGCTAAAATATGTCATATTTGATATATTTTATTCCTTGCGCATGTCTATAACAAGCCTCCATTGTCATAGATTCATGGCTATAAGAGGCTATGAGGTGTCATATGCACATCATAGATTCTCCTCCAATTTTATCCATGTTGACTTCCATGCATCATAGAATCCTACAAGTGGCTTTGAGGTGTCATATGCATGTCATAGATTTCCTCCACTTTTAGCCATGTTGACTTTCATGTGTCATAGAATCTCATATTTGGAATCTTGTGTCATATGTGTCATGGATATTCTAAGGAATATCATGCCAAGTTGCATATTTGCAGTGACAAGTGTCTATCCTTTCATTCAATCCTCTCCTCTTGGACATTGGCTATAAATTGAACCATCTTGCTCCCATTTTTTATTCTTAAGAGCCATATTCTTAGAGTCTTCATCTTTAGCATCCATTAGGCTTGAAATCACTTTTCTAGTATTCTCAATAGCATCAACTCATCAATAGGATTTTTCTTTAAATTGTGTGCACTATAGGCAATTGGAGCTACATCAAACAGAGAAGAAAGAAGGACATGGGAGCTACAACTAAAAGAGAGAGTTTTACATATGTTGTTTTCTTTGTTTTGGTTGGATTTTTATGGTAGAATAGAAAGGTTTTAGTGTATTTTTATTGAGTTTGGTGATTTCTCATAGTATGCTAGGTTCTAACCCATTTTCTGTGTAATGTCCCTTTACAGATTTTTTATGATTTTTCCAGCCTCAAATCAGAACTTTAAAATCAAACAACCAATATTACAAAGATCTGCCAATTTCCCAATAAAACCCAAATCGGGTATGTCCAAATTAGTGCCAAAAACTTCACAACTTCACAAATTATTAATAAATCTGAAAATGGACATTTTTACAGAAATTTCAGTAGCATAACAGCCTACAAAATGACATTTCCAGATTTGTATAGCCTTTACACAACAGCTCACAAATGTAGGGCAAAACTATGCTCAATCGGGCTCCCGAAATTAACACAAAAATGCTCGGAAACACCACAAAACACTCATAAAATATCTCAGAAGTTTAATCACGACCCAATACATATATTCAGATCTATTTTAACATCATAAAGCCTGAAATACAACAGCAAACCAAACTGATATGAAACACTCAACTGAAAACCCAAACTCAAACCAAAAAATAACCTCGAAAACACCCAAATCGGCACTATTCAGAACAAAGGCAAACTCTGTATGAGCATGCACATGGAATGGCTTCAAACTCCCATCCTTAGCCTTCCTGGAAATCTACAAACTCCCATTCTTGGGTCTCCTTCTCCACAGGTTTGGTAGCCTCTGAAGAACAACAAGAAAATTAGCAAGAATCAAGATGTAGAATGAGCCCAAAATGCCTCCAAACCCCTTTTAAAGAGGGCATAACCCTAACTCACGTCTAAGAGGGGTTAATAAAATATAATTTAATAATAATTTTTATTTATTAGTCCATTGGTTTCCAAAGATTAGCCCCTTTTTCCGAAATTTCACCTTTTTGGAGCCTGCCTGCCTTAACAAAGTTTATTTTTTTTAAAAATTATTTGAATAGGGGACATGACAAGTCATCGCCTCCCAAATATTGCTTGTCCTCAAGAAATGAAGGTTGGAATTCTCAAGAATATGTGCTCCTTCCCAAGTTGCATCCTCTAGTGGTAATCCTTTCCATTTGACCAAATGCTCTATGATGCTCCTATTTCTCAACCTTTTCTCTCTTGTATCCAAAATCTCTTCTGGTATCAAAACTAATTTCCCTTCATCATCAAGAGGTGGTAATTCTGTAGATACTATGGTTTTCTGGCCTAGAACCTTCTTTAAGCAAGATACATGAAAAATATTATGTATTTTGCTGTTTGGTGGGAGCTCCAATTCATAAGCTACCTCTCCTACCTTCTTGATGATTTTATAAGGCCCATAGAACCTTGGCTTGAGTTTCTCTGCCCCACTTCTCTTCAAGGTGCTTTGCTTATATGGCTGCAACCTAACAAATACCAAATCTCCCACCTCAAAAAATCTTTCAATCCTTTTCCTGTCAGCATATATCTTTTGTTGGTTTTGTGCATGTTGTAGATTATCCTTGAGGGACCTTATTATGTCTTGGCTTTGCTTGATGAAATCACTTGCTGCGGGTACTCTGCTATCGAAAAGTATTAGATCAACAAAGGAAAGGGCATCATAACCATAAAGAGCACAAAAAGGAGGCATACCAATAGACATGTGATGAGATGTATTGTAACAATACTCCCCTAGGTGTAACCATTTCACCCAAGCATGTTGTTGATTTGAAACATAGTTCCTCAAATATCCTTCTATCCATTTATTAACTATCTTTGTTTGTCCATCTGTTTGAGGGTGATAGCTAGTACTGGGAGTGAGTTCAGTTCCTGCCAAATGAAAGAGCTCCTTCCAAAAAGAGCTGAGGAATCTACTGTCCTGGTCACTAACAATGTTTCTAGGCAAACCATGTAATCTAAAAATTTCCTTGAAGAACAATTCGGCCACTTGTGATGCCTTGAAATCAGATGTGATAGGAAAGAAATGTGCATACTTAGTTAGTCTATCTACCACCACATATATGCAATCCTTACCTTGAACCTTGGGCAACCCAGTGATGAAATCCATGGAAATACTTTCCCATTTTTGTTCGGGAATAGGAAGTGGCTGCAACAACCCTGCAGGAAAATTTTGCTCACTCTTGCTTTGTTGGCATACCATACATTCCTTAATGTGTTTAAGGACATCCTCCTTCATACCCTTCCATGAAAACCGCTCTCGAATTTGCCTGTATGTCTTGAAGTATCCCTGGTGACCAGCCAAAGGTGTGTCATGAAAGGCCCTCAATATCCTCTCCTTAGTTTTTGACCCTGGCACTAAGAAGATCCTATTCTTGTAATAAATCAATTCATCAACAACCTTGTACCTGTTATCATCCACTAACTTATCCAAAATCTTGGTGGAAAATGAATCTTTAGCATACTCTAAAATTATGGAGACTTTCCAATCAGCAGAGATAGATGATAAGGAACACAAAGTGGGCTTTCTTGAGAGAGCATCAGCAACCACATTATTCTTTCCTTTAATGTATTCAATATGAAAATCATAAGCTTGCAATTTGCTTACCCATTTTTATTGATGATCATTCAAATCCCTTTGGTTCAAGAAGAACCTGAGGCTATTATGGTCTGTCTTTACAATGAATCTCCCACATACCAAATATTGTCTAAACTTATGAAGTGCATGCATGATTGCCAACATTTCCTTATCATAGATGGAGTACCCTTTCTCTGATTGATTTAATTTTCAACTCTCAAATGCTATTGGATGTCCCCTTTGAGTTAGGACAGCCCCTATACCTTCTCCAGAAGCATCACATTCAACAACAAAAGGTAAAGAGAAATCTAGAATTACAAGCACAGGGCATGAACTCATTACCTCCTTAAGCTTATCAAATGTTTTTGTGCCTCTTCTGTCCAAATAAAAGCTCCTTTCTTTGTCAAATCAGTCAAGGGGGCAGCAAGCTGAGAAAATCCCTTGGCAAATCTCCTATAGTAGCTACACAACCCGAAGAAACCTCTCAACTGTGTAAGATTAGTGGGTGGAGGCCAATCCAAAATTGCCTGAATTTTTTGTTGATCAACCTGTACTCCTTTAGAGCTTATAATATGTCCCAAATATAGGATCTCTGTCAAACCAAACTCACATTTAGATAGCTTAGCATAGAAGGATTGCTGCTCCAAGATTCCCAAAACAGTGTCTATGTGCTTTAGATGCTCTTCCCATGTTTTACTGTATATCAAGATATCATCAAAAAATACCAAAACAAATTTTTGAAGATGCTAACTGAATACCTTATTCATACAAGATTGGAATGTTGTAGGTGCATTAGTGAGTCCAAATGGCATAACAAGAAATTCAAAGTGCCCATAGTGACATCTGAAAGCAGTCTTTTCCACATCTTCACTCCTCATACGGATTTGATGGTAGCCTGATCTTAAGTCAATTTTTGAGAAGTATACAGCACCATGTAACTCATCAATGAGTTCATCTATGCGTGGTATGGGACACCTATTTTTTATGGTCTTCTTGTTTAGAGCCCCGTAGTCTATACACATTCTCATTGTACCATCCTTTTTCTTGACAAGTACCACAGATGATGCAAATGGACTAGAGCTAGGCCTTATGAATCCCATGTCCAGGAGTTCTTTAATAGTTTTTTCAATTTCTTCCTTATAACCTCTTGGATGGCGGTATGGGGTTGTTATAACTGGTTTGGCACCCTATTCTAACTCTATAACATGCTCAAAACCTCTATCTGGTGGTAATCCTGGAGGCAAATCATTGAAAACTATACTATGCTTATCAAGAATATTTTGAATTTCAAAATGGAAATTACCTTGATTCTTTGGAGAGCTTGTTGGTTGGATTATGACTCCTGCTGCCCATGTTACTTGTCCTCTTCGAAAAGTCCTCTCCATCCTCTTTGCAGAGACCGCCTTAGGTGCTCCATTCGATAACCCTCTCAATATGACTTCTTTCCCATTGGAATGAAATTTAAACTCCATAGTTTGATGGTTCATGTAATAGCCTCCGATAGAGTGCAACCATTGAACACCCAATACAAGATCTGTCTCCCCAATACCAACCACATAGAAGTCATCACATAACTCATAATCTCCTAAGGACATCTTGAGTTGTTTCACCACCTGTGTGCAAGGCATAGTGAATCCATCAGCTACAGTAACATT
This sequence comes from Cupressus sempervirens, assembly GCA_028749045.1. Lineage (NCBI taxonomy): Eukaryota > Viridiplantae > Streptophyta > Pinopsida > Cupressales > Cupressaceae > Cupressus > Cupressus sempervirens. The sequence continues at coordinate 70,652,260 of CM053784.1, read as the reverse complement.
GAATCCCTCAAAATCTTCTGGTTTAAGCCCTCTTTTCATGACAAATCCCTCATCAATAAAATTGTGAGTTGCCCCACTATCAAGAAGAACAGTCAACCTTTGCCCTGCTAGTACCCCTCGAATTCGGAAGGGATGGTATCTTGGGACTCCTGATAATGCTGCTAAAGTGCCATCCTTGCTGATTTCTTTTACTTTCTCTTCTTCTACCTCCTCCTTAGTATCATGAAATTCCTCATGCTCATCTGAATCAGATTCTGAAGCAACTTCAATATAGTGCACTTGACCTTTCCCCAAACATCTGTGTCCTGGAACCCATGGTTCTCTACAAGTAAAACAAAGCTTTTTCCTTCATAATTCACTCCTAGTCTCTTCATCTACCTTCTTTTTTGCCACATTTGTCACATATTTTGGTGGTAGTGTTGGGAAAGTCTTTTTCTGAAAATTTCCCTTATGTTGCCAAAGATTTGGGGGTTTTTGATTAGTGATTGATTTCATAGGCACACAAGTTTCAAGTTGCAAGCTTCTTTTGATAGCTTCCTGTAAGGTTGAGGGTGAGAAAGCCTTAACCAAACCCTTAACATAATCTTCTAAACCATCAAGAAAAAGATAAACGATCCTCTTTTCACTCATATCAGGTACCATGACAACCACTTTTTGAAATTCTTCTATATACTCATTAACTGATTTGGTTTGCTTCAACTTTGACAATTCTTTAAAGTACTCTTCATCATCCTTGAGGTCAAATCTATTTATCACCCTTTGACTGAAATCTTCAAATGTAGTTATCTGATCGTGTCCTTGAGTAGTCATTCCATGATACCACCAATCATAGGCTGCATCTTCCAAGTGTAGACTTGCAAATTGAATAGCATCACTCTCTTTCATGGGGTTAAGTGTGAAAAAAGTTTGTAATTTTTGTAGCCATGCTCTAGCTGAAATTTTATTTGTTCCATCAAAAGTAGGTGCTGTAAACTTGCTTATTTTATTTTTGAGCTCTCTTCCACTTGTGTCATGCTCCCTCCTGTTCTCTTTCTTGGGCATCAAAGCGTTCATCATATCCACATATTCTCTAAAAGGAACTGAACTACGAAAGTCATCATCTAAGCCATTGTAAGTAGCTCTTAATGTAATCAAATTACCTGTAACCTCTTCCACTGGATTAATGGCTGGATTTGGTACTGGTGGCTCATCTGCAGGCAAGAAAATAGATTTGGTTGATTTAGATGGTGTGGATCTCCCATTTCTTGGCTCCTCTGAAGTGCTCCCTTTCTCATTAATAGATGCAATTCCTTGTAATTTTTCTGTCAATATTCGCAAAGCCTCTCTAGTTTCTGCCAAACCATCCACTGTTTGCTTCTGAGTATTTTGGATGTCTTGGAAGAATTTCTTTGCCATCTCATCTGGATCAGCCATACTTTTTTCTTCCTTGGATTTTGTACTTTTGCTTTCAACTGGGGGTTTGATCAAAATTTCTTTATTCTTTTCTCGCTGCAAATATCTTTTTTCTCTTTCACTTAGTTGCATGCAATCATAAAATATGACATGCAAGATCTGGGTAGTTATCAAAACTTGACATGCAAGATCTGGGTAGTTGTTAAAACTGACATGCAACTTCTACAAACCCTCAGGCTGGCAAGATCACGGCTCTGATACCACTGTAATGTCCCTTTACTGATTTTTTATGATATTTTCAGCCTCAAATCAGAACTTTAAAATCAAACAACCAATATTACAAAGATCTGCCAATTTCCCAATAAAACCCAAATCGGGTATGTCCAAATTAGAGCCAAAAACTTCACAAGTTCACAAATTATTAATAAATCTGAAAATGTACATTTTTACAAAAATTTCAGCAGCATAACAGCCTACAAAATGACATTTCCAGATTTGTATAGCCTTTACACAACAGCTCACAAATGTAGGGCAAAACTATGCTCAATCGGGCTCCCGAAATTAACACAAAAATGCCCGGAAACACCACAAAACACTCATAAACTATCTTAGAAGTTTAATCATGACCCAATACATATATTTAGCTCTATTTTAACATCATAAAGCCTGAAATAAAGCAGCAAACCAAACTGATATGAAACACTCAACTGAAAACCCAAACTCAAACCAAAAAACAACCCCGAAAACACCCAAATCGGCACTATTCAGCACAAAGGCAAACTCTGTATGAGCATGCACATGGAATGGCTTCAAACTCCCATCCTTAGCCTTCCTGAAAACCTACAAACTCCCGTTCTTGGGTCTCCTTCTCCACAGGTTTGGCAGCCTCTGAAGAACAACAAGAAAATTAGCAAGAATCAAGATGTAGAATGAGCCCAAAATGCCTCCAAACCCCTTTTAAAGAGGGCATAACCCTAACCCACATCCAAGAGGGGTTAATAAAATATAATTTAATAATAATTTTTATTTATTAGTCCATTGGTTTCCAAAGATTAGCCCATTTTTCCGAAATTTCACCTTTTTGGAGCCTGCCTGCCTTAACAAAGTTTATTTATTTTTTAATTATTTGAATAGGGGACATGACATTCTGGTCCTACAATTGGTGAACCTAATGTGAATATCATGTAGACTAACTTGGGTTTCTTGGATTTGTGTTTGTAGATTCAACAAAGGAGCTCACTTGAAGGAGTATAATGTCTATCTACTCTTTCTTATCATACCTAGTTTAATTAGGGGTCCCAATAACATGTTTTCATCTTTCATTTATGTATTTTTGTAGTTTGTTGTCTCAGGTGTGCACTTTGCTTTGTCAGGGTGTACTTGGGACCCTTAGGGACTTGTTTTAGGGGCCTAAGAGTCATCATAATCCCTATCTGTTGCTCATACCTAACCAACTCTGCTCCAAAACCACCAACTATGCCCTTCTAGCCCCAAGTGCACTAGGGGTACACTCTGCACTGTCTTAGAGCACTTGGTTGTAGGGTGTTTTTTAGTGGTGAATATTCATAAATTTGTGAATTTTAGTAGTAATTTGGCTAATAATTTAAGATTTAAAGCAACCTAAATCACCACATTTTTATTAAATTTTGTTCTATAATCTTTAAAATTGATCAATAATTTATTTTATTAAAAAAATTAAACTCAAAGGTTTGCCACAATATTTGATACATGATTAGATTTGATTCACCTAAATATTATATGTTATCGAAGAAATTAAAATTATTCACCAATAACTATCATAATTATTAGTTACTTTAGGGATATAATACCAATATTTAGTTTTCACTATTGATTTAAAATATAATGCAATTATCCGCATAATTTCCATGAGATATAACATGCTCAATTTTGATTTGTAATATTCCATGACAATTAGTGAACTTCCTATTATTATTGAGATTTGCCTATATTTTCTACTAAAAAATTATAATTCCAAAATAATCACCAATGTAAATAATATTTTAAAAAAAAAATATTGAGAGATTTGTTGATAAAAATAATTTTCTTTTTCAAAATAATGAAAGATTGCCAATCATTTATATCTTTTTCTAGAGGGGGGTTTCTTAAAGTTTACCCTACTTGGTTGAGTAGTTTTCAGATTTTCAAGTTTTGGGTATTGTTTTGGCCTCATTTTGCCACAGTCTACATCCACTCTCCCAACTACACTTAGAAACTACCAACTATGCTCAAACTAGCCTCAACTACACTAGGGGCACATTTAGCACTATCCTCCTGAGTCTTTCTGGCCTTCTAGGGTGTAGTCTTCTTTGTCAGAGTGTAGTTGGTTCAAAAAGCATGTGTTTTAATAATATTAGATTTCCACAATCCATTACTAATGATGATGTTGCTTCTGGATTTGATTGTGTAAGTTTTTTTTATCATCATCACTTACACAATCAAATCCAGAAGCAACACCATCACAAGCATGTGTTTTGATCAGAATCTACATCTAGGGTTTCAATTTCATTTTAGGACCCAGGATAGATGTTTTCATGTTATTGATGATTTGTTTGCAGCATATGGAAATCATTGGGAGAACACATATCAATTAAAAGCTACTAATGCTTGTTTGTAGGATATTATTGAAGACCCGTGTGCATGTCTAAACCTTCTGTGTAGATTTCTTAGATTAGATAACACTTCATTTGGTGTTCTAAAAAGATTTTTTTTTGTCTAGTGTCCATGCATTGTTTAGAACCTTAGGAGTTACATGGACACATCCTCTCCCCTTGCCATTCATGGATCTTGGGTGCAAGAGAAATCTATGTAACTTCTTTAGAGAGGCCTTCCTCAGACCCAAGACCCACCACTCGATGAGCCTCAAGGGACAAAATCAAAGTAGTAATAGGTTAAAGCCAGGTCAGCATTGCAACTACTGTAACAAAATCAATATGGTTAATGTTGTATCGGTAGTATTGTTGTGTGATAGCTCTCCTCTAGTACCCTTGTGTTGCATTGAACCCCAGCTCTTAGGGTTTGAAGACCTTATGCAGAAGTTTATCATTCACTTGCCAAATGTAATGTCCAAACTAAACACCTTTTCTTAGATGCTAGAAACCTTTTTATCCACTGGCTCAAGGGGTCACCCATGTCCATGAAGACATCCCACATACTCGTGGTCCTTAGGAGAGGCAATAATCCCTTAAGAAGTGATGACCCTTGGGATTCTAATCTTGGTAGCCCTGAGAAGTGAATGTGCTGTAAGGGGGAGCTTGTAGTGCTAAGATCCTATGTTTTCCACTCTAGATAAGCATCATTGAACTTTGGTTCAAGTGGAAATTCAGTGGATACAATCTTAAAGCCTAGGTCAATATGTTTTTGTTAAGTTTAACAACAACTATTCTTATTTATTATGTCTTGCATGTGTGAATAACATTAATCAAGATAAAGCTAAATCTAAAAACTCACACCAAACACACCTTGAACCTTGGATACTATCAAACTTTGTCAAAGCATTACAAAATTTGTCAACACATTGCAAACTTTTGTCAAAACCACTTGAGACATTGAAAACATCAAGACTTGTAACCTTAGGAGTGTTTGGCATTACTTAGACTCCAAATTTGCATAACATTCCCTTGCACTTGTCATTCTTTGAGCTTCATACTTGCATCCTCTAGGCCTCATTTTTCATCCCTCACCTTTCATATTGTATTCCTTAGGATTCATTGTACATCTCCTAGAATTTACATTCCAGTCCTAAATCTGCATCTTGCATCTCCCAACTTGCATTCTTGCATACGAAACCTTCATTTTTCACATCTCAACCCTCATTTTGTGTGTAAAAACCTTCATTTTTCATCCTCAATCTGATCATATCATTGTCATCTATCATTTTACTCTTTGGAACAACAGTCTAGAAGTCACCAAACCCAGAATCCCCTTAGTTTTAGACCACTTTACCAACTACACTCTGAAACTACTAACTTTGCTCTAACTGGCCCCAACTACACCATGGGTGTAGTTGGCTCTATTTGAGTGCACTTTGTTTCTAGAATACCTAGTTTAGACTTCCAAATAACATTTTGAGATCCTTAAGTTACCACTAGGTGCCTGGATAGATGCCCCTTCTGATCATGTCTTGAACTTCACTCTACATGTACTAACTTTCATTGAGCACACCTTAGGCTTTATTCCAAAATTCATAACCCTCATTTTGAATCTCTAATCTGATCCTAACATAATCCCTAACAACCTAGCTCTTTGGTATAGAAACCTAACAATCACCTAGTCCATAATCAACAAACTTTCAACCCAGTCTCCCAACTACTCTATGAAGCTACCAACTACACTCAAAATGGCCCCAAGTGCACCATAGAAGTAGTTGGTTCTCATAGTGCACTTGGTGCTTTCATAGTGTATTTGGTGACCAACATGACCATTTTGGGCCTCCAAACTACATTTTGGGACCCTAGAACTGCCTCTAGAAGCTTGTGTAGGCCCTCATTCTGAATATGACCAAGAACATCATTTTGCACCCCAAACATCATTTTGCATCGTAAGACCTTTGAATATTTCATATCCAATCAGCATAGTTCTCATTTTGACAGTCCCTAAACCTCATTTTGAACCTCAAAACCCTTTGAACCTAGTGAAAAATCATAACAAAGTATGAGTCCTAGAGTATCTCGAAATGTTGATGGATGATGGATCTTGACCATAGTATTTTTGTCATTTTTATCATTTTCTCTGGCCAAAATCTATGTCTTGATGGATTTGATCTCGTCATTTTTATCAACTTGATTTTTTTTTTTCAATTTTTGTCTCTTTTTGGTCAAGATCCAAAGTCCATCTTCACAAGGTTAAACTCTTAGACTAATACTTTCCAAAGATTTTGTTGGCTCTTGAATTAACAAATTTTTAATAACCCAGTGATAGGAACACATACACCTAGGGGGAGCTAATTCCCATGTTCAATGTACCTATTTAGACATTGGGGCTAACTATAAGGCTATCATCCTTCTTCTTCTTTAGGCTCTAGAAGACCCAGGCTGGTGAACCTCAGATTCATTCATATGGTACCAGTTTTCAAAATATACATTGAATCTATAGAGAAGATAAAAACCCCTAAATCTTTTATGCTTATGCAAACAAGATAGACATGAAATAGACAATAACATTACCTATGAACTTGATAAACTAAGTTAGGGTAACTCTTTTCATCTCTTCAACAAAAGGGAAAAGGATATTTGATTAATGATTTGAATCACCATAACCCATATATGCAACAACAATATACATGCAATCCCCAAGTTGATTAGTCCCTTATCCATTGGGCATTAAATAAGTTAGAACATACACAAGAATACCCAAGATATACTCATATACCTAGATATCAAATCTATCCATTCACCTTGCAAAAAACATCTATCCTCAAAATAAAACTCATACCTTTCAAATCCTCCCATGATCCTTGCAATTATCTCAATGCATATCAAGCAATTTACTCAAGTCCTTGATCCAACAACAAAATACACAATGGAATACAACTTCAAAGCCAAGCTACAACTAGATAATATGCACCTTGTACATATATCACAGAAAACTACAAACCCACAAAGAGGAGACAAGGTTCAGATTGAAACTTTCAACATAGCTTTGTATTAATTTCCTTTAAACCAATACATAAAATGTATGTAAAAAGTTAAGAAAATACACAAAAAATGACTATATTATCTAAAATTCTTATAAGAAATTACAATGATGTTCATAACAGAGAAAAATGCTAAGAATGGTGGAATCCCATCTGGGAACTTTCTCATAAAACTTGAGAACCAACATGTAGTATCATAGTCGTGAAAGAAATTTCAACCAAATTGGAACCATCCTTGTGGTATCAAAATAGTGAAAAATATCCAAGAACTAGAACCCTTTCCTCCACATCCTAGAAATCCTTATATAGAGAAGGATTCCAACAAGCTTCAGATGGGAGGACAAATGTCAAAATTTGACTAAAAATAAAATACATAAATATTTCTACATGTTACATTTAAAATAGTCTCTGCATTAAGATAAAATAGAGGAAGCAGTTGCAAAGTTGGCAACAAGTAATTATTGTAGAATCTTCAACTTAATTATGTTTGTCTTCAACTACCCTTAATCATGTATATCTCTAACTACTTCCTGCTGGTAGAGTACATGATTTTGTCTGATATCTACAATTGCTTCCAAAATAATTACTTCTTTTTTGATCATTCTGTGCATCTAATTTTGTGTAAATTTTCACCACCTTACTCCACCAAAAAACCCAATCACTATCATTTCAATATCTTGAGAAACTCATCTCTCTTGGTGCTATTTCGTGCTGACCTATGTAGTGCTTTGTTAATGAACTTTAATATTGAAACCCCTCATATCCTCGCAAGCCTAGAAACTAGACTTTATGATCTCATGATCATAACCATATCGTAGAATTAAGTCTTGTCTTTTCCATCCTTATGATCTTACAATCATAATTAGCAAACCCTTTTTCATATCTTTGGAAGTTGTTGTGATGTGGAGCCTAATCAGACTTGGAGGTTTATTCGACACTATTTTCTCCCCATATTATTTCTATGGGGTTTGGGGGCAGCACCCCCAAGATGGGGTCAAGTGGTAGTGCCCCTGCAGGGTCCTGGGGTAGCACCCTAGGTGTGCTCCCTATTGTAGTACAAGGTGAGGTCGAGGGGAAATGCCCCCATGGGGGTTGTCAGAGCCCCTGAAGCCAAAAATGCCCTTATATTGTAAATGGCATCAACTACAATTTTTCTATTACTCTAGCCCTAATTTTGTAAGCAACGAAAGCTTGTATAAAAAGGCTTAGGGTTAGGGATTTCATTATATGGGATGTAAAAATTGGTTCTTGTGGCAGTATTATGCTATAAGGAATTATAGATTGTAATAAGGTTGTAATCACTAGATAATAATAATATTGGACTTGCTGTTGATGGATGTAGCCTAGGGATTGGGTGAACCACATTAAATCTTGGTGTCTTGTGTTCATTTCTATGTGATCTATTATTTTATGGTATTGGTTATATTTGCATGTAACTGTTATTTCTGTCTAAGGTTAATCCTAATAAGTGGTATTAGAGCCAGATGGTCGACATTTTTTTTTATAGCTAGATTGTCACCATTTTTTTTTAGTGATGCTTTGTAGGAAGGTCTCATGATTGAGTGGGAGTCTCTTGATTGAGTGGGAGCAATGGTAGATGCAGGTAAGCTAAAGGTGGACAAGTTTAATGGGCATAACTTTTAGTTATGGAAGATGCAAATGGAAGACTATCTCTATCAAAAGGATTTATGGAAGCTGTTGAAAGGAAAAACCAAGAATTAGGGATCTATGTCAAATGATGAATGGGATTTTTTAGACAGGAAGGCACTTGGAAGCATTCAATTATGCTTGGCACCATCGGTGGAATTTAATATAACAAAAACAAAGACAATAGAAGGGTTGATGTAAACCCTAGTAAAACTGTATGAAAAGCCCTCCGCTTCACACAAGGTATTTCTCATGAAGCATTTATTTAATATGAAAATAATAGAAGGGGGATCTATTACAGATAATTTAAATGAGTTTAATACTATTACTAGTTAGTTATCTTCTGTGGGTATCAATTTTGATGAAGAAATTAGGGCTCTCTTGATTTTATGTTCTTTGCCTAAAAGCTGGACTGGCTTGGTAATGGCTGTGAGTAATTTTCTTTCTAGATCTAGTACCCTAAAATATGATGATGTGATTAGTGTTATTTTGAGTGAGGAAACCCATAGGAAATCTGCAGGTGGATCTCTATCGGGAAGTGCTTTGAATGGACAAAGTAGAGGTAGAAAAACTAAGAGAGGAAATAATTCTAGAAATCATGGGAAATCAAGAGGAAAGTCAATAGGGAAGATGTCTCAATCCAGAGGACCGAGAGATTGCTAGTACTGTGGGGAAATTAGGGCATAAGAAGAAAGATTGTTGGACTCGAAAGAATAATGAAGGAGATAAACCAGAAGGGAACAAGGAGGATGTGGTAAGTAACAATTCTAAAGAGGATGCTTTGCTTCTATCTTTAGAAAGTGTTGATGATTCATGGGTTTGAGATTCTGGTGCTTCATTTCATGCCACACCTCATAGAGGTTATTTTATTGATTATGTCCAAGGGGATTTTGGGCTTGTTTATTTGGGGGATAATGAACCTTGTCAGATTGTTGGAAAGGGATTGTAGAATGAGAATCATTGGCTACTATATGAGGTAAGAAATGTTCCAAGGTTGAGTAGGAATTTAATTTCAGCAAGGCAACTCAGTGATGCGGATTGTGTAGTTACTTTTAATGATAAAAATTGGAAGGTTTCAAAAGGTTCCCTTGTAGTAGCAAAAGGTGTAAAAGTAGGCACCTTATATCTTTGTACAGGTCATATTATTCCTTCTACTTTAATTGTTTTAGAGAAAAGTGAGTGTTCAAGAATAGTTGCTACAGTTGAGCAGGGAGAACAAATAACTGTTGTAGATTCTGATACAACATTGTGGTACAACAGACTTGGGCACATGAGTGACAAAGGTATGCAAGTACTTCATTCAAAGAAAGTTTTACTAGGTTTAAAATGTGTTAATATGGATTTGTATGAAAGTTGTGTATGGCAAACAAAAGAGAGTGAGTTTTGTGAAGACTGGGAAGGAAAATAAAAGTGAGAGATTAGAGCTTGTGCATACAGATGTATGGGGACTAGCTCAGGTATCTTCACTTGGTGGCTCTCATTATTATGTTACATTTATTAATAATGCAACTAAAAAAGTATGTGTTTATTTCCTTAGATAGAAATATGATGCATTTCAAACTTTTAAGAAATGGAAATGCTTGGTTGAAAATGACACTGGAAAGAAATTAAAATGTCTCAGATTTGATAATGGTGGTGAGTACTATAGTCATGAATTTGAATATTATTGCTTTGCTAATGGTATTCATAGATGGAAAACTGTTCCAAGGACTCTATAGGAAAATAGAATGGCTGAACACATGAACATGACTACAATGGAGTGTGCATGGAGCATGAGCTTGATGAGGTTTATAGATAGCCAGAGTGCCATTCATTTTACAAAGAATTTAGATCTCCATTAAAAGACAAAACACATACAGTTGCTATACCATTTCATTCAGTTAGTTTTGGATGATGGACAATTAAAGCTAGATAAGATACATACAGATGACAATCCAGTGGCTATGTTTACAAAGGTAGTGACAAGGGAGAAGCTAAATTCCTCTTTAGCTTCAGTTGGTCTTCTAAATTGAAAAAAATAAAGAACAATAGAGTCCAGGGTGCTTTGATATTCTAGTGGGAGCTACAATTTTAGCAGTGCTATGATCAGTCTCCATGTGGTAGGTTCTTATTTAGAAGTCTGATCAGCCTCCAAGTGGGAGATTATTGTGATGTGGAGCCTAACCAGACTTGGAAGTTTATTTGGTATGATTTTCTCCCCATATTATTTCTATGGGGGTTTTGGGGTAGTGCCCCCAAGACAAGGTCAAGGGGCAATGCCCCAGGTGCACTCCCTATTGTAGTATACGGTGGGGTCGAGGAGCAACACCCCTATGGGGGTTTTTGGGGATAGCACCCCCAAAGCCAAAAATGCCCTTATATTATAAAAGGCGTCCGCTACTATTTTTCTATTATAAAAAAGCTCAAGGTTAGGGATTTCATCATGTGTGATGTGAAAATTGGTTCTTACAGTGGTATTGAGTTGTAAGGGATTACAGATTGTAATCAGGTTGTAATCATTGGATAATCATAATATTGGACTTGCTATTGGTAGACGTAGCCCAAGGATTGGGTGAACCACATTAAATCTTGGTGTCTTATGTTCTTTTCTGTGTGATCTATTATTTTATTATATTGGTTATATTTGCATGTAACTATTATTTCTGTCTGAGGTTAATCTTTATAGAAGTCATATCTTTAATTGTTGCCTCCACCTCCCGACCACACGTCGACTACAATCTTTCTTTATTGTAGCTTTGGAGGCTCTAGTTTTTACCTTTATGATCTTGCATCGACTGTAGCCCTTCTCTATCATAACATTGGAAGCCTTAGGATCTACCCTCACAGCCTCATGATCTGCTTTCTTGCATCTGATCTTATGATTGGTGTGAGATCATAAGCCATTATCTTTACCTTCTTGATCACCCAAAATGTCATGTCATCTTAGTTCTTTATCTTTCCTCTCATGATCTCACAAACAAGTGTAACATTGCAAGTCTACACACCAAGCCCTTCCAAACTTATGACTAGCCTCATGGAGCATACCACAAGGCACCCTTTGATTGGTCAGATCTGCCACCTTTCTTATTGCATCATTAAGTTGTCACTACATGTCACCCTCTCATGACTTTGCAGGCCTAACATGTATCCACACTCTATCTCCAATGACCCTACGACAAACCACCTTTCATGTCATTGTGCCTAATTATCTTGACCATGGGTTAAGAGTTGTGACCATGTGACTAATGATTAACTAACCCTCTGTGCACTATTGGAGCAGTTAGCCTTAATTATAAAGTCACCCTTGCGATGCTATGACTCCTCTCATTTGCCTGCATGATCACACCTTTGCCATAGTTTATCCCTTTTCTTCATCATTGGTTGTGATCATGGAAACAAATGTTCTTTGTGTGCTCTTAACCACTTTCACCTTGTCGTTGTTATCTCAAACCTTATAGCCCTTAAGGTCTCGATCGTGTGAACACAACTAATCCCCTTTTGCAACTATTATCCTTAAACTATTGGTCAACCTTTCCACCATGCAAAAGGGATTATCCTCAAATTTCCATCGCTTTGCCACTTATCTTTCTTATGAGCACTTGACTATTGTGATTGTATGACTAAAGAGTATCCTGAATACTTTAACCTAGTTGCCCCTTCACGACTCAATACTCACAAACTCACAAACTACTTGTGATGCTATGATGGCCTCATCCTTAACTATTAGGATACTTGCTTGCACAATCACAACTTAAATTTTCATTGCATTCCAAACCTCTATGACAACATGATGAGCATTTCTTCTAACTATTAGATATTTTTTGTGGCTTCACAATTTATAATCTCAACTTCTAGCTTACCCATGTGATGTTGCGATCAACTGTTAACTTGACTGCTACCTTCATCAATGCTACTTTGCAACCTGAAGATTTGAGTTAACATTTAACCCTATGATAGTGCAACTAACAATTCTTTTCCACTTCACAACCACAAAATATTAACCATAGCTAACCTCGCAAACATGTGATCATGAGAATTTCTCCACTTTGTAACTTAAAACCCAAGTTTCTCTTAACCACTTACCAGCATACAATAACCCTTCAAGTTAACTACTTCCTTCTATTCACACCATCATTACCTTGACCCTATAGTTCTTATTAACACTTGCAATGTCATTGTTGGGACTCAAAATTGAAGCCCTGATTTTGAGTATCATTCAAAATTTTCAAGCCTTATAAGTGCCATTTAATGTAGGTGTACCAGGCTATCCTTTTGAGGCTTAAGAGGTTTTTAATGTTTATAACACCTTGAATTCAGCATATCCACTTGTCCCATGAAGATAAATTGCAATTCTAAGTCATTTTGTGAAGTTCCATTTTGAGCAATGTCCAAATCAGCATTTTTGCCCAAGTGTCAAACAATGATAGGAGGTCTAGTTTGCAATTGAATATCTCACACCTAGTAATGTTTCATGACTCACCACTTTGGGAGTGTTTAGTATCCATACCAAAGAACCTATGTTTTAGATTTTGAGTCATTTTGATGTGTTTTGACTAGGTTTTGAATCCCTTAAAGTCGGTCATTTATTGTTGTCATGCTAGTGTGAATTACTTAGAATTTTGGGAGGCCTTGTTTGACTTGTTATAACTTTGATCCAGTTGATTATACTAAGAAAATTCCTTTGGCATTGCATTTTAAATGTTGCACACTTATTACGGTCCATATTTGAGCTTATGACAAATCTGTTTGATCAGTTTTTGAATGCGATTCCATATGCAATTTATAACTTTTTACTGGTGTCAAAGTGTAGATTGATCAATATCCCTGTTCAGGATGTCATAACTCTAAATCTATGATAGGTGAGTTCAAATGGATTGCATTTTTGTGTTCTACTCTAAAAATACTTTAAGTATGCCAATTCTCAAGTCTTGATGAATCCATTTGCACAATTTCCTAGGTCCATTCTATTTGCAAAAAATGGTTTTTTGCCAGTGTTTCTAGTTCTCAAATTCAGGTAGCCCACTTTGAATACTTTTCAAATGCACCTAGTTATTCATCATGAGCCCCAATCCTAGATTTATACTCTCCTTGTGATAGTGAACTAACACCCTAGTTTTTGTTTCCCAAGTGCCAGTTTGACCTATTTTGAAAGTTGAATCCGAATGCATTTTATGGTTTTTTGACATGTTTTCTTGCAGGTAGTTTCTAAAAAGGAAACTTTGATAGTCAATATCTTTTGACTAAGAATTCATCATTAGATGAGATTCAACAAGGTGCAAGAATGTAGAAGAAATAATCAACATGTTAGATTCCAGGGCCTGATTAGGTGCTTTTGTTAGTTTTTAAGGCTAGTCAAAGGACCCCTTGGCATGAAATTGGTAGTTGGTAGGAAAGGGTAAAATTGAGTTATAAATGTTGAATCAATAATACAGATTGTTTTCAGTCAGTGCCAACTGTTAATTTGATCAATTTGAGACATCAGGTTGTTAAGTTTGAATTTTATTTTTTAGCCAGACCCACTTTAGGGCCTGATTAATCCTACTAGACCAATAAAGAATTAGGAGATTGAGTGTTATAAAATAGGGAATTGAGAATATCAAAGGGGATTATTTTCTAGTATTTCTCCATTTTAAGGTTGATATCATTGCTTTTTCACAAGTTATATTTTGCAATGGTGGAGGGTGTTTTGAACACATGACATGCTTAAGTGGAATCCTATTCCAAGGAAGATACTATCATTAATGTCTTATTGATTTTAGTCAAAGTGAAAGAGAAATCTTGCCTATTTCCCTTGTCAGCCAACACATTAAGTGTAAGATTGAAAGTGAATGAAACCACCATTTTCAAAGGACTATCATTAAATCAAAGACAAGTTTCTCATTTTCTGCTACTTCTTTAGTGAAGTGTAATCTGTATAGATGTTGGTGATTCAAATTTTGATAACAAGAATTGGCACTTTTGATGGATTTGATGAAGGATGTCCCAGTTTTAAAAGATATCCATCTAATTTTCAAATTTTAATTCATTATAAATCATAATGCATCATAGGAAATGAATGTTTTTGTTCGTCCCAATTGTTTTAGGATGAACTAGGTAGTTGTATTTTCTACCAAGGACATTTTTTATTACATCTTCAAATGCTTGATGAGTTCACCTCACCAATTCGTAGTTAGTATTCATAGGATGGGTATGTATGAAATGACTTGGAGTTGTGTTCTCTATCAAGAGTATCTATGCAGTTGGTAGTGAAAAAAGAGAAGAGAGGTTAACATAGCTTAGATCATCTTGAATCTTAATAAGGGAGAATTGTAGATAAAGTTCATTCAAAACTACAAAGTGGGAGTGGTATTTTGTGGTAAGCTATTGGAAACCACAGATGGTGTTGAAAACATGGTAGAAGTCTCAAACAGGAACATGTTGATGCTCATATTTTACTGTCAAAACTACAAATTGGTGTAATGAGGGAAGCTAGTGCCAGTTTGAGTTTTAATTAAATCAAAAGATTGGATTTATTTTTGATACCTAATGATTTTGTTTCAGGCATGGGATCCCATGACATCTGCTTTAAAAATTACACTTTCCTTCATGTTTTTTGTGCAATGATGAACATATAAAACATAGGCTTCTATCATTTTTGGTCTTTAGCAGTATCGATGTCTACAAAAGTTACCTAAGGTGAGTCTTGTTGACAACAATCCCTACTCATTTTAGATGCTTCTCACTTGCCTACCTCAGTAATAAAAATTAGGCAGAGGATACTTCATAGATGAAGATGTATTCAATAAATGGAGAGATGGTCTAGAAATTAATGAACATTTCTACCATTCAAACTACAATTATGATTGATTTAGATGGTTTCAATATTTGAACTCAATCAACAAGAAGATGGAATTTGTAGATTCCCCACTTTACACCATAGTCCCAAGGGGTGCTGGAAGTGCAAATGTGGAAGAACATAGGCCCACATGAAGGAGAAGCAGTGCCAAAGGCTATTGACTGGTCTGACGCCATCTTTTTGAAGTATGGAAGTTGCCGATTGAAGAGAGTGGGAAGTGTTTTTCTTCCAAAGAGCCATACCATTCCATTTTATAGGCATACATTAAAGTAAAGTAGGAGTGGTCATCGACATCTACCTTACAAAGATCATTGTCGTTGTGGTTTTCTTTGCCTTTGCTGCTATTTTTTTTTAAAGATACACCTTATGAGAATGTCACCTTTTCTTTTTTCTCCACCTTGGTGCAACAAGTTCTTTGCAGAGCCATCCCACAATGTCAAGGCATAGCAATAATGAGAAATGATAAGGAATCGAGACAATGAATGAAATTTGTAAAGAGCATGGTGTGTAGCTTTTAGATGGGACTAGTTTTGTAGAGGAGACCAATCAAGAAGGCATTGAAAAGAGGGGAGCTCCAATATGTTTTGATGGAAGAAACTATGCGTGAGGAAGGAAAACACACAAATATGGATATGGAATCCAAAACATAATATTCCACATTCATGTAGTGGTGAAGATTTTAGATGTTTAAAAGCTAAAGCACTAGCTAGTAAAGTGTCTTTAAGATACAAATTTTTAAAGCCATACACAACTTGCACATGGGGCCTACCTGGTCAGCCGAAGGAGCCACAAATTCAAATTTTGATGTAAAATGATGACATCACACTAACATGTAGTCTAACAACCAATCAATAGGTAACAAGTGGCACATTGAAGGATGAACCAAGAAGTGACACGTGGTGAGAATGGCCAAGTCAGTGTGGATTCCCAAGCGAGGTGCCATGTGTCACAAGGGTGAATTAAGACTTGCATAGTCAGTAGTTGCTAACTGTATATGTGGTAATGCACCTAGCTAACATGTGGCAGCAAGCCCCGATTAGTGGTGAGGTGACATGCACAATCAACTGATGATGTGGCACTAACACAGAGGTCAGGTAGTAAATGAGAAGCTGACACGTGGTGATGACATGTTAGCCAATCAAAGGGTGCCACATGGTGCCCAAGTGGATGATGATGTGGTAGACACCAACCAATGGCATGCTGCCACGTGGAAAAAAAGGGTCAAACTTAGTTGACCTAAAATGTAGGGATAGGTAAAAAAAAAATGATTTAAAAATTAAAATTTTAAATGTTTTTCAAAAAAAATTCCTGTACAAAGTATTTAAATTCAAAAGAGATATAATCTAAAGTTTCGACTTTAGAATTTTTAAATTTTTGAAAAATGAAGTGTAGACCACAGGGCTATAATAGGGGCATTTTTTTCAAACTAAGATTCTAGGGGTTTTTGATATGTAAATATAGCAATATTATATATCAATAGAATTGGGAGAGAATGAACTTTTTGTTTCTAGAGTTTATTTTCACATAGGAAGTGATTTTTTTAGGTTATACGAGGTTTTGTCCCTAATTCTCAGTTTGTAATAGCATTTTGATATTGAGGTTCAAGTGTATTTTCTAGCAAGGTGAGTTGAATGTGTGTAAAAGATAGGAAAAATGTAGTTAAGGTCAAGTTTGGTTACCTTCAAGTTAGTTAAATCTAGATTTTATCAACACTTCATGATGCATTTAAGATATTTTAGCAATACAAGGGTTTTCATCATTCATAAGAGATATTTCCAAGTTTGTTACAGAATAATGATGAAAACCATATCAAATTTCATGGGTAGAAAGAGGAGAGATGTTTTACAACTGCAAAAAATGGATATTCAAGTGGACACATGTCACTTCCATATTAGATCTGGGATTCCATTCTTCTTCTATATCTTTCTCTTTCTCATCCATTATAAAGGGTTGGTTGGTAGTTTTCACTGTAAAACTAGTTGGTTCTAGTTCTGAAATTTTTTTTCTTATGGCCATGATACCATGTTGGCAGTTTTCACTATGAGACCATGGTTCTAGTTTTGATGTATTTTCATCACTATGATACCACATTCTTTAGCATATTTCTCTTGTATGAACAATAGTAGTTAAAATAATATAGCTAGTTCTAATCTGTTTAGTGGTTTTATGAATTATTCTACATGCATCTGAATGTATAGCTTTAAAGAAATGAATACAATGAGTAAGAATCTCCTTAGTTTCATTCTGATTCTCATCTCCTATCTCTATAACCTGCAATCTTATGTGTTTCAGGGACATAACTAAGACCCATTTGCTTTGCCTTGTAGACACCTAAATTTGATTACACTATTTTAGTAATCCTATTTAGTTATCTAAAAAGGCATTATTAATTAAATTTCTATTTAATTAATCCTTTGTCATCCCCTAGTTGATTAATTTAATTAATCATCTATAGTCCTAATTGATAAATCAAATAATCTATTATTTATCAATTAAATCCTATTCTTCTATCTAATTCCAAAAATCCCCATTTATTAAATAAATCTATTTGATAAATGAAATCCTCAAATTCAAAAACCCCTAACCTATCTCTAATCCTCCATTTAGCCTAATCCACCCCATCCAACCATACTAACCAAGCTTAGCCACTAACTCACCGACCCTCATTAATGCCATCCACTTGCACATCTCTAACATTCCTAATCTAATCCTAAACCCAAGCCTAATCCACCCCCTAATGTTGTCACATTCCTTAAAAAAGTTTAAGACTTTCCTAATCCAAACCAAAGTCTCCCCTCAAAAATCCCAACCACCAAGTCATGAGTGCTCTTACAAAACATAAAAGACTCTTACAAACCCACTCATGACTCTTACATCCATCTTCCACACTCTTCCCTCTTCCACACTCATTCCTCTTACATCCCTCTTACATACTCAACCCCACTCATCATGCCTTTAACCAACCCTTTACCCTACCCTCTCACACTCATCCTCCTTGTGACAAGTGTCACCTCCCCATTGGTGCTAAACAAGCACAATCCATGTGCTCTCCTTTGAGTGCATCCTAGCCCTCCTTAAGCCTTCATCCATCCTTGCATCTAAGCCCTCCATCCCTCTACCCCTTAGCCTATAAATTGAATCCCCTCCCAAGCCATTTCATCAACAATCTTTGAGCTAAAGTTACCATGCTATTTTGAGAACCAAAGCCATCAATCTTACCCTTATAATGCCAAATTGAGAGCTCACAAAGCTACCAATTTTCCATTACCCATCTCCATTGAAGCAACTTTTGAGCATCTTGAGCATACATCCACAGCAAAAGGACACATCTACAGAATCAAGAAAGCATGGAGTGTTTTCTCTTGTGAGGTTTGCACTTCTTGTTTGCTTTCTTTGTCTAAGCATATATGTGAATTTAGTTTTTTGGTTTGTGAATGTTTACTTTATTTGTTAATGTTCTTTGCACACTAAAATTCTTGTTCTACATGCCTTAGGTTTGTATGTTTGATATATTTTATTGTTGGAACAAAGGGACAAGTAAAGGCTTGATGTATTTGACAGGGTTGCTAGTTATTTTGAGAAGGATACTTCATGAGAATGAGGTCTTTATGAACATCAATATCTGATTCAAAAAGTGATTAGATAGATCTAATATCTTGATGTATGGAATATTTCACTGGTATCACAGATTTATGTGATTAATTTGTGGAATTTCCCAATAGATAAGGTACTAATTAGCTATAGGATCAACTTGTCCTTACCACTGCATATTTGGGGTTTTGTTAAAATCAAAATCATTAATCAAATATCTTTCTCTTTAATGTTGAATGAACTAAAAAGAATGTCCTCACTTAGCTTATCAATTTCTTAGGCCATGTTATTAGCTATTTCATGTCTAAGATCTTTGCATAAGTGTTATAAGATTAAGGGTTTTATCTACTTTGTTTAGATTCATTGTATGCTTTTGACAACTGGTACCATATGAAGAATCTATAGGTCCACCTACTTAGGTTTTGCAGAGCTTGAAGTAGAAGAAGGGTCTAGTCTTATAGTTGGCGTAGTGTCTGAAAGGGTATGTTGAAGATGGGAAGTAGCTGCCCCTAGATGTATCTCATTCTCATCGGGGTAATTTGAAACCGTAACATTTCAAAACACCAATAGTTGTGACAATCACCATGATAACCTTTTTGCTCAGTCGCACCATAAAAACCTTCATGCCAAAAAATAGTCATGACCATGTGATTGATTGAATCACCTCTTCACACCACTAACTACCCAATTAGTCTTAATAGTCATGAAGTTGCGCTTACCAATAGATAACCATTTTGCACTATCATAGCTACCAAAATCATTAGCACATAAAAAAGGGTGATGTTGCGACCAAACAACTTCACAACATCACAACTTGAAAATAATAAAGGCATCATATTAATGTGAAGAGAACTTAGGGATATCTTTCTTGACATAATTTTCATTTGAAAAGTATAGAGAGTTGTACTAATAGCTTCTCTCTAGTATTTTAAAGAAAAATTCTTCTCCATCATCAGTGTTTTGGCACAATCCATCACAGATTTGTTCTCCAAGTGCAAAAGTTTGCCTCTTGATTCCTTTGCCATTGCAGAAGTTACTGAATTCATTTGATGTAAATTGTCCACCTCTATCTGATCTTAGAAATTTCAAGCTTTTACCATTTTCCTTTTCAACCTTTTCTAGATACCACTTAAACATTTGAAAAGTATCATATTTTTCTCTTAAAAAAATAACTATCATTATTCTTGAGTAATCATCAACAAATAGAATAAAATATTTGTCACCTTTATAGCTTTGCACATTAATTGGTCCACATAGATCAAGATGATCTAATTCCAAAATTTATTTTGAATTATGAGTCTTACTCTTAAAACTTGACTTTGTCATCTTGCCTAACTAACATTGTTTACAAATCACATTATCAGGTTTCTTCATTTTTGGCAAACCTTTGACTCTTTTCATCTTATTGATACTAACCAAGTTGTCAAAATTTACATGACATAATCTTTTTGTGCCATAGCCACACATCATCAAATTGTACAACAAGACAAGTAGCTTCATTCATGTCAGGATAAAATAGATTACCTCTAGTTCTAATCTCCAAATGAGTTCTCCATCAGCATCATAGATCTTAGCTTTCGTGTGTTCAAATTCAACCATTATCATGACACTAATACATTATAGGTTAATTTTTGACCTTTTCTTTTGACAAAGCCCTTAATTTTCTTGTTGAATAATTTTTTGTTTTGTTTTTATGCCTGAGTTGGTCAAAATTTTGACCAAATTAGGTTTTCCCAATTTGGTTGAAATTTTGACCAAATTGGGTTCATAATTTAAAAAAGAAAAAAAAGAAAAAAAGTGGCATCAATCAATTTAGCCGGAGGAGGTCTGTGTGCAAAGGAGCCATTTTAGGTAAGAGCTTTGTTTTCTTTTTGCATTTTGTTTCCAGAATCTACATTGCTAATTTCTCATACCAACCAAAATAAATATTTGAAACTCTAAGTTCTTATTCTTTTAACCTTGAAGCTTTGCAATTTGTATTGAAAAAGAATGATGGAAATCAAATATATATGCTTGATACCTTGAAGATTATGATCATTCCTGTCTTTGGAAAACACACAATATGATGTATAGAGATAGAATACATACTCCATATCTCTTGCTTTTAAATTATATTATTAATTTTTTAATACTTTGAATATATATGATCCAAGTTGTTGTATTGTCCATACTAACATGTATTTATCATTCTCTCACTTGTTTGGGTTCTACTGACCATGTTTTTACTTTCTTCATTTGTTGCCAATGATGTTGCTCTCCATATGTACTAATCAATAAACTATGTGTTCATGCTATTGTGTATATTCAAATTCCTTATTGTAGAATTTTTCAAACTCCTACAATGCACTATATTATTTAATCTCCATCATAAGTCATCGACCAAACATACAACATGTGTTGTCAATGATTGATGTAGTATTCTTTGATCCATACCATGTCATTGCATAACTCTTGTGACTTATGGTGAATACTAAAATATTTGATTTGTTCTCCAAAATGTACGTATTCTTGACTGTAACCTGATATGTCTTCTAGTATATCTGATATTAATGATGTTTTGTGAATTGTTGATGTTAACATGTCACAGATGAATACTCTTTCCAGCATAAGTCTATATCTATATATGTCTATTTCTCACTTGATAAGCTATATCTATCTCTATCTATTTGCGTGTGCTATTTTGGGTCCCATGGGTTGCTTCAACCACATGGACGATATTGAAATCTTTCATTCATTTAAAGTAGATTACCTAGTTGTCTTTTTTGTTGATGTTCTTTTATTCATGGAGGTTGATTTCAATGTGAGGAGGATAGCTACAAGAATTCAATTTAGTGGGTACTAAGTTTATTGATAAGTTGGCTATTCTATTGGTGTAGCTTACATTATCTCTTATGTATATGGAACTCAAGAGGATGTCACATCTCTTGGCCTCTATTATTTAGTTCTTGTAATGTTTCTAAGAATGAGAAAATATAATATGTCTATTTTGTAATATGGGAGTGGTAGAGATAGAGTGACATCTTGTCACAAAGTACCCAATGTATAATGACATATATACGAGTTACAGAGACATATTAAAAACAAACAATTTAAGCTCTTGTTTAAGGGAAAATGTTGGAGAAAACAACAAAGCTATTGATCCAAATTCATTTTCAAAGGGTAGATCTAAAGAGGAGGTTACAAATTATTTTGAGGCTTCCGTATCATGTTTTGGAGGTGTGTGTTATTTTGGGTCCCATAGGTTGCTTCAACCTTGTGGACAATATTGAAATCTTTTATCCATTCATTTAAGTAGATTGCCTAGTTGTCTTTTTGGTTTAGTTTTCACTAAATTTTTCCTTGAAGTAGTTTCTCTTGTGCATGTTTGGGATTTTGAATAATTTATAATATTGTATTAAAAGCTAATGGTTGTTCTTGTTGAGTCAAATAGAATATTGTGTTGACCCAAGAACAAACCCTAGCAGCAACAACAATATCCATTCTTTAGGTGCAAGGATGTAGATGGAATGAAAATCAATTTGGTAGTTCAACGTACTCTAATTTCTCCATTGCTCAATTGTTATTTTCTAGTCAAAACTCAGTATAGTCCCAACCTTTCGTATGATGGTTTGACAATTTTTTAACATAATAAAATATTGAGTTTTGTGCTCAAAACTTGGCAAAAATGTACTAATTCCAAGCATATTAAGCACTCACTAAAAAGTTATCTTATAAAAGTAGCTTTTGATCATCATTAAGGTGAGATTGGTCTACCTTTGTTATATACTATTATGCAAGAGTTGTTAGTTTGAATACATAATAGCTACACAAATTTCATTTTGCATGCCATTTATTTTGATTATTCTATCTTTTTTCTCTTCTATACATTCCATGTCCAAATTCCCGACACAAATATCACAAATTCATGTATGATATATTAATTACCTCTAGATCTCTATTTGTTTAACATCTTGGTTAGTTGTTAATTTCTTCAATAGATCATTTCTAATTTGATAGCATACAAATAGCTCATAATTTGATCTCAAAAATTTGGGATGAAGGTAAACTTTGTGTTCCTTAAGCCTAAGAAAAATTCAAACTTGGCCTTTTCTCAACAAAAGTAGATACCTTGTTAACTTTAGAGTAGACTTATTAATATTGCAATGAAAAGCAGTTTATAGAATATATTTTTAATGATGAATATTAGTGTTTTGAATTTAACAAAATTTAATCCTATCATTTGAAATTAAAATCCTCTATGTTTGGGATTAGCTTCATTTTAGACTAATAAATGAAGTTAATATTTGGTTAGTTTGAGTCTTTGAGAAATCCTAGCTATGAGATGTTAAGGATTTATTGTTTATGGTGTTAAAATTAAGCTATAGGCTATGTTTTTCTATTGTTTGAATGTAATGAGTAGATCAAATCAATGTTATGGTATTGTGTAGTTTACAATGTCCTAGGATTTGAATGACTCTAATATGGTCATAACATTTGATGTTTGATGTCAACACTCATGAATATAATGTCATGCATATGGTCAAAGTTAAGAATCACCATGTATTATTGTTTCATCCATTAGGTGAATGGGTATGTTTGTGTTATCTCTCATCATTCCCCTTATGAAGGAATGTACTAGATATTAGTGTTAATTGATCATAGCCTTACTGATTAAATCAAATTGCAAATTCTAGATAGCGAACTAGAAGATGACAATAATTTAATAGAATGATTATATATTAATTTAAGGGAAATAATCATTCAAAATAAATAAAGAAAATACTAAAGATGAAAATCTTATAAAATAAAAAGATAATTAAATACAATTACAATTACAAACCTAGACTTGAGCCTACGATGGTCTTTCCAACTACAAAATACTATGTACACTTCAAGTTCATAGAAACTTTGGATAGTTAACGAATATGTTTGCAACAAATTTAGAACCTTTCTTTATTGTTTATATACTTGGTTTTATACTTCATGAATTATTTTTCTAACAAAGAAAAATATAGTTTGGCAGACCAAAATTCCTATTAGAAGGTAGATATATAGATATTTGGAAGAACTGGATTATAAAGATGATGCTTGTGTTGAGTTATTATTTTGCACAATGCTTAATGGAAGGAATTCTTTCAAACTCCTCTCTTGAAAAGCTAATCTAGGATCAACTACAAGGTTTCAGGTGATCTTGCAACCTGTTGGTCTGATTTTTCACAATGCAGAAATTTTGAGAATTTTTTTTTAGTGAAAAATCATTTGAGTCTTTTTGTCGTGCAAATTAGGGTTTTGTTCCTTGTATTTTTCAAACCCTTAGATTTCCCTAATTCATAGCCTGGTCTCTGTGTCTTTGAAATTCTATTAAATTCTCAAGGTTTGTCTTCAGAGAATTTCTCAGATACCCCAGTGCCTTGTCTTATTTTACCCTAGTTTTGAAAAACCCTCGAAATATTTTCAGAAAAATGAAAAATGTTTTTTGATGGTATATCATTTTACCCTAAGGTCGGGCTTATGCGAGCATGGTTTTATTAAAAGCTCATTTAAAAATCATTGACCACATTCTTTTTGACTTAATTTTTTATTGAAAAATGCCCAGTGTGTTACAAATTTTGTATGACCATTGATCTCATTCAGATCAACAGGTACCACATTCCTACAATGTTCATATGCAAGGCTTTTAAATAAAGTGGGCAAGTAGTTTTTAGACACGTAGCAAGGTGGGGTCAGGAAGCCCTAGTGTGTGCCATGGTGTGCCAAGTTGTAAAGTGATTGCTGATGTATATTGCCAGTTGTGCCATCAAGGAGGTTTCTCTGCTAGAAATGATCGAAGTTTTGTCAACCATAGATCCTTCAAAGATCAAGGGCTGGCACAAGCCTGCAATAAAGAACTACTCAAAATTTAAGGAATGTGGGAATGCACATTTGTGTCGCATGTCATAGTAGGGCTAGGATTGGGAAAGAAAACTGAGTCGTGCCATACTGTATGCCACATGTGCTTAGCTGGAAATATTTGTGCTACAAGCATGAAAACCTCATAAATAAATGTAGTAGTCAGGTGGGTCAGAGCACGAGGGTTGAGAAGAGTCATTTTATTGGTCCAAGTGGATGATGCAAGCATAAAATGTAGAACTATTTCGCACCGTTGATCCTGTCTTAATCAATGAAGGGCACTTGCTTGCATTGAGAACTTGAATGAAGTTTAAATAAAGTGGGTATGTGCCATGTAGACACGTGTCCATGGTAATGTCACTTTTCCCATCTTGCAAGGTTTACAAAATTCTAGCATTACCACCGTTAACCTTTTGAAGATCAACGACTGGCACAATCCCGCAATATAAAGATGCTCGTTCAATAAGGAAAGTGGGAATGCACCAGCTTGACATGTAGAAAGAATGACATCAAGCACTTGCTTGCTCAGAAAAAGATATGGGACCTGCTGGTGTGGAAGTTGTCAGGAGATGCAAACTCATATAAAGGCTTCCTATTAGTCAGTATAACTGACTGGACTTTGTTTAAATATTAAGCTGATCTAATCATTGATCTCGTCTTGATCAACGACTGATGCTTACCTGCTATTTTAAGATGCAAGAAATTTAAGGAATGCGGGTAAGCGGTAATGCGACACATGGCACCGGGTCAAGGTAGATGATGACGTGCCAGTGCAACAGGCAGGCCAATTAAATCATGACAAGTGGCACTCAGTGGCAGTGGTCGACCAGTGAGGAAGTGACATGTGGCACTCAGTCAAACCTAGTTTGACCCAAATTCAGAGGGTGGGAAGATTTGAAAGAAATAAAAAATAATTATTGTTAATTATTTTTTGGTAAGCAATTGCAGTGTCAGTGAGTTTTAAATTCAAAAGGGTCATTTGGCTAAAGTTCAGACATTAGAACATTTTAAATTTTTGAAATTTAAAATATCAAGGATGCAAATTTGAGTTTTCTAGCAGAGGGAGACATTTTCAAATTGGCTTTCTGGAGGTTCTTGATAAGCGAAATATGCGATATTATATATCGCGGGAACTAGGAGAATCTAAATTTTCTGACTATGTAGTTAGTTTCTGCACAAGAAGTAGTTTGTTCGAGCTATAAGAGGTTTTCTATTAGATTCCTAACTTGCAACCAAATTCAGGTATCAAAGTTCAATTTTGATTTTTAGCAGGGTAATGACCTGAATGTGGTTAAAAGGCAGTGAAAATGCAGTTTGGGTCAAATTTTGATCAGATTCACTTAGTAAAAACTCAAAATTTCACCAGTATTTCATAAGGCAAATAAGATATTTTGGTGACTTAAAGGTTTTCATCATTTAGAAAGAGATATTTTGCAAATTAGTTACTAAGCCATGCTAAAACCAAATCAAATGAATGTGTGGAAAGAGGAGAGAGGTTTTTCAATTGTAAGGGATTAAATTCCAAGTGGATAGATGTCAGTTGCATAATAGATCTGGTAATTCACTTCTTTCTATATCTTTCTTTCTTTCATTCATTGTAGTGGTTGGAAAATATTGGAAAGTTTCTCTGGAATGAAGGCATTTAGTAGAACTGGCCCTGAAATTGATGAACTCTGAATGGAAGATCTGGGATGTGCTGGTTCCAGACCATGAAGCTTTTTCTTTGGCTATGATACCCCCTTCCCATCCCATCAGCTTCTCATTCCTATCATATTCTCTCTTGTATGATAGTATTTTCTCATTGTATAGTCTAGTTTATTAGGTTCTCTGTGAGTTAATTTCATGCATTTTTATGTATTATTTCAAGGAAATCAATAGAAGGAACAACAAGTGTTTAGTTTCAATTTAAATCTTGTCTCCTTTTTCAATTGAGATGTGATGTTTTATGGTCTTGGAACAAAGAGCCTAGGTCATAGTTGCAGTCCCTTAAGGCTTTATGTTGTTTCATTGTTGTTGATAATTCAAGGAATTGTGTAAATGCTTCATAGAAATCAACAGGGTTTCAAATTTATTGAGGAGGATATCAGGTAAGAATGAGATTGAAATTGAACATTGATGTCTATTCAAAGGTGAATGGATAGATCATATATCTGAATATATGAATAAGTATCAGATATCCAAAATTCATGAGGGAGATTCATGAATTGCCCAATGGATTAGGAATTGATCAACTATAGGATCATTAGTTTGTTGTTTATACTTGGTTTTCATCTGCTTTCCCCACCCACATAAAATCAATTTTTTTAAAAAATCATCTTTACATTTTATGTTGAAGAACCTAAATGTGATGCCCTCACTCAGCTTGTGCATTTCATAGAGTTGTAATTAGCTACTACACTTCTTTGTTACTGCATAGGTTATTAGGAGAAACAAGGGCTTTTATCTACTTTGAATAGATTCAAGAATATGTTTTGCACTGGTACCATATTAATTGGACCAGAGGTTCACCTGCCTAGGTTTTGTAGAGCTTGTAGTGAAGAAGGAGTTATGCCTTATAGTTGGCCCAAGACTACAGTCAGGTGTATCCGTCATAGGAATTTGCTAGGCTTAGATGCATTCGTCTAGTTTTGTGGTCATTTTCAAAACTGTTAAATTAGGAACCAACAAAATGGCAACTCTACTGGGGAGACAAGATGGAAAATAAACCTTGTTAAAACAACAAGAATCTTTGGTGTTAATTGAATATCTCAGTCCTATTTTTTTAGTATGGTTTTGCCCATCTGAGTCACCAACAAAATGACGACTCTGTTGGGGAGTTGTATTGAATCTGAATGGCAGACAAGCCTTGAGAATTTGAAGAAGATTGGATACAATAGGAAGGATTTTCTATAGCAGTAGGGTTGTGTGAGGTGTTTACCATTTCTCTACTGATGTTTTATGTTCCCCAGTGAAGCTTTATTCATGGACAACAATATATTGTAAAATTGGATGTAAAATGTGTTCTATGACTGTTATAGGTCTATCTTCAATCAATTTAGTTTTTGCAAGTGCTGTGAGAAAGTTCAGAGTCAAGAATTGATTTATAAAGTGTAGTTTCTTTTCAAGATGATAATGATCTGCAAGTTTCTCCTACACTAAAGATCTAGTTCAAATTTGTCAAGTGATAAATTATGTTTTATTTCTCACAAGGTGTGAGTGGTGACTCTCAAATCTCTGTACTAGTTTGTTCCTAGTTGATTTCATTGCAAAATTTTGAAGAATTTTTAGTTGTATGGGTAGATCTAAAATTGTTGATAGTTTCTTGGAAAGGAAGTTTTGAATTTTGGATAAGTTTTAAAGTGTTGTTTGCAATCTGCTATTATAAGAAATTGAAGTGTAAAAAGTGAATCACAGCAGTGATCTCTTTATCCTCTTGAAAGGAGCTGGCGACTCTACAAAGTTTGATTAGTGGTGTAAAGGATTTTTAGTCTTGCACCTGTGCCAAATCAGTAGATTGAAGTTTGCATCAACACTTGAGGTATTTTGGTTTTCATGTTTTCCTTTCATGGAAGTCAAATGTTAAAAAAATGGTAGCCTCTATTCAGTCATTTTCAACACTAGAAGGAAGAGGTAAAAATTTTGTTCTATAATGGAGTCAGATCTCAGATCTGAGATTAGTTTTCCAAATTTTGGAAGTTTAGAAATTGAGAATAATAACATTGCTATGTTGAATAGACTGGTCTTCAAAAGGATTGTCAATCTTATAAGAATTGAGGTAGGAAATTCTCAAGGTTTAAATGCTGAAAAATGTTATTTAAGGCTTAAATCAATAATCAGTGAGATGCCTTTTCATTGTAGACCTGAGGAATCTTCCCTGCCTAGTGTTTTCCTTGATGTTCTAGTACCTGATTCAGTCAATTGGCCAACACCTATAAGATTACAAAAGTTTTTACAAATTGAAAGATTCATTGAAGAGATGGAAAGTGGTGATTATAGATTTCATGTTATTTCTTCAAATGATAATAATGAGTGTGCTGAAAGTTAGGGTAGTAATGAATATAATGAATTCGTATATAAAGATAATCTATCTTCCGAATGTGAAGAGAATGATTCAAATGCAAGCGAATCGGGTAATTGCAATCATCATAAGGAAGATGGATATGAAAGTGAAAATAAACTTGGTTATAGTAAATATGAAGTTGAGGAATTATGTAACAACAGTAAAGTTAGTGATTGCTATGATAATAATGAATGTTGTAACAATTTCGATTGTCTAGATTGTTATACTAATGATCTTGTTGTTGTAAGTTCTTCATGTTATATAGATGACAATCACAATTGGGAGAAGATTTGTGAGGCAGTCTTCTTGAGCCCTGATGAAATCTCTATTTGTTGGCTCATGATTTTGAAAAGCAAGTGTTTCTAAGGATCTTCATATTTTTTGTCATAATGTTTCTTCATTCAGTCAAGTTACTTCCCCAAAGTTTGATGTAGAAAGAGATGTGGAATCCGAACAATCCTTATCAAATTTTGGAGGTGTAGATGATAGTACCTCAAATGTTTTTGCACATGATGATTTTTTGGATGTGGAGCATGTTAGTGAAGGGAATCTTAATACTGTTTCAAATTCTTATCATACTAATCTTGTAGAAATTTGTTTTGATGTTTCATGTGATGAAGAGGAAAACAATGAATGTTGTCAATCTGAATATGGATTTTCTTCATATGCTGATAATTCTTGTAGAGATAAGTTCAAGGTTTATTCCAACTTTCAGTTAGATGAAGAAAATGATTATTATCAGCATAGTTTAGACCAACACTTTCAGAATGAGTTTTCAATTTTGGTGACTAATTAGTTGTTTGAGTGTGAAGAGGTTTTAGTGGAAGATAAATTTGATTTAATAAGTAACATGATTGCAAGTAGGAAACAATCAGATTTCATGTACTCTTTACAGCCAGAGACACAAGGTGAGTTGCAAGTTTTTGGTACATGCAACTTGGTAAATGGTGTAGAATATGAAGTCTTTGTGTTTCCGATCAGCATGCATGAATTATCATTAGATTTTGATTTTCAGTTCAATCTGTGTAATTATGAGCATGCTGATTTTTTTCTCATAGTGAGCATGAAGATGAAATAGTCTTTGAATTTCATAGGCATTATGAGAATGGTGATATTTTTTTTTTCCAAAGTGATGTGATTCAAGATGCTAATTTGATTGGTAAAATTGAGAAAGATATTTTTAGCTTACCTCAGAGAGATGTAAATGAGAATCAGGTTTTTTACAGAGGTAAGAAGTTTTGAAAACTTTCCTATGGCCTTGGGCCATCGTTTGTACATAGTTGAGGTAGTTGTTTTTGCTTTCAATAAAGCTGTTCAAGAGAGAAGTTTTGGAAGTATGGTGTGTGGTCTACTTCTCCTAGAGATCTGAAATCTTGCCATGCCCACAAGGGACATGCATCCCCAGACAGAGCCACTGTTGGTCTGATTTTTCACAATGCAAAAATTTTAAGAATTTTTTTTAGTGAAAAATCATTTGAGTCTTTGTGTCATGCAAATTAGGGTTTCGTTCCTTGTATTTTTCAAACCCTTAGATTGCCCTAATTCATAGCTTGGTCTTTGTGTCTTTGAAATTCTATTAAATTCTCAAGGTTTGTCTTCAGAGAATTTCTCAGAAACCCTAGTGCCCTGTCTTATTTTACCCTAGTTTTGAAAAACCCTCGAAATATTTCTAGAAAAATGTTTTTTAATGGTATATCATTTTACCCTAAGGTCAAGCTTACACAAGCATGTTTTTATTAAAAGCTCATTTAAAAATCATTGACCACATTCTTTTTGACTTGATTATTTTATTGAAAAATGCCCAGTGTGTTAGAAATTTTGTATGACCATTGATCTCATTCAGATCAATGGGTACCGTGTTCCCACAATGTTTAGATGCAAGGTTTTTAAATAAAGCGGGCAAGAAATTTTTAGACGCGTAGCAAGGTGGGGTCAAGAAGCCATAGTGTATGCCATGGTATGCCAAGTTATAAAGTGATTGCTGATGTATATTGCCAATTATGCCATCAAGGAGGTTTCTCTACCAAAAATGATCGAATTTTTGTCAATCATAGATCCTTCAAAGATCAAGGGCTGGTGCAAGCCTACAATAAAGAACTGCTCAAAATTTAAGGAATGCCAGAATGTGCCTTCATGCCATGTATCATAGTGGGGCTAGGATTGGGAGAGAAAATTGAGTCATGCCATATTGAATGCCACATGTGCTTAGCTAGAAATAGTTGTGCTATAGGTGCAGAAACCTCATAAATAAATGCAGTAGTTAGGTGGGTTAGAGCACGAGGGTTGAGAAGAGTCATTTTATTGGTCCAAGTGGATGATGCAAGCATAAAATATAGAATTGTTTCACACCATCGATCCTATCCTGATCAACGAAGGGTGCTTGCCCACATTAAGAACTTGAATGAAGTTTAAATAAAGTGGGAATGCACCATGCAGAAATGTGTCCATGGTAACGTCACTTTTCCCATCTTGCAAGGTTTACATAATTCTAGCATTACCACCATTGATCTTTCAAAGATTAACGACTGGTGCAATCCTGCAATATAGAGATGCTCATTCAATAAGGAAAGTGGGAATGTGCTAGCTTGACACATGGAAAGAATGACATCAAGCACCTGCTCGCTTAGAAAAAGATATGGGACCCGCTGGTGTGGAAGTTTTCAAGAGGTGTAAAATCATATAAAGGCTTCCTATTGGTCAGTATAACTGACTGGACTTTGTTTAAATAATAAACTGATCTAATCGTTGATCTTGTCTTGATCAATGATCGAGACTTACCCACTTTTTTAAGATGCAAGAAATTTAAGGAATGTGGGTAAGCAGTAATGCGACATGTGGCACTAGGTCAAGGTAGATGATGACATGGTAGTGCAATGGGCACGCCAATTAAATCATGACAAGTGGCGCTTGGTGGCAGTGTTTGACCAGTTAGGAAGTGACATGTGGCACTTGGTCAAACCTAGTTTGACCCAAATTCAGAGGGTGAGAATATTTGAAAGAAATAAAAATAATTATTGTTAATTATTTTTTGATAAGCAATTGCAGCGTTAGTGAGTTTTAAATTCAAAAGGGTCATTTTGCTAAAGTTTAGACATTAGAACATTTTAAATTTTTGAAATTTAAAATATCAAGGATGTAGATTTGAGTTTTCTAGCAGAGGGGGACATTTTCAAACTGGCTTTTTGGAGGTTCCTGATAAGCGAAATATGCGATATTATATATCTCCAGAATCAAGAGAATCTGAATTTTTCAACTACATAATTAGTTTTTGCATAGGACGTAGTCTGTTTGAGCTACAAGAGGTTTTCTATTAGATTCTTAACTTGCAACCAAATTCAGGTATCAAAGTTTAATTTTGATTTTTAACAGGGTAATGACCTGGATGTGGTTAAAAGGTAGTGAAAATGCAATTTGGGTCAAATTCTGATCAGATTCACTCAGTAAAAACTCAAAATTTCACCAATATTTCATAAGGTAGATAAGATATTTTGGTGACTTAAAGGTTTTCATCATTTAGCAAGAGATATTTTGCAAATCAGTTACTAAGTAATGATGAAACCAAATCAGATGAATGTGTGGAAAGAGGAGAGAGGTTTTTCAGTTGTAAGGGATTGAATTCCAAGTGGATAGATGTCAGTTGCATAACAGATATGGGAATTCACTTCTTGCTATATCTTTCTTTCTTTCATTCATTGTAGTGGTTGGAAAATATTGGAAAGTTTCTTTGGAATGAAGGCATTTAGTAGAATTGGCCCTGGAATTGATGAACTCTGAATGGAAGATCTGGGATGTGCTAGTTCCAGACCATGAAGCTTTTGCTTTGGCTGTGATACCTCCTTCCCATCCCTTTAGATTCTCATTCCTTCCATTTTCTCTCTTGTATGACATCATTTTCTCATTGTATAGTCTGGTTTATTAGGTTCTTTGTGAGTTAGTTTCATGCATTTTTATGTATTTTTTCAAGGAAATCAATACAAGGAACAACAAGTGTTTAGTTTTAGTTTAAATCTTGTCTTCTTTCTCAATTAAGCTATGATTTTTTATGGTCTTGGAACAAAGAGCCTAGGTCATAGTTGCAGTCCCTTAAGGTTGTATGTTGTTTCATTATTGTTGATAATTCAAAGAATTGTGTAAATGTTTCATAGAAATCAACAGGTTTGCAGATTTATTGAGGAGGATATCAGGTAAGAATGAGATTTAAATTGAACATTGATGTTGATTCACAAAGTGAATGGATAGATCATATATCTGAATATATGAATAAGTATCAAATATCCAAAATGCATGAGGGAGATTCATGAATTGCCCAATGGATTAGACACTGATAAGCTACATGATCATTAGTTTGTTGTCTATACTTGGTTTTCATCCACTTTCCCCACCCACATAAAATCAATTTTTTAAAAAAATCATCTTTACATTTTATGTTGAAGAACCTAAATGTGATGCCCTCACTCAGCTTGTGCATTTCATAGAGTTGTGATTAGCTATTGCACTTCTTTATTACTGCATAGGATATTAGGAGAAATAAGGGCTTTTATCTACTTTGAATAGATTCAGGAATATGTTTTGCACTGGTACCATATTAATTGGATCTAAGATTCACCTGCCTAGGTTTTGTAGAGCCTAAAGTGAAGAAGGAGTTATGCCTTATAGTTGGCCCAAGGCTGTAGTCAGGTGTATTCGTCATAGGAATTTGCTAGCCTTAGATGCATTCATTTGGTTTCTTGATCATTTTCAAAACTATTAAATCAAGAATCAACACAACCTACTAGAATTTTCTCAATTGAAGATAAATGTATTTGTTCATAGGGAGGCCTTTTTTGGTTCCAACCAATTTGGATAAGATGTTTTGATTTTTTGTTTTGAAAAGTAACCACAAAAGAGATATTTTTTTTTGTTATTTTCTATTTTATAATGAATGCAATTTATCAATGCAACTATATGAATTCCTAATTTAACCAAGTGTTAGCAAATAAAATAACAAAGATAAGGTAACGATAGATTAAAGCAAATAAGTTGAAAGGGAAATTTGTAATGGACATAAACCGTGGTAACAACACATTTGTGAGTTAAGTCGTCGAAAAGATCGAGTAGGAAACCAATGAAGATAAGAGTAGCACTTCCTCAATTCCACTGATGCAATCATCAATGGGAACTTAGTAATAACCAAAAGATGTTTCACTTCTCATCAAATCACAAGGCCACAAAAAGTGCACTCATGCAAGACAAGAAGCTATGCAGGAGCAATAGGTGATATTTTCTCCAAATTGGTACATCAGTGGAATTTTTTAACATTAGGAAACCACTAGAACTAAAATATCACATAATGAAATCACCACAACAAAACAATTGGCTCCATTATTATTCAAGAACATGCATTCACAAAAATAACAGAATCTGGCAAGAATAACTACACTCAGAATGAGAGCACCAATAACATATATATTATTACATCTAAATAATAGCCTAGAGTACATATTATATCCATATATTTATAAGAAAGCATCTTCTCTTTTTGTGTTGAGAGTGAGAGCTCTTAGAATGCAAACATATGCTTACAACCAATAAAGTAAAGCTAATTATATACAAACTGACTTTCTAAATGGTGCTAAGTAGGTCTCCTCCCTTTTTTATATCAATTAATGGGTGCATGAGCCTTTACATGACTTAAAGAAAAGAAAGAAAAAGTAGATAATAAGAAGGAAGTTGCAAGAGGATCTGAGAGTCACTAGATGCTCTAAAAATGGAAGCTTTACCTTCTCTAGGCATTTCTAGGAGTTGAATTATCGTCAAAATGTGTTTCTGGTGCATGGAAAGCTCTAAATTAGGAACTAGAAGTTAAATGTTAGCACACTATTACTTCTTCAAAATTGTTAACACACCTCTATGAATAGTGCACCTACGCACCTTGTGCACCTGTGCACCTTGATGACAGGCTCCAAAAAATCCAAAATTTTCCCAAGTATCAAAAATGAATTTCCAACATCTGGGTTTTTTCCTTCCTTATCCCAAAGAAATGTTTGGATGTTTGCTCTTGAATTTATATATAATCTCTACTACTTGGGAAGATTCTAGAAAATCCAAAGATGCATATTTATCTTTAACTGTTTGTTGGTAGTTACTAAACTCCATACCAGTTTTTGCAAAATCCTCCAGTTTAGTGTCTAGTTCCAACGATACCTATTTAGTCTTAAATGCTTGCCTAATATCTTCATCAGTAAAAGCATCCTTGAAAGTTCTTCAAATTTTTTGGAAAATTGATTGCATTGACTTGAGCTTTATTTTTTACTCATCTTAAAAAATCTCAAGAGCAGCAGCGTCATAGTACTTTTTTGCTTCCAAAATATGCTCTTGAGTCTAGTCTCTTAACCTTTGAACTACTTTATGAAGTCCTTCCATGACCTTATTGCTGATAGCTATCTTCTCAATCCAATCCTCAAGCTTATCAAGCTCTTCCACTATATACACCTCCATGAGTGTACGATACCTTTGACTTTTTATTAATGTCAAAATCTTTAGGTCTTTCACCCAGGTATGTATCTCATTCATTAACCCAAAATCTTGGTTCACTATGGACACTAGTTTATCTACACTTGACTGGATGTAATACAATAGGTTCAAATTACCCTGTATTATTTGTACACCCTTCTCCTCAAAATTCTCACACCATTGCTGACATGCTCCCAAAAATGGATCCATCTAAATTGTCGCCTTTTCCTTTCTCTCTAATGTTGCAACAAGAGTTATCTCTAGATGATTCTGGTCTATTGGGCCCACTATTCCATGCAAATATCCTCTCATAATCTCATTTTTTTCTGCAACAACAAGAGGTCTAACTCATTTATGTCCATATTTTTGAACACCTCTTTCATGTTCGTAGTAATTAGTACCTTGGTAGTGTCTATGTGGGCCTTCCTAATAGGACCTCCTTTATTTGGTATTCATTAGGATTCAAATCCTCGATGTCAGCATGTGCAAGAGAGATGGCTATGTGTGCAAGAAAGCCTGATACTAGGATTTTGAGGATAAGTCTTGGTGGGTTAGCTACCTCCTATATTAAGCTTAATAAATCTTTAGATTGAACATTAACATAATCTTAGGGATTCTCTACTCTTTAGGCTCTACAAAACCTAGGTGGGTGCACCTTAGGGATATATGGGTATGCGACTAGTTTATGGTTCTTGACTTCAACACATGCCTATTAACATCATGTTTCCATTTTAATTCTATCCCTTACAACATATAATGGTCACAATTCTTCTAAATTTGAGAAATAATCTCTGATAGTGATAGCTAACAAATGACATACAAGGGATTATTGCAAACAAGTGCTAACCAAAAATTTAAATTCTTCATACATGGAAGTAAAATTTGATTTGATTTTAAAGTTTTTCTTCGTGCAACTCCATGATTTCTTCAACATGCAACTAAATAAATGACCAATTCCCTATCCATTGGCTTTCAGAGTCTACCCAAAGAAATTTGACCTAATTAAATGCCTTATAATCAATTATATCAGCAATTAACCCTAAACCCCATTCTTATGAATATCCTTCTTATATGTCTGGAAATCCTATCAATTTAACAAAGCATTGACTTAATTCCTTGAATTAAAAGCAACAATAAATTGATATACAACCTATCCTAGTTGCATTAAATTGCATAAACCATGCTCATACAATCTCAACATAACCAACAAATAATAATGGAGATATAATTTAGAGAAAATAGATATATTATAACATTCCCCTTGTATTAATTTTCCTTGAAAATCATACAAAACTAATGTAAACTCAGAAATACTTCAAGATATGACAACTTCTCATTCAATATGTTCCTGTATTCTCATATTTATAGATGAATACATCACAAAATTAACACTAAAGACTGACTGGACCAAATGCAAGACTAGCATAATACTAAAATTTACATAAAATTCAGTCCTCAAATCCATATCTTGGAAATCCTTTTATAGAAGGATTACAACAAGCTTCAGATGGGAGGACACTTGTCAAAAAACTATTAGAAAATAAATACAAAGATATTTTAAAATTAGTTACATCACAAACATTCTTTGTATTTGGCCAAAATTGTGGATGCAGTTGCAAAACTAGCAGGTGGCATTTGTTAGCATATATCTCTTTAGAAAATTTATTTTGTCTTTAGCTCCTATCACCATCCATACCTTTTATTTGTTCTTTATACCTTTAAGTGCATTCCAAACTACATTCTTTAGCTGCACAAATCATTGTCACTAGATGGCAAGACCTTAATATCTGAAATTAGTTCCCACATGGTAATATTTGTGTCCACATCCAGCCAAGTGGCATTCCTGACTACCTCCAACTCATCTAAACATTTGATCCACTTGGAGTTTGTTATGGCTTTGACCTCAATAGTTACTTTGGACATTTCTGCCTCTATCTCATAAAGCATATCAACCATATCATAAATTGCAGTAGGACTTGCTTCATTATTGCAAATGGACAAAATCCTAGGATGATCAAGAATGTTTTCAAAAGAAGATGACCACTCTAGCTAGTCTTTTATTTTTCCTTTGGTATCTAAGACTGTAGGTACAAAATTAGGTGCACCTACCATTGGCTTATGATTTAACAGTGATTATTATTACCAATAGACAACAAAATTTATTACACCTAGAGATAGCTACTACTCATATTTGGCACAATAAATTGTATCTTTGAGCCAACTTCACAAAGGACCAATGCTTCCTTTGCTTTTGGCTTTGCAAGACCAAGGTGGGAGTACTTTAGGGATTCCTATATTTTCTTGACTCACACCCTTTATCCCTAAAACTACAGATGTGGTCCGATTTCTCTAATAAATTGTAGAACAAAAATGAGCTTGAACAGGTAACAATAGCTCATGAATTCCCACAAATTAGATGATGACCACCATTATGCACTTGGTATAATAATTTAATGATTTATATTTGAAAATAAAATGGATATGTGCAGCATAATTTACTTCAATTTGATCCTGGCTTATATGACTAGTGTCTTATCCGTTGTTGCACAGAGTCTTCTATTACCAGAGGATCTAATTCAGATAACTTGTAAATGAATTATATCAATTGTGATCACCAATTCCCATTCTTATGAAATATCCCTCCTACAAACTCAAAAACCCTACTAATTCATTAAAGCACTTCCTTAATTCTTTGAATTAAAAGAAATAATCAAATTAGTATACAACCTATCCAGATTACATTAGATCAATTAAGCCTTGTTTAACCAATCTCAACGTAAGCAAACTCATAAAAAGGAGACAGATATTGACAACACAAATATAGTGTAAATACCCTTTTGTATTATCCTTTAATACTAATACAATAATTGATAGATAGTTAATGGAACTTAGAATATGTTACGAGCTCTATTATTGATAGCAAAACATCAAAAATTTACAAAACTAGACAATAAACTCAAAGTACTACACATATTACTGGATCGACTATACTTTTGAACTAAGTAAATTTACAAAATGCATAGACCCTTCTCTAACCTTGGGATCTCACTTATATAGGGTGAGATGCAATAAGCTTCAGGTATAGAGAACTAATAGTTGTCCTTTAGACGTAAGATTTCTATATTTTGCTACTATTACAAAGGACAAAAATTTTTGCAACAAAAAAGATTTTGTATCATAACGTTCCTTTGTGGGACCAATTTTTGTTCCACCTAGTGGTATGCTTTCTTCACCTAAAAAGAGCTAATGATTGGCCTTTTTGCTACTGTGAATCCTTAGAATATGTGGCCATCAAGTGTGCTAGTGATGTATTTGGCTTTGATCTCTGCAAATTCACCTCAACTCTGGCATCTTCACTTTTATCATCATGTACTGTTAAAGTAAAAATTATTTTCTCCTCCTCTGCTACCATGTCATCAATTTTGGCCTCTATGCCCACAACTATAATTTGTTCCTCACCTTTATTCTCTTCTTCCTTTTGATCTTTGGATGGCATTTCAATTATCTGTATATCATCTTGTTCCATCTCATTATCATCATCAATTTCTAACATCTTCTAACTATTCATCAAAAGCAATATCTGCCATCCACTTGTCAAAAAGTGTGTCATCTGGCCAATTGAATTGAAGAATATCATATTGTTTCTTAATCACATATTTAGCTAATTTGTCAATCTTAATAAAATCTTGGTTTAAGGAATTAAAGAATAATTGGGATTTTATAATCTCTTCAGTAGTAGCTAACTAGCATACATTTTCATTTTCATTTATGACCCTATTCATCCTTACAAAAAATAAGTCATCTAATTCTTTGGCCCATTCTTCTCTAATTTTCAATTTACTCTTCTTATCTAAAGCATGTGGGAATAAGCCAAAATTAACACTCTTTTATTTGTCCAAGTAACTGACAATTCTCCTCTATAATTCAACTCTCTTATCATCAAACTTTGAGAGGTCATTAGCAACATCATAATTTTTTTTCTATATAATCATGTGACAAACTGATGACAGAAAAACATAAAAAGGTGACCTCTTTTCTCCTGTTATTCCATTTATTAATAGTTGGCTTCAAAGCTTCATTACTTGCCTTTATTTCCTCCCATATATTCAATGTCTTTGCTAATTGATCATAAAACAAAGGCCATTCAATTTTATCAACCAAATACATTAGAGCCTTTCTCAATTTGTCCTCATATTGCACATTCAACTCTACATGTAATGCACACAGTTTACTCTTCCCTTCTTCAAAATCTTCAGTTGTTTAATATTGTGGCCTCTGCGGTGTATCAAGAATCTCAATAAGGGGAGTGGATTTAAAAGGCTCTACTGGTGGGTGAGGATATGTGATCCTTGGCCTAGTAGACTATCCCATCACCTTATTCTCAAGTTCAATTCTCCTTTGAGCTTCTTTATTGTAGGCTTCTAGAACCTTTTCATATTTATTTTGGAATTCAATTCTTCTCTTTCAGCTATGGCTAAATTCAAACCAGATACTTCCTTACCCAGATGTGCAACTTCAACATTGGTAGTATCTTCCACCCTTTTCACAATTAGGTTACCTATTAATCCAGTATTATTAGGTTGGGAGGAGCCAGTCCTAGATCCTTTCCTTATCGACCAAATGACTAATACAACCTGGTCCTCACTGAATTTGGCACCTTTTACTTCTTTATTCCCTTGATCTTCTATATTTAATTTTCCTAAAATAGAATTAAAAACTAAGGCATCTACTATACCCTAATTTGATAGCAACAAAACGCTAGATGCTTTTATCAATTGTCTCCCCTCCTCAGGGGTCATGCTCTTGAATTCTTGTGTCATTTCTTCTTTAATCTAACTCTGTACATCTACCTCTTCCATCTCTGGATGCTCTTCTCTCAATTTATTACATCTTTCTTCAAACATTTCCATGTTCTTTCACTAAACAAACTGATGGAAGGCTCTAGATTTAACAAAATCATCATTATATTTGAACTCATGGTAGGCTTGCTCTATTATAGGGTCCGATTCCCTTCCTTTGTAATTTGCCATAGTTGGTTCAAGGCTTGGTATTGGAGGCTCCTGAGGATTTCCCTCATCTAACTCTCCCTAGGTAATAAATACTCCCCCTTGGCGTCCTAATTGCTTCATCTACTCTGTAGTGAGTTGCTCATCTCCAATCTATAATGGGGATTAAGAAGGTAAATATTCCTCAATGTGAGGAGTCTATTCTCTTATTATTCTTTGTCTCTTGGGAGAGGGTTCATTAGGTCTCTCTTCCAGGACAACACTAGTTGACCCCATTATTTGTTTTCCTTTATCAACAGTGGCCACCTTGTTCTAAATTACATTATAGCCAAGTCTTTTCCAGATAATCAACTACTCTGTTCCAATTGTAGGAGTAAATTCCAATCTCCTCATGACCTCTTTGGCTTTGTTTGGAAAAAAGTTGATTAAATTTTTTTTCTTCTCATTCATTACTTCCATGATTGCAAAAAAATCAACCATGAGTTTATTTGTTTTGTCTGCCTTAATTTTTGCATTACCTAGAGGCTCATAATCTTTATCAAAACAATGAATAAAATCTAGAACTCTAGAGAAAACTCTCCATTTTTCTTTCTTAATCTTTTGCTCTTTCAAAGAGAACTCATTCCTTGTTATATATTTAGGGAAATAAGGTTCATGCTTGATGGTACCAAGTTTAGCACTTAATTTAAAAAGATTATTATAAAATCCCTCATAATCACAAAAATGGGGATGGGATATAGCCATTTTATATTGATCTAAGAATTTATACAAGGACAACCATCCATCTTTTGTGATAAAAAATTGGTGAACTATAGCACAAGTAGGAAAAATTGAGCCTCTATTTCTTCTTACTAAATATGCTTCTTCCAATCCTCCTAGCTGCCATCATATTTCAGCTACTCCTACTTTTAAAGGCACCTAGTAGGGCAGTACATGAGGAGCCCCTTGGAAACCATAAACCCTAAAAACTATTGAAACTGGGTATGGTATAATGTCAACCCAATTATGTGACACTTTTAAATCAAAGGAATTATCCATTAGTCTGAAAAAATTCAATAATGCTCTAGGGATTCTAGGATTGTCCCTTAATAAGAGACTTCTAAATTTGGAGGCAAAATATCGGTCAAATCTAACAAAACTATCATTTTTAACATCCCTAGTCATATCAACACTCCACAATTGCACTAGCATTACTTCCTCTTCCTTTTCTCTATTTAAAACCATTTCCTTCCCAAAATATGTTGCACCCTCAAACAAGAACATATGCATTAGTAATGAATAGTGACCAAAATTATTTTCTACCTTGTTTTTGGCAATTCCAACTAGCCCTTCATGGATCTATTTTGCTACGTAAGATGCAAAATCAAAAATAATATCCACACCAAAACAAGAAATCTAAGCCATCATATACATAAAACTTATTGGCATAAACTTCTACTCATCCTCACCAAAAAACCTACACAAAGTCATGTATATTTCTATAGCCTAGGAAGTGAAGAATTCCTTCTTAAAAGGCTCCCTAATAGATGCTGTGACCACTGGCAAGCTCCCAATTGTACCTATGTGTGCCCTTAATGCACCCTGCCTAATCTTACCTCTCTTCGATAGGTAATCCTTTTCCAGTCTTGGCAAGTCGATGGGTATATGATAATCTAAAAATGGTTCTAAGCCAAAAAATTCCCTAATTTCCTCAGCATTAATACTCAATAAATACTCCCCATCTGATCTTCTTACAACTTTGGCCATAGAGTCATAATTTTGGGTAATGGCAATGAGTAAATTAATGTCCACAAATACACCAGGGATCACTAACTTCCCTAAATCAAAATTCCAAATGTTTTCATGGGGGGCGAACAAATTTCTTTCTAAAAACCATTTAAAAAAAAGGAAAAGCCTTGATTTGGTAGTAATTGCATCCCTAAGCCAATTTCCTTTATCATATAAACCATTTTCTATCTTGAGCCTAGGGTTTAAAGAAATTAACTTTTTTCACCTAGGCTGACTCATTGGTAGACTCAGGTAATAGTTCAAGAAGGTCATCATGTATATTTATGTTAGCATAATCTACCTGATCTGAGAATGCTTTCTTTGGAGGCATGATGGACACAAATCACAAGAATATTAGAATACTTTTAATACATAGTGATTTGAGAAACTTACTTTGCTAATCATGATTTTATTATTTACAATCCTATCACACATTGAAATTATTGGAAATCCTTTTAGTTCCTTATTACATAAAGCACAATTCCTCAATAGCTCCGAGCTCTTTGGAAATCTAAAAATTTGTTCATGTATGAAAGAAATGGCTGAATATTTGTGATATACTCTATTTCTAGTTTTCATGGGAGCCTTCAATCTTCATAAATGAACTATAAGGAGAACTGGGTGGCATCACCTTCTATTTTAAAAATACACCGTCAATTTCTAAAAAAATTCGACGATTTAGGAACAAAATTGTAAATGACTCAACTTCCACTTGCCAAGTTGGCAGTCAACCCAATAAAAATCCTCCACATACCTATTTCTCTCTATTGTTGGCAATTCGTTCTGGACCCACTGATGCTCACGAACACGTGTTGCCTTGTCATTATGTTGCCATGCATAACCTATGAGCAATTTCTTGATGCTATATAATGACTATCATTGATTCATTCCTAATCTGACGATGTGTATTTAAAAAGTGTTTTAATATGATTATGGTGGGTCCCTCCATCTCTCCCTTTGGTTGCCATGTCGTTACCATTAAGGATCAAACAATTTCTCATAATGACTTAGAGCCTACTGTCACTACACTTTGATCTGATGGCCCTCTTTTACATGTATCTTTATTCTAAATGTGATTCCATTTAATATGTGACATGACATTACTTTAACACACTAGCAAGTCATGTATAATATCTTACTCCCTTTTGCAAAACTTATTAAAATCAAGCTCCACCATGTCTTGTTTTTATGGTAAGGCGCTATGTCACTACCAGCATAAAACATGGATTTTTTGATAGCGACAAAGCAACTATTGCATTCTTTAAAAAAATTTAGCACACAAAATACACACACTCTTAATATTGGTAACACATTAATTGCTACAAATGTGTCAAGATGATTACGTGGCTTGTTGTTGACAAGAGAACTTCTTAGCACCTGCCTTTCAATACAAGCTATTACTGTATTCCACCTTTCTCAGTAGGGCACTATGTTGCTACCTATAGAATTCCTTTAAATTTTGGTGGTGACATAATGACCACCTTAAAACTTTAAGAAACTCTGGTGCTAGGAAATACCACACATTTCTGCCTTTATCACAACATTCAATGCTTCTAACCATGCATCAAAATCACACTCACATTAATAATAGAAAAACTTTACGACACTTGTCCCTTTGTTGATTTCACCTTTTCCCTTTTTTCGATAAGGTGCCATGTCACTACTGGTGGGATTCTTGCATTTTCTAGTTAGGACATAGTGACTTCTAGGATTTCACAAAAAATGGTAACAAAAAACAAAGCATATTCCAAACAGTCCCCTTTTCTGATACTGACACTTCTGACATCTAATCACACCACTGCTAATTTCAAAACTAGTTGAAAACTTGACCCATCTTTTAGAACTTCACCTCACTGTCTTTCTATTTCACAATGGTCACCATATCGCATAAGATAAAAACCTTGCAGCTTTCGATAGTGACATGAAAACCATCACAAATCTAAAGGAAAATTGTATAGTAAAAGAAATTTCAAGAAAAAGTAGGACTAGAAAAGGAGAAATTAAGAGTTTCTCAAAAGAATATCCCTCTTTCAAAA
Source organism: Cupressus sempervirens (assembly GCA_028749045.1). Taxonomy (NCBI): domain Eukaryota; kingdom Viridiplantae; phylum Streptophyta; class Pinopsida; order Cupressales; family Cupressaceae; genus Cupressus; species Cupressus sempervirens. The sequence goes on along the minus strand of CM053784.1, from coordinate 70,607,955 downwards.
ATTGATTCGCTCGTCAGAATTCAAAAGTGGAAACACATGATCTAACATGTCTACTTGGGTCAAAAAACTATATTTTAGTAGGGTTTCTGCTTGGGTTAAGACTTACAAAAACCAAACCCTAATCTACAAGATACAAGATTATCTGATTTTGCAAACCTATTTTAGGAAATTTTTTTGCATTGTAGAAAATCAGACCACCACTTACAACAATTTTCTTCATCTTGTTTTGGATTAGCTGCATCTTGCCACTAAATAAACCATTCAAGTCTTTCACCTTATGGATTACTTTTCTAGTATTCAAAATGTTTATCTTTGGCAAGTCCTTTTTTTGAGGCAGCAAGGGAACTAGACTATGAAAAAATTGTATATAAGGGCCCCATGTACTAAAAAGTGGAGATGATAGAGAAATAGCCTTTGAACATCTATATTATGCTTCTACTAATGCAAGGTATGCACATTTTGAGAAATTATCTTCAATGCATTGATCTTATGAATTAGCAAGTTCTTCATGGTTCTAATTTCTGCATCCTTTCTTACTTCTAAATTTCTTTCATGAATCTCCATTGCATGGCCTGATGCCTCCCCTATTTTAGGTGCCTGGCCTTCTATTTTCACACCTTTTTCATGGACATCTATAGTAGTTTTAACATTTATCTTCTTTGATTCTACCTCCATTTCTAGTTTGATAGTCTTCTGCTACAAGACAAATGTTTTCTTCATTTCCTCTTCATAGCTCGTTGTCTTGATAAATCTTTCATTTTTTTTTCAAGCTGAGCTTGAAGAGTGTCCATTTTTTTTTCTCTCATCAATTCTTTTGAAGTGTGCATCTTGTACAACTAGAAAATAACATTCCCCCTACGAGATTCCTTGATTTTCATAAGGGTAGGTTTATCATGCTCTAGAGCTAAACTCCAAATCACCATTGTTTGAGCATCTATGTTGAAACTTGACCCTCTCAATTCTCCATACTGATTTTCATCTTCAAATGAAAATTTTCTTTCCTGTCTCCTTATTTAATCTAGTAGAAAGGATGAGCTAATATCCCATCTTGGGAAGACAATCATGCCACTTCTTGTTATCAAGTCTTTGGCCTCTTCAATAGTGAGGGTTTCACTTATAGGATCATATTCTTATAGTTTGTTCACAAGTCTAGCAACTACTTCATCTAAATCACTTGGCTTCATTTGTAGAGCAAGTTCATTCTACTTTATTTTAAATAAGAATTTTTTTAATTGATTATATTTGAAAAAATTGTTATCACTCATAAACTTCTAGGCTTCAATAATCCTATCATTAACCATTTGAGCCTCCAGCTATATTTCTTTTCTCTTTTCTCATCTTCTAATGCTTGAGATATCAGATACCTTCTTCTTGTATCATCAAAATACTTACTGCCCCTTGGTAGAATTTGAAGGGCTTTTTGCTAGGCTTTCTTTGGCAATTCAACCATCTTTTTCCTTTTATTTCTTTGTTTTGCCCACTCAAAATTCTCAAGAATATCTTCCTTAGGTTGGTCCTCTTTAGGATGGTCCTCTTCATTAGAGACCTCAACCATAATCTCATCATTTGAATAGTTAGGGTCAATCTTTTTTTTTTTATTGCCTCAAGGACCTGAGATACCAATTCATCAAAATTCTCCACACATTTGTCCAATTTGGACCAGTAGTCTTCATCAGGATAAAATCCTTTAAATTATGGATCTACCTTTTTCATTTCATATTCAGAACTGACAATATCTCTATACTTGACCATCCTTTCCCTAAAAATATCCTCATTTAGCCTGTCAGCAATAACATCTTCTTTCCACATAGGTTTTTTGGGAGGCAAATTGTATCCCCTCGTGTTCTTCAAGGCATGTCTAACTACATTGAATGGGTCATAAGTTCTAGCTGGCCCAGTTAGCAATTTATAAATTTTCAAGAAAGCATTGGTTTCATTAATGGCATTTTTTCCAGTTTTAAAGTTTCCTACCTTAGTACATCTACATAGAAAAGTTCTCTTCTTGAAACCCTTGCCCAAGTATTCTCTATTTAAAAGAAATCAATTGCCAAAAGACTTCTACAAACCCTAACCTTTCAAGGACTTATTTGGGTAGAATATGGGGTGGCTGAGGACATCCAAATATTCTTATAATAGTGTACTCCTCAAACAAGAAAACACTTCCCCAATCATGTGTTAATTTCTTTCTAGCATCAAAGCACATTTTAGGTTCAACAACCTTTCTAACACTCCTAGGGATTCTTTCAATTAATAATCCTATCATTTTCAAAACTAGATAAAAAAATTCATTATAAAAAGCAATGGCATTAGAATATGGGTAAAAAATTTTCCATAACCTTGTCCATCTTTGTACTAGTAGTCTTTCTCCCCACTCTTGTGTAGATTGAAGAAACTCTGATCAAATCTGTCAACATTCTTGAACAAGATCAAGTGCATGATTAGGGAATAGTGATGGAATCTAAAATCCTTCAAGTCTCCTTATTGTGTAGCAATGATCTCCTTATGGACACTCTAAATGATATATTACACAAAATCATATTCAACATTATGATTTGGGTCTTGAATATTCAAAGCCATGACATAATGTGCTCCTAAAGCATTCATGGTTCCATTTGAACCTAGGTCTTTATTGATTCCAAACCTAGTATTTTGAAAGTATCTTTGGAAGAATTCCAAGGGCATAATCTTTTCAGTATCTTTCTTCTTTGGAATATCTCATACAATCTTCTTTACCAAAGGAATATGTCTAGTCATATTTCTACCCATGTAGAAACTCTTATGATTCTAGGAATTTTCATTCAATTTCTCTATATCAATTGGCACTGACATAGGTCCACCCAAGTCGAATGCCTCTATGAATTTTTCTTTATCCAAGGATAGGAAAACACTTCTATCTTTCCTATTGAATGATTTATTAATGGGATTGTAGCATTTGATTAATGCTTTCACCAAGTCCACATCTACAAACACTTCTGGCATAATCAACTTACCCAAATTCCTTACCCAAGGGTTACATACTAGAACCTCTATTGCTATGTTCTTGTAGAAATACCAGAACAATTTGTACCCATTTCTATCAGGAACCTCTTCATCTCTACATGATGCATATGGGTCTTTGAAAGCAAGATCATTTGCATTTTAGGCTTTGGTGGAACCAAGCAAAATATGTATCCACTCTTCTACAAATGTGTTGGGAGCTGTTGGTGGTGTAGTTGGTTCTTCAATCACTACCTGTGCAATTAGTTCTCCTTCTCTTTGAGCCATTTCTACATGGAATTCTACCAACTTTGTATACGAATTGCTGAAAGGTTACTAGAAATAACTTTGGAAACTTAAGCAATTATGAAAATGGTAATGAAAATTTCCTTATCTTTTAGACTTTATTTGTTTCTGTAAAGGGAGCATGGCATTAATGGAATTTAAGATCATCACACTTAAAAACCTATCAATTCTTGAAAAGTTGGCAAAATCCATGCTTTTTCATATCTTTGTACATCCATCTCATGTTCTTTTTATCTAGCTTAGACATGGCTGTTAAAATTGCTTTCATTCCTTAAAACTAATAGGTGCGATGATGTAAATAATATCACTTTGTTGCCTCACCTTGGATTCTTTTCTTTTCTTTATCATGGCCGTGACTGTGTGATTAGGGATTTTCTTTCTAATGTTTTGCACCCTCACATCTTATCCTTCTAATAGCTGAGTTTGGCTTGAGATACTGTGAATGCCCTTATTTGTTCTTTCATAGCTCAATTTTACTTTACCCTTTAGACTATTTCAATCCAACGATGAATTCTTTATGTACCATTTTGTACTTTTTCTATCATTTATACCCTAACATCTTTTATCCTTATGATGATACACTTCTTTATGTTCTTACCTTATCACCCCTTCATGACCGTGAGAGAAGAAGTTCATTCTAATTGTGCGATGCTGCACCAAGCATTTTTCTTTAACATTTTATTTATCTCATAGAATTGCAACTTAATGCCCTGACTATTTATAGAACTATGTGAGAATGAAACAAGCATCATTAACTACAAAAATTCCTTTATTCATAGATTTGCACCATTATTTGTTTACCTTTACTCTTGACTGTGAAGATGCACTCTATTTTTTTAATTGATCTTTATCTTCTTCTTGCAGCTTCACCACTTGAATCTTAACTATTATGTGAAGCCTTGTGAATATGCAATGGTCTTTAACCTTAAACATTTTGAATTTGTCTTCACTTGCTCATAGTATTAACTGGGTAACTGGAGTTAGACCTTGCAAAAGCGTGATGCACTACATTCGCCACTTCACCACCTTTACCATGAGTCAATCAATAACTCAAGTGATGGTGTGATAGCATAAATCTTAACCGTAGTGATTAATGAATTACTTTGTTAGAACTTAACATATTACCTTGCATCAAACCTTTGTGATCTAGCGATAAGAACTTCTTCTAACTATTGGGCATCCTTCAAAGGTTCACACCCTAGACATCAACTTCATATTTTAACTGCACGATCATGCAAACTAGACTTTATCTGACTAGTTTCCTTTGCTTTGCACTATCGCCACTTAAAACCTTAACCCAACATGTAACCTCATGAAGATGTGATTAAAATATTTTTTAGCTTAGCTTCACTAACCCAAGGTTGTCTTAACTCAGCTGTAAGGATATGCCTTCATATCTTTTCTTTCTTATCTGCATACTCACCACTTAAATTAGCCTAAGTTAGAAAAGACCTATGACCATGTGCTCGTTCCCCTTTTCTCTCCTTCGCACATTAGAAAGAGATTTTGTCGTTGACCACTACAAAACTGCATAGAATTTAAAATAGACCATTTTTCCTTTTCACCACCTTGGAAATGGTTAGTAAGTAGAGTAGAGTGATGGTGTGATTGCTTGGGCTTCGCAACATCATGACTTAAAAGACAAAAGATCATGAAATTCAAAGATAAAACATTATCTTAAAACTTAGGGATATAAAGATATAACAAAGTTTTTCACATATCTCTTTGCAAAAGGAAAATATATTTCAAATGAACTTCAATGAAATAACAAGAAAAATACTTTTGACCTATGGTTTTTTCATGAGGGTTAACAAATTTTTTAGAAATCCTAAGTTTTTCTCATGATTCTTCCTAATTTTCACTGATTTTAACAAAAATGTAAGCAAGTGAAAAATTAGGCCAATAGGTCATGCATCACCTATAGGTGGCTTAGGCTTCTTGATGGCTTTTACTAGCTCATCCATTCCATACTTGGTAGTTATATTCAACTACCTCTTCCATTGAAACATGACTTCCCTCTTCAGCCAAGCAGGTGTAGTGCCCATTGGAGACATATATTTGATTGAAGAGGGGGTTTTCTCTTTAGGTCCCTTTCCCTTATTAGTCCTCTCTAGAGTCTTTTCTCATTGAGAAATATTACCAATTTGAGTCTCTATTTCAGCTTGGGATAAGGTCCTATCCTTAGTATCATGAGGAGTTTGTTGAGGTTCCTCGTGTATTTGCCCCTCCTCTGATACTTCATCGGCTTGCATTTTCTAGGGATCTTCTTCCTTCACTACTTGTTCTTCAAAGTTTGTTATAGGAGGAAGTGGCATTTTCAAACCATTGTCTAGGAGAAAAAATTATGAGATGGTAGTGGGGGTAGACCTAGAGGTCCTTGAGGTAGAGCTAGTAATTGGTTCTAGTCCTCTCCTAGGGATTGACTCATTGGAGTATCCCTTCTCTTCTCCCCCACCATCTTAGTGCTGATAGGCATGAAATAAAAATCCAAGAGGTCAAATAAATCTATCTCTTGACCCTCCATGTCTACAATCCCCTATTGTTTCTCATCCTCTGAAGTAGTAACCTGAACAGGTTCTTTCAGAATGGATGGTGGCATTAGGGTGGAGCTTCTTCTTTCCTCTTTGGTAACCTTATCCAAGAAAGTCCTCTAACTCAAGGGGACATATTCAATTTTTTCCCCTTCTTCTATTTCTTTAGCTTCTAGAATAGTTTTGGGCACCTATGGGAGATGAGTATTCTTTTTATTCAATTTTCCCCTATGTGGCCCTCCCACAGTGGATTCAACCCTTGCATTCTTTGGAATTGAGGGGGAAGCTGTTGGAATTACTTTAGAATAATTGAGAGGTGGGTGAATCAATTATCTAAGGTCGAAATGTACTAATAAAATTTTACACAACTTAGTGAACCCATAAAACATTCATACTCATGCATACATCCAAATGAATATGAAATCATTCAAAACTTGCAGCTTACTGTCAAATCAATTTGCAAAAATGTAAAGCATGAAAAATAATAGATTCATCAAAACACATAACATAATGATTGATGTGGAAATCCAATTTGGGAAAACCACCAATAACATGCTGCTCCATTTTCACTCTTTTGAAGTGATGCCTTGTGAAAGGCCAACCCTGTTAAAGGTTATAATGCACAATGTTAAATGTGACCCTATTAGAGGATTTCAATCACCCTATTAGAAGTGAGCCTTGTTAGAGGACTTTAGGCCATTCACTTAGAATGTCACCCTATTAAAGGATTTACTAATGACTGTTAGGTCAACCTTAATTTAAAGGATTTACCCTAGACTGATACAATTATTAGAGAGTAACAATAGAGCTTTGATATGATATAACTTACAACTTTTATTGTAGATTATAGATCTTTATTCAGTCCTCCATTCTACTTGACCTTCATAATTTGCAGCTCTGATAGCTTGTTCACCCTTCAAGCATTCATTTTCTTAAGCCTTCTTGCTTAACATGCCATTATAGATTCTTCTCTTAGGTCACTTGATGAAGCAAAACCCTTTGACCTCTTGTCTCCCTTGGGTTCTCGTGCATCACAACCTTTCTTCATGACTAGACATTCCTATAAATAGGAAATTAAGATATTTTGTAGCTCATTCTCCATTGTCCAAATTAGGGTTAAGATGGGTTAGGTAGGATACAATGTATTTACCCCATATTCCATATCTATTCTAGAAACTTCCTCTAGAATCCACTTTGAATTCACCTCAAAATGGTTTACCTAGAATTCTATGCCACCAGTTCATCATCCTTATCTTCTACCTGGTTCACAAAATCCAAGAAAATAAACTTGTCAACTCAGATTCATCAAATTTATGATCTTTGAAATAATGTAGTAGCTTGGCATTATCAATCATCTGATGCTCAGTACACGCTGTGTTACTCGACATCCTCTATGAAATCACTCAGCATCAACTAAAGTTTACTGGTGCTCAACACCTACTAAACCTTACTCAGCATTAACTATCTGGCTTGACATCTACTAGAGTTTGCATTTACTTGGCTCAAAATGATTTTCTACTTAGCTTGCACTAACTTTGCTTGGCACCTACTGTCCACTCGGTCAAGCTTGGTAGACAAAATTTATATGACATATTCTTCTAAACCTTCTAAGTGTATCCAACATTTGTAACCTTAAGTAGATTATCAAGAATCATATTACCACTATCTTAACTAATCCTTGTACTTCATTATATAACTCAACCTTTCCTCTAGGTGCTATTGTTTCCTTTTATTGATCAAATCCTTTTCATCAATCAACTAAGTGATAGTATTTGAATCTATAAGTAATTTTCTTACCAATAAATAGTAGGTTTGACATTAGTGACAAAACAATGATTGAAATGCATAATCTTTTTCAACAATCTCCTTCTTAAAAATGATTTTTCAATTAGATTCAATAGAGGCTTCTTCCTCTTGACCTGTCAGTGGCACCCTTTGCTCTTCCTCTTCTTGCTCCTGTTCCACTCTCGGTGGAGGCACTTGCTCAGTCTCTTGGACTTGAGCTTCTAGATTGGCTTGGGGCTCTAGAGCTTCAAGTTCAACTTGTGTAGACACTCTTTTCCTTTTTTTTTTTCCCTTATCTTCCCTAAAGTACTCAACCTCTCTTTCATGTTGATGTACTATTTCTGGCCTCACTAGGGATTGAGTAGGGAAGGTTGATATTGTGACTTTTGCACCTTCACCCCTAGTTGGGCATGTTGTGGCTTGAAGAGGAATAGTTTGGGGAACTTGATCAAGTTTGAAGGGTCTCTTGATCCATTCCCTTGTTAGTTGGACTATGTGCTTGGCTCTATTATTAATGTCTAGATTCTCATCTCTGCTAATCTTCACATTCATTATTGGTTTGTCATAAATTTTATCCCTATTATACAATGGATCTAAGACATCTTTTGTGTCTTTCTCAAAATTTGTTAATGGGATCTTCATTTTCCTTTTCCACAAGATATAGAGTTATTCTACAACAATCCCTTATTCAGATATTATAGTCATCTATCGCATTCATCCAGTGGTCTTCTAGTGCATCCTCATATATGAAATTCTTCCTTGCCAGATGTTGTACCATCCCAATATTATCAAAGTATGGGTGAGGGAATTCATACTCTTCCAAGGGATATTGATCCCATTCTGAATTAAAGGTCATAATTTCTTGATTCTTCTTGACCTCGAAAGCACCTATGGTGATCGACCACACCCATGTCTTCTTGTGTTGTTTCCTCATTTTGTCATACGTAGATGTGAGTTGCTTGGAAATCTCCAACAAAATGAGCCTATCAGAAGGATATCTTGGGAGCTTCATTGGGTTCACCTGTGTGCCTGCTACCATTAGGTATGTTAATATTTTAAATTGGATGTAGTAGGTGTCAATCTCTGTGATTCTGGTTGCTGCCTCTACTAACATCCATTTAGCATAATTACCCTCTATGAATTGGATGATTGTGAATATAAATTTTCATTCACTATCCTACGCTCCTTGCTCTAATTCAAAAGCTTCTTCTTTACTAGCTGAGGATAGTCATGCATTAGCATCTTACATGCTACCTCTTTTGTAAAGTCTTGGGTAGTCAATTGTTTGAGCTGCCAATAAGTACACCATGTATGATTTTATATAAAATCTTAGATCAACTTTTATGTCTATCAACTTCTCATGTAGATTATCATTGAGGATAGTAGCCCAGTCTATTGACATTTTTGTCATCCTGATGGTCTCTACAAAGTGCACCATGAAAATGTGAAGGTGTCCCACTATAAGGAGTCCAATGGCTCTACTAAAAATTACAATTGTGTAGCCAATATCATCCTTCATGTACCCTTGTGTCATATATACTTTCTTGACTCTATGACCTATTAGTGTTCTATCTATTAGGAAGGAAGATTGAATTATTTCTTTGGCTTCCTATCTGTTCTCACTATACCATTTTTATGCACAATCATAGGTCATCTTTACATATTGATTGACCCTTATGAGATGAAACGCCTTCTCAATATTCCGTGGTTTGAGGTCTAGGACTATCTCCCCTATGATACTCTTGACAACCTTTTCTTTAGGAACATAATTTTCTACCAAGGTCACAATCAACTAAGAGGATTGTACAAAAGTCAGATGTGATGTTGCATTTACCAGCCCTAACTTGATCATAGTTGATACCATTGTGGATCTTTCTTTAGACTTGTTGCAAATGGTGGGGAATGCATTTGAGTCAATATGTCCAAGCTTGGTGTCTCTTATTTCTACATGTCCATCCTAAAAGTGAGATTTATTTGGTATACCTTGGTATTTGAAGATAATGGTATTAAGAGAAATCTTTTCTAACATTGAGGATGATAATCACACCATTTCATCTATACAAGAGAATAGACATTAGTCTAGAAAGCTAAAAATACAACCTAAAACAAACCCTAACTGACAAAAAACCTACTCCAAATGCTCCAAAACAATGAAGAAAACAAGTTAATCCCACTTTTACCCCTGATGAGAAAAATAGTGCACCTAGCACACCTTGACAGGTGTGCTAGGTATACTCAAATGGTTCCATGATAGCCATTTTGGTGTAGTTGTACACCTGCACACCTAGGCGAGGTGCACACATGTGCATCTATACAACTATGCACATGTGCTTGGCAAGTGCATAAAGGGGGGAATTAGCTTTTAAATGTTTAGAATGCACAAAAGGGTGTGCACATGTGCACCCTTATTTATGCCTTAAGGTTTATTTAAAGAAAGGTGTAGATGTATGCACCTTAGGGAGGTGCATAGTTTTAAAAAGATTGATAAAAGGTGCACACATGCACACCTTGGATAGGGGCTTATGTGTGCACCTTTTCAAGACTTAGTGTTCTTAGGTTTTTATCTTTTAAAGGTTTTGAGCATGAAAAAAGGTGCACACATGCACACCTTGATGAGGTGCACATATGCACACCTTTGGTGTCATCTAATACAATGTTTCTTGCAGGTTTAGTGCACCTTTGGAGGTGCGAGGGTGCAGGAGTAGGGGAGCACATGAGAACAAGTGACAAGAAGGGAGGGGTCCTAGGCTTATATAGGCCCATGCCTAGTGTGTGTACCCTTTTGAGGTACACACATGCACAAGTGCACATCTCCAAAGGGAAATGGGTGTGCACCTATGCATTTAGTGCACTTACACACCTTTGATAGGTGTGCATGTGCACTAAGTGCGCTAGTGCACATCCATGCACAATTTTTTTTTTTAAAATCCTCAAATTTTCTTCTAAATTGGCATAATGGGGTTCTTAGTTAGAGATTAAGGAGACCCAGACTCCAAGGAGAGTCTAAAAAATGATCCAAGCCTCGGACTAGGGGTCTGAGAGATAAGATAATTCACTAGAGGGTCTCCATTTCTAGTAGAAATGGGGTGTGCGTTGTGAAACCACAATAGATTGTAAGGCATATTTTCTATCAATTTAGAATATGCTCAGCTCTAGGTTTGTGTCTATCAATACTTCATCAATAGCAGAAACTATTGTTAGTTGCAACTTGAAACATGGTAATGTGGAAGTGGATATTGACATATCACCCTCTGAGCCAAAGAGGTTAAGGGCATGCCATGTAGTAGCCAATTTTCAAATACAATATGAGTAGATCAACAATGATCTTAGTGATATCAATAAAATCAACAGAATTATCAAGGGTTTGAATGGTGTGTACATGAAAAGAGTCAGTGAGCTATAGATTGAGTTTCTACCTCAACAATAGCAGAGGGAAGACTTGATCAAAATATTTTGGCTTACAATGGATATGACTAAAGTTAGGATGGAGTAGGTTGCCAATATATTGATTAAGGCTAAGAGATTTATGAAAAATTTCCCCATCCCAAAATGCATCATACCTACTTGCATTTCATTGAAGGGCATCAATTTCCAATAGTGAAATTGCAAGTTATGGCCATTTCTTGGCTTCAAACCCTTGAAATGAGGGTTTCAAACCCATAGTCAAAAAATTTGCTATAACTACCTCGAAACACAATCAAATTGAACCAAATAAATTTAAAATGAAAGGTAACACAAGCATCCAACTTCACATGTCCATCATCTATCTGTACCAATCCGTACAAAGCTGTACCAATCTGTTCAAAGTTGTACAAAATGAATTTGCTCCAAAAAATAGGTTTCTCCCTTCATAAAATGTTGATTCTTTCATACAACTTGATGATTAGTTATGAAATGGACACAAAAAGTCTTAAATACCTTCATCTAATCAGTTCAATCCAACTTTTAATGGTTATGAATGTTGGGAGGCCAAAAAGACATTTTTGACAACTTTTCCAAAATTGCATTTTTGCATATTTGCAATTTCTTGTCAAATATGACAACATTTTTCATTTTTGATCCTAATGGACACCAACTAATCCCAAACCTTTAGGAATGGTAGGAAATGAATGTCTAAGATAAAACAAACATGTTTTGCATTATTGAACACCAAAACACTCAAAACCCAAGAATTAGGTGTTTTGGTGATGAAGTTCATAAACTAGTGAAATAAACAATATTTAACAATTTACATCTTCAAGAAGAATTAAGAATGAAGTGAGACAAAGGAGGATATTAAAAAAGAGCATTGTAATTAGACAACTTTTTATTGATTATAATATGGGTGAATTTGAGCAAGGTGGCCAAATTTTGCTTTCAAGACCATATGTGCAAATATAAATATTAAGTACATGTCCAATATTTTTGTAGATATACACATTAATTAGACCAAATTTTATTTCAAAACCATATGTGTAGATATAAACATTAAATACAACATGTCCAATATTTTTGTAGATATACACATTAATTACACCAAAATTTTCTTTCAAAACCATATGTGTAGATATAAACATTAAGTACAACATGTGCAATAATTTTACAGATATATTTCCTTGTAAAGAAAGACCATGTTTGGAAATATGAACCTAGAGCAAAATAATGAGACAATTGCTAGATTGTGATCTCAGTTGCAAAGAAAAGTTGATAAATGTAATTGTCCTTGCAAAAAGTGTAAGGGCTTAAAGAATCAAACAATTCTAATCACAACAACCCATAATCATTGTAGGCAACATGGTCATGTTGAAGGGGGCCACAATTTTTGTTGATTGGTGAATGTGGATTTCCAACTGGAGGAAGATGGAGGTGTGAATATCCAAGCTAAAAATAATGCTTCTATGGAAGAAGATGATAATGTGCTAGATGACATGATTGAAGAAGATGGTATTGGTGCAACTGATGAAGATGATCGCTATGATGGTACTAGTGCATCTGATAATGATGATGAAGATGGTCTTGATATACCTATACTTCAGAAGGCATACGAGCCCCTATACCAAGACTCCCAAACAACTCTTCTCTCTGTTATAGTGTTGTTGGTGAGCTTAAAGGTTATGAATGGATTATCCAATGTAGCAATGTCATGTATGCTAAGGTATGCCATTTTTGTCATCTTCAATGTTAGCATACTATTACTATTCATTATATTAACAATTCATATTTGTTGTTGTAGGTTGATAGGTGAGTTTTTGTTACCACCATTAAACATTCTTCCTCATTCATACTGAGAATTATCTACCATTATGAATCAAGTTGGAATGAAGTATCAGACAATACATGCATGTTCCAATGATCATATTCTATATCATAAATAACATGAATTTGCAATAGAATGCCCTAAGTTTCATATTAGTAGATATTAGTCAGATCATATAATAAAAAAGGTGCCTCACAAGGTTCTTTGGTACATTCCCATTATTCCACATCTTGAATGATTATTTAGGTGCACTATCTTGGCACAATTTATGGATTACCATACATGCAATAGAAGTCAAGATGACATTATGCAAATGCTTGTGGATGGTTCTATATCTCACTTTAAAGAAGAACCTTGTACTCTCAAACTTTCATTGGCAGTGGATAGTGCCAATCAATTTGGAGATATGAGATCTATTTACTCAGTGTGGCCTATTTTTTTATGAATAATAACATTCCTCCTTGGATGCCCATAAAGAGAGAGAACATAATGTTGTCAATGATTGTACTAGGTATTTTTTCATTTAATAGTTATCTAAATTAATTTATAAATAGTGCATCAAAATGGTCATAATAATTATGTAATGTTTATGTTCATTCAATTACTAAGCAAGTATCAAGTTAAAGATATGAACGTGTATATTGAACCCCTTATTGATGAGTTGTTGAAGTTATGGAATGGGGTCACTATGCATGACATCTCTAGACTAATAGGACAAATACAATTTCAATTCCAAGCAATGCTTGTCTGGATAATACATGATGCCCCTGGGCTAACTCATTTTTGTAGTATGTTATATTTTTAAGGTCACATATTTTTTGTATTTTATTGTACTTACACATTATTTTTGTCTATTTAAGTTGCATGTGATAATTGTACATGATCTTTTAGGTCTTCAGACAAAGGGAAAATTTGCATGTCTAGTTTGTGGTCTGAAGATGAAATCTTGCCATTCAAGAAGTTTAGGAAAGTAGGTGTTCGATGAGTTTAGGAACTTTCTCCACAATAATCATAAGTATTGAATTATAGAAAAATATCTTTTTAATGGGAAAGAAGAGACAACATCAAGGCCATGAAAAATGAGACCTCATCTATGGATGTTGGAATATAATTGACTAAATCATCGGAGCAATGTCTGGTTTGTGATCCAAAGTTTGAAATTTATATTTTGATATTGTTTTTATTTAGTAATGATGTAATTTATTCTTGTGAAGGTCGTCAAGGCATCAATGACCAACTTCTTAGAGGAATAAAAAGTTATCCTACTCAATTTAGTAGGTTACTATACTACAAGGATCTACCAATCGTGCATTTGTTTGATGCTATGCATATTGGAAAGAATCCAACAAAGATACTATGGAAAATATTGGATAGAAGGTATGATAGAGGAAAAATAGCTAAAATTCGTAATGACATTCATGAATCTAATCATGCACTAAAAAATTTCATTCAATCAAATAACAATGGAGACTACATAAATATGAGTGGCCTTTCTTGGTTATTAACGAAGCAGAAAAGTGATGCATTAAAAAAAGTCATAAAAATAAATAAAAATCCTATAGGATTTGCTACAAATATAAGCAATCTTGTATCAAAGAAAGGTAATTTTGGGATAGGGTTGAAAATACATGATTGGCATACCTTCGTCAAGGTAATTCATGTTTTCTATTTACAATATATTTGCAAAATTGCATGTACTACCTATTATTTCATAACATATTGAATGTTGGAAATATTCAAGACATGCTAGGTTACTGAGAGGGGAGGGGTGAATTAGTAACCTCAAATTTTTTATCAAATTCATATCTTAATTTGCAACAATCCAATAACCAGTTAAATCATTAAATCAGATCTAACTCTATAAGAAACTAAAAACATAAACATTCATGGCACATGAACACAATGATTTGGTGAGCTAGAAACCTTCCAAATAGAAAGTAAAACTAGGGTGGGGATGATACCCACAAAACTTCAATACTATAGCATAAATTTGGCCTGTTAAGGCTTACAATGATCACTTCTAATGATCTTCCTTGTTAGGAGCAATTAGGACTACTAGTTCCACCTTGTTAGAGGTTTTACAAACATAAAATGAAGTATGCACTAGGTAAAGAGATTTGACAAAAGACTGTTAAATCTACCTTGTTAGACGATTTGGATTGATTCACCTGTTAGAATGAAATAGTAGATATCTAACTTACAACTAATTTTCTGATAGATATTCTTTGAAGTACTAATCACTTTTATGTGATAGATATGGTTCTACTTCTCCTTTGCTGATATGGCCTTACAATACACTTTGTTGCTGATTCACTTTCGCATGCTTCTTACATATTCTTCACTCTCACGTTTCATTCATGCATACATATGTCCATAAATTCATATATACATACATACATACATTTTTTTTGGATATGATACAATACATTACATATATATATTAATCCAATTTACAAAATTACAAAGTCAGCCAATATACAAGTTAACACCAATAAAACAAAGTCAGCTCAAGTGAAGACACTCGAGTTCTAAAGACTGACTTGGTGAAGTTTTGATACACGATGTCCACTATCATTACTTGGCATCATCATGCATTTGGTAGAAGTAGAAGCTCGGTCCATACTAATCATCTTAGAGTAGTCTCAAACTTGTTCTGTACTAGCAACTCAGTAGATACTGTGTAACTTGGTAGAAACTGAATTACATGTTTACCATGACTACACTTGGTAAATACTAATAATAAAATAGCTTGGTTAACACTAACTTCACTTCACATGAACTGCTGGCTTGGTTTTAATTGTGAAGCTTGGTAACCACTAAACTACTTAGGTTGAATTGCTAAACTTCATATTGCCTGATTTCACTTGGTAACCACTAGAATGCTTAGTAGGAACTGTAAAGCTCGATGGCTACTGCATTACATGGAAAACACTATTGAATTTTCACTGAGCTTGGTAGCCATACAAAATTTTAATGAGTGTTGTCACTAATAACAAACTTGACTTAATGTCAACAATCTCCTCCTTTGGCATTAGTGACAAAAATACTTATCAGCCAAAACTTATATACATCATAGTGTGATACTCACTCAGTATGGTATACTATTTTTTTTTGAGATTTTTCAAAATTTGTCTTTGTAAGTATATATAGTATACTTTCCTTTTCTTTACATGATTCTCCCCCATACAATATACATACTATTTCTCATATATATAAATACTATTTCTCCCCCTTTTTGACAATAATGCGAAAGATTTATTCAAAACTTATTTACACAAAGACACCAATATAAGAAAGAAACTTAGAATGTACCTTAAGTATGAGTGCTAATGTCTTATCCCAATTTTCTTGCAAAAAATTTCACATATGTAGAGCAATTTGCACTTTTCTAGAGAGTTCTATCATGTGATCTATAATTGAGAAGTTGTTGTCATCGATCAATGTTTTTGAGTAAACAATGTGCTTCTACATTGTGTCCATGATGAGAAGGATCATATTTTGAATATCTATAAGTGAAGACCAAATCCTTACTTCCTCTCTCAATAATTCTACCGGCATATCTGACAAGAATCTAATTTTTATATAATGTGTAGAGCTTGAACTAGGGTCAAGTTGCAACTGCTGTGCACTAGCTTTCAAATCTTCATCAATCTTTGTTAGTTTGCTCTTTATTTCCTTTGTGAACTCGGTAACATTACATAATTTTTCAAAAAGTGATGTTAGATTTGTGCAAGATTTTTCAAGATTGGTCAAAATTGAGGAAAGATCCACTTGTTGGATGGCAATTTGTTGAGCAATGTGCTTAAGCACTTTGTTATCAAATTTCTTCTCTGCTTTCTCAATCAATTTGTCTTGACCACTTGAGTCCTCATTAAACTTTTGGACTACCTCTTCTAATTTAAAAAAAATGTGTTGAGAAGTATCAACTTCAACACCTATTACCTCAGTCAAAATATTCTTAGCACTTTCTTAGATTTTATATTCTCTGTCTCTTTCCTCTCTCAGTTTCTTCTACTTTGCTTTCTTTGGAATGGTTGACTAGCTATTTGCATTTGATTTGCAGTGAAATTATCAAAATTCCATTTTGGAATTTCAATCTCTTCATCTAGGTCAATGTCCTCCACTATCTCCTTTCCATTCAAAAGTCTTGAACTTGGTTGAGCCTTAGGTTCAACTACCTTTGTACTTAATGCCTTAGAATCCAAAATGGAAATAATAGTAGAGATAGTAGGATTAGCTGTAGAAACTGATATAGTATGAATAGAAGGAATACTGATTGGTATTCTTGCTAAATCCAAAACTTATATACTTATAGAAGTATCTAAAGCTATAGAAAACAAAACTGTAGAATCCAAAATTGTAGAACTCGAAATTGTACTCATTGCTAAAGAACACAAAATTGTAGAACATGCTATACTCACTACTGATGATTTTGAATTAGGAGTTGAAGAAGAGGGAGGCTTTATCTTGGTAGATAAAGTGGTAGGTGCTTCCATTAGTGATGTGCTAAGCTATGAGGGAGCGAAGAGTGATTGGACATTTGATGTATCTGCTATGGTCACAATCAAACATGCTGAAGCTATCTTTGAACTTGATGTAGCTACTGATTTTCTTGGAGAATGAGGAAGTGAGGCAATGAATTCTACTATTATCTTCATAAGACCAGTCTCCTCATCATCAAATTTTTCTTCCTTGGTAGCTTCTTCCTCTTTATCTTCTTCAACTTCTTCATTGTTAAACTGTATTGTTTTGAAGTATGTTCCTTCTTCCTCACCATCAATATGATCATCCTTGACTTCTACTAGAAAGTTACTTTATTTATGCTAGTGATAAATATTCTTCCATATACTTGTAGCATTCTTGACTACATGCTCTATATCCTTTAACAAAATTAAACAAGTATTAAATCTAAGAGTCATCTTGTCTTCATTTTTCTTCATAGTTTCTTTTACCTTAGCATTTGTGATGCTCAATAAAAATTGCCTCAGTGCTTGTTCATAGATATCTTTTTTAATCTATGTAGCTGAGTCCCATCTTGGCTTCAACTTCTCTAATAGCTTATTAGAGATCTTAGAGGTTATCTAACTAGGGGAATACTTCCATTTACCCATCTTGGTTAGCACCAATTCTTCAATCTGATTCTTCTCAGCCTCAATCCTAGTCTCATACTTCGATGATTTGAAGACCTTCTTCTAGTTGTTTAAATTTTTCTTGGAAGGTAGGAGGAGGCTTGCTAAACACAACTTCACTACCTTTCTTCCTAGATCTCCTAGTAAACACTACAGTGGATGGCTTGGGTGGCTTGGTGATGATCACCTTGCCTTTATTCTTCACTAGCTCTTCTTCCTTTTTTAATTCTTCTTCATCCTTTACTTCATCATCATCTTCTCCCTTACGTTCAGTCAACATAAGAGGTGTGCTAGTTTTGAGTTTTTCTATTATCCTCTTGCCTTTGTTAACCACCTATGGAAGCTTGATTTCAAGCTCTATTCTTGCGTTGGCCTCATCATATGTTCCAAAGTGTGGTGCCTTTCAATCAATAGGTTTGTTTATCAAGGCTTCAATTATGTGCTTTGCTTCATCAATGTTCACCTCATAGGGAAGAGGTTTTACCCATTCAACTCTTGGATTACTGCCTGAATGTAGACTTTGTCACTGTCTACCATGAAACAAACATCATCTTTGTAATCTTCAACCAATTTCCTAGGAATCTTGAATCTTTTATTCATTTTCTCCTTAAAGACATCAAAGTAATTATCCATTATGCTGAAAAAATTGTCACCCATTTCTACAATATACTCATTAATTTGATACAAAATTGGCACATCCTTTCTCCATACTACTATATTTATTGAAGGGAAAAACTTTTGAACATAGAAAAATAGACATGTCAACAATGAACCAAATTTGCAAGGATTTTTCTTGGATGTCCTAATACTTTCCATGTTTTTGTTAAATTATTTCAACAAGTCTACAAGATCATATGACAGATTGTTCTTCATGACTTTGAATGCCAAGTCTACTACTTCACACGACACACTATTTAGACAACTAGAACTGTAGAACTTGTGCGTTATGACATGTATGCCAAATTTTATTTTTGCATCTATTACACTAATAGTATGCATACCTCTGCCATCCCACTCAGTTAGGGTTTTCTTTTCTAACTCCTCTTGATCTAGGGTTTTAGTAGTTTTGGCTTTGGAGAGCATGGGAAGGTTGGTGATATGATGAATCATCTTGTTAGTGATCTAAACTAGTTGCTCAAGCCATAACTAACCATTGTAAACTCGGTTGAGGATGTATCTGATCCATTTGATTTGGAAACTTCAGGGTAGGTGGGGAATGTGGGTTAAACCCTTATCTTCCAAGTGCTTATGTTCAGGTTTAAGAACACCATTCACACATAATTCAACTAGGGAATTATCCATCTCTAGGGTTCCAATTTCTTGAATTACACACTTAAAATGAGTTCAGATATCATTAATGAGTAGTACCTTAGGAGGGATCTATGATTGCGCTTCATTTGGATCTAGGGTTTCAGCAATTACTGGTACAAGTTTGAAATTTGGTGGTTTCAATTTGACTCCTTGAACCAACATTTATAACCCTTTCTACTCTTGCTTGATGCTGCCATGATTACTCGGTAGGTTATGGAAAACTTTGAAATTTTTTACTACAAATTTTGCTCAAAATCACTTGATTGCTCTACAATTCGCTTGATCAGAATAACACTTTAAAATTTTTAGTGAAAAATGAATTCAACTTCCTGCCTTTTGATAAAATTTCACCATTAATGCTTAGTAAAAAAGTAGCTATGATGACATCATTATGTGTGATAGGCTATCATCCACTATCTGTTCGGATCACTCGGTGAATGTTTCATAACTCGGTAACCAAACATGTGTGACTAGTTACTCCCAACCTTGCTCAGAAAAGTTCATGACCCAACCTTACTTGGTAGAAAAAGTAATTCGGTGATAACTAATACTAATATTTTGTGATCCCTTTGTATCTTGAATACCAAATTCGATCTTTGCTTCCTTTCAATTTTAGAACTATTTAGATGTGATCATGATAACACAGTTCTAGTTCTTACTTAAGAACTTAGTTGGAAATGGTGGAGTCACCCACTTCTTAAGTGACATGACCATCATTACTTGGACTAGCTTCCTCGATGGATTTAGGAATCCATTGCTACCTCATTTGCTTTCTGATGTTGTCTACTTTTTCTTTCTTTTCATCTTCAATTCTACTTGTATTCATGCAATTCTTAGCTAGATGACCAAGTTCTGAACAAGTGAAACATCTTATGGTGGTATCTCTCTTTCTTGTGTGATAGTTAACATAGTTCATGCCAATGTGTCCATACTCTCCACATTAATGACATCTACACTAGGTGTTATAGTCCCAACCAAATATTTCTTTCACAATTTGCTCTGCTGGATTGAATGACCTAGTTTTGCAGTTTGATGCCTTCTGACCTTGTTTCTTGCATTTTTGACATTTGCCTTCAAATTTTGGTTTTTCTTTACATTCATTAGCCTTGTGACCGTGCTGATTGCAATTGTAACATTTACCATTGAATTTTTCTTTACCATTACTCCGACATTTGTTTGATGTATGACCTATCTTACCATAGTGACTGCAAGTAGGTCTTTATTCCTTTAAGCACCTTGCTTGGAGGATTCACCTTCTTCTTTGTATCCAATTCTTTCTTTGCCTTTTTGTTTGTAGAGATTCTACTTGTATGCCTAAAATGTGGGCACACTACTATGGATCATTATATCCAAGATTTGTCAAAAGTGAGGTCTCAAATGGCAACTCATAGCTCTCTATTCATGGAGTGCAAGGGTTTGTAATGGAGGCCCTCAGCTTGACCTAGTTCATGCCCATTCAAGTACACCATGAAATGAGAGATTCAAAGAGGAAAAGAAAGAGTGCTAGTCTCCATGATCATCAAATATTTATGAAAATGAAGATGCAAGCTAATATAAATGATAACAATGCAAAACAAAGCAAGATCTAATCTATGAAAGAAAATATGACTCTAAACTACAATGCAAATGCAATGATAAAAGTACATGATAAAAGTCATGGATGCAAGAGAGAATGAGACAAGAAGATAGAAGTTCTCCACAAAAGCTTTAGCATTCAAAACTCCTTCAAAATTTTCTCTCCAATCCTGCAGCATAACAATAGCATAATCATGGGTATCCAAAATGAGGAGAGGGCTCTCCCTTATAAAGAAGATTGGACGATCTAGATTGAGAGGAAAAAGATTTAATCAAGGGTGGAGAAATAATGATCCATGTGAAATAAGGATCCACCAATGAGAAAAGAGGAGTGGTTGAGAAGAAAGTGGAAAGATAAGTCCCACTTAGAAATATGTGCATTTAAGTGTAGAGAAATTAAATACAAATTTTTATTTTATTTCCTTTCTCATCAAAAAGAGATATTTAAGTGGGATTTTCATTTAATTAAAAGGGAGCAAGTTCTTTTAATTAAATATGAGATATTTAATTAAATTAAAAGAGGGGTTTTTCTGTTAATTAATTAAATATGGATGAATTATTTAATTAAAAGAGAGGTTTTCTTTTAATTAAATGAGGACTTATTTTATTTAATCAAAAGAGGAGATTTTCTTTTAATTAAATAAGACTAGGATAAAATGATTAACCTTAGAAAAATAGAATAATTGAATTTGATCAAGGAAATTGATTTAATAAAATATTACACACCGATTCAAGAAATTTGATAAATTGATAAATTGAATAATAGGGCCCCATAGTCTAGGCGACCATTTTAGGGTGCATACATTTGCCCCTCTTTGACTAGTGTGTGATCGATTTGGGAACACATGTAGTCAAAGAAAGAAATTGAAGTGTGAGGTCGATTTGGGATCACAAAACAACCCAGATGTGTGGTCAAATCAAGAACACATCAGGACAAAGAATAAAAATAAATTTTGACTTGAAAAAGTCAAAGATAAAATTGATAAAACTGAATCAAAGATTGAATTTGATAATTACTTCCCCCTCATGATTGAGATCAAAATGAGATAAAGGAGAAACAACAAATTGGTAAATTTGATCAAATCAAACAAAAGATAAGGTTCTTGATGTAAGATGAAAGAAATAAGAATCATAGAACCAAGGTAGATCATCAAGCATGAAATATTATGCCCCAAAGGTGATTTAGAGGAAAAGAAGTGGGGAAAAGGAAAATGGAAGATAGAAGTTTGAAAGATATAGAAAGAAATAGAAAGAAGAAAAGAAAATGCCCCAAAATCAATCAACTGTTTAAGATAAATTTTTTGATTGAGATCATGAAAGAAGATAAGGAAATTAATATCAAAACATGACAACAATTGATTAAAAGTCCACAATAAAGATGAAGAGAGAACCCTCTCAAACTCATAATGCAGCCTAAAAATGCAAACTAACATGAAGTCTAATAATGCAAGCTACATGAAAATGCAAAGATGTACTTGCAAAAGAGAAACTCTAACATAGGATTTTTGTGTTCATCATTCATTAGAGAATGTAAAAGAACTTATTTTCATCATTGGGCCATTATTAATAGACATCGAAAAATCACACAATCATCACTAGCCACAAGTGCAACTATGAAGATATGAATGCAATTTATATTGGATTGGAATGTAGAAAGATTCTAACATAAGCATCAAAGACACAAAGGTCAAGATGACTTTGATGTTAGCTTACCCAATTTAATGCAGCAAAACCATGCTCGCATCAAGGCATAGATGCCAAGATGACCATAAGAACGGTTGTGCAAAAACAATCAAGGATGATGCCTCAAATCTCCTAAGTGTTTCAAGGGGACAACAAGAGACACTCTAGAGTTTCAAGACCACACCTGCAAGCAAAAATAAAATAAAAACATGTCCCATGCCCCAAGTCCTCTAGCGATGCATCATGGAGAGACTTATCAGACAAGACCACTCAACAAAAATCAATAATAGTTAGCACACAAAGAAAAAATCATGACATAAGTCAAGCATTAAGTGTTGCGTTTAAAATTTAAGTGTGTTAACTAATACTGAGTTTCGAGGATAAGGATCAAATGCTTGCAGGAAGGGAAGATCACATGATGATACTGGGTAAGACCAAACCAATAAGTGTTGAAAAATACTCGATGTCAACGGTTGTATTGAAAAATACAATTGGTGTGGTGTTAAAAAACACCGTTTGCAAGGTGTCCTAAAGACTAACACATCCAAGAGACCAAAGCTAACATAGTTATGCCCCCTAGACAAAGACCAATTCCAAACAAAGGCAACAAGGATAAGGCATGATGGAGAAAGGCTAAGTGTCGAGGACACGTGTGAAGAAACAGGGGTGCAAAGGCCTCAAGTAGCACCCATTTCTAGGTTTTTCACCACTTGGATTTTTTTTTATTTTCTATTTTTTAGGACTTTTTATAATTTTTTTGTATTTTTTGCTACTAAGGCGCCTGTTTCTAGGTTTTCACCAAGGCACTTTTTTTTTTTTTTTTGATTTTTTGAACTTTTGAATTTTTTATTTTTATTTTTTTGTATTTCTGGAATATATAATTTTTTTGGAGATAATCAAAGTGCCTATTGCTAGGTTGTCGCTAAGAAGATCATTTTTTCAAGACATTTTTCAATTTTTAGAACTTTTGCAATATATCATTTTTTGGATTTTTAAAATATATCAATTTTTTTTTTGAATTTTTAAAAAATATATATATTTTTTCAAGATCAATAAATATGTACAAATGATATACAATTCCCCCAAACAAAAACAAGGACCAAACTCTCAAGCATGATCACATCATGCAGTCCCAATGTTTAGCAAGGTAGAGGACATGATGGAGCAACAAGCTGATAAATATGATGGATAAGAAAGGAGTGTATGAAGCAAGTGAAAGTGATCTTCAAGGACTGACTCCTCAAGAGTACCCAAGCTAGTTAAAAATTGTCATTTAAAGAACATTTGGACAAGAAATGAAAAGCTAGTATAGGATAATTCAAGAAAGCATAATGTAAAAGTGGGAAAGATGCAATCCAAAGGAGTAGACATGTCAAGAGACTTCATAGCATCATATTTTACTTTATTTTATTAGATCAATACCAAAGGGGTAAATGGGAAAAGGATAGCAAAAGACTAGAATGAATGGAGGGAAATAGATGTGAAGGCTAAACATGAAAGGAATGAAAATAAGATAATCATAAGATAACTCACAAGATAGCCAAATGTTTGTGTATAGGTCAACATTGTCAAAATCAAAGAGAGAAGATGGAATGGATGAAAGATGTAGAAGAACTACACATAATGCATGATTGTTAGGTTTTCATCATGGTACTTATCCAAGGTGCCACAAGGGAGTGGTTTTCACCATAGGATGAATTTATTTCTCTTTACTTTTGCTACCAAGGTGCCTGATTACCAGGTTTTCACCAAGGCACATTTTAAAAAAATTCATTCTTTTTCATTCTTTTTTTTTTTTTTGCAAATTTTCTCTCTCTTTCTTTTAGAGGAGACATGGTGGTCTTCTTTTTTATATGGATTCTTGAATTTCTTCTCTTTCTTGTATTGAACATTCAAGTTACTTCCAAAAGGCTTGGGACTTCTGGAAGAAGAAGGATGATATGACTGGTTTAGGTGAGTGGATGGATGAAAAGGATTTAAGGATATGCATCTACGTTGATCTTGAGGAAAGATAGGATAGGGAGGGACATAAGGACCCAAGATGGATGAAGAATTAGGAAAGTTGGGAGGCGAAAGTGAAGGGACATAAGGACCCAAGATGGAAGGAAGACGTGAAGCATTTGGTATTGGTGGGGGAGGTCCAAGGATGGATGTGGAAGATGCAAACGGGTAATCAATAAGTTCATTAACATCTATATGACAATCAAGGACATTAGTATCTTTAGAGTGAGCATTAGGATTTCCAAAAGGATCATGAACATCTTGAATATGAGCAACTTCTTTGATAGGAGTACTTGAAGCTTGAGAAGACTTAGGAAGAGTAGAAAGTGGAAGGGAACATGGTTTGGTAGAACAAGAAGATGGAAGACTTTGGTCTTGACAAGGATGTTTGGATAACATAAGCATAGAATTGTTCTCTTGATTTTCAATGGGCTCAACATTGGAAGTAACAACATCATTTTTAGTAACCTTAATGGAAGTATCATCTTTGGAAGGAGCAAGTGTACTAAGGTCATTTTTATTGTTAATAAGCTCAGTGGTGCAAGCAATATCTTGATCTTTCTTAGGAGAAGACTTAAGACATGGTGGAATGAATGAGAAAGGGTGTAAGGGATCAAAAGAACCATGAAACATATCAGAGGCATTGTGAAAATAATTGGATGACATTGAGGGTTCTTGATCTTGATGTTTCTTTATATTCTTTTCTTTATCATTTTTAGAGTCCTCTTGACATGAAGCCACTGCTAAGGAGAAGGAAGCATGTTGTAATTGTATGGAAGACTTTGGAATAGATGATGAAGGACTAGCTGAAGTAGGCATTATAGGGCATGAAGGCTTAGGCTCTTTAGGTTTAGTATTATCAAATGTATTTGCAGCCAAGTGAAGGTTAGCTTGAGTTTCTTTAAGAGGTAGCCTTTGAGGATAACTATAGGGAATTGCATGAAAAGCATTAGGATCTTTGTTGGATGAAGGATTGGTAGAAGATTTGAGAGACTCAGAATCTTTAGGGGATGTATGAATAGTGGAAGAAGTAGAAGATGGAAGAGAACCATCACGAGACAAAGGTTCAACATTAACATGATCTTTCTCAAGAGTGTAATCTTTATTTTCAACATGAGGATTTTGAGAAGAGAAAATTTTGTGGCATTGATGTTTTATTTTAGCTGAAAAAAATGCTTTCTCTTCTTCAAAAAATGCAGATTTATCATTTAGGTATTGTTCACAAAATTTATCAATGTTGTTTTCAATATTTGAGTCATATGGATTACCATCAATATCTATATGTGACTCATCCCCTTTAAGCACAAGCATAGGACTAGGAGGACTTTTAGGATTTTTAGGAATATAATAGTCATTGTCATCATAATCATTGTCATTGTAGGTATTATAGATAGGCATATCACAAGACTTTTCATGTTGTTCATTATGGTCTATCTCAATAAGAGGAATAAGACTCTTGGTAGAAGTAGAAGAAGAATGATATCGTGAAGAAGAGGTAGGTGAAGACCTACATGAATGATATTTAGAAGAATCATCATAAGACTTGGAATATGAAGAATGAGAATGATATTTAGAGGAATCATGGTAAGAATTAGAAGATGAAGAATGTGAATGATATTTATAAGAATCATGATAAGACTTAGAAGATGAAGAATCTGACTGATATTTAGAAGAATCATGATAATACTTAGAAGATGAAGAATCTAAACGATATTTAGAAGAATTGTGATAAGACTTAGCAGTTGAAGAATTTGAACGATATTTAGAAGAATCATAGTGAGACTGGGAAGATAAGGAATATTTGGAAGAAGGATATTGTGATTTGATCTTGCACATGATCCTAGCAAAGGTGTTTGATTTATCCATTTTTAAAATTATTTTTGTCGCAATGTTAGCATCCATGTATCTATTGGAGCGAGAACACTTTTCAAATTCAAGAAGGAGGTGGATTTCATCTGAGCTCAAATGAGGATCTCTAAAAAGATATCCAAGATCCATGGTTCTAGAAGAAGAAGAATCAAGCATGAAAGAAGAGAAAGAATGAATAGAAAAAGTTAGACTATATGATAATAAGAGGAAAAGAATCAAGAAGACATGAAGAAAAGGAAGAATGGAAATGAGAGATTAGAATGACATGGCAGATGAAGAAGAAAGAATACCAAGAGTCATTTTGTGAAATTTGATAACATTTGAGTTCATTTGAATGTTGAGCAGCATGTAATAGAAATTGTAACCAACATGAAAGAAAAGGTTCTAGTTGATAGGATAACCTTAAGAAATGTTGGTACCAAACTAGGATAGTAAAAGCACTAACTTGTCCAAAAGAGATGTGATAATATAGAATTTTTGCAATAGGCATAAACCAAAACTGCCATAGAGGTGCTCACAACTTTGGATGAATATTCTAGCACATATGGACCAGGAAGATGATTTACCCAAAATATAATTAATTAAAATTTATTTTTTATGAAAGTGAATGGACAAGAGATTACTAAGACTCTCCAAGTGTAATATCAAAGAATTCAATGTATATCTTTCTCAATAAGGATGATTTCTAACTCACCAACTCCAAACAAGGTCTCTTGTGAAATCAATGACTACTAATTCAAGAGGTCAAAGCACAATAACCTAAGGTGCAAAAAGGCTTCTAACAATGGGGTAAGTATTCTAATCCAAATAGGATCAACCTAGGGAGAGTAACAAAGTTATTTGATCGTAAAGTCTCAACTCAAGAACTAAGATTTTGTTTATTTTAAATGTCCAACTAGATGTATCAATAGATTATTAATCATGAACCAAGCATACAAGATACCAATCAAGGATTTCAAGAAAATATCTTCAAACAATGAGCAAGGGATAAAGCAACCTTTCACATGAATTAGAATAGTGTTGTAATATCAATCTAATCTCTAAAATCACTATCGTGTATGTTCTCAAAATATTTTTCAATCATGCACATAGTCTTACAAAAGAAAATTTGATAGCACTATGGTTCTTAGTCATGTTCAACTCTACAGCTTTTGCAATCTAGAGTGGGAAAAATCCAATCCTGGCTCACCAGGGTTTTGACATATTTCGAGAATTTAATCAATTACACATACTGAGGAGATCTGACAGCCCAACAAAAGACTACACCTGTGAGGATTTCCTCCACAAGGACATTTATATAGCGATTGCTACTACCACGTCAAAAATAGCTATTACCACTTAAGGTACCGTCAACGTGGTTGACCCAATAAAGGGAATGTCCACTTTGGTTTAACCCTCTCTAATCAAGGTAGACTCACAAAGTTGTACCACATGGGGACTTAGTTTGGATTCAAAGGTTTCAAGTTTCTGATGTGCCCAAAAGGGAACAGAGCATACTCCTCTAGCCTCTTCACCTTACCGAAACATAGCAAACAAGATTTTTTGACATGCTAATTTGAAATTATCTCACCAAATTTTTGGAAAATCTAACAACAAACACAACCAATCTCAAAAGAGAGAAGATTAATGGATGTT
This sequence comes from Cupressus sempervirens, assembly GCA_028749045.1. Taxonomy (NCBI): domain Eukaryota; kingdom Viridiplantae; phylum Streptophyta; class Pinopsida; order Cupressales; family Cupressaceae; genus Cupressus; species Cupressus sempervirens. The sequence continues at coordinate 70,579,918 of CM053784.1, read as the reverse complement.
GAGGACATATCCAATCCGAATAGTAAGATAATAACAAATATCCTTCCCTACCTACAAGAGGATCCGTCGTCAAGAGGAACTTCACATGTAAAGAAAGTGAATGAAGCTTAGTCTCTCAAGATCTCTCAAATAGTGTTCATAGGGCCTAATTACTATGTGAAACACAAATGCATGAAAGAAAATCTAGATTCAATTTTAAATCCCAAATTGAAGTGTGAATCTATGAAAGCATGTAAAAATACTCAAGCCAAACACATGAGATGTTTATTTTAATTCTAAATCTAAATGTTTTAGAGTTCAAATAAAATACTTGGTAATCCTTGCAATGTGTCTTTTTTTTGTTGTAGCTTTTGTTTACGCTTGAATGCTCGCTCGTAATGAACAAAGCCACAAACAAAACAAGCAAACACAAGATATGCAATATATGTCCAACTCATGCAAAACTAGGGTTAGCTCTAAAAATATGAATTTTAAGACTGATAATAATTAGTAAGTAATCCAAATGAAAGCCCACATCATGCATTAATTCATTGTAAAAATGAAATGCAAACTATTCATTAAATGCCTTTTTTTTCAATTGATTTTTGACCTAGTCATAAAGATTGCATCTACATGATATGAATTTGGATCCAAAACTCAAAATACAAAAAAGTAACCCCTATCAAAAATCAGAGGGCTTTTCAAAAATGCAAGAATTGTGAAAAGATATTTTATTTTGTGCCCTAGGGAGTCATTTTATCAAAACAGACCAATTTTTATAAATCAAATTATTGACCCTAATATGACCTCTAAAATCAAAACACAAAGAACCAACTCTATTTAAAATTCAGTGAGATTTTTGAAACTATAAATTTTTCTAAAAAATGTGCTGATGTACTCCCGAAAATGATTTTTTATGAAAAATCAAGAAAAAATCATAAAAAATCGAAAATGTTTCAAAAAATTCTAAAAATTGGACCAAAGCTTTTCAGATATATCACCACCCTAAAAAAAAAATTTCAGAGCAAAATACCTAGCTTTTTGAAAGATATGATCAAATCTTTAAAATCTAGGGTTTCTTTGAGTCTACAAACAGATCTACATAAAAACTAGCAAGCAAAGGTGGGTTGCCCCACGGTGGGTGCCAAAAATGTATGCCTAAAATGTGGACACACTACTATGGGTCATTATATCCAAGATTTCTCAAAAGTGAGGTCTTGAATGATGACTCATAGCTCTCTATTCATGGAGTGCAAGGGTTTGTAATGGAGGCCCTCAGCTTGACCTAGTTCATGCCCATGCAAGTACACCATGAAATCAGAGATTCAAAGAGGAAAAGAAAGAGTGCTAGTCTCCATGATCATAAAATATTTATGAAAATGAAGATGCAAGCTAATCTAAATGATAACAATGCAAAACAAAGCAAGATCTAATCTATGAAAGCAAGATCTAATCTATGAAAGCAAATATGACTCTAAACTAATATGCAAATGCAATGATAAAAATAAATGATGAAAGCCATGGGTGCAAGAGAGAATGAGACAAGAAGATAGAAGTTCTCCACAAAAGCTTTAGCATTCAAAACTCTTTCTTCAAAATTTGCTCTCCAATCCTGCAACATAACTATAGCATAATCATGGGTATCCAAAATGAGGAGAGGGCTCTCCCTTATAAAGAAGATTGGATGATCTAGATTGAGAGGAAAAAGATTTAATCAAGGGTGGAGAAATAATGATCCATGTGAAATAAGGATCCACCAATGAGAAAAGAGGATCAGTGGTTGAGAAGAAAGTGGAAAGATAAGTCCCACTTAGAAATATGTGCATTTAAGTGTAGAGAAATTAAATAAAAGAATTTATTTTATTTCTTTTTTCATCAAAACGAGATATTTAAGTGAGATTTTTATTTAATTAAAAGGGAGCAAATTATTTTAATTAAATAGGAGATATTTAATTAAATTAAAAGAGGAGTTTTTCTCTTAATTAATTAAATGTGGATGAATTATTTAATTAAAAGAGAGGTTTTCTTTTAATTAAATGGGGAGTTATTTTATTTAATTAAAAGAGGAGATTTTATTTCAATTAAATAAGACTTAGGATAAAATGATCAACCTTAGAAAAATAGAATAATTGAATTTGATCAAAGAAATTGATTTAAATTGATTTAATAAAATATTACACACCATTGAAATTTGATAAATTGATAAATTGAATAATGGGGGCCCATAGTCTAGGCGACCATTTTAGGGTGCATACAACTTTCAATATCATAGATGTTAGACTACTATGTTATTCGTGTTAGTGTAAATAATTATTCTTTATTCTTTATTTAAGTTTACTTAGGATAAGTGTATTATTTTATTATTTCTTAGGTTAGACACTTAGGAGTTTGCGTACTCATATGAGTTGTCTTGTTGACAACATTGGAGTAAGCAACTCTAATTAAGCACATGGTGTCTACAACATTGGAGTTTTCATAACTAACTAAGTTGTCATGTTGTCAACACAGTTATTTGCACTCTTATTTTAGCACATGGTGTCTACAACATAATTTTACATGCTACACCTTTGTAGATCCTCTCATCATCTCACTAACTAGTGTCCTTAATGGAGGATAATCCACTCTTGGTGGACATGTACTTGGTTGTAAGACTTATCAGTGTGTTGACTCCAAGTAAGTCTAGATGCCTTTATATATAGGCACTCCTAGTGTACTTTGATGCAGCATCCAATATTATTCAATATCTAAGAACATTAATCATTCTCATATTGTTTGGTAAAAGCACAAACCTGTGTCACCTTTTATAAAGAAACGAGATATTAGAATATGATAGTTCAATATTAATGACAAAAAAAATGATATTTGTGTTTAAAATTTAAAGATGATGTAAACTGATGAAATGTGTAGAATTGGATAAATTTTATGCCTATAATTTTTGCAAATTTTTTGAGTAAGAATTTATTTATTTTCTTTTATTTTAAAGACCCTTTGTTAATTGTAAAAAATATAGGGTGTAGTTCCCATCAAACAAGTATGTGCAAATCATCTTTTTTTGTTCTAATTTGAAAATTTCTTATAGATTACATATATAGCTAGGGAACAAAAAAATAAATAATTATTTTTGATGTATATTTTCTTTGTTATAAGTACCCAAGCTCGACCTTATCAGAACTCAATAGTTTTTTTCTCTTGTCAAAACTTCCCTATCAAATCTACACCTTCTTGGAAGAAAATTACATATTTGTGAAGATGACTCTCTCCTCTAGAGATAATTGTATATTTTTAAATTTTTTGATATGATTTACTATATTTTTTTCCTTTTCTAAGGGAGTATCTTTTGAAATGTTGAAATATCGACTTATAATATTTTGAAATTATAACATATTATAACTAATCAAAAAACTCAAAAATTGATATAATGATGATATTGAATCTGACATCTACAAAAGGGTATTTTTAGTTTTTGAAAAATATTGAGTTTTGATAGAGAAATTAGATTTGACCAAAATAAGTTGTTGTATCCTAAATGGTGACATAGATCTGTGCTTTTACCATGACATTATTTTGATCATACATTATTTGGTCAATATTGTACAAGTCTCGTGCTTCTTGAAGTTGGCTTCATTTTACCCTAAGGAAAATTCTTCTTGGTATCATAGCTATACCAAATTCTTACATGGTATCAAAGCTATACCAAATTCTTACATGGTATTAGAGCCATAGAGGCATCATTTCATAGCCATTAGAAATTGATCTTACTTTACTTCTCTAAGGACACCTCGACATAGATCCAAAGTATCCACAAATATTGGGATTGTCTAGAGCCAAAGTAGACCTCACCATTATGTTTGAAGTGTCGATTCGATGAAAATTAACTATAAATTTGTGTATGCTGGGTCATAGTCAATTTTGAAACAATTTTTTTTCACAAACTAGCACTCGAAGGCCCAATTTGAAAAGACGATATGATCTATTAGATCTATGCATTCAATTTTTTTTGGATCTATAATTATATTTCTCTACCATTTTTAGAGCAATTTTAAAAAAAAATTTACAGATAATATTTTTACAGTAACTGGGTGGTAAAACCCCGATCCCTGTAGGGAATATTCAGTATAATCAATAGAATACTCCATCAGGCTACCATTTTATTCTAGTGCACAAGCCTTACATAGTGGGCACCACACAATATTCAGCAAGTACACATTCACCGACTAAATCAACCGTTGGCCAAGCCTCCAACACCAGCCACCAAATATCACATGTGGCTTTGTGCTTTGTTTAAGCACAATAGGCTATTGTTTTTATACACCATTAGGAGTGTTACATAGTGAATGTGGGATTTTTGATTTATTTCCATTAGCATTTTCAAATATGGATGCCACCCTTTTAAATACTAGCACTGCACTTTGTCCCCACTACTGGTGTTAAACACATTTTGTGACACAACATAAGGGTTTTCTGGCATGATTGCACTAATCTCTAGCATCAATTTTTTTGTAGCACCCTCCACATGTATCTACTAACAATCCACACCACATGGTGCCATGTAGCATCCCAAAAATTTTCCATAGCAAACACCTATCTGTATCACCTAGTTTAGTAGTGTAAATTGAATACTAGCTATTAAGGAAAGCATTAACCTTACTAAACAAAACTAACACTTAAGATAGGACCAAAGAAGACAAAACTTGAGGAAAGTAGACCAAAGATGGTAAAATCCTCAAGTGCTTCTCATGATGATGAAGCTATGTCCTTGATGAGAGGGGATGTATGCTCACGTTGTGCTCAAGCTCCAACTAGATGGGTGATAATCAAATATGGGTGTGGATGAGGGTTTCAACAATGGAGGTATGGAAAGATTTCAACATTATGATGATATTTTGGTAGTTCTTAGGCTCTCAAAATAGCATTATAACTTTGCATGAAAGGTGGATGATTTTTTGAAGGGAGGAGGTTCAATTTATAGGCCAAGGGTTGGAGAAATGGAGGGCCAAGATGTCAAGATGATGAGATGGTGAAGGAGGGTCAGGATGCACTCAAAAGGGAGGACAAGGATTGTGCTAGTTTAGCACCAATGGAGAGGTGACACTTGTCACAAAGAGGATGAGTGTGATAGGATAGGATAAGGGTTGGTCAAAGGCTTGATGAGAGTGGTTGAGTATGTAAGAGTCATGAGTGAGGATGGGAGAGATGTAAGAATCATAAATGTTGGAGGGTGAGGGTGAGGATGAGATTGTTGACTTTGGCTTGGGTTAGCAAGTCTTAACCCTTACTTAAAGTTGTCACATGTTTAGTAGGGAGATTAGGACTTACTTAAAGTTGTCACATGTTTAGTAGGGAGATTAGGATTAACTTAGAAGGGGGGTCAGGAGGTAAGTGGCTTAGATTTGATGGGATGGGTTAGTTAGGTGGCTAAGTGAGGTTAGTATGTGTGAATGGGTTGGATTAGGGGTTAGGATAGGGTTTAGGGAAGCTCTTAGGGATTTTAGATATTTTATTAAATGATTTATTTAATAAAATAGGGAGTATGGAATTAAATTGAATAGATTTGATGATTTATTTAATTTAATAGGGGAAGAGGGATTTAATTGATAAATTGATTTTGGGTGATCATTTGATTTTATCAATTGGACTATAGTTAATTAAATAAATTAATTAACTAGGGGATGATGATTAATTAATTAAATAGTAAATATTTAATCAATAATGTCCTAGGAGATGACTAAATATGATTACCTATTGATGTAATCAGATTTAGGTGTCTACACTATCTATGTAAGTCTCGCTAGCAAAGACCTCCATGTTAGCTTCCATGCTATAGGCCACATCAGATTTGCCCACATGGAAACATGACACATGTACCTAACATCATTGCCAGCTCAGCGACCAACTCAGATCTAACTCAGCCTTGATATGTCAATTATTTCTGTACATTCCATATAGTTTGTACCACTGATGTCAGCATCTGACATCACTACCACATCATAAAGGGGTCAATTTTTGCTTACATTAGTATTTACTATGTTAAAATTGATGGTCGTATGACTATCATCTAGAGGCAAAATAGAAATATTGTGACAGTCATTTGGACTCAAATTTAACATCATTGTTTGTTGATCAAATCTCTCTCTAGATTCATTTTTGATTTGATAGTCTAAATGTGGGAAGCCATAACTCAATCATCCTGACTCCAAATCAAGTGCAATTTTTTAAATTTTGGCTAGAATTTCCTAAAAATTTTAGTTGTGCTATTATTTTTTAGTTTTGGTGCATAGATATGTTAGAAATTATAGTTTTTGGTGACTATACCTACCCAATCCTACATTTTGCAACTTTAAATGCTCTGTACAGGCTCATATAGACACATAAACAGGTTCCATTTTTTTTGAATGTGAATAAATTTTCATCTACTTTCTAGATATACAATCAAATTATAGGCTTATGTAGATAGAAATATCACTTTTAGAAATTGGTCCTTTTTTTTTTGTGTTGTATTGGTTCAAAATTATTGTATTTTTGAGCTACATTGTAATGTTTTAGATTTGAACTTTAAGAGGAGGTTGTAAACTAAAAAGTAGAAGTCCACTAAGGTCAAAATTGACAAAGTGGCCCACTATAATCACACTACCTATAAAGTGCCAAATCATGCATTAGGGGGGTTGATTGATTATTTTTACATTTTGGGGGGTGCATACATTCATTAATCTCATCTAATTTTGTTCCCCATGTTAGAGTGGTCTTAGACCAAGGTTGACAAAGAGGAACTATCAGAAATGGAGTGCTACACTCCTTGATCATGTAAGAAGAGAGCATAAGGAAGTATTTGCTTATTTATGTTCCAACAAATTGATCTCTTCCATTGGTTAGATAACTGATCTTCCACCTATTAAAAGACTTTTGGATATCATTTATCTCACTATCAATATTGATTTCTATAATTTCATTGACAAGTTCTAGTATCCTTATGACATTTTGATGTGTCTTTGGGAAGCATATGGAGATCCAAATATTCCTCCCTTTCTAACAAACATTATATCTTTGGTCATTTCAATTATGCTACATCCAACTCCAGATGAGATCACACATCCTAATACTCATGTTGATTCTTCTAATCTTGTTCTAGCTTTAGATGCTTCTGATTCAATACAATAGGATTACCATGTCTTCCTACTTCACCTTCATGGGATGATTTCCTTCGAGAAATTGTAGGGCTGTATGTGGAGTCTGACATTGAAGATGTGAAAGACATCATCGATGACATCAATCTTCTCTTTGTTGAGGAGACTTCCTCACTTGGTGCAAGGGCGCACTCTAACCCTCAACCACTTTATCATTTTGACATGATTGTGGCTTCTTTACGACAATTGGAGGATGACTCTTTCAAGTGAGGAGACATATCAATCTATGGAGATTGTATTCTAGTTTCCTTAGACATCATATTTTATAAGGATTCTTCCTACTAGTTGGGGATTGTTCTTGATCACACCTTTGGCACCATTTCTTCCTATAGGGAGGACCATCATTCAACTTTCATGGTACAGACTCTTTGGCATCAAGGAGCTTCTTTCATAGGTGTACCTACATTATTGAAGGGAGGTGACATTGCTTCTCTTCCTACATTTTCCTATTCTAATGCTTCATCATCTTTGGAGTTTGATTCAACTTCATACATGGACATGTTACCTTGTTTGCCACCTTATTTTGGGCATTTGCCAGATTGGTTCACGACATCTTCATTCATCAAGGACTTGCTAACATTTGAACAGACTTCAGAGGCAACATCCACCACATGCTACATCTAGATTCCTCTTCCATCATCCTATCCACATTGGGAAACATATTTGCACCTATACTTGGTGTATCTTCTTCCTAAAGGTAGAAATGTTGTTTGCAAGCATTGGATTTTCTTCTGTCTTTAGACACTTATCATGCAATGATCCTTCACTAAAGGCGGGATTTCATCGAGGGATTCTCTATTGTATATGCAAGAAGTATGTCATCTTGGGGGGGTCTTGTTTACTCCATCCATTCATGCATCTTTTTTTGTTGTACTTTTCTCTTTTTTGAGGGGAGAGCTTTTCCCATGAGGTTTTCCCTCTTTCCCCATTTGCAGAGGGATTGCATTGTGTGTTCAGTATTACATTTGTACTTGGGTACCTAACATGGCCTAGTAGCTGAAACCCATTATACATTTCATCATAGCTTTTCTAAACTTAAGTGCATTCTCCTAAGTTGCACTTAAGGGGGGCTGTTAGTGTAAATAATTATTATTTATGCTTTACTTAAGTTTAGTTAGGATAAATATTATTATTTTATTCTTTCTTAGGTTAGACACTTAGGAGTTTGCATACTCATATGAGTTGTCTTGTTGACAACACTGGAGTAAGCAACACTAATTAAACACATTGTGTCTATAACAATGGAGTTTGCATAATTAACTAAGTTTTCATGTTGACAACATAGCTATTCACACTCTTATTTTAGCACATGGTGTCTACAACATAATTTTACATGATACACCTTTGTAGGCCTATCCTCTCATCATCACACTAACTCCTATTCTTAATGGAGGATAATCCACTCATGGTGGACATGTGCTTGGTTGTAAGACTTATCAGTGTGCTAACTCCTAGTCTGTCTAGAGGTCTTTATATATAGGCATTCATAGTGTACTTTGATGCAACATCCAATGTTATTCAATATCTAAGAACATTATTCATTCTCATATTGTTATTCTTATCATACATTATTTGGTCAATATTGTTTGTGCTTCTTGATCTTGGCTTCATTTTGCCTTGAGGAAAATTCTTCTTGGTATCATAGCTATACCAAATTCTTACGTGGTATCAGAGCTATACCAAATTCTTAGAATTCAGTTGATCATATTTGCATGATGAAGCCATTTTGAGATGACAATATGTTTTATGATGATATTTTATTATCTGTTACTTGGACATATCTCTTATTATGTTAGATGTGGATTTAATGCTATGCTAATTTACTTCATTCTTGTTTTATTATGCTTTATGTGAATGTGATTGATGTAAATGAATTATTAAACTAAAATTGAATAAATGGTTAAATTAGATTATTTAATGCATTTATTTCTTTGGCTATGTTATTATATGTAATTACACTTGATCATGTGTTTTAGTGTGCAGGATTTATATCCGTGGCAGTGGCATATGGAGTTAGTGATTTAGCTATTTATTTTTATCAATATAGTCTCTATATGGTCAATGTATCTTATTCAAATGTTTAAATTAAACCTTCTAGTGATTTGATAAATCTGCACTCATTTGCATTATGTGACTAGACCTATGAATGTGTTTATGCATTTAGAGTTTCCCATTGTCATGAAGTTGTTAAGGCTTTCTGTGATTTTGGTTTAAGGATTTTTGGGCTTAGTTTTAATTGATTTTAATTTCTTGTAGCTTTTCCATATATGAATTCCAATTACTTGGAATAGTCTATTTTTGTTTGGGTTGATTCAGGATCTAACTAGGTTTTTAGTTTATTTAGCCTAACCAATTATTCACTCGAAAAGTGAATAAGTATATAAAGATGAAATAAAGTCCTCACTTCTCACTCTTGGAAATTAAAAATTTGAGAGCTTTTTCCAAAATCCTCTTCCAAAGGATTGCGTTTCTATTCGTTGTGAGAGCTATAGGCATGAGATTTGTTGGTGTTTTAAAATGACATGTTTCAAAATCCCCAATAAGAACATGTTTTAAAATGACATGCTTCAAAATGTCCAATAAGAATATAATACATCTAGGGATAGCTACTTCCCATCTACAACATACCCTTTCAGACTGTTGGTGCTCAAAATTATAGCTCTGATTTGAGTACCATTGAGAAATCAAGCCCTTGAAATTCTTTTAAATGCATGTGTATCTGGTTGTCCATTCGAGACCTAAGAGGTGTTTAATGTTTCTAACACCTTGTATCTAGTGCGTCTATGTGTTTCATGAAGTTAAATTTCCATTCCAAATCATTTCATGAAGTCTCGTTTTGAGCAATTGTCAAATATGCATTTTCACCTAAGTGTCAAACAACAACATTATGCCTTGTTTGCAATTAAATATCTCACACCTAGTGATGTTCCATGAATCATTGATTTTGGATTGTCTAGTGTCCATACCAAAGAGCCTATGTTTCATATTTTGAGTCATTTCAAGTCCATTTGACTAGGTCTTGAATCCCTCAAAGTTGGTCATTTATCGATGTCATGCTGATGTGAATTGTTTTGAATTCTGGGAAGCCCTATTTGACTTTTTATAACTTCAACCTAGTTGGTCAAAATGAGAAAATTCCTTTTGTGTTGCATTTTAGAGGTTAGAGAATTACTACATTTCAATTTTTAGAATATGAAAACTTTGTTTGATCAGTTTTTGAACGTGATTCCAAACACAATTTCTAACATTTTACTGGTTTCAAGAAGTGCAGATTGATCAATACCCCTATTCATGATTTCATAGCTTTGATTCCATGATTGGTAAGATTGAATGGATTGTATCAATATATTCTCCTCTGAAAATACTTCAACTGTGCCAATTTTCAAGTCTTGACAAATTTGTCTGCACACTTTTCTAGGTCAATTCCATTTGTAAAAAATGCTTTTCTGACATTGTTTCCAATCTATAAAATTTGAGTAGCCCACATTTGACTGCTTTCCATTTGTGTCCTATGATTTTTCATGAGCTTGAATCCCAAACTTATATTGTCCTCATGATAGTGACCTAATGCCCTAGTTTTCGTGCCCCCAAGTGTCTGTTTACCCAATTTTCAAAGCCAAATCCAAATGAAATTTCTAGTTTTCTGACATGTTTATTTATAGGTGATTATAAGTAAGTAACTTTGGGGGTTGATATCTTTTGACAATGATGTTGTCATCTGACAAGATTTGGCATGCCTATTGAATATGTTAGAGAGACAAGATATCTAGAGTTTTGGAGCCCGATAAGGTATTTTGGTCAATTTTTAAAGCTAACTGATGCACCCTATTAGAAAAAGATCATAGTTTGCAAAAAAGGGTGGAAATGAATTTTGATTGGCAATTCAGTGGTGGATTTTGATTCAAATCAGTTTCAGATAATGAATGGATCAATTTGGAAATTTTGTTGTATGAAAAAAAAATCTTTTTAGTTAGACCCACTTTGGGGGCCCAACTAACGGCATCAGAACTTGCTATTGTCTGCAATTTTAAATGACCAAGTTAATAATTTTGTGAAAATTAGCTTGCATGATCAGTCAACATCAGGATTGGAAATGAGTAGATCTTTCCATGGCAAGACTAAAGTTTCTCCTGGTATAGCCGTAGATATAGAAACTTCCAAAGGTACTTAATTTGATTCTAGGAATCCAACAAGCAGAATATAAATTTCCAGCACGGTTAATTCAAAGCTACATGAAAGTGCCTTGCAGTATGAGGCTAGTAGTCTTGTTGTCTCTTTTACAATCTCAATACATAGGAGAATCTTCTTGTGAGGTGGTAGTTTTCTTCTCCACATGTGATGTAGTGGATTTTTCATTGTGCCTTGTGATACAATTGCATGCGAAGCATGTGGTGTGCATCTCAAATTTCTTATGTTCTCATTCTAGATGGATGATGAAGCTCAAAGTACTAGTGAAACTTTTGAAGAGCAACTACAGTGCAACCATAGAGGTACATGTCCATGAAAAGAAAATAGTTGTTTGGAAAGCCTGGCATAGTTTCTCTCCTACCCCTCCATTTGCATTAATTGGAGGTTACAATGATCAATGTGACTCACTTCTTCAATTTGCATCCTTTCCACAAATAGACCATCTTCTTACCAATCATCAATGAGCTACAATCAGTGAATTTAGTGGTAGAGATGACAATATGCCCAGAGCTGAATTATCTAGAGAAGAGGCAGTGTTTGTGTTGGTCTGATTTTTCACACTTGCAAATTTTTTTTGAAAATTATGGTGAGAAATCATTTGAGTTTTTAGGATTGCCCTAGTCTTGCCCTGTTTCATGTGTTATCAGAGTCTATTGATTTCTCCAAATTGATCTTTTAAAACAGACATGAAATTGTCCCAGGTCTGAAATTGATGGCATCCCTTTTGAATTTCTCAGAAGGAGTTGTAAAATGTTTTAAGTTAGTCCTTTACATTCTTATGGTGTGAGGTTTCACGTAACAAAAAAATGCGTTTTGCTTTTGGTTTCTGTGGCCGCACTTTCTAATACAGCGAAGAGGCATAAAGGATTTATCGCGCCTTGAAAAGCTCTTGTTACGGGCTTACGAGTAAATACCTTGAGCGAAGGAGCGAGGAAGCTTGCGATGTGATCTACGCGTATATGCCCAAATGGGTAGCATAAAGGCATAAAGCATGATCTGAAGGGCATGCGAGGGTATTATGGTGTTATGAGTAAAGGTTTTTTCATAAGCACGGAGGCAAGGTTTCATGGTGTTTACGTGTCTATGATTCTTGGGTTTGCGGACAACCGTAAAGCTTTGTTCTTAGCGGTAAAGGAATCATGTGGGACCTATTGAGGTGTCAGAAGGGCCTAGTTGCAACAAATCAGATGGAGACATGACATTTATGTCAGATGTGACCATCCCTCATGGCATATGACTTAAGCTTTTGATATTACACCCTTACGCTTGTAGGCTAAGCATATGAATGAAGAGCTATTTTTTCTTTTTTTCGTGGTTACGGATCCAGTCTCAGCGTGTAAGCGTAAAGAGGTGAGAAGGAAGATCAGTAAAAGGGGTTTATGCTCATACGATAAAAGGAAGACGTGAGACTGCAATAGCAATTGAGAGGGCTCTCCGGTGATACGAATAAAGCTAAGTCGTAAGAGTGGGAGATAAGTTTTGAAGCCTTATGTTGCCCCGGGAAATGAAGTAAGTGGAACAACATAGAGGGAATTTCCAAGGTCTTCGCAGATACATGCACGTAGGAGCGTAAAGGCTACAAGGACGGCTTAAATGAGGGTTTTACGCTCACACGAGGAATGTTGAATTGTAAGAATGGAGATGTTAGTAAAAAGGTTTTCGATGTTTCGGTGTAAAGGGTTACGTATAAGTGTAAAAGGTAATAAGACAAAGTTAAGGATATTTACGCTTATACAGAAGAAGCTTAAATTGTAAAGGCAGAAACACATAGTAAAAGGGCTTGAGATCCTATGGGGTAAAAGGTTTCATAGGAACGTAAAAGGGATTTGCAAAACAGTGTAAGAGCATCATTACGTTCCTACAATTAGGGCATTTTGAAGCTTCTCCGAGTGAGCATAGAGATCCATCGAGAGCATTTTTGACATCATGAAGATTGAAGGTTTGACTCAGCGTAAGAATGGAAGATAGTCATATAAGAAAGAACCTTTGATGTGTCATGATAGATAAGAAAAAAAGGACAAAATTACTGTAGCCAAGCAAAGTAAGGCTTTGAAAAGTACAATCAAAATCTAATTTTGTGGCTGATACACCCTGATGGTGACCTGCGATCGTAAGTTTTAAAGCTCATGCATGCTAAATTTATTAAAAAGGTTGGCAGATATATAATTAAAACATCAAGGATTTAATTGAATTACCAGCCTCAAGAAGCTTGTTCCTGTGCTGTTCTGAAGTTTTGAAAGCTATAGAGCTCTGTGTATCCTATGAAATTGCAGAAGAATTCAAAGTAAAAAAAACATGGCCAACCAAGAAGTTGAAGACGTGCACGCAGAAGAATTCAAAGTCAAAGATGAGGGTGATGATGTGGTAGAAGTTACACCAAAAGGAAAAAGGAAGAAATATGCTGTCAAAACAGAAAAGAAGACAAGGGTCAGAAAACCAAACAAGCATGCAGAAGACTGGTTAAAACTCCTTCCAGGGTTGTCAAATGCAATTTTTGCAAACGATCATATATTCAGAGACCCTTATGCTTTTGTTCGAGATGCTGAATGCCCTAGAATTACTAGTTATGATCTTTTCATGTACTTTTATTAGAATAGAATAGAGAATGTGCCAGTATGTAACCCTTGGAATAGAAATATGGCAAAATTAATTTTTCCAAAAGTGTTCATTGATGTTGACCTGTTGAAGGCCCTAATAAATTCATACAATCTAGTAACCAGAACTTTTCACAGGCATAATGGGAGTGTATTATGTACATTGGACAAAAATTCTTTTATTGAGCCTTTTGGATTGATGGGACAAATGGATGTACCTATTGACATTGCAGACTTACAAGGAAAATTCGCTAGGAATAAAACCTACTTTGTAAACAATGTCATGCTGCCGCACATTCCTTACAAAGTTAAGAAGGCAGGGTTAATCCCAAAAAAGGTGGGAGACTTTTTACCTTTGAGTAGGTTCAAAAATTATTTCAAAAACACAGTGTATGGGATGCACAAAGTATTGGGAAGTGATGGTGCAGAGGATTGTGTATATGGTTCTCTTTTTCTGATGGCATGTGACATACAGGATCCTTTTCATCATAAGGAGTATGATTATGTGGCCTTTATCATTGATAGTATGCACATGTAGATTTGTGATGCTAAGAAAGGAGAACTGAAAGATTCAAGTTCCACCATTATTCATTATTGATGCACCTTATCCTGTATAGCAACATTGGGTACATCAGTGGAGACTTCATTGATCAAACTTCTGATAAATTTGGTGAGTTACCTATGCAACTCTAGACTCATATTTGGCATAAAGATTTCTTCTATTCAAATGCTCTAGTTTTTTTCAATTTGTTCAGTTCTGTTATTATGAGGCAACTAGATCATACTTTCTTTAGGGCACCCAATGTTTTGAAAACTCTGCTTAGGCCCTCTTTCTTAGATGAAAAAATAAAATTAGATCATAAATGGGGAAGCATATTTTTGTTTAAAGAATGTACTTTAATCAGAGTTTTTGCATGCCCACAGCTTCCTCATCTATTGCCTAAATATCTACCCCCTAGATTGGCCATTATTGAATTCTTTTGGCAATTCTTATTGATGAATAAAGAAATGATCCCTCCCTCTCTGCATAAGCCTACTTTTGTATGTAGAACCTTTAAGGTAGGAGACTTTGAAATAGGCAAGAATGCTTTTGAGGAATTGAGCGACTATTTAGGTCAGTATAAATTTGCTACTAGGCCCTATAGGATGTATGATCCTGAAAATTATATTGCAAACGAGGTTAAGACCATTAGGGGTTTTGTTCTGCCTCCAAGTAAGCCTATCCCTGTAGAGGACCTAATTGCCAACATAGTAGCAATAGGGGAGGCAGATGAGTTATTGAGGAAGTATGAAGAAATAAGGAAAGTGGAAAATGCTTTGAAGAGGACCAACCCTGATTTTAAGGGTTTTTATACAGAAGTTCCATATCCTAATAATCTGAGGAAAATGATTGAGAATTTTGATCATATTATGTTACAAATGCCTCATGAGCCAGAGGGAGAAGAAGCCATTGTAAATAGAGAATCCCCTGAACTAGATACACAATTAGAAATTGATTTGGAAGAAGAGCAGCCATCAACTTCAGCCTGGGTGCCACAAGGAAATAAAAGACAAAAGACAATGCACATCCCTGAAAAGGTGGTGAGCAGAGCTATACAAGTCATGTCTGGAAGTAGTGAGTATTTTTCTGATATTAGGAAAAATTATTTTCATCAAAGGGCTACTGAAGTAGGAAAAGCTTCTACTGACATGCAAATTGTAGCATCAAGGTTGGATGACAGGCTCATTCAATTTGAGAAATTCATGGAAGATGATGATTTTATTAAATCATCAGAATTTAAAAGTTTTCTCTATAAAATCAAACAAAATGAACTCACATTGAGTCTCATGCTAGGAGAAGATCTAGAGAAAAATAAAGAGTTAGTTGAAAAACTATTGGCTTATGACCTTAAAAGTGAAACAATGACTGCTGCAGAAGCTAGGAAATTAGTACATAGGAGTGGCATGATTCTAATACCACATTGGGACATTGAGAAAGCTTTTGTGTTGGACCAAATGAGAAGACAAGGTAATGCCATTAGTTATGAAGCCACTAGCAGTGAAGGTTTTAAAAGAGGGTCAGGTTTTAATGTGGACACTAAAACCCTAGTAGTATGGAGTGTGGCCCTTGACCCCAAGAAGCCTAAGATGATGGATATAGAAGAAACTGCTCAGGGAAATATGATTGTGTGGACATTAGAGAGCACTACTGGGAAGGAAATCTCCAGTTTGGTAAAACATTTTTCTCTTATGAATGAGGAAAAGGTTGATGAAATTGAGGATAAGTTAGCTGCAATGTTTAATGAATGCCTTGATATCAAGAGAACATATGAAGAAGAGCTCAAAATGAGCCATGTATAGAAACAAAGAATAGAGGAGTTGGAGGAAAAAATTAAGATTCTGGAAATAGAAATAAAATCCCTCAAAGAACAGCTCAAGATAGCAGTAGAGGCAGAGCATGCACCAAGGCAAGAGGAAGAAAGAAGGCACGTAGTAGAAGTAGAGGGCCAAACAGACGAAATGCTTATGGGAACAACAATGTCAGTGCCTGTGATTAGTGTGGAAATAGAAGTTTCCCAGGTTGACAATAATACCAAGAAAAATGCTTTGATGAATGTATTAAATCATAGAATCAACATTCTAAAAAGAATATCTCAGGATACTTATAATACATTCATCAGTCTACAATTTGCAGAATAGGTATGCATGGGTGCAGTTAGATGGCTTGAGCCTATTTTTCAATAGTGGGGACCCTATATGCAATTTTTTGACAGGTTGATACCCTTGTTAGCCAAGAAGCTAGATCTCCCAAATAAAGTTATTACTGTGAAGGAAGGTATGGACAAAGTGAAGGAATTATTGCAAATCTCCACAGGGAAGCTGGTAGTAATTCAAAGTAAATTAAAAATGCTAACAAATGGTTTCTATTCTTTGATTCCTTCTGTTATCAATTCTAATGATAAGTGAAAAGATTTTGATGAGTGGTCTAATTCTTTTGATCACATTATAGACTTGCCACAAGTGGTGTCCATTCTCCAAGATGGTATTGATGAATGTCTTTTCAATGAACTAATTGATACCCTTTTCAAGATTGAAACTGAAGTGAATAGGTTTATCATAGAAGGAAGGGTGATTACTGATGCCAGGTGGCAGAAAACAGTGGATGAATTAACAACAATTAAAGAATGTGATTGGCCCACTAAAAGAGAAATATTTTTCTGGGAGGCAATTGCAAAAATCAAAGCACTACCAACTGGGAGCTATTAGAGAAAAGGACAAAATTGAAGATTTTATGCTCCAGCTGTCATTTGCCTTCTATTTTATTTATTTTGTTTTGTTTGTTCGGTTTTCTTTTGAAAAGGGGTAATTTACCCAATTTTTGTAAAAGGACACATGTCACTTTCTTTAGCCCGAAGCTTGTTGGATCTCATACTATTTAAGTGAGATCCCAAGGCTAAAGGATGGTCCAAATTCTATTTCTTCTAAGTATTGTGCTTAGTCTGGTTTTTGGTCCAAATTTTGAAAGCAAGTTTGTAATGTATTTTTCTGTCAAATTCTCTGAGAATACATGAATATAGAATGACCTATGTTTCTTTCTGAAGGCCATTCCGAGTCTACTGTAAAGGATATACCATTTTCAAAGGAAATGAATACAAATTATGAACTGTCCCCATATCAGTTCTTTCTGAATTTTGTCTCCTTTTAAATACTTAGCTACCTTGATGTTGTATGAGTAAAAGCTTGTGCAATTGAATGCAATCTAATTAGGTTGTATATCCATTTATCATTGCTATTAATTCAATGGATTAAATAAAGGATTTGATGAATGTGATAAGATTCCTTAAGTATTGAAAAAGATTTTTGAATGATAAATTCTGATAAGAATTGCTGATAGAATTTGCTGTAAGGCAACAAATTAGATCTAAGAATTTGCTATAGACTCTGAACCCCAATGGATTAGGCACTAATAAAGTTATTTTAGTTGAAGGAGAAATATATTACAAATGGTTTTTCAAATGCATCATCAAATCAAATTTTACTTTTATCTCCTGTAGATCTTCAAAGTTTGCCAGCACTTGTCTGAAGGAATGTTTTAGCTTCAGTTAGCCATTGTTGTTGAAAACATCTGCAGATCTATAGAAGAATTCTTGGCCATATCTGTTTATGGGATGTGTTTATCAATTTAGTAAGAATTATGTATATGCTTGAGGATCTTGAAATGAGAATAATAATGAAACTAAGAATAATCCTCATACAGTTGTTTCAGTTTTGAACCATCCCTGCGTACACCGACCCTGGTTTTGCAGAGCCAAAAGAGTATAAAACCATCTGTGGTTTTGTTGAAGTTGGGTCCAAATACCTTACTTATGCAATTGTTAATCAGAATAGGCTAGTCTTTAGATTGTGTATGTACTGTCATTTTGGTATTAAGCATTTTGTCGCTTAGTAGTTTTAACACTTTTTAAAACACCAACAGTTTGAAGACAAGGCAGTAATGAAAGAACACACTGGTCAATGAATAAGAACCAGATTCGACATACAAAATAACCTATGTTTATGTCAAAGACTTCAATGTCTCTCACAAGTGAATGACTTTTTCTGAACTATAACATTAATGCACTATGGTCCCAAAGCCTTTCCATGTAGCATGCTCCAAGCCCAGATCTAATGATTGAGTGAAATAAAGAAATGTTGTGGGTCAACAAAAAGCCAAAGCCATAAAAAAAAAAAGTCTATGTCAGAGAAGAACGAACAAGAATTAATAAAAAAAAAACAAAAAAATTGGAAGCAATAGAGCAGAGGCATAAAAGGAAAATTTTATATTTATTATATGCTCATTATCGACATAAAGGAGTAGCCACATGGGAATAAGTTGCAGACCCGTGTGAAAAGGGCAAGAGGGTCCACACTAAATACAGAGAGCCCACACAAACAAAGGGGGAATGCAATGTATAAAAGGGAAGAAGCTTTATTAAAACTTCTTCATATTCATCCTCCACTTCACTACTTTCCATCACCAATGGGAAGAATTCCTTTGAACCAAGTAAGCGAGCATGTTTTGAATGCTTAGAAGAAGAGTGAAGAGATTGAGCTGGAAAATTGCATGAATCAATATTTGCATATGTGCTCTAGAGAAAAGGTTAAAGCTAAGCTTTTAGTTCTTGAGAAGGAGCAGATTTCGAGAGGGATTGTTGAAGTGATTTTAGAGCATGGTATCATGAAACTTGTCATGGGAATAACTTCATCCGGTGGTTTAATTTTCAAGAAAATGAAGATGCAACAGTTAGAGAAAGTGTATTATGTTCAAAAGCATGCAAGAGAGTCATGCAACATTTCTGTTGTTTGCAAAGGGAAGCTCATATTGCTCAGTGAAGGATCTCTTGGTTAGAAATCAAAGAGTGGTAGGAGTCCTCTACCAGATTGGTTGAGGAAATGAACCAAAGCTTCTATTATTAAATCTTCTCAAATGATTTTAGTCAATTGATTTCATCACTTGCACACTTCGGATTAGATCTAAAAAATGGTAATCAAACTCTATTAAAATAACCAAAGAGAAAGAGGCAGCCATCTCATGCGTAAAGCTTTATGAATAAAATTGACAAGACCTTACAAGGCGAAAAAATGAGGGTGAAGAAGAAGTTCAAGAAATGGTGGAGAAACTGACATCACTTGGAGCAAAAGTGAATGAATGTCCATCTCCATGTGGTAGGGGAGGTAGTTTATGCAGAGAGGGTCTTAAGAAAGTTAAAAGAAATTTGATCCCACATCGAGTGGGAAATGGTCTTTTAAATGTTTAAATACTAAGACACACATTGTGTAATGTCTATAAGACCAACACCTTTTGGAAAGGTAGTGGCCATGTTGTGGGCCCCAGACATGGATGCCAACTGGTGGGACACACATGGTAAACTTTTAAATGTGTGCACAAATTGAGGAGATGCCAATTTTTTTTAGGAATCGAGGAAGGCACCATGTCGCCATCGAAAAATGAGAAGGTTTTCTAGCATGCAACATAGCAACCTGCCAGAAAGTGGAAATTTCAGGTAGTGATCTCTTGGAAAAGCAGAATTCTGGCAAAGTGTAAAATTTGATGAGGATGAACTAGAAGAAGCCAAGTGGCACTGTTAGTGGTTTGAGGTAAGATGCCAAAAAAGGTTGCCAAATTCTAGTGGTCACCATGTCAACACCAAAAAATAAGAGATTTTTTGGCAAGCGACATAGCAACCTACCGAAAAATCTAAGAATCTGGCAAGGAGTCATAAGGAGATGTGGTTCACACCTATAACTTTGACAAATTAGATTCCACAATGTGGCACTAGATAATTGGGGCAAGTGAAAAGGAGATTTTAAAAATAAAATAATATCCTCTATGTTCGCTCAAACAAAGATTTGAAGATTTTTTTTTTTAAAATTGAATATTCCATAGTTTACACTATAGAAATTTTTTAATTTTTTCAAATTTTTGCTTTTTAATGTGGAACTTAAGACAAGAGCCTGAACTTCAAAGGGGTATTACACGCACCTTTTCGCTCAAAATATACACTCCAGTATACCCTTAGAACTCGGACGATCCAAATTTTTTGAATATGGGGTTAGTTTTTGCGCAGGTGCTCACTAGTTCAGTCTATAAGAGAATTTTTAAATTCTAGGGCATTCTTAGTAGAATAGGTAGATTTCGCCATTAAGCATCAAAATTGGTTAGAGGGTGGATGTAAAGGCTTGTTGAAGTCTGAATGTGGAGAAAATTGACTTTAAATAGTTTTCTTGCATTATAGAGGCCATTTAATTGATTTTTTCTTTTTCCTTGAGTTCATTTTGGCATCAACGTTGGTTATGATTTTCAATCACATATCTCAAATATTTCTTTCTTTTGGAGGCCAAAATTATTGGGGATTTGATTTTTAGTTATAGAGAGAGGGTAGATAGAAGTTTTTAATCTTCTTGGCAAAGAATTTCAAGTGGACACATGTCATCTTTAGATTAGATCCAAGAATTCACTCTCCTTTATATCATTCTCTTTCTTTCTCATTGTAGAGGTTCTAATTTTGAGAATAAAATTGACTCACTACTGAGACACCATTCTTTTAGCAATTTCTCTTGTATGAACAATAGTAATGAAGAGAACATAGATAGTTCAGATTTTTTAGGTGTTTCTTTGTTTTAATTTCAGGCATATGAATGTATTATTTCAAGGAAATCAATACAATGAACAACAGGTGTTGAGTTTCATCTTAAATCTTGTCTCCTTTATCAGTAATCTTCAATGTTTTATGATCTTTGAACAAAGAGACTAGGTCATAGTTGTAGTCCCTTAAGGCTGTATGTTGTTTTGGTTATAATTCATGGAGTTATGTAAATGCTTTAGGGAAATCAACAGGGTTTCACATTTATTAATGAGGATATTAGGTAAGAATGAGATTTAGATTAAACATATATGTCTATTTACAAGGTGAATGGATAAATCAAATATCTAAAGATACAAATATGTCTTAGGTATCCATATGTATGTGATTGATTCATGGAATTACCCATTAGAGAAGGCACTAATCAGCTATAGGATCATCAGTTCTTACTACTGTGTATTTGGGGTGTTGCTGAATTCAACATTATTAATCAAATGCTTTTTCCCCTTTCTTGTTGAAGAGTTGAAAAGTCTAACCCTCACTTAGCTTATGAATTTCATAGATTTGCATTTAGCTATTTTAGATCTATTTTATCGCATGAGTTATTAGGAGATATATGGGTAAAATCTACTTTGATAGATTCAAGAGTATGTTTTTGCACTAGTACCATATTGATTGAATCTGAGGTCCACCCGCCTAGGTTTTGTAGAGCCTAAAGTAGAAGAAAGGTCAAGCCTGATAGTTGGCCTGGTGTTTGAAAGGACATGTTGAAAATGGTAGTTAGCTACCCCTAGATATGTTTGGTTCTCATTGGGGTAATTTGAAACCTGTAGCGCTTTCAAACACCAACAAAATGGTGACTCTATTGGGGAGTCTATGAAGAAATTCATTATTTAAAGTACTAGAATCTCCAGTATAAATAGCATTTTTAGAATTTGTGTAGGAATAATTTTCTATAGTAGTAGGGTTATGAGGTGCTTTCCATTTCTCTATTGAAGATTCATGTCTCCCAGTTATGCCTTATTCTTGATAGTAGTAGTTTGGAATGGATTACAATGATCGTTACATTGAGGTCATTTAAAAGTTTTGATATTTTGCTATTAGAAATCAGAGTTAATTTCAAATTCTTTCACTTTGTCAAGAGTTTCAAATTCCCACATTGTTGAATAACATTTTCAAATACATGTTCTAAATTCTAGACTAGCTTGTTATGTTTTGCACGTTTGGTAAATATTTTCTCACTAAGTGAGTGGCAACTCAAAGTTATATCTTTGCACTAGTGCTTCATGAATGTGAATGTATTTTGTAGGATGCAATAGTTAGGAAGTAGATTTGAAGAATTCATCTCAAGTTCTTGAGAATGGGTGAAAGAATTAGGTGAGATGTAGTGCAAATGTTACTAAATCTAGATAAGATTTGAATTTGCTGTTACTTGCAACACTTATGTAGTTGCAGGCATTAGTATTAAAAGGTATTTTCCACTTTCATGTGATTGAATTTCCATGAAAGTAAGCTTTACAAAAGTTTCTCTGTCAAGTGGTAATTTCAGCACTAAGTAGGAAAATGGTTTAATACATTTCAACATACTTGATGAGATTTAGATTGAACATAGATGTCAATTTACAAGGTGAATGGATAGATCAAATATCTGAGGATATGAATATGTCTCAAGTATCCATATGTATGTGATTGATTCATGGAATTTCCCAATAGATAAGGCATTGATCAACTACAGGATCATTAGTTCTTACTATTGCATATTTGGGGTGTTGTTAAATTCAACATTATTAATCAAATGCTTTACCCCCTTTCATGTTGAAGAGGTGAAAAGTCTAACCCTCACTTAGCTTATGAATTTCATAGATTGTAGATCTGTGTTATTGCATTAGTTATTAGGAGATATAAAGGTTAAATCTACTTTGATAGATTCAAGAGTATGTTTTTGCACTGGTGCCATATTGATTGAATCTGAGGTCCATCTACCTAGGATTTTGCAGAGCCTAATGTAGAAGAAGGGTCAAGCCTTATAGTTGGCCTAGTGTTTGAAATGATATGTTAAAGATGGGATTTAGCTTCCCCTGGATGTTTTATATTCTTATCGAGGTAATTTGAAACTTGAAACATTTCAAAAATCCAACACGAACATCGAGGCTAACTATAAGGCTAGACCCTTCTTCTACTTCAGGCTCTACAAAACCTAGGTGGGTGAACCTATAGATTCTTCATATGGTACCAGTGTCAAAAGCATACAACTCAATCGAGAAAAAGAAAATAAAACCCTTATTTCTCCTATACTTATGAAATAACAAAGATGTGTAGTAAAAAATTGCAAATCCTATGAAATCCACAAGCTAAGTGAGGGAATCATTTCAACTCTTAAAAAAAAAGGGAAATAGATGATTATAAATTTAATTTCAATAAAATGCAAATATGAAATAGTAATAAAAATGTTTATCATGTAGCTAATCAATGCCTTATTTATTAGATAGTTCCATAAATAACATACATACATCTATGATACCGGTGACATATTCCATACATCAAGATATCCGATATCTAAACTATCACTTTATGAATTAGACATTAGTGTTCATAAAGACTTCATTATCATGAAATACCCTTCTCAAATAGCCAGCAACCTTGTCAAATATATCAAGCATTTACTTGGCTCTTTGTTCCAACAACAGAAAATACACGACATACAACCTTAAGAGGATGTAAAAGGGTTTAAGTTATTTGTCCCTAAACCAAAAAAAATTGCAATTTAAAGAGATAGAAGATGAGAATTAGAATGAAACTAAGAAGTTTTTTGTCCATTATATTCATTTCTTTGAAACTATACATTCAAGAAACATGTAAATGATCCATAAAGCTACTGAATAGATGAAAACTATCTACATTAGCTTCATTTACTGCTATTCATGCAAGAGAGGATGTTGAAGAATGATGGAAATATAGCTCTGGACCCAACCTTGTGGTATCATAGACTAACTACAACCAACTATTACAATGAGAGAGAAAGAGAAAGATATAGGAAAGGAAGAAGAAATTGGATCTGATCTGGAAGTGACACATGTCCACTTGAATATCCATCCCCTAATGCCATAAAGAATCTCTCTTCTCTCTATAACTAAAATCTAAAAGCAATCTCATCATTAATCTCTAACAAACCCAAAATATCTCCTCTAATTGATGAAAAACCTTATTTTGACAAAAACATCAGGTATGCATCTAAAATGCTGATATAAATCCTCTACTTAACTGATGTGAGAGTGAGAAAACCATCACTAACTACATCATTTCTACCTTTGGTGCACACCTAGTTTAACATTTCATTACAAAACAAGTCTAAATCACCATAACAGAATGTCATTGAAAAAAGAGTACATGGGAAAAAACCATAAATAAATCCAACATAATACTTTTTGTGCAAAAAAAAAAAAAACTATAAATATAGAAAGGTCATTCCAAGGCCTTTTCGATGATATATGATAGTCCTATGTTTTCTTATTAGAGATACGCGAAAGATAAGTTTGAAAATTAGGCTCCTAGACTAGTATAACATGCCTTCTACCTTTCCAAAAATTTAATTCTGGCCCAAAGTTAGAACTTTATAATATGTCTTTTTATTTAAAATGACCTATATGTTTAGAATAAAAATAATTGTAAAATATTTGTTTTTTGAACATTTGTCTTTTCCCTCCTAATTTCCAATCTGGGTCAACCTACTTTGACTAACCTAACATGTGGCATGATGTGATTCATCAAACTTTTCCATTGTCACCTCCCACTAGGTGCCACATGGCACCCTCTGATTTGTCCATTGATACACCATTTGTCACCTAATAAAATACCACATGACAGCTTCCCATTGGATCTTCTAATGTTCAATCATTGTGCCGCATCATCACTTGTTGGGTGCCTTACCATGTCACTACCATGTTGCAACCTCTGATTGGCCAAAAATCTAGATCACTGCCACATGACCCACTACCACATGGTGCCTCTACTCTTCTCCACATTCCTTAATGATCGAGCAATTTTGCAATGTGGGGATGTGCTAGCCATCAAATTTACCATATGCCACTATCTGGTGAATCGCTCCTAGAATCTGCCACATCATCGTTGACTGCTACATGTTGCAATGGTACTTCCCCACTTTTGTTAACTGGTGTGCATCTTAATTTTGTAGGGAAGCACCAACTATTGGATCCTACCACATGCCACCATTTAGAGTGTCCATCTTGAAAGTGCCATGTAACCTGCTCCGCAATTTTTATGCGAGGTGACGCCTTGTGATTGGTCAAGCTAGCTATCCCATGTCCACCTTTGATTCATTTGGTAGTCCACATCAACAATGTACGTCATTCAAAATTATACTTGCTATTGTAACCATTTGGTTGTGAGCCCCACATACATTTGAGATAGCTTGTCAAAAAACTCATGGCTTTAAGACACACTATAATAGAGTAGTTTAGTATTTAAATATCTCAAAATACTCACACATGGTGAATGTGGGATATCTTTTTGCACATTATAGTCTGATGTACATGCACACATAGATAGGAAATCATCATATGCTCACAAATTGAGTGTGCAAAATTCACTTAATCAAGGTGCATTGGCTGAGAGGAAGGAGAAAAAGATGGGCCAATCAGTGCCCTGACAAAACACTCACTGGCTATGTTTTTATTGAAGCACTCCCAACTCGCCTCCACATAGCATGTGTGATGCTCACCAAGTCAATACTCATATACATCATTAGCAATGTTTGAACTGCCTCTTCTTCACAATTCTACCTCCAAAAATCATATCAAGTAACCCCATTGTTAATATTGCACTTGTTATTTTTAATGTCAACGAACAATATCCTACATTTGTCACATTCTTTTGTCATCTACTCCATGTTTGTCACAAATATGGAGAAATATATCCACGAGATGCCCCTGTTCAAAGAAACATGATTCCCTTCCACACCATCAATGACCTCTCCATTACATTAGTTGAATACCTCTTTAAATTTTTCATTGACACCATGATTTTTGGTGGCACTTGGTAAGAAAGTCAATAGTGGGGCTGGCACTTTGACTTGCAAAATCAAGTAGAGACCCCTTATGACATGCATACCAAAGTTTTTTTTTTAAGGCTTAGTATTCATTAGAATCAATCCATTTCATGTACAGATTATTTAGATTTCCATTTAGCCATCAAATATACGGTGATCTATGCCCTTTTCATACTTGTGAAAAAGAAGTCAATGTAATATCTTTATACCATCACAATATTCCACACTTGAACAACATGTAGGCATTAGACAAACTTGGCTTTGCAAATTTATACTAAACATGTTGCTTTACCACCTACCCATCACAATAATCTTTTAAGATTTTTCATCTCTTTTCATGGAGGGTGATGTGGTTCCATATTTATATTTGGTGTGCAAACAATCAATACATCATTTCCACAAAACTTACACATTACACTTTGCAAAATATAAAAGTGGTTTGACAATGTTAGTGTAGGTTTCTTCAGTGTAAAAGAAAGTTGAAATTATTCCATTTCATTTATGATGGTAATTCAAGCCACTTGGGAGAGAATTTCAATGATAATTCTTGGCATTGGTAATTATGGCTTCAACCACAATAACATTATACCTCTCAAAAGTTTGATCACTGTGACACATAAGTTCCTTCCTGAGGCCGAGATCCATCTCACTAATGAAACACTATGGCCTTTTTGATATGTTCAGATTCCTCCTTTACTTTTATTTTATATCTTTTCATTTTTGAATGATGTGCACCCATATTAAAATTCATAATGATTACAATTAGTCAAACATCCTCGCAAGCATTTTCAATCCTTATAGTGTTTTATCAATCTAATGGGATTAGTCGAGTCCTAAAGTGGATTTAGCTAAAAAATGTTCAAACTAAAACACCTAAATTGTTAGATTGATCTAGTGAATTACCTCACTGATTGAAATAATTTTGCATTGCTAATTAAACCCTTAAAACTTAATTTTAATCTTTCCTACAAACTGCCAATCTCATGCCAAGAGGCCCTCTAACTAGACTTAAAAACTAACCAAAACACCTAACTAAGCCCTGAGATTAGACATACTAATTCTCTATTCCACATTCTCTTACCCTATTATATTTCTTCTCATTACAACTTTGGGGTCAAAAGATATTGACCGTCAAAGTTTCCCTCTTAGAACTACCTGCAAGAAAACATGTTAGAAAACCATAAATCATATTCAGTTTTGGCTTTGAAAATAGGTCAATATAACACTCGAGGCTTGAAAAGTGGGGAATTAATTCATTGTCATGAGGAGAATATAAATATGTGATTTGGGCTCATGACAAATAATAGGGTGCTTTGGTAAGTGATCAAAGTGGGGTACTCAAAATTGCAGAACTGGAAACAATGTAAGAACTGTGATTTTCATAAATGGAATGGATCTAGGAAAGTATGTAGACCGATTTGTCAAGACTTGCAAACTAGCCCACTTAATAGAATTTTTAGAGTTAAACATAGTGGGACAATCCATTTAGTACAAACAATCATGGATTCAAAGTTATGACATCCTGAATAGGGCTACCGATCAATCTGCACTTTATGACACTAGTAAAACTTTAGAAATTATGTTTGGAATCACATTCAAAAACTAATCAAACAAATTCATTATAGGTTCAAATTTGAGACATAGAAAGCATCTAACCTCTAGAATTCAATGAAAAATGATTTTTCTCATTTTGGTCAACTGGGTCAAAGTTATAATTGGTCAAATAGGACCTCCCAAAATTTTGAACAATTTACATGAGCCTAACAGCTGTAAACAACTGACTTTGAGGGACTCAAAATCTAGTCAAAACATATCAAAATGACTTGAAATATGAAAAATATGTTCTTTAGTATGCATACTAAACACTCTCAATGTAGTGAGTCATGAAACACAATTGGGTGCAAGATATTTAATTGCAAACTAGGCTTCCTGTTACTGCTTGACACTTAGGCAAAAATGCAGATATGAATATTGTTCAAAATGAAATGTCACAAAATGACTCAAATAGAAATTTATCTTCATAGGATGCATGGATATATAGAATGCAAGGTGTTAGAAACACTAAACACTTCGTAGGCCTTGAATGGACAATTGAGTACACATGCATTAAATATGCTCATAGAGCTAAATTTTTAGGATGGTACTCAAACTCAGAGCTTCAATTTTGAGTCCCAACAGGATCCTCACGAGGCCAGTCTCAGTCTCATTGGATACATCTCAAGGGGACCTTATTTTTTTGTCACTTTTGGTAGCTTCAACTTTTGTTTTTGGTAGTTGTAGGTTAGCTGGAGGCTAAGAACTAGTGTTCCCTTTCATTTCTAATTGATAGTTCTACCTGGTTGGATGCATATGAACATTTTCGCTATTTTTGGGATGAGGCTTTGGGGTTTTGCACCATTATGCTAGTCATTTTTGCATACGATGTCTGAACCTAAATTTTATTGCATTGTCTCATGATCTCAGTTGGAGACATCTTACTTTTTGGCATGAGTGTTAGCCATGGATGTTTTCTCTCTATGTGTTTGGAGTTGGATCATTATATCCATTAGCACAGTGGGAGTGGACCATGAGTTTCATGGGGTTGGGAGGCATAGCTACCTATACCACTACTGGGAACTAGTGTATAGAGAGGTATTTTTTTTTTTCGGTGTGACCAGTGTTGGATGTTTCACTTGGTATCTTGAGTTTCTGAAGTATGCTTCCTTGTGAATTATGCTTTCATTGGAATGGTTGGATATCATGTTTAGATGATGTTAGTTATTTGATGCATTCCTATATTATGATGTTTAGCATATGATTAGATGATGTGATTTATTTAGCTGGATTATCTATTGCTTATTGGTTTAGCATGCTAGATTTTCTGTTCTTTTGATGTTATTACATTTTAGTAGTGACATCCTCATAAGAAAACTTTGACTATCTAGTTGGTAGTTTTGAATGTTACGTGTAGGGGATGGCTAGGGCCTTTGGGGTCTCATGATGCTATTATGGTTTAGAGGAATGACACATGAGTTTTTTATGTTTGTTCATTGTGATCTTACTTTTAGTAATTTTCCTTTACTATTATGTTGTAGATGGCTAGTTGTATTTCCATCTTGCTACCTTGTGTTTGAGTGTCTAATCCTCAATTATGGATTTGATACTCCCTAGTGTGGAGGCTTTAACTCTTGCTTCATCTCTCTAAAGATTGTTGTATCTTTTCTTGCATTTTGTGGGTGACAGTGTTCCAACACTAAGTGATACTTATAAAGTATCCCACATCCAAAGAAGGAATATCATGCAATTCTGGAAAGTATTGCATTCTTTAAGGAAAAATGCCATGTGATACTAGAAAGTATTACATTCCCATTAGAGAAATGCCATATGACATTAGAAGAGTATTGCATGCCCTTAGAAACTTTATAGCCCTATCCCTGAAAGTATCGTATGACTTCTTGATAAAAGTCATACGATACTAGAAAGTATCACCCATGTTGTATGAAAATGTCCCACCATTTGTTAGCAAACTTGCTCAGGTGACCAGCAAGTACTTTTCATCTTGATCGAAAGTTTTTCATATGTGTTTGGGATACCCGTTGCCATGTTCTTGAACTTTTTGGTTTGACTTTTCTAATTCAAATCAATTTGGATTCGAATTGTTTTAGGACTTTTGTAAGTAGTCATTTTTTGTCAGTAGTGGCATTTAGAGATCTATTGGTGTTTGGATATTTGTTTAGTCTTCCATTAAAATATTTGTGATCCTTGTATGTTTATTTTCATGTGCATCCATACTTGTTTAAAAAAACCATCTTGGCTTTTACTTATCCTTGTTTCAAGAATCTTTGGACCAGACATTACAAGATAAATAAATAGTATGTTGCACTAAACTAGAGAAGTTAGATTGATAAAAGGACTAGTATTCACTAAGCATTCATAGTAGCCACTAAGTACAAGTTAAATAAGTAAAGGATTAATTTAATATTAATTGAGTTACAGTAGTGATAACCAAGCATATTATTGACTTAGCAAGTGTAGTGTTAATTGAGCAAGGGAAAGTGATGCAAAGGGTTTAGGGTCATATTAAAATACACACTACTAATAAGTTTTTAACCTTGAATCATCCAATTATTCTCATTTCTTGTTTCATCACTAGTCCAAGCCTCCATGATTTCTCTTCCAACTTTCCTCCTAGGTATAGTTGGTTTAATGTAGACTTAAACCCCCTTCTAAGGCCCTAGTCCAAATAGTCCTTTCCCCTTGGAACCCTCACACTCTCTTAGGATCTAGTGTTTCTACTACCTTGGAGTCTATCAGTAATGTAAACACCCTTCATGAAATCCTTGACCACATTCAACACTTTTGGTCCCAACAAAACCCAAAGAAAATCAATTTCTTCAAATAGGCCTAATTAGTTCTAAAGGCTACTATGTCTAGTGATCCTATTTTCCTCCCATTCTCTAAATTATCACAAAAAAAATCCTAAAAAAACTTAGGAATCTAGTAGCTATCTCCTAGCATACCAAGGTTCCAAACTTCTAGAGCTTTAAAACACCCACAACCCTATTAGCTCTTATGCCCTAGTTTCTAGCCTTGGTTTTAGGCCTTCAATCTAGTCGACAAACAAAATTCTCCCAAGATCTCAAAACTCCTCATCAAGCCTCCATTACACTTACATGTTAAAGCTAACATCCTAGGGCTTCTATCAACTACATTAATTTGATCTAGCATGATCATAGATGTGCTCTACAACATTCATTGTAAAACTATCCAAGCTCACATAATCCTAGAAGTCAACCTAGGCAATCACTATTTGGCTTGGAAACCTATTAGAAAATTGCAAAAAAAAAAAAATTCTATGTATATAGTCTAACCTATTTCTCACTTGGTCTCATTTATTTTCCACTGTGGGAGATTAGGTTAGAGTCATTTTTATACAAATAGCCCTATGAAGGAAAAGTTCAGGCCAGTGAGCAAGAAACTGATGTAACTTAGGAACCTTACAACTTCAAGACAAAATTGAATATGGAAAAGAACTAGGAGAAATTAAAAAAAAAAAAAAATGAACTTGGTCTCATGTACCAATCTATACACAACTGTACAACACCTTAGAGCAATAGAAAACCTTGCAAATAGTTCGTACAAAAACTCCACATCTTCAAAATATGATCACCCATACTTGTATATCCAAGCATGGTTAGTTAGAACTTCCAAAACAACAATTTTGCACAATCTTGCAAAAATTGCCCAAGTTGCTCAAGCAAGTTTTGAGCAATTTTGTAATTTTGGAGCAACATTTTTCTCATAAGGATTTTTGGCCAAATGGGTCCACCTAGGACTATTCTAGGCCCCTATAAAGGATATCTAGGACCACTTTAAATAATCAAAGGCCTTAATTACTCATTGCTTCTCATATTTGGCCTATTGAGCAACTTTTTGCTCAATGGGCTACTTTTGAGCAACTCAAACCTAATGAGCAACTTGGCTCTTACATTTGGATGTGTTGCACTCCAAGGACTCTTGGAGATTATTTAAAATACTCACACACATAACTAACCTCTAATCACACCAAAATAAAAATTATGGAGGTACTTCAATATATCTGCTTCAATCATCCAAGCGCCCTATCATCTAGGAGTCCTTTGCATTTCACCAAGTAGTTCTTTTAGGTACCCTTCCTAGTCTTCTTGATCACCTTAGAATAAATAATGAAATATAGTTGTAAAGGCTAAGGTGTTGGAAAGAGTTGTACCTAGTCAACTCCTTCCACATATGCAAGGGTATGGTGATCAACATCAACATTAGTTCCCTTGTAGGGAGAAAAGTCACATACATTAAAAATTGGGGATATTCCCAAGTCAGGAGGTAGTTCAACTTCATTGGCATTGTTTCCATACTTGTGTAGGATTTTTAGAGGTCCTATCTTCTTCATCAAATTTTGTTTGGGATGTCTTTATGGTAACCTCTCCTTCGTAAGATAGGTAAGTACTAGATCTCCCACCTTGAACTGCAAGTCTCTCCTTGACTTATCTACCTTTGTCTTATACTTTTCTACTTCATGTATGTTGAGATCCCTCAACTCCAAGATCCCCCTAGGGTGAGTCCCATACAAAACTTCAAATGGGCTCTTTCAAGTGCTCCTATTGATGGAGTCATTATAAGAAAACTTTTCCTACCCTATAATATGTTCTCATGATTGACCATGTTATTTGGTCAAACACCTCAATAAGTTGCCAAAAGATTAAGTCACCACCTCTGTTTTTCCATCAGACTAAGGATGGTAGGCTGAAGAAAAGTACAAATTGGTTCCCAACATCTTCTAAAGGGTCCTCCAAAAGTGTCCTATGAATTTAGTATACCTATCACTCACAATTTTGAGTCCTAACCCATGAATCCTCACTATATCCCTTAATAACATACTTGAAATATGAGAAGCATCATTAGTTTTTTTACATGGGATGAAGTGGCCATCTTTTTGAAATGGTTGACAACTACAAACACATTGTCATGCCCTCTAGGGGTTTTAGGGAGTCCCAAAACAAAGTCCATAATCAAGCACTCCCATGGCTATTATGGTATGGTGAGTGGTTAATACAATCTTGCATTACTACAATGTCCTTTAGCCCTTTGACATGCATAAATTGCTCCGTAAACTTCCTTACATAAGTCTACAACCTAGGCCAATGATAGTACCTAGAAACTTTCTCAAGTATTTTTTCAATCCTAAAATGTCCTCCTAAGCTAACTTGATGCTTTTCCTTGATAATATTCTCCCTCATAGACCATTGGGGAACACACAAGAGATGTCCCTTAAATAAAAAGGCCTCTTGCAACATATGCTCTATAGAATTAGTCTTAAAACCTTGTTGAAATTTCACACATACCTCATAGGCTCCTTTCAAGTCCTTGTCCTGCTTATAGAATTTTCTTAGGTCCTTCATTCCAACACTTTGCAACTGAATCTCTTGAATAGCAAGGACTTTCTTGTTGAGAGCATCAACAACCTTGTTGCTCACAGCTTTCTTGTGCTTGATTAGAAAGGTGAATTCTTGTAAATATTCCACCCACTTGTGATGTCTTTGATTTAGTGTTTCCTACCTGTTGGCGCTAAAAAATGCATGGTCAATTTTGAGCACCATTGAGAAATTTAAGCCCTATAAATGCTTTTTGATGCATTTGTACCCGGCTGTCAGTTTGAGGCCTAAGAAGTGTTCAATGTTTATAACACCTTATATTCAAACCATCAACTTGTTCCATGATGATAAAATGCCATTCCGAGCCATTCTGTAAAGTCTCGTTTTGAGCCAATGTCAAATCTGCATTTTCACATAACTGTTAGACAACGATAGGAGGCTGCGTTTGTCATTGAATATCTTGCACCCATAAATGTTTTGTAACTTTCCACTTTGGGAGTGTCTAGTGTCCATACCTAAGAACATATGTGTTAGATTTTGAGTCATTTCAAGTTCGTTTGACTAGGTTTTGAATCCCTCAAAGTTGGTAGTTTATTGTTTTCATGCTGATGCAAAATACTCACATTTCTGGGAAGCCCTGTTTGACATGTTATAAATTTTGACCAGTTGATCAAAATTATGAAATTCCTTTTGCATTGCATTGTAGACATTATAGACTTGTTATGTTTCAAGTTTTAGCTCACGACGAATCCGTTTGATTAGTTTTAAAATGCGATTCCCAATGCAATTTCTATCTTTTTACTAGTGTCAACATTTGCAAATTTGTCGAAACTCCTGTTTGTGATGTCATAACTTGAGATCCATGATTGGTGAGATTGAATCAATTGTACCACTATATTGTTCTTTAAAAATACTCCAAGTGTGTCAATTTTTAAGTCTTGACAAATCCATCTGCACACTTTTTTAGGCCAGTTCCATTTGCAAAAATTGATTCCCTACCATTGTTTCTAGTTTACAAATTCTAAGTAGCCCACTTTGACTGCTCGCCATTTGTGCCCTGTTATTCGTCATGAGCCCAGATCATAGATCCATAATGTACTCATGACAAAGAACTAATGTCCCAGTTTTCATCTTCCCATGTGTCAGTTTACCCAATTTTTGAAGCCAAATTTGAACCTAGTTTATTGCATTCTGACATGTTTTCTTGCAGCTAGTTCTGAGAGGTCAGCTTTGACATCGAATATCTTTTGACTACAGATTTTTCATGAGACAAGATTTGACATGATGCAATAATGTAGAAAAAAGAGTCAGTGTGCCAGTTTTCAGAGCCTGATTAGGTGTTCTAGTCATTTTTTAAGGCCAATCAATGGACCTCCTGGCACTAAATTCACAGTTTGCAAATAAGTGAGAATTTGAGGGACATGCAACTATTTCTTCGTAGAGATCGTCCACAAACAAGAGATGTGTTCAAACAAATTGGCAAGTGGAAAATGATGTCACAGGATTTGATACCCATTATTGAGCATTATCGAGATGAGCCAGAGACTATAATTAATGTTGTGAAGGTTATAGTTTTCCTTACCATGCCTATTGACCCTTCTTCTGATGACATCTCGATACAAATGGAATATCTTTGGAGCTTTAAGGAATTGTTTTCCTAGAATGATTCAATTGCTGTAATTGTTTCTCTTTTGGAAAAACCATTGGAACATTTAAGCGTGGGGCATTCACGGAGGACGATTGGAAGATCACCTAGTTGGTGTTCACACTATTCTGTAATTTACTAGCCATTCAAGATCCTTCACCTCAACAGATGATGGGAAGATCTGCTTCCTAGTTTCCATTTTTAAGGGATGCTTTCTTGGAGCATTTGTTTCATGAAAATGTGATGGATCTGCTTTTAGCATTGACTCAACATGTTTCTGGCATGCATGGTTTTCTTAAGCAAAATAATTTGCTGCTACTTGAGATTTACCATTATGTTTTTTAGGGTCAGCAGCTTGATCTAGTAGCCTCTGCACAATAAATGAATTCAAAGAAAGAAAACAACAAAATCCTCCAGTCATCAGGAGTTCTACAGTCAATGATGGAAGAGGAAGGAGAGCAGAGAAGAATTTTATGCCTAAGAGATTTGCCTCACCATTTACTATTTTGTGGACATTTGTTAGGCTTGCTCTGGATGGTTCAAAAAGGATTGTAAAGAGGAACCCATTTGTTACACCTGCTGAGAGTATACTTAAGACATGATAGAACAAATGAGAACCTTTTAAACACATTTCATGTGATACTAATATTCCATTGTCATCTAAAGAGAGTGTTTTGGGATGCCTGCAGGACTTTGTAGACATGAATGAAGACACCAACACATTCAAGAGAGGCTCCATGCCAAAAAAGAGAGTATCCACACTGAAAAAGAGAGTTCACATAGAATAGAGAGGCATCAGGCATTTGGATAAGAACAAGCCATCAAAATATAGCAGAAGAAAATGTTTGCAAGAGATGGCAGTAGCGCCAAGTAGGGTAAGAGGTGGCATTAAGAAACATGGAGCATTTCAAAATAGAAAATGTGCTTTCAAGCCACAGGGATGTATCAAAAGGCATACCCAAGGTTGAGGAAATATGTTTTATGCTTATAAGAAAGGAGAATCCACCAAAGAAATGCCATGAAAAAATGAATCCGCTAGTTTAAAGGAAGACAATGGCAAGAAAATGAGTAGACACCCACATCCAACATATGAGTAAGAGGAGGTGGCATTGAGTTAGGCACTAAACATAGAGAAAGGCCCACACAATTTAAAAAAAAAACTCCACACTTGAAGGTAGGGGTGCCCAGTGTCTGAGGAAATAGCTTGCTGTGAGGAAGATAAACCTGTAGCCCAACAAAGGAAGAGATACTCATGCATCTTAGAAGAGAAACCGCCATATAAGAAGGAGTTCTGTGTTTTAAAAAGTAGTAGATCGGCTAATAAAGTAAACTATCCATGCCAATGAAACAAAGCTCCACATTGTCAAATACTCATTAATGTCAAGAGGAACTTTTCATGCACCAAAGAAGTTGAAAGCCATCAATTAAATGTAACACGCCCAAACATTAGAAGATGCCATTTAAAAAAAACACCTACACAAAAAACAAGGAGAGTTTAGGCACTCATAATGAAGGATGAAGCCGTAGCATCAGCATGAACATCCATGCATGAATAGGGGCAATCCATGCTTTGCAGGAAGACCACAACAGTAGAGGAAATCTTCAGTACAAGAGGCTCACGTCCATGCAAGAGGAATCCAATTGAAGGTGTCAGTCCAAGCGTAGAACTCAAGGCAAAAAAAAAAAAGAATCTTGCCAGTTAAGAGTGAAGGGAGCAACACGCAATGTCAAAATGAAATGGTGGTGGATTCAATGGAAGTCCACACAGGAAGTGAGAGAAAGCAGTGAAAAACATTATCCCACATTGGGGACGTGAAGGTTTAAAAGTTTAAATAAAAATCATTGCAGTAAGCCTAGTGCCTTAAGAAAGGTGCCTTTTGGAAAGGCAGTGGCATGTGTACGGACCCCACCACAAAGCTGACAGCTAGAGGCAAGATGGCCATAATTTTGAACAAATGCACACAAAGAGTTTAGGCACTCATAATGAAGGATGAAGCCGTAGCATCAGCATGAACATCCATGCATGAATAGGGGCAATCCATGCTTTGCAGGAAGACCACAACAGTAGAGGAAATCTTCAGTACAAGAGGCTCACGTCCATGCAAGAGGAATCCAATTGAAGGTGTCAGTCCAAGCGTAGAACTCAAGGCAAAAAAAAAAAAGAATCTTGCCAGTTAAGAGTGAAGGGAGCAACACGCAATGTCAAAATGAAATGGTGGTGGATTCAATGGAAGTCCACACAGGAAGTGAGAGAAAGTAGTGAAAAACATTATCCCACATTGGGGACGTGAAGGTTTAAAAGTTTAAATAAAAATCATTGCAGTAAGCCTAGTGCCTTAAGAAAGGTGCCTTTTGGAAAGGCAGTGGCATGTGTACGGACCCCACCACAAAGCTGACAGCTAGAGGCAAGATGGCCATAATTTTGAACAAATGCACACAAAGTAGAGATAACATCAACAAACATGAGGTTGCTGGAAATGTTAAGAGATCCGGCTAGTCGCTATGTCGCTAGCCAAAAAATCCAAGAAATTCTGGCTAGCGACATAGTGACTAGTTGAAAAATTTCAAAATCTGGTGAAGAGTGTGAGAGGATACGTGTGTCCTGTTTGGGAGATTTAGTGAACTGCAGAGTGACAAGTGGCAGTAGGTAGGGGTGTACAATGTGACTAAGCTAATGTGGATCTGGGCGATGAGATGGCACCACGTGTTCCAATCTGAGGGTCCTTGCTATCTCACCATAAGTAGATACATGGTGGTTAACCATGGTGACATAGTGAGCATTAAGGTGGTGAAGACACATGGCACTGATGTGGATGCCCAATCAGGATGTGACACATGGCACTTGCCCAGGTTCGAGCCAATCAAAATGTGCCATGTGTCGAGGTCGGTCAACTAAGTTTGACCCAAGTTGAAAAGGCAGAGGAAATTAAAGGATTTCAAATATAAAATTTATTTTTATGTTTAGGATGTGTAGACAAGAGATCATTTAAATAAAGTCTGAAACTTTATTTAGTTTGAACTTTGATGAAAGTTTAATTTTTTGCAAAAAATAATGGCAAACTTGTGAGTAGAAGTCTGAACTTCAAACAACCATTTCTAGGGCATTTTTTCACTGAAATGGGCACTCCAATATACCACTGTAACTAAGAGAATCTGAATTTTCTGAATTTGAAGTTAGTTTGTGCACAGGTCTTCATGAGCTTGAGCTATAGGTCAATTTGTAAAATTTGGAGCATTGGTAACAGAAGATGCAAATTTGATCATCAATCATCAGAGTTTGTTAGAGGGCAGATTTGATGACTTTTTGGAGCTTCAATATGGAGAATTTTTTTTGAAAAGGTTGTATGGGCTTCTTGAAGTCACTTTGTAACTAGTTTTTCACCTTTTAACATGAACTCATCTTTAACATCAGAAATCAGTTACGACGGTGAATCAAATATCTCAGATATTTCTGCCTTGTAGAGCCATAATGATGGGATTTGATTTGTAGTTGTAGAGAGAAGGGAGAGAGAGGTTTTTTCATCTTCTTGAAGGGGAATTCTGAAGGGACACTTGCCAACTAAAAATTCAATCTGAGAATTGCCCTCTTCATACATATTCTTTCTTCTTTTCTGAATAGGTGGTTGGCTGGTTTTCTATTTCCAGTTCTTGGAGCTCTGCTCAGGCTATGAAAGCCACACACCCAACATTTCTCTTTTGTATTGAACAAAATTTTATGTTTTATGTAGATAGTTCTTATCTGTTAGGTGATTTATGAGTTATTTTCTATACATCTCATGTATTTGGTTTCAAGGAAAGAAAATAAAGAGCAACAATGGTTTTAAATTTAGTTTGAACCTTGTCTCCTGTTTGTGAATCTGTAATCTTTTCTAGTTTTTGATCAAAGAGCATAGATTAGGTTGCATCTCATTTAGTGGTGTATGTGATTGAAATATCTTGCAGATGGAACAAAGAGCCATGTAATTTCTTGGTGTTTATCATAGGGTTTACAGATTTCATGAAAGGATTGTCTGAGTATGAGATTCAAATATGAAGTAGATGTCTATTCACAAGGTGAAAGATAGATAAGGGATCTTGATATAGGAATTATATCAGAGGTTTCCAAGAGATGTACTATTGTAATTAATTTTAATTACCCAATAGATAAGGCATTGGTCAGAGATAGGATCATTAAATTCTGTTGCTCATACCTGGGTCTTGCTGTTATCAACATATTAAATGAATTTTCCCTTTTATGTTGAAAGCTATTCAATGTTAACCCACACTTAGCTTGCTAGTTTCACAAGTTATGTTCTTAGCTATTTCATGCTTGTGATCCCTGGTTAAGTATAGAAGATTTAGGGGTTTCTATCTGCTTTACATTAGATTCAGTGTATGCTTTGATAACTAGTACCATATAAAGAATCTATAGGTATACCTGCCTAGGTTTTCCAGAGCTTGTAGTGCAGAAGGAGTGTAGCCTTATAGTTGGCTCAGGTTCTTGGTGAAGTGTGTCCATTATTAGAGATAACTACCCATAGATGCATTCTTGCCTTGCATACTTGGTTGTTGAAACACTGTTAAATTAGGAGCCAACACTACCCATTCAGAAAACTAAGGGCAATGTTATCTATATAAACCATAAATTATTTTGGAAGGAAGCAATGCCTCCATTTCTTCAAGGCTTTCCCCATTGCATTTAGTTCCAAATCCTAGGTTTAATACTTTTTCTTGGCCTTATTTAAATTCTTTGAAAAGAATGCCTTAGGATGACCTTGTTGGTTTAGTACTTCTCTAATGGCTAGCTTACTGCAATCACATTCCACCACAAATAACTAATTGAAATTAGGAAAGCTAAGGGTAGGCATCCTCTTCTTCAACATTTCAAAACCCCTACTACTGCATCCATCCTTTTGAACTCACATTTTACTCCTCCCTTGATGGTATTCAATATAGGTGCACATATATGACTAAAACCTCTTACATTTTTCATATAATAGGAATGCAACCCATGGAAACTTCTAACATCCACTACAAATTTGGGATTTTTCCATTCTTATATGGCTTTGACCTTATCTAGATCCATCTCCATACATCCATTTGTAACAACAAAACCAAGGTACTATTGGAAGCATGAATGTTGATGATACTTCTATGGGGGATTATTATAGAAACATGATTAGATCATTATTATGATGATATGTTACATTTGTGACTGTGTTTGTCATTGATGTAAACATAGAAGTTTTCTATGGTATTTGACAGAAGAACAATGGAAAGATCAAGTTGGTATGGATAGATCATTGAGTACTTTAACTAGTGAGGTTAAAGGGAGATAATACTAAGTGTATAGTGCATGTAGATAACCTCAGA
Source organism: Cupressus sempervirens (assembly GCA_028749045.1). Classification (NCBI taxonomy): domain Eukaryota; kingdom Viridiplantae; phylum Streptophyta; class Pinopsida; order Cupressales; family Cupressaceae; genus Cupressus; species Cupressus sempervirens. Next base: position 70,539,921 of record CM053784.1, on the reverse strand, counting down.
AGAAAAAGATATTGAATTTGGAAGAAGTTATGTAAGTTTCATTGAAGACTATTCAGAGATAGAGTTTGCAGAAGTATGTTCTAGTAAACTTGTTATATCTCTTAGCAGATTTTTTATTCTAAGAAGACAAACTTAAATATGTGTAGAACACTTGTTGAAGATGACATATCTAAGCTCATTCATCATAATGTTACATGTACATAAAGTTATTAGAGTTACAAGGTGAAAGATTAATGTTATCGCTAAATGTAATGTGTTCTTAATGTGCTCCTATAATAATTAATTAAGAAGGTGTAACAACTAACTTAGGGAATTTTTTTTATGGATTTAGTATAAATGAAGGACATTTTCCTTTATCATGAATGCATGGAAGTGAATGATTGTAATATATTGGAATTCTTTTAGAATAACTAAGAGGGGGGGGACTGAATCAATTATTCAAGGTGTAGATTTACAAAATGTTTTTTTTCACAATTCAGTGAACCCATATATCATTCTTAAACATGAATGCATTCATTGTATGTTAACCAAAACTGATATGTTAGTGTAAAATTAACATGCAAAAATGTAAAGTATAAAAAATAGCACATCAATCAACACACTTGATACAATGATTTAATGTGGAAACCCAATTTGGGAAAAACCACTAGTAACATGCTACTCCTTTTTCACTCTTTTGAAGTGATACCTTGTTAAAGGCCAACTCTGTTAAAGGTTACAACACACACTATTAAATGCGACCCAGTTAAGGGATTTCAATCACCCTGTTAAAAGTGAGCCTTGTTAGAGGACTTTAGGCCATTCGCTTGGAATGCAACCCTGTTAAAGGATTTTCCAAGGACTATTAAGTCAACCTTTCTCAAAAGGATTTACCCTAATCTAATACAATTGTTAGAAAGTAATAGTAGAGCTTTGATCTAATACAACTTACAACCTTAGTTTTAGATTATAGATCACTATTTAGTCCTCAACTCTACTTGGCTTTCAATCTTTATAGCTCTGATAGCTTGTTCACTGTTCAATCATTCATCCTCTTTCAGCCTTCTTGCTTAGGTTGCCATTGCAAACTTCTTCTCTTGGGTCACTTGATTAATAAAACCCTCTTCCTTCTCCTTGTTAGATTTTTGCATCCAAAACTCTCTAACCTCTTTGCTTCATGGCCAGATGCCCCTACATATATGAAATTAGAACTATTTTCCCATTCATTATCCATCACAAAAATTAGGGTTCTGATGGATTAGGTAGGAACAATGTATCTACCACATATCTTGTCTTCTCTAGAAACTTCTCCTAGAATCCATTTGAATTTTCTTCCAAAATAGTTTACATAAGATTATGTGCCTCTAGTTCATCAATCTAATCTTCCCCTTGATTTACAAGTTCCAAGAAAACAAACTTGTTGGATTTTAATTAGTGAATCTTTGATCTTTTACATAATGCAACAGCTCGACATTATCAATTTACTGATACTCAACACATACTATGTTACTCAGCATGTATTGTAAAATCACTTGGCATCAATTCAATTTTAGTAGTGCTCAACATCAACTAAAAATCACTTGGCATCTACTATCTTTCTCGACACCTACTAACATTGCTTGACATTCACTAGAATTTACTTTCACTTGAGTCCAACTAAATTTTTGCTCGGCTTGCACTAAATTTGCTTGACACCTTCCATCAACTTGGTCAAGCTTAGCAAATGAACTTTGTTCAACCTTATTCTTTTGATCTTTCTAAGTGTAGCCAATCATTTTGTAACCTCAAGTAGATCACCAATACATTATGTTAAATCATTGTCTTAACTAATTCTTGCACTTCAATACATAATTATAACTCAACCTTTCCTCTAATTAATTTTTCTATAACTTGTTGATCAAATCCTCCTCATCAACCAACTAAGCGATAGTGCTTGAAACATATAAGCAATTGTCTTACCAGCATGTAGTAGGTTTGAGAAAATGATATTTTCAATCATATATCAACAATCTCCCTCTTTGGCATTGATGGCAAACCAAATTGATCAACTAGTCAAGCAAATAATGAACATAGGTTAAATCAATAAGGTAATACCAAAAAAAAAAAGCTTGTGAATAAAACTTCTCCCTCTATCAGCAACTCCCTTTTAGGTTACAAAATATAACTCGAAAATTCTCCCTCTAAGTTCCTTCTTTTCTGATGGATCAACAGAATATCAGAATATCTCCCTCTTTTGTTTTCTACTTTCTCCCTCTTTCTTTCTTTTAGTCTTCTAATCTTTTGATGATGTACTCTCACTTCAGTATTCCTCTTTTGCATTTATCAACTTAATGTACTTTCTTCCTTGATTTTTCTCTTTGATCATCTCCCTCTTGATTAGTAAATGCTTGATCAATTTACTTTATTTCCTTCCTCTTTGGAAACAATGCCAAAGACATATACTCAACACCTCTCATCTTGATATATGCAAACATAGGCTTTTGTAGCCTCTTCAATTTTCTCCCTCTATCACCTTTCTTGTGACTTATTTGTAACTCTAGCTATGTAATTACTTTAGGCTATTCATAAAGTAAGATCCATTACATCAATTTTTATAAAATGAATGTTAGCTTGTTTGATACAGGATACTCCCTCTATATTTTACATAGCCTTTGATAGGGGTATCACCTCTAATTTACCTCTCAGATACTCATGAGCATCCTTAGGTAATGCTTTGGTGAATATATTAGCAATTTGCTCCTTTGTGTTGATATGTTCCATCTTCACCTCTTTGTCTTGAATCAACTCCCTTGCATAATGATACTTTATTGCAATGTGATTTTTCCTTGTATCCATTAAAGTTTTCTTTGATATATTTATAGTGCTTGTATTATCACAATAAAGTGTCACTAGTTCAGTGATCTCTACCTTCATTCCTTTTAGTAACTATTTGATCGATACAATATTTATGCAATTAATAGTAGCAGCAACATACTCTGCTTCAGCAGTAGATTGAGAAGTACAACTCTACTTCTTGCTTGTCCATGTAACAAGTCTTTTGCATAAGAAGAATCCTCCTCCATTAGTGCACTTTCTGTCATCAATATTTCTAGCCCAATCAGTAACAATGTAGGCTTTTAGTTCAAACTAGTCATTTTCTTATAATATAAACCATACTCTTCTGTTCCTTTCAAATATCTCATTATCCTTTTCATAGCCATCAAGTGATTCTCTCTAGGATTAACAGAGAATCTAGCAAGTATCCCCATAGCTAATGCTGTCATGCTCTATATTTATGAGATAAAACATGTCAAATATTTCTTTTTGTTTTTAAAAAAAGGTGTAACATAGATTTCATGGGTAGATCTATGTTCTAATGAACTGTGACTAGCCAATGTGTAGTACCGCTAAATTTGGTTATGGTAGAGTTAGTTGATGTAATGAAATTAGTTTCCATCAAAATATGGATTACAAGTGTTCTATGAGGGATCACATAGTTGACAATCAATGATTGCAATGTTAAGTTATAAGATACTTTAGTTATTGTAGGAGTTGAGAATCCAACTCAAGAAATGCACCAATATCACCTACAATGCAAATAGCTTGCTAAAGAGAAACCCAGGGAGGAAAGAGCTTGAAGAAAATACCGCACAAGAGAATATTTCACAATATGAAATTAGAATTGCTATGTGAATGGTATGAATTTACAATGAATGAGAGACCAAATAAAAAGCCCTCATGGAAGCTTGTAGAACAAGCTAGAATGAGGTAGGAGATAAGGTTGACAACTAAGCATACATCCACAAGAGGTGAAGATAAGTATTCTAAAGGGAACAAACTCCTATGTTGTCAACAACTAGCCTCAACTACATGCATTTACCTAAGTAAGCTTAAGTAATAAAATAGATAATTAATAAATAAATATTTATTTACTCTAACACCCCCCCTTGAGTGCAACTTAGGGAAATTCCTTAAGCTCACAAAAACTAAGATGAAATGTAGGATGAGTCTTGGAAACAAGGCCATGTTAGGTACCCATGTACAATACAAGAAAATGCAACCTTTGAAAATAGAGAAAGAGGGAAAACCACATGGGAAAAACCCTCCTCCAAAAAGAGGTAAAAAAAACATGCTAAAAAAAACATGAAGTGAAGGAAGGAAGGCCTCAACTAGTCCCCTCAAGGAAAACTTCCGTAACCTTGAGCATAGACCACAGTTGAAGATAGCGTGGTGATTCAAAAGGTTTAGTGAAGATGTTTGCAACTTGACTGATGGTGGGAATGTATTCCAATGCAATAACACCATCCTGGATCAATTAACAGATGAAATGTATGCAACTCATTGTGCTTGGTAGCTAATGTTCCACCAAGTTGTGAGAAATGTGGATGGCACTTTGATTATCACACCACAAAATAGTGGGACGATCAGGAGGAAAGCCAAACTTAGTCATCAACTAAAAAAGCTATAAAGCCTCTTAACTAGCAAGAACTACTGCCCTGTACTCAGCCTCTATAGATGAAAGTGCTCAAGCATGCTACTTCTTGCATGACCATGTGATAGGACCAAAGCCAAGACAGAAGAAAAAGCTAGAAGTAGACTTTCGATCATCGACATCACCGGCCCAATCTGAGTCAGTGTAGCCAACAATGTGTGGAGTCCCTATAGTATAGTGAATGCCATACATGAGTGTGCCCTAAATATAATGCAGAATACACCTAGCAACTTGCCAATGACTCTCATGAGGGTCTTGAGAAAACCAAGAGACAAGGCCAATTGCAAAGGAAAGATTTGGCTGAGTGTGTGTTAGGTACAACAAGTTGCTAACCAACTGCTGATACAAAGTAGCATCCATTGAAGGTGAGGAGTAGGAGGTAGACAAAGTAACACTTGACTGAAATGGTGTAGGAGTAGCCTTACAATCAAGCATGTGAAAGTGATGAAGCATGTCAAGAGCATACTTCTACTAATACACAAAAATGCTAGTAGGAGACTGGTGAATTTGAAGACCAAGAAAGTAGTGTAGCAAACCAAGATCAGTCATCTTGAACTGGTCCATCAGTGTACACTTGACATCCTAGAGCATGGATGATGAACTATCTATAAGGATAAGATCATCAACATACAAAACAAGAATTAGAATCTCATCACCAAGATGCTAAATGTACATTGCAAGATCAGAATGGCAGTGAGTGAAGCCTGTAGATAGTAGAAATGAGTCCATCTTCTCATACCAAGCCCTAGGGGCTTGCTTGAGACCATACAATGAATGTTGGAGCCTACAAACCAAGGTGGGATCCTGCACAAAACCTAGAGGCTGCTCCATATAAATCTCCTTAGTGATATCACCATGCAAGAAGGCACTTTTCACATCCATCTGATAAACCTACCATCCCTGTGAAGCTATGAGGGATAAGACAAGGAAAATAGAATTCATCTTGGCAACATGGGAAAATGTCTCAGAATAATCAACACCCTTAACTTGTGAAAAACCCTTCACAACAAGACGAGCCTTATGCTTATGAATAGAACCATCAACAACATACTTAGTATGATAAATTCACTTACATCACACTAGCTTTCTCCCCTTGGGAAGAGGACAAAGATCCCATGTGTGATTCTTCATCAAAGAAGAATATTCCTCCTCTATTGCACCATCCCATTTAGAATGTCCTGTCACTTCCACAAATATCTGAAGATCAACACTAATAGCATGACTGAGAAGACTGGAGCCTACAGTGTGAGAATGGGTGCAACATTAAGTGGATAGGTCACTAGCTAGAGATCCTGCAACCTCAACTATAGCTCAAGCCCATTTAGTAATCTAGGGAGGATCATGTGGTAGAGGTAAATGGGGATCACCTTGATCATCATCCTCATCATCCATGTAACAATCTAGAAATGAAGAGGGAGTAATGGGAGCTGAAGGAGGCACTGGAGGCAAGGAATGAACTGCAGGAGGGCTCTCATCAAACTGGACATCCCGTCAAAATAGGACCTCTCTAGAATCAGGATCAAATAAGCTATAAGCCTTTACGTCCTCACAGTAGCCAACAAAAATTAGGGGTCAGCTCTTTGGTTCCATTTCTTTCCTTTGAACATTAGGTACAAATACATATGCTGTATTCCCAAAAAATCTGAATGATGATACATTAGGCTTGACATGGGACCAAGCCTCCTTAGGAGTCATATGTTGAAGTGCCTTGTGAGGCATCCGATGCTAAATATAGTTGGCATAATTGACTGCCTCTACCCAAAAACATGAATCCATGGACCTAGACTGAATCATACAATTTTCCATCTCCCAAAGGGTTCTGTTCTTCCTCTTGACCACACCATTCTGCTGAGGAGTGTAGGGCACTGAAAGCTAATGTTGAAGACCATGCTCAGAATAGAAATCTCTGAAAGCCTAGTTCACATACTCCCCCCATTTTCCATGCATATCCACCAAATAGAAAGCCTAGACTACTTCTCTACAAATGCCTTAAAAACTTGAAATGAGTCGAAGGCATCAGACTTGTACTTAAGAAACTACACCCATGTGCATCTGGAGAAGTCATCAATAAATGTAAGCACATATCTAGCACCCAAAAAAGGAGTAGGAAATGAGATGAGGTCACTATGGATCAACTCCAAAGGTGCTAAAGCATGAGTGACTCATCCATGTGGAAAAGAATCCCTATGTTGCTTGCTAAGTACATATCCCTGACAAACACCATCTGGATAGGAAATTTGGGGAAGCCAAAGAAAAAGTGCCTGTGTTCTCATCTACTAAAGATATTTGTAATTGACATGTCCAAAATGTTCATACCAAAGTCTACTTACTAAATTTGCATGTGCAACTAAGCATGAACTTGTGTCATCAGAAGACTCAAATCCATCAAATTTGTAGAGGTGATATGTAGAATCAACACTCCCAGTGGCCACAATCATCTTTGGATCATGCAAGTCCCAAATAACCACATTATGTGGTGAGAACTCAACTATCTTCCCAAATCTAGAGTGGCAAATCTAAAAGATCGATAGAAGGTTAATCAAAATATTAGGAACACAAAGTACATCCTGTAGAGAGGCCTTGGCCAAAGCAATAGTGCTAGAACTCAAAATTGAAAGTTTTGAAGAGTTCCCAACTACAATCTGTGTAGTGACACAAGGAGCAAGTGAGGTAAGCAACTTAGGAGTGTTTGTGATGTGGTGAGAAGCCCTAGAATCAAGAATCCATGAAGGCGCTAAAGTTGTAGCTCGTGTAGAAAGAGCATGACCTTTCCTTGTAGGTGGAGATGAAGACTGAGGAGCTGAAATTTGATGCTCCTTCATGGCTTCCTATAAATCCTTCAATCATTTCCAACACCTAGAAACTGAATGCCCATCTTTCCCACAAAAATTGCAATTCTCACTTGATTTCTTCTTGGTCTTGGAGGTAGACTCACTTGACTTTGAAGAATCTTTACCCTTGGGAGGGTTTGTTGGAGGATTAGCTAGATGCTTAGGATCAAATTTTGATGTATCTTTCTTCAATTTACCTTTCTTCTTTTATTTCCCCTTAGAATTTTGATCTAGAGCTAGAGGCATCCACCTGTTGGATCTTTGCTTGTTCCCTAGTCAACCTGTCACAAAATGTCTCAAATGTAAGCATCCTATGTCTATCTCCAAGGGCATCCATGATGGAGTAGAAAGTAGAAGAAAAAATCTGATACTACCCCTTTAGCTTTGAGAGTATAAAAAATATGCACTCATCACAGTTTTGTTCGTCCCACATCCCTGTAAACTTGCATGTAGGGATTTGAACTTCATCAGAAAGTCCTCAATGGTGTAAAATTTGCTTGGTGGCAAAGAAGTCAACTCTACATCCAACTGAAGTGCCAAAAAATCATTCACCTGACCAAACAAAGTCTAGATTTTCTTCCAATAAGCTCGTGGAGTAGTCAAACCATCCAAGTGAAATAGCAGACTGTCTGAAATGTTGAGTGCAATCAATCCCATGGCTTCATCCATTTTGTTCCTATGCTATAGAATCTCAAAAGTTTGTGTAAGAATAGGCTAATTCTCATCCAAACAAGACCATAGACCTCATGACATGAGAAGCCTAGTCATTTCTGCCTTCTAGGTGTGGTAATTGTGTGGTGTAAGACTGGTCACAAATGGATCCACCATGATGGAAGTAGAAGGGTCTTAACTGAAGTGAATTATAGAAAAGAAAGACACCCCCCCAACAAACATACAAGAATATCCCTCAAATACCACAAAAAACAACTATGAAAACAAAAAAAACTAGAAAAGAATCTAGATTTGTTGATGCAGAGAAGGAGGAAACACAAGTCTCTACTTTGACACCAAAAATGGGAGCCCAAATGAAATTAGAATCTGATGAAACTAGCACCAATGTCTCTATCTCTAAGTCAGCTTTTTGACACTTCTTTTGGATCAGAAAAAGACCTCTGTATGCCCAAGTTATGGCCAAAAAACTAATTGTTGCTCCAAAAATGCACCTTGGTAAAAAATTACAGACACTATGTTAAAGTTGACAACCATATGGACATCACAAGGACATCATCGAGAAAATCTAGTGGCTATGTTTCTAATGTCAGCTACCAAAATGATGACATCACACTATCAAGAAATGACATTAGCAATTATGATGTCATCGCCAGAAAAGATGACATGGCTTCCAAAAATCTGACATCGAATGCCAAAAAATGATCTCACACATTTGAATTCTACATTAGCAATTGGGGTGGCTGCAAAGTGGTGGAGAAGCATAATCCAGTAGTGGTGATGGCAAGCGAGAGGAAAACCTGGTGGTGTCATTGTCTAGGGCAGAGCAAAGGTAGAGCTTGGGTGGTTGATCGACAGTGTGCTAGTCTTGGAGGAGCTCAGGTGTCTCACCGGTGGTGCAATCTATCATAGCAAGACATAGGCAGCCCCACAGTAGCCACTAGGTGGAGCCATGGTGGTGCGCCCTATGCTTGATTTTAAAAAAAATTTTTTCATGCAAAAATCCATATGATCCATACAGAACCTCCTGCAACTAAAACAATATTTCCTTCTAGAGCCCTATCTCCAAAATTGAAAAGTTCTATATGAATCTTGATTGCAAATGGCCTTCTGAATCCAATGGCAGTGTCCATTTGACCCCAAAATGCTCTGAAAAATTTCTCTACACTCGATTTGAAGAAAAATGCACAAACAAACTAGGGTTTGTGACTCCAAATTATAGCTTCAAAAATCCTTTGAACAAGAAGTAGTAGGGAGGCTCTGATACCATGTAGGAGTTGATAATCTAACTCCAAAAATGTGGCAAGATCACCTGCAATGTAGATAGCTTGTTGAAGAGAAAACCAGGAAGCAAAGAGCTTGAAGCAAATACCGCACAAGAGAATATTTCACAATAAGAAATTAGAATTGCTATGTGAATGGTATGAATTTACAATGAATGAGAGACCAAATAAAAAGGCCTTATGGAAGCTTGTAGAACAAGCTAGAATGAGGTAGGAGATAAGGTTGACAACTAAGCATACATCCACAAGAGGTGGAAAAGATAAGTATGCTAAAGGGAACAAACTCCCGTGTTGTCAAAAAATAACCTCAACTACATGCATTTACCTATAAATAATTAATAAATAAATAATTATTTACTCTAACAGTTATAACCTTTTCATCCTCTATACTCTTAATTATAACACTCCACAAATGCAAGTGGTGTTCAATTTTTGTGTTAATATAGTTGGGATGGTTCTGGGCTTGCAAACATGGAGATGCTAGATAAAAGTGCTAATTTTTTAACTATAAGTGTCCTACCATATACATGCCTTTACCCTTTATCTTCCCTTTCCATTTAATATCCTATATAAATATACCCTTAATGAACTACTTATTTATTATCTTTTTCTTTTTCACTTTGACCATTTTGGTAGCTTATAAAATTAGGTGCTACTAACTAAATCGTAACTATAAATTATTTATTTGATTTTCTATTTTAGGCTAATTTATTATTCTTTTATTCTAAATTGTTTATTTATTTAATTATCATTATTAGATTTATTTTACTTAATTACACCCCAACAATTCCACTATTTTTATAATGATTTACCTTGGAATATACTAACAAAAAAAAATTAACATAATAATTTCACCATTCAATAAATTTTAAAACCTAATCACAATTATTATTAATAATATTATTATTTAATAATTTATTAACTATTAATATTATTATCCAAAATAAACTTCCGACTACCCATGTCTCATTCTAACACTAACCCACCCCAACTTACTAATACTATTCCACCCACTTGCTAAATGTTAATATTATTGTTAACTATGGATCATAGAATACTAAATAATCCATAACAAGTGAATGAACAATTTTCTAATTACCCACCTAACTCCCTTAATCCACTTACCAAAACCAATAATATATGCCCTATGCATAAATTTGAATTCTAACTTTATTTTTTCTAACATTATCTCCCACTTCAACTAATGCCCAACTCCCCATGTCATGGCAAACTTTCTCTTTTGGGTTTCCTAACACCTACCCTAGGGGACCATCATATTACACGCTCAACTCTTAAGTTGGTACTTTTCTTCCAATGCAAGTTGACTTGGGCATGCTTCCTTACTTGGAACAACTCCCAAAGTCCATGTTGACCTCTCCCTATTTTTGGAAGGTGGGATGGATCTCCTTGGTAAGTACATTTCCTTAAAACTTTTCCATGATTTATTTAAGGGAATGAGCTGACTTATGTCAAACTAGCGAGGATCCCATCCTTGTCTTCTATATGAGCCTAGCGTATACCAAGGAAGGAGACCTCCTTGTCGAGCCCATGGCCCACTTCTTTTCAAATTCATTTGTCTAGCTTGCACATAGAATGAGGTGAGGTAATGCCTAGGAAGGATTTATACTCCAATCAAGTTTATATTATTTTGATTTTAATCTTTTTTTTTTGCTTTGATTTAAATATATTATTATTATTATTGTTCTTGATTTCTAATATATGTATATGTGTGTGTGTGTGTGTGTGTATACATATATACACACAAACACACATATACATACATAGATACACACACACACACACACATATACATACATATACATACATATACATATATATACATATATATATATATATATATGTATATATATATGTATATATATATGTATATGTATGTATATATATATGTGTATATATATATATGTATATATATATGTATATGTATGTATATATATATATGTGTGTGTGTGTATATATATATGTATGTATGTATGTAAGAATGTATATATTTTGGTGGTGTGATAGTGACTTAAATGACACATGACTCTTATGAGTCCTCTCTATTGCAACTAATAAGATAGGTGCTGATTATGTCAGAGTATTCACCTTAGAAAGAATGTTATCTTAATTATATTTAGTTTACTTCATTTTGGGTATATTCTACTTAATATCTAATTGATCTATTTTATGGGGGAAGAATTTATTTTTCTTCCCCATACATTTTCTAGAGAGGAAATGTATGCCTATAGGAAGGTCTCCTAGTTTTCTATTATGCATTTCCTTTCTCTAGAAAAAAATTTCTTCATTCCATCATGGTATTTTAGTGTTTGTATTAATGGTGTGATGGTGTTATCTTTTAGGATTTTTATTGAACTTGGAATCCAAATGAAGCACAACTCATGCATATAAATGAGCTATCAACATAACAACTTTCTTCCATTTTGTTGGGTGCACATAAACTTGAAAGCATACAACTTTGTTTTAAATTGATCATCTACACCAAAACTACTCTTCTACATAATGTTTATGAAATATGTCTACCAATTATCTACAAATAACCTTAGGAGAAGGAATTCATACAAATTTTCTTTCATAATGCATCAAAGTTCACAAAGAAAATTTCCTTACAAGTAAAACATATGTATAGCACATTTCAATTTCCCCTTTCACAATTTTAGATGTTGAACAATGATACAAATCTCTTTTACAACCCATACAAATCTTTTCATACACAACAATTTTCAAATGACCACTTCCTTACAAATGAAACATATATATATACAATGAAATTATAATAAAGACTGACAAAATCACAACCCCCTTAAGATGGCAAGAACATTGATTTTTCTTTACACGCTTGGATCTTTTCCCATTTTATCAAGGGTATGACCCTAATACTTTCCAAAAGATGCACTTTACAAAACCTACACATAACACACACACACTAGGAACCATGGAGGCTCACCTCCCATCCTAGGCTTCTGTGAAGCAACCCACCGAGTAGGCGAAACAAGAACCAAATGGGTTACACACATACATCACTTACGAATGCTTGAACACTATACAAAACACAAAACAACTCCCTCCCATGGCTTGCACAATGATTCACCATTGGAATCATCTCACATTGGGTGAAGGTGGACTCTTTAAAGAGGAAATGCTATAACTGAACATAAACATCATATTGCCATTTCATTTTTGCCTCTCAAGGCCATCATAAACATCTCCTCCTTATTCACACAAAATCCTTTATATCTCCTAAGATATCTAAGGTACATGGTTTCAATGGAGCCCATACTCCATGAAATAAAAAAAATCCCTTATCATGATGTAACTTTCTCAACTGCAATGTTGAGCACAACTAAGCCCTTCACCCAAGGCTTCTCTTCCCTCGCAAGGGTGAGCGAAGCCTTCACAACCATGAACACATTCAACACACAAATTCAAACTAAAAAATTCAAGAAGAAATCAAAACCAAAATAAAATCTTCAAGAACACATAGCATATTCACATTTACACAACACAATGCCAAATCTATAATGCAAGACTCACAATTCAATGCATGCTCCATTTACAAACCCTCCATACTTGCAGGTTTACTTTGCCATACTCAAGTAGAGAAATAACGAAAATGAGAATAGTTTGAAAACACCAACCTTGGTCCAAGCTAGGGTAATGATAGTTGTAGTAGAGCTCCCTTAATCTCCTTCAAAAACCTAACTATCTCTAAACTTAGAGAGTGGTTGAACAACCAGTAATTTGTCACCACTCCTCTAAAAAGACTCTTTAGCCAACTTTTTTTAGTAGGAACATCAAGCCCCCTCTTTCTTACATGGTTGCCCCTCCAAAATAAGAAAGTTGACCAAGTGGAGTTGTGAGGGTACTCTCATGGGGAAACCCAAAATTTAGAATTAGTTCAACAGTGTATTGTTTAAGGGGTCTCCTAAGTTGTCTAATCACTAAAATAGTTGAATTTACACCCCTAACATGTTATACTCCCATTATGGTGGCTTGTGTTCAATAAAATGATACTTTAGGATCCCATTTAGGCCCTCTAAAAACCCTAACAAGTTTGAATTTGAATATCGACATGATGGTGACCCATCCTAAGACTCTCTCCCAAGTGGGTGTACTTAAACATTAATTGGAGGAAAAGGAAATGACTTAGATTAAGTGACCAATACTCTAGGTGACAACACAACAATACATAGACAATTACACATGTCAAGTGACACACATTAAAATTCATTCACTTCACTATGACATGTCCTTAATGCATCTAAATTATGATTAAACATTTCCTTATACAAGAAAACTTACATTACAAAAAAAATACTTTTAGAATGAGGCTTTGGAATCTTCCAAAGATTTTCCTTGGTTAAATTGTGTTCACATAGGTTCAGAACTTGTTTCCTCGAAGAAATTCTATGGTTCCACTTTCCTACACATCAAACTCAAGCATCAGTAGTCCAAGGAGATCATATAACATGTATAACATAAATGCATAATTCAAATTTTATGAAATCCACATTAACATAATTCAAATAAATTTTCCTTTCCTAGTTATTTTAATTATTCCATTCAAAATGTTAAATTATCAAAATTTGCATATCATAAGTCATCACTATCAAATTACATTTATCTGCATATCATAATCATTCATCTTATAAATCATCACAATGAAATTAACATTTATCTAAAATCATAAATTATCATAATCAAATTAACTTTTCACATCTCACCAAAATCTAATTGTACCATGTCATAAAACTGCATCCATATGTGTTTGATCATCTCATACATAGCAGGTTCCTAGTACATATAATAATATAAAATACTACTACAGTATCAAAATCAATAGATTAAACAATCCACTATGCATCTAAGTCTCGAATATCTATCAAAATAACAGGGCCTCAAATATCAAAATTAAATGAACAGTCTATGCTATGATAGGTTGGGGTGAGGCCTCACATCCTCCCCCACTAGCATTGAACTTCCTCCTAGAGCTCATAAAAAATATGTCTAATGAGTCTTCATCTAAGTTGCATCCTCCCATGAAGCTGTGACCTCATCATAACAATCCCATTGGACACTAACTTGGTCTAGCTCTCTACCTTGAAGTGTGAGGGTTTGTCAAGCCCAAATGTGAATGGGCTCCAATGTTATCTATCTATCTGACTCCACCTATAAAGCATCCCAATCTATAATGTGAGACTCATCATAAATATACTTTCTTAATACAAATACATGAAATACATTGTGAATGCATGACAGGCTAGGTGGCAGGGCTAAATGATAAGCAATTGGTCCTATCCACTCCAAAATCTCAAAGGGACCCATAAAGTGAGGTGCTAACTTAGAGCCTTTTCCAAAGTGGATTGGGCTCTTATGTGCCCACACCATAAGAAAAAGTCTCTCACAAACCATGTACTCTCTATCCATGCTCTTCACATTTTCATATTTCTTCTATTTATCTTGGGCTTCTTTGAAGCATTATTTGATCAATACCACTTGTTGCTCCATGTCCTTGACTAACTATGGCCCTATAGATATCCTATCTTCAATCCTATCCCAAATTAGAGGTGTCCTACAAGGCTTACCATACAAGGCTTGATAAAGTGGCATGCCTAAGGAAGAGTGATGGCCATTGTTATAGGCAAATTCTGTAAGATGGAGGTAGTCTTCCCACTTGGACAAGTGGTCCATCACATACATTCGTAACATATCCTCTAGAATCTAGTTAACCCTCTTTATTTATACATCTATCTAAGGATGATAGGTAGTGCTAAAGTTGAGCTTGGCACCAAGTGATGTTTAAAATTCCCTCCAAAAGGAATATGTAAATAAGGAGTCTCTATCTAATATTATCTTACAAGAAATGCCATGGAGCCTAACAATATCTTGCAAGAATACTTGTGCCACTACATTTTTTGTGAATGTGGTGTGAACATGTGAAAAGTGAGAAACTTTGGTCAAAGTGTCAACCATCACCATGATGGCATTGTGACAACAATAAGATATCAAAAGACCAACACTAAAATCCATGGAGATAGTATCCCACTTCCACTGAGGTATCTCATGTTGCTGCAAGAGTCCACTTGCATGTCCTTGCTTTGCCTTAACTCTCTAACACTCTAGTCATTTGGCTATTATGTTAGCAATCTACATTATCATTCCTGGCCAATGATATAACTACCTTAAATCTGCATGAAGCTTCTTGACACTTGGATGTGCAACATAGGGTGCTCTATGAGCCTTCAAAATGATTAACTCTCATAAGTCATCAAAGGATGGTACATAAATGTTTCCTTTATGACATAGTAATCCATTTGGACCTAAAGAAAAAATATAAAATCTTCCTTCTAGGGGTTTCTAAGAATGGACTAATTGACAAACTTCTGCATAAAATGAATCTTTGAGGAGATGGTGTAGTATGCACTTTCTCATATCTGTCTTATTAATCATGGTAGATATCTCATGACATCTCCTACTCAAGGCATATAAAACTACATTCTCCTTTTCTTTAATGTAATGTACATTGAAATCATACTCATATAAGAACTCCATCCATCTCCTCTATCTAGCATTAAGATTTGGTTGTGTGAAAATATACTGCTAGCTTTGGTGATCTGAATGAATCAAAGTGATGTCCTAGAAGGAAGTGGCACCACCTTGCCAAGGCATGAACTACTGTTGCAAGCTCTAAATCATGGGTGGGATAGTTGAGCCATAAGACTTGAGTTTCCTAGACTCATATGCTATGACACAATCATTCTGCATGAGAATAGCTCCAATACCATCTAATGAAGCATCTATGCATACTACAAAATCTACTAAAGGGTCAGGTACTGCTAGGATTGGTGCACTAGTGAGTGCCTTCTTGAGTTCTTGGAAGGCCCTTATGTGTGCATAGATAATCCATACCAAGGACTACATCATACGATCCTAAGTGGGTAACATGAAGGTTTGTGGTCAAGCTCAAGTTTCCAGTTTGAATCCAACAATTATGTATATAGGAATTAATAGTTACCTTAGCCCTAGATGCCAATTCAACTTCCCAATTATCATTCTACCTAGCTGCCACTAGCCCACAATGCTCCATTATAAAAGGAGATACAAAAGAATTGGTAGCTCTAGAATCAAACAAAATAGAAACCTGAATACCCTTGATTATACGTATAGCCTCAAAGATTGTAGCCTGATGCTTAGACTAGGAGTTATCAACCACTATAAATAACCTGGGATCTACCCATGTCTCCTACCATAGGCTCTAAAGTGTCTCCTTCTGATCACTGGCTGCCAGTCCTTGAGGGAACTCTTTGGCTATATGTCCCATACAACTGCAAGCATAACATGGTCCACGAGTCTAAACCTAAACTCCCTATGGCCTAGACTACTACTGCTAGCCACTTCTCCTATAGGATCTAATATACCCACCATGAGAGGACTCCTAAGCCATATTTGGTTGTGAATATGGAGCTTGTGGCCTTTGATCTTGTTGGGACCCTTGGGGCTACCACTACTTGGGCTTAGAGCCTTGATATCCCTATGCTAACTTCTATCTTTTATCTTGTTGTGACTTTTGTTGTACCTGTGGGCCCTTAGAGGACCCTATTGATTGACCCTGATTACCCTTCCATGAGGGTTTATGTTGTCCTAATTGCTGAGATTAATTTTGGCTGTAAGACCAATCTCAGGATTCCTATTTGTTATAGAGATCTTCTACAACCAATGTTGTCTAGACTACCTCCCTAAAAGTGCTTAGAAAAGCTAGGCATACTAAATTTTGAAGGGACAAGTTAAGACCCATGGTGAATCAATAGATCTGTAGCTTCTCATCCTTCATGTACTTGACATAAGGAAGGAGCTCTAAAAATATTCTCTCATACTATGCTACAGTAAGACCCCTCTACTAAAGGTCATGGAACTCCTCAATTTGACTCTATCTGAAATGCTTTGAAAGATACCTATCTCTGAACTTGGCTACAAATACCTCCCAAGTAAGTGTGTCTATGCTAACCCCACCTATGGTCTCCTCCTACTTCCACCAATTGGAAACATAGTCTCATAGTAAGTGGATGGCAAGTTTGGCCTTTAGATTTCTACCATATCGCCATAACCCAAAGCACCTCTCTAAACTATAACCATGCCTTTGCCTATGCACATTCTATGGTTCTAGTGAAAAGTAGTGGTTTGAGTCAAATCAAAACCATAATTTCATTCCCTATATCTCTAGGTTCTCTAAATACTACTAGAGGCTCCAAGACTAGTGGTGGGTCAACCTGATGAACTAAGGCCTCTTCCTTGTCACCTTATCCCTCTGCAACTCTACGTGGGGGACTCTTGCTTCTTTCCCTATTACCTTCCCTACCCCTTACTATTTGGGCTATGAAATTATAGGTGGCATTCTCTCCTATGCTACTCTGATAAGATTTTGAAAGGTTGCAAAGAGTTGATTAATATCTTGGGGTTTTTTGAGTGGAGGCCCACTAGTTCCATGCCCTACCCCTCTAGATGCCACTTGTGCACCTCTAGGGCCTCTAGCCCTCTGATGACCATTATGGGTGACAACAACAATCCTACACAAAAGTTCCAATTTCCAATGAGTTAAGCATAATGGGTTAGCCTTTAGTGTTGTAACCTAATTACTCTAATACCAAAATGTCATGCCCTCAATTTAAAGATAAAAACACAACAAATTTTGTTTTTGTTTTTTTTATAAAGGTGTACTATAGATTTCATGTGTAGATCTATGTTCTAATGAATGATGACTAGCCAATGTGTAGTACCACTAAATTTGGTTATGATAGAGTTAGTTGATGTAATGAAATTGTTTTCCATCAAAATTTGGATTACAAGTGTTCTATGAGGGATCACCCAATTGATGATCAATGATTGCAATATTAAGTTATAAAATACTTTAGTTATAACCATTTCACCCTCTATGCTCTTAATTATAACACTCCACAAATGCAAGTGGAGTTCAATTTTTGTGTTAATATAGTTGGGATGGTTCTAGGATTGCAAACAAGGAGATGCTAGATAAAAGAGCTAAATGTTTTGACTACAAGTGTCCTACCATATACATTCCTTTCCCCTTTGTCTTCCTTTTCCATTTAATGTTCTATATAAATATATCCTTAATGAACTGTTTATTTATTATCTTTTTTTTTTTCACTTTGACCATTTTGATAGCTTATAAAATTAGGTGCTACTAACTAAATCACAATTATAAATTATTTATTTGATTTTTTATTTTAGGATAATTTACTTTTATTTTATTCTAAATTGTTTATTTATTTAATTATTATTCCTCTCATTTTACTTAATTACACCCCAACAATTCCACTTTTTTTTTATAATGATTTACCTTGAAATATCCTAACAAATAAAAATTAACATAATAATTTTCATCATTCATTAAATTTTAAAACCTAATCACAATTATTATTATTATTTAAAAATTGAATAATTATTAGTATTATTATCCAAAATAAACTTCCAACTACCCATCTTTGATTCTAACACTAACCCACCCCAACTTACTAATACTATTCCACCCACTTACTAAATGTTAATATTATTGTTAATCTATGGATGAAATAATACTAAATAATCCATATCAACTTAATGAGCTTAATTTTCTAATTACCCACCTAACTCCCTTAATCCACTTACTAACCACCATTAATATATGCCCTATGCATAAATCTGAATTCTAACTTTACTTTTTTTAACATTACCTCCCACTTTAACTAAAACCCAACTCCCCATGTGATGACAAACTTTCTCTTTTGGGTTTCCTAATGCCTACCCTATGGGACTGTCATATGATAGGCTCAACAGTCAAGATGGTACTTTCCTTCCAATGCAAGTTGACTTGGGCATGCTTCTTTACTTGGAACACCTTCCAAAGTCCATGTTGACCTCTCCCTAGGTGTGGAAGGTGGGAAGGATCTCCTAGGTAAGTACATTTCTTTTCAACTTTTCCATGATTCACTTAGGGGAATGAGCTAACTTATGTCAGAAGAGCAAGGATCCCATCCATATCTTCTTTATGAGCCTAGTGTATATAAATAAAGGAGACCTCCTTGTGGAGCCCATAGCCCACATCTTTTCAAATTCATTTGTCTAGCTTACACATAGAATAAGGTGAGGTAATGCCTAGGAAGGATTGGTACTCCAATCAAGTTTATATTATTTTGATTTTTTTTTTTTTTATCTCTTTAATTTAAATTTTTTATTATTATAATTTCTCTTTCTTTAATATATATATATATATATATATATATATATATATATATATATATATATATATATATATATATGGTGGTGGTGTGATAGTGACTTAAAGGTCACATGACTCTTATGAGTCCCCTCTATTGCAACTAATAAGATAAGTGTTGATTATATCAGAGTACTCACCTTAGAAAGAATGTTAACTTAATTATATTTAGTGTACTTTATTCTAGGTATATTCTAGTTAATATTTTATTGATCTGTATTATGGGGGAAGAATTTATTTTTGTTCCCCATACATTTTCCAGAGAGGAAATGTGTGCCTACAACAAGGTCTCTCCTAGTTTTGTATTATGCATTTCCTTTCTCAAGAAAAAGTTTGCTTCATTCCATCATGGTATTTTAGTGTTTGTGTAAATGGTGTGATGGTGTTATCTTTTAGGATTTTAATTGAACTTGGAATCTAAACGAAGCGAAAATCATGCATATAAATTAGCTATCAACATAACAATCTTCTTCCAATTTGTTGGATGCACATAAACTTGCAAGAATACAACTTTGTTTTAAATTGATCAAATACACCAAAAGTACTCTTCCACATAATGTTTATGAAATATATCTACCAATCATCTACAAATAATCTAAGGAGAAGGAACTTATACATATTTTCTTTCATAACACATCAAATTTCACAAGGAAGATTTCCTTACAAGTAAAATATATGTATACCACTTTTCAATTTCTTCTTTCACAATTTCAGATGATGAACAATTATACAAATCTCTTTTAAAATCCATACAAATCTTTTCATACACATCAATTTTCAAATGACAACTTCCTTACAAATTTTATATATATATATATATATATATATATATATATATAAACAACCTTTTTTTAAATCCTTTCTTCCACAATTTAGATGATGAACAATGATACAATCTTCTTACATCACAATGAAATTATAATAAAGACTTACAAAATCACAACCCCTTAAAAATGAAAAGAACATTGATTTTTCTTTACATACTTGGATCTTCTCCCACTTTATCAAGGGTGTGAGCCTAATACTTTCCAAAGGATTAATTTTCATGAAACCTGCACATAACACACACACTAGGAACTATGGAGGCTCACCTCCCATCCTAGGTTTCTATGAAGCCACCCACTGACTAGGGGAAACTAGAACCAAATAGGTTACACACATACATCACTTACTAATGCATGAACACTACAAAAAACACAAAACAACTTCCTCCCATGGCTTGCACAATGATTCACCATTGGAATCATCTCACATTAGGTGAAGGTGGACTCTTCAAGGGGAGATGCCAAAACTGAACATAAACATCATATTGCCATTGTATTTTTTCCTTTCAAGGCCATCATAAACATCTCCTCCTTATTCACACAAAATCTCTTATTTCTCCCAAAATATGAAAGGTACATGGCTTCAATGGTGCCCATCCTCCATGAAATAAAATAAATCTCTCATCATGAGGTAACTTTCTCAACTGCAATGTTGAGCACAACTAAGCCCTTCACCCAAGGCTTTTCTTTTCTCCCAAGGTTGACTGAAGCCTTCACACCCATGAACACATTCAACACACAAATTAAAACAAGAAAATTCAAGAAGAAATCAAAACCCAAAGAAAATCTTCAAGAACACATAGCATATTCACATTTACACAACACAATGCCAAATCCATAATGAAAGACTCACAATACAATGCATGCTCCATTTACAAACCCTCCATACTTGCAAGTTTACTTTGCCATACTCTAGGAGAGAAAGAAAGAAAATGAGAATAGTTTGAAAACACCAACCTTGGTCCAAGCTAGGGTAATGATAGTTGTAGTAGAGCTCCCTTAATCTCCCTCTAAAACCTAACTATCTCTAAACTTAGAGAGTGGTTGAACAACCACTAATTTTTCACCACTCTTCTAAAAAGACTCTCTACCCACCCTTTTTTAGTAGGAACATCAAGCCCCCTCTTTCTTATATGGTTGCCCCTCCAAAATAAGAAAGTTGACCAAGTGGAGTTGTGAGGGTACTCTCATGAGGAAATCCAAAATTTCGAATTGGTTCAAGAGTACATTATTTAAGGGGTCTCCTAAGTTTTCTAATCACTAAAATGGTTAAATTTAGGCCCCTAACATGTTATACTACCATTAGGGTGGCTTATCTTTAATAAAATGACACTTTAGGATTGCATTTAGGAACCTTAATAACCATGACAAATTTGAATTCGAAAATGAACATGATGGTGACCCATCCTAACACTCTCTCCCAAGTGGGTTTACTTAAACATTAATTGAAGGAAAAGGTAATGACTTAGATTAAGTGACCAATACTCTAGGTGACATGTCATCAATACATAGACAATTACAAGTGTCAAGTGACACACATTGAAATTCATTCACTTCACTATGACATGTCCTTAATGCATCTAAATTATGATTAAGCATTTCCTCATACAAGAAAACTTACATTATGAACAAAATAATTTCACAATGAGGCTTTTGAATCTTCCAAAAATTCACCTTGGTTAAACTATGTTTCCATAGGTTTGAAACTTGTTTCCCCAAGAAATTCCATGGTTCCACTTTTATGCACATCAAACTCGAGCATCAATAGTCCAAGTAGATCATATAACATGTATATCATAAATGCATAATTTGAATTTTACAAAATCCACATTAACATAATTCAAATAATTTTTTCTTTCCTAATCATTTCAATTATTCCATTTGAAATGTTAAAATATCAAAATCTGCATATCATAAGTCCTCATTATCAAATTACATTTATATGTATATCATAATCATTCATCTCATAAAGCATCATAATCAAGTTAACATTTATCTACAATCATAAATTATCATAATCAAATTAACATTTCAAATCACATCAAAATCTGATAATACCATGTCATAAGACTACATCCATATGTGTTCGATCATCACATACACAATAATAGGTTCCTAGTGCATATCATAATGTAAAATACTATTGTAGTATCAAAATCAATAGATAAAACAATCCACTATCCATCTAAGTCTCGAATAGTTGTCAAAATATCAAGGCCTCAAATATCAAAATGAAATTAAAAGTCTATGCTATGAGAGGTCAAGTTGAGGCCTCACAAATGCAATATCAGGTCTACTGTGTACTACATACTGCAATTTTCCATCCATGGATTTGTATAATGTTTGATTGACCTCAGCTGAATCATCATTCTTTGATAGCTTGAGTGCTGTTACCATAGGTGTACTTAGTGGTTTTGAATCCTTGAGTCCAAATGTCTTCAATATCTCCTTGAAATATTTTGACTAAGTGATATATACACCATACTTCATTTGATAGACTTTTAATCACACAAAGAATTTGATCTCACTAAACATTCACATTTCAAACTCTTGCTTCATCTAATTTGCAAAATCTTTACACAAAGCATCTTGTCCTCCAAATATTATGTCATCAACAAATATTTTAGATAATAGTATACCTTTTTCTTTATTTGTCTTCATGTATAAAAATTTATCCTTTCAAATTCAATCTTAACAAGATAAGTATGAAGTCTCTCATACCATGCTCTTGGTGCTTGTTTCAATCCTTACAGGGCTATGTGTAGTCTACATACCATGTTTTTATTATTTTTATCAACAAATCCTTCTAGTTGTTCTATGTATACCTCTTCTTCTAATATGCCATTCAAAAATGTAGACTTAACATCCATCTAATTAACTTTGAAACCTTTGTATGTAACATAAGCAAGCAAAATTCTTACTTCTTCCATTCTTGCAATAGGGGAAAATGTTTCACCATAGTCTATTTCTTCTTCTTGTGCATACCCTTTGCAAATCAGTCTTGCTTTGTTTCTTGTCACTTCACCATTCTCATCTAGCTTGTTTCTGAATACCCATTTTTTGCCAATCACGTTCTTGTCTTCTGGTCAAGGAACTAGGCTCCAAGTCTTATTTTTTTCTATTTGTTTAATCACCTCTTCCATAGCCTTGTACCAATCATCATCCTCCAATGCATCTCTCACTGTCTTAGGTTCCTTCATGCTTAACAAACATGATTCAAGTCTTAATCTATTTCTTTTCATTGGCCTTGCATCTTTCTCTCCAATGATTTGATCTATAGGGTGGTGTCTTTTGACATATTTGGACAGTCTAGGCTCAGTTCTTGTGGCTGCATTCTATCTCTTAGCTTCAGTATCACTATGTGCAGTTCCATTAGGTGATTCATCATCTCTTTCATGTGTGCTACTCTCAAAATTAGATTGTGTATTTTCCACATTTTACAACTCGACATCTAAATGCAACTCAAAATTCATAGGATGTGACTCGACAGTTGTTGAAACGTTCTATTGGCTTTCTGCATGATTTGTGGCATCTTCTTCAGTAGGCATTCCTTCATAATAGTATAAAAATGTCTTGTAATCTTCTATTTCTTTTATGGTTTCAGCATCATGTGCTTGTGTAAACTCATTAAAATTCACATTTGCACTTTCCACAATTTTATTAATTTTAGTATTTAAACACTTATAAGCTTTACTTCTTGTGGAGTAACCAAGGAATATACCTTCTTCGCTCTTTGTATCAAACTTTCCACTCCTAACATCTTTAAGAATTTAGCATTTTCTTCCAAATACCTTAAAATATTTCACATTAGGTGGATGACCATACCATAGTTCAAAAGGTGTTGAGTGAGTACCTTTCTTTACTTGCACATGGTTTAAGGTGTATACAGTAGTACTTATAGCTTCTCTCTAGTATTTCAGAGCAATATTTTTCTCCATCATGAGTGCTCTAGCATAGTCCATTATAGATCTATTTCTTCTTTCAAGAATTCTATTTTGTGGAGGGGTCCTAGGTGCTGATGTCTATCTCTTGATTCCTCTATCATTGTAGAACATCTCAAACTCATGTGAAGCGAATTCACCTCCTCTATCTAATCTCAAGCATTTCAAGCTCTTACTTGTTTCTTTCTCGACTCTTGCAAAGTGCCATTTAAACATTTGAAAAGCATCTAATTTTTGTTTTAGAAACATGACTATCATCATTCTAGAGTAATCATCAAAACATAGCATTATATACCTATCTCCTTTGTAGCTTTGCACTTCAATGGGTCCACACAAGTTAGTATGAACAATTTCAAGTATTTTCTTAGAGGTATAAGCTTTACTTTTAAAGCTTGACTTTGTCATCCTGCCTAGCTGGCATTGTTTGGACATTATATTTTTTGGTGTCCTCAACTTAGGTAAACCTCTAACTCTTTTCATGTTGCCAGTACTAATCAGATTATCAAAGTTAACATGACGTAGTATTTTGTGCCAAAGCCATACATCATCAAATTTTTCATTAAGATAAGTAGCATCTTCTATATCCAAATAGAATAGATTACTCCTAGTTTGATCATGTTTTTCAATCAAGTTTCCATTTTTATCGTATATCTTGGCTAATTTGTTTTCAAACTCAACTTTGCACCCCAAATTATTCAATTATGACACACTTAACAAGTTATAATTCAATCCTTCAATATAATAAGCATTGTCACATGAAATCTTGTCTGTGAGCTTGATAGACCTTTTTCCTTTTATTAAACATGGTAAATCATTAGCAAATCTTACACTATTTCCATCATAACAGATTAACGTAATGAAATTACTTTTGTCTCCAGTCATGTAATGTGAGCATCTAGTATTAATGATCCATTTGTCATTCTTGTTCACACAAGTCATAAGTGCAGTAGCCTCATCCTCATTTGATTCATCCTTCATTACAACATATACTACTTCGTCATCATTTTCATCAGAGTCGTGTTCATTAGCAATGTAGCATGACTTCTTGCCTTTATCTCTGGAGTCTCTTCCATCATCTTCTCTTTTTTTTTTTTGCTTATTCCCTTCTTTGAAGTTCTTCTTCTATGTACATCTTTTTGTAATATGGCCAACTTCATTAAAATTAAATCAAATGATACACAACTTACTTTTGAATTTACCTTTTCCTCTATGAAATCTTCTTGCCAACAATGCTTCCAATTGTTCAATGTCTTCCTCATCTGTACTTCTATCACTGGATACATACTTTATCTTTCTTTTCTTTTTCTTTGGCTTTACCTCCTCAAAATCCTTCAGTAACAATTTTTCTTTGAAAGCTCATTCAATACTCTCTGGTCTATAGTTGTCAAAATTGGATAACTCAAAAGTAGCGAGTCTTCCTACCAAACCTTCAAAGGTTAGATCATTTTGTAGCATACATCTTAGCTCCTAGATTGTGGACACTCTAATGGCATCCACAGGCAACAATGTTCTCAAGACTTTACTTAGCATAGTATCATCATATATTTTACCAATATCACCTTTTATTGCACTGACAACTTTGTTTATTCTAGTAACATATTGAGCAATGTTTTCTCCTTCTTCCATTCTCATGTCATCAAGCTTACCTCTGAAAATCTTTAACTTGGCTCTTTGAACATTTTTGTCTTTGCCATAGATGGTGTCTAGGGCATCCCACATCTACTTTGCACTCTTAAGGTCTTTGATATCATCAAATTCAACATAGCTTAGGACAGAGGAAATCTCCAATGTAGCCTAATTGTGCTCTTTCTTTTTCTTCAAATGCTTAGTAGTTAGGACTCTTGTTGGATCAACATGTGCTACTAAAATGCAAGATTGTGCATAATCTCCAAGTCCTCCAAGGTGTAGCTTCATCAAAATTTTCTATGTAGGGATGTTATCTCTGTTTAGCTTGGATACCTCTCTTTTTGACATCTTGATCTTTCTGCTTTTAGTACCTTAAAACTAATCCTCTTAAGCAATTGTGGCTTTGATACCAATTGTTAGATTTTTTTTAGAATAACTAAGAGGGGGGGTTAATTAGTTATTCAAGGTCTAGATGTACAAAATAAAATTTTTCCTAATTCAATGAAACCATATATCATTCTTAACCATGTATCCATTCATTGTGTGTTAACCAAAATTGATATGTTAATATAAAATTAACATGCAGAAATGTAAAGCATAAATCACAACACATCCATCAACACACTTTAAGCCTTCTTGCTTAGTTCTTCATTTTAGATTGGGTCACTTGATGAAGCAAACCCTCTTCCTTCTCCTTGTAAGATTTTTGCATCCAAAACTCTCTAACCTCTTTGATTCATGACTAGATATCCCTATATATAGGAAATTAGAACTCTTTTACCACTCATTATCCATCAGTAAAATTAAGATTTTCAATGGATTAGGTAGAATACAATGTATCTACCCAATATCTTGTCTTCTCTAGAAATTTCTCCTAGAATCCATTTGAATTTGCCTCCAAAATAGTTTACATAAGATTCTATGCCTCTAACTCATCAATCTTATCTTCCTCCTAATTTACAAGTTTCAAGAAAACAAACTTGTCAGGTTTTAATTGGCAAATCATTGATCTTTTACATAATGTAGTAGCTCGGTATTATCAATTTATTGATGCTCAACACACACTGTGTTACTAGCATCTATTGTAAAATCACTCAACATCAACTAGATTTTACTGGTGTTTAACATCAACTAAAAATCACTCAACATCGACTATCTTGCTCGACACCTACTAACTTTGGTTGACATCTACTAGAATTTACTTTCACTCGGCTCCAACTAACGTTTTGCGCAGCTTGCACTAACTTTTCTCAATACTTTCTATCAACTTGGTCAAGCTTAGCAAATGAAATTTTCTTAACCTTATTCTTCTAATCTTCCTAAGCTTAGCCAATCATTTTGTAACCTCAAGTAGATCAACAATACATTATGTTATCACCATCTTAACTAATCCTTTCACTTCAATACATAATCATAACTCAACCTTTCCTCTAGGTACTTTTTTTTACATCTTTTGATCAAATCCTCCTCATCAATCAACTAAGTGATAGTGCTTGAAACATATAAGCCATTGTCTTACCAACATGTAGCAGGTTTGACATCAATGACAAAACAATGATTGAAACACTTCTTCAATAATAACAATTTTTCTAGTCAAATGATCATTTCAATCATATATCAACAGTAATCAACATGAAGAGTGGAATGCTAATATAAGCGAAGTAGAACAAAGTTTGCAAAAAATTCATTGTCAATATTTTACTATGAGATCTAAGGTTTCATATTTGGATCTGAGGTTCATGACCTGGTCTACAAGGTCTAATAGTAATTGGTCTAGTTGAGAGGATAGAGGAAAGAAGTTAAAGTTCAGTACAGACAATTATTCTACAAGAAATAGTTGAGAGATCAGTTGGACAATGAGTTCAGTGGTCGTACCCCAGAAGCTATTTGGAAAGTGGGTCCTTCTATCTTCCACAACTCCTAATAGAGTTAGTACAACTCCTAAAAGGGTTGGAATCCCCTAAAAGGGATTCAAATTCTTCTAATAGGGACTCATATGTACTAAATGTTGTAATAGACTACTAATAGAGTCCATCCTCCAATAAGGAATATTTATATTAGTACATCATCTTGTAGGGATCATTCCCACCAAGGTTTTCCCTTTGATCAAGGGTTTCCCTAGTGTGAGGCCTCGTGCTGACCCATTGTAGCATAGTTGATACATTATTATTTTGATACTCATGACTTGATATGTTGAGACACTATCAGATACACTGAACATATTATATTATTTCATGTTGTTTGATGTTTTACTTTCAGATATTTGATTTCATTATTTAAAGTGTATGAACATATATATTGATAAAGTAGTGTAGAAAGTGAATGCAAAATTAACATTTTTTATTATGCAATTTTAATGATTGAGAATATGAGTAGAATGAGATAAACAACTGATTATTTGAAAGATGGATGTTTTAATTTATGTGATTTCCATGATACATTATATACATATATGCATGTGATTTCTTGAGATATTGATGTGTGTAATGAGTGTGCAGGATATGTTAGCTAAGAAATCTAATGAAGAAATGAAATTGAACCCTATGTACCATTTGTGGAAACCAAGGTTAAATTTGATGAAGGATGCAAACCCCATTGTCCATATTTTATTTGTATTGTGTGTTGAATGAATGTATCATTCTATAATTAGTAAATGTTAATGTTTCATAACAATGTTTTATAGTGTTGCTTGACACTTGTGAATTTTATATGCATTCCATCATGACAATTAGGGTTAACTGAGCAACCTAAAGATCTAAGTAAGACTAGGTTAGTGACCTTTTTGCTAATCAGTTAGTAATTGAGGTTAATTATCCTAATCAAGATTAGTGAGTAATCTGCATTTTTAAGATTGTTATAAAGTCCTAAAATTTCTTGACTTTTGATAGGTCCCTAATTAATCCTAAAGGCCTAAAATCATGAAATATAAGTACCCAAGGGCTATGGGTATGGGTTGAGGCATTTTCCACCCCCTTAGCTCCTTTTGTTGACTTTTATGGTCACTCAAAAACTCAATTTTCACTTTATTGCGAAAATTGATTGATTTCATCATGGGTTGGATAACTTTAACTCCTCCTTGAGGTTAGCCTTAGGTGTAGTTGAGCTAGAAGCCTCTAGAAGTTTAGGCAAGTGGGGGAGTTATTTCTTTTTGGAGTGGTTGAGTTTAGGATCTTATTTAGAGGCAATTTTGAGAGGATTTTGAGTGTTCACCCAACCTCTAGTTATAGAGTGGAATTTAGGATTGAAGGAGAAGGAGAAGGAAGGGAATGCTCATATCAAATCTGTTCATTTGCCATAACCTAATTTTGAAAGTAGGAATACATTACCTCATTTTGTTCATGTTTTACTTCATGTTTAAGTTTTCTTATTTATGTATGTTTAGGTGTGTGTTGAGTATGTTGGGAGGGATTGAAATAGATTTTCTTAAATATTTTTCCTTTGTATTTTTTGCTCTGAATTTTGAAGGGATTGTATGGGTGTATTGGCATTACTCACCCTGGGATAGTGTAGAAGTGGCCATGTACAAGGAATGTCTTTAGTTGGACTCTGATAGTGTAGAGTCTCTTCTTAGGATGAGAAGAGGGAGAGAGGGTAGAGTGTTATAGGCCCCTACTCATCAACACAAACCACATGAGTTTTGGAATGTAAGAATGGAGGAATGAAAGTTCTTGAGTTTATAGCCCCAAAAGGGAACCTATTTTGGTGTTGTGTCTGACGTTTCCTATTGGAAAAATCTACTTTCTCCCTAGTTTGGTTCAATGTCAAACCTGTTGTGCAAATCAGGATGGGAGTGAATGTTTGATTTTGTCTTCATGTTATGTTTGGTTGTTACCCGATCAATGTTCGTTCTCTCCATGATCACCGTGATGTATTGCAGAATTCATAATGGATCCCTTGTTAAGGGCCAGGAAGGAAATTCAGAATTGTATTGGATTTCAAATATGTTGGGAGTTTTTCCCTTGGGATAATATCTTGTGTAAAAATGTTACTATTAAACTTATTGTTGAAGTGGCAATGATGTTGAGGTTTCTTACTAGTTCTTTCCTGATGGAGCCTTTGAATCAGGAGGTGTAATAGAAAAAGAGATCTAGTAATATTCTTGCATTTGAGTCTTATAGTTTATCAGTTTATGCATGTGTGTATTGAAAAATAGATAAAATGATGACATGCACTTTATGCAATTTTGTTTTCAATTATGTTAAGGAAAAATTGATATGGTTGGAACTTCAATTCAATTTTGTGCTTATGAGGAGATAAAATTAATCTTACATTATTGTGAAAACAAAATTTTGAACTCTAAGTTATAAACCCATTTAAAAAAAAAATATACCCCTCGTCAAAAAAAAAAAAAAAAAAAGCATTAAAAAAAAAAAAATACTTAGAAAAAAATTGACATGGGAAAAAAAAATTACCCCTTAAGAGTAAAAACTCTCTGGAGTGTGTACGGGGAAAAATAATTATCCCCCTTGTGACAATAGAGAATATTCTCTATTGATATTCCTTTTAAATTTGAAAAAAAAGAAAAAAAAAATATAGGAGGAAGATATATATATTTTTAAATATCTTAAATATCCCAGTTTACCAACATACCTTTATGTAATAACTACCCTAGGTACAGGCACATTCACCCTTGACCTACCCATGTAATAAATGTTGGTTATGTTATATGGTGGGGGTCTTGGTTTTTAAAAGGCATACTGATTTGACTTGGGAATAAATCCCATTTTCTCCCCTTGCTTGCGAATTGGTTTTGCCCAACCATCACTTTGATATGAGCTTGGGCAATGTACTCCATCCATCTCCCTTTTAATTTTCACTTGAGAATGCACTCCATGCTTGGGATAGTTTGGTGCCCACATGGGTGGAAGACGAATGCGGGCGGTTTTTGTAAATTTTGTATTAAAAACAATTTTTTTAAAACTTCCCCACCACATACCCTGTTGAGCGCTTGGTATGTGACATGGGTAGTTGGAAGGTAGAATTAAATTAGAATGTAAGTGGGGTTAGTTGTTAGGTTAGTTTTAGGATTTAGTTTAGGTTAGTTAGTTTTTTAAATTAAGTTTTAAAATTTTAGATAATTATAATATGAAATTTATTTAAATGTAGTAGATGTTAGTATTTTGTATTATTTGGTGCAATTTTTGAGCAACTCAAACCTAATGAGAAACTTGGCTCTTACATTTAGATGCATTACACTCCAAGGACTCTTGGAGATTATTTAACATAATCACACACATAGCTAACCTCTAATCATGCCAAAATAAAAATTAGGGAGGTGCTTCAATTTGTTTGCATCAGTCATCCAAGTGCCCTAGCATTTGGAGTCCTTTGCATTTCACCAAGTAGTTCTTTTAGGTACCCTTCCTAGTCTTCTTGATCACCTTAGAATACATAATGCAATATAGTTGTAAAGGCTGGGGTGTTGGCAACTCTTGTATCCAGTCAACTCCTTACACATCTACAAGAGAATGGTGATCAACATCAACATTAGTTCCCTTGTAGGGAGAAAAGTCACATACATTGAAAATTGGGGATATTACCAAGTTAGGAGGTAGTTCAACTTCATAGGCATTGTTTCCATACTTGTGTAGGATTTTTAGAGGTCGTATCTTCTTCATCAAATTTTTTTTGGGGTATCTTTCTGGTAGCCTCTCCTTCCTGAGATAGGCAAGTACTAGATCTCCCACCTTGAACTGCAAGTCTCTCCTTGACTTATCTACCTTTGTCTTATACTTTTCTACTTCATGTATGCTGAGATCCCTCAACTCCAAGATTCCCCTAGGGTGAGTCCCATACACAACTTCAAATGGGCTCTTTCAAGTGCTCCTATTGATGGAGTCATTATAAGAAAACTTTGCCTACCCTATAATATGTTCTCATGATTGACCATGTTATTTGGTCAAACACCTCAATAAGTTGCCAAAAGATTAATTCACCACCTCTACTTTTCCAT
This sequence comes from Cupressus sempervirens, assembly GCA_028749045.1. NCBI lineage: Eukaryota > Viridiplantae > Streptophyta > Pinopsida > Cupressales > Cupressaceae > Cupressus > Cupressus sempervirens. The sequence goes on along the minus strand of CM053784.1, from coordinate 70,508,056 downwards.
CAGACTAAGGATGGTAGGCTAAAGAAAAGGACAAATTGGTTCCCAACATCTTCCAAAGGGTCCTCCAAAATTGTCCTATGAATTTAGTATCCCTATCACTCACAATTTTGAGTTGTAACCCATGAATCCTCACTATATCCCTTAAGAACATACCTACAATATGAGAAGCATCATTAGTTTTTTTGCATGGGATGAATTTGCCATCTTGTTGAAATGGTCTACAACTACAAACATATTGTCATGCCCTCTAGGGGTTTTAGGGAGTCCCAAAATAAAGTCCATAATCAAGCACTCCCATGGCTTTTGTGGTATGGTGAGTGGTTGGTACAATCTTGCATTACTACAATGTCCTTTAGCCCTTTGACACACATAAAATTTCTCCATAAACTTCCTTACATAATTTTACAACCTAGGCCAATGATAGTACCTAGAAACTCTCTCAAGAATTTTTTCAATCCCAAAATGTCCTCAAAAGCTAACTTGATGCTTTTCCTTGATAATGTTCTCCCTCATGGACCATTGGGGAATGCACAAGATATGTCCCTTAAATAAAAATCCCTCTTGCAACATATGCTTGATAGAATTAGTCTTGAAACCTTGTTAAAATTTCACACATACCTCATAGGCTCCCTTGAAGTCCTTTTCCTCCTTATAGAATTTTCTTAGGTCCTTCATTCCAACACTTTGTAATTGAATCTCTTGAATGGCCAAGACTTTGCTATTGAGAACATCATCAACCTTGTTGCTCACACCTTTCTTGTCCTTGATCAAAAAGGTGATTGCTTGTAAATATTCCACCCACTTGAGATGTGTTTGATTTAGTGTTTCCTACCCATTCAAAAAACTAAGGGCATTGTTATCTATATAAACCACAAATTATTTTGGAAGGAAGCAATGCCTCCATTTCTTCAAGGCTTTCACAATTGCATGTAGTTCCATATCCTAGGTTGAATACTTTTTCCGGCCCTATTTAAATTCATTGAAAAGAATCCCTTAAGATGACCTTGTTGGCTTAGTACTTTTCAAATTGCTAGCTTACTAGCATCACATTCCACCACAAAGAATTGATTAAAATTAGGAAAGCTAAGAGTAGGCATCCTCTTCTTTAGCATTTCAAAACCCCTACTACTACATCCATCCTTTTGAACTAACATTTTACTCCTCCCTTGATGGTATTCAATATAGGTGCACATTTATGACTAAAACCTCTTACAATTTTCCTATAATAGGATGCCAACCCATGGAAACTTCTAACATCCACTATACATTTGGGATTTTTCCATTCTAATATGGCTTTAACCTTGTCTAGATCCATCTTGACACATCCATTTGCAACAACAAAACCAAGGTACTATTGGAAGCATGAATGTTGATGATACTTCTATGGGGTTGTATTTCAAAAACATGATTAGATCATTATTATGATGATATGTTACATTTGTGACTATGTTTGTCATTGATGTCAACATAGAAGTTTTCTATGGTATCTGATAGAAGAATAGTGGGAAGATCAATTTGGTATGGAGAGATCATTGAGTACTTTCACTAGTGAGGTTAAAAGGAGATAATACTAAGTGTTTAGTGCATGTATATAACCTCAAAAGAAAAAGATATTAAGTTTGGATGAAGTTATGTAAGTTTCATTGAAGACTATTCTGAGATAGAGTCTACAAAAGTATTTTCTAGTAAACTTGTTTTATCTCTTAGCAAATTTTTTATTCTAAGAAGCCAAAGTTAAATATGTGTAGAACACTTGTTGAAGATGACATATCTAAGTGCATTCATCATAATGTTACATGTACATAAAGTTATTAGACTTACAAGGTGGAAGATTAATGTTATCGCTAAATGTGATGTGTTCTTAATGTGCTCCTATAATAATTAATTAAGAAGGTGTAATAACTGACTCAGGGAATTTTTTTATGGATTTGGTATAAAGGAAGGACATTTTCCTTTATAATAAATATATGGAAGTGAATGATTTTAATTTGTTGGAATTCTTTTAGAATAACTGAGAGGGTGGGGGGAGTGAATTAGTTATTCAAGGTCTAGATGTACAAAATAAAAAATTTCACAATTCAATAAACCCATATATCATTTTTAAACATAAATGCATTCATTGTATGTTAACCAAAACTGATATGTTAGTGTAAAATTAACATGCAAAAATGTAAAGCATAAAACACAACACATCCACCAGCACACTTGATACAGTGATTTAACATGGAAACCCAATTTTGGAAAAACCACCAGTAACATGCTACTCCTTTTTCACTCTTCTGAAGTGATACCTTGTTAAAGGCCAACCTTATTAAAGGATATGACACACAGTGTTAAGTGTGACCCAGTTAAGGGATTTCAATCACCATGTTAAAAATGAGCCTTCTTAGAGGACTTTAGGCCATTCACTTGGAATGCCACCTTGTTAAAGGATTTTTCAAGGACTATTAAGTCAACCTTTCTCCAAAGGATTTACCCTAAACTGATACAATTGTTAGAAAGTAATAGTAGAGATTTGATCTAATACAACTTACAACTTTACTTGTAGATTACAAATCACTATTCAGTCCTCAACTTAGCTTGGCTTCCAATTTTTGTAGCTTTGATAGCTTGTTCACCCTTCAATCATTCATCCTTTTTAAGCCTTCTTGCTTAGTTTTCCATTGCAGGCTTCTTCTCTTGGGTCACTTGATGAAGCAAACCCCCTTCCTTCTCCTTATTAGATTTTTGCATCTAAAACTCTCTAACCTCTTTGCTTCATGACTAAATGCCCCTACATATAGGAAATTAAAACTCTTTTCCCACTCATTATCCATCACAAAAATTAGGGTTTTTGATGGATGAGGTAGGATACAATATATCTACCCCATATCTTGTCTTCTCTAGAAAATTCTCCTAGAATCCATTTGAATTTGCTTCCAAAATAGTTTACATAAGATTATGTGCCTCTAGTTCATCAATCTTATCTACCTCTTGATTTACAAGTTCCAAGAAAAAAAACTTGTTGGATTTTAATTAGTGAATCTTTGATCTTTTACATAATGTGTTAGGATAAACCATAGACAAAAATAAAAAACTACATGCAAATATAACCAATAATAGAAAATAATAGATCACACAGAAATAAACACAAGGCACCAAGATTTAACGTGGTTCACCCAATCCCTGGGCTATGTCCACCAAACAAAAAGTCCAATATTATTACAATCCAGTGATTACAACCTGATTATAATCCGTAATCCCTTACAGCTCAATACTGCCACAAGAAGCAATTTCACATCACAACATCATGAAAATAGCCAACCTTAAACCCTTTTATACAAGTATTAAAATGCTTTAGGGTTATAACATGTTAGCCATAAATTAGCCATAACTTTAGTGGCGAATCTATGAATAGTACCAAATTTTTTTTTTGTGGCGATGCCCTGAACCCCACTAATTATGAAGTGTGTATAGTACTTTCCTAATCAGTGACCACAATCTGACAATCTCCCACTTGTGGACTGATCAGGCTCCACACTAAACAACAATCTCCCACTTGGAGACTGATCCTGTAGCAATACTACTACCACATGGGGCTCCCACTAGATCAAACCAACCTAGACTCTGCTATTCTTTTATTCATGTTTAGTCTAAAAGACCAACTAAAGCTAAAGAGGAGTTTAGCTTCTCCCTTGTCACAACCTTTGTCAACATATCTGCTGGATTGTCATTTTTATGTATCTTTTCCAACTTTAACTGTCCATCCTACAAAATTAATCGAAAGAAATGGTACTGCAACTATATGTGTTTGGTCTTAGAATGCAGAGCTGAATTCTTTGCAAGATGAATGACACTCTAACTATCTATGAACAAATAATTATCCTTTTGAGGATGTCCCAATTCTTCCAAGAAGAACTAAAGCCATATGATCTCTTTGGTTGCCTCTATAGTAGCAACATACTCTGCCTCTGTAGTGGATAGAGCATTAATCTTCTGTAACCTAGAAACCTAGCTCACGACTGCCCCACCATCAATAAAGACATAACCTATAGGGAATCTAAATCAACATAGCCTAGGAAATTAGTAGTAAAGCCCCCAAAGTGTAAACACTTATTGGATGTTCCTCTCAAATATCTGAGAATCCACTTGACAACATTTCAATGCTAAAATCCTAGATGACTCATATACCAATCAATGACTCCCACTGCATGGGTAATATCTGGCCTAGTGCATACCACATCATACATCAAGCTTCCTACAGCTGAAGCATAGGGTACCTTGGACATCTTATCCTCCTCTTCCTATGTCTTAGGACACATCTCCTTAGTCAATTTCAAATGACCAGGTAAAGGTGTGCTGATAGCTTTAGCATTCTCCATAGAGAAATGTTGCAACACCTTCTCAACATAATCAGCCTAAGATAGCATCAATGTTCTATTCTTCCTATCTCTACAAATCTTCATACTGAGGATTTGTTTTGCTACCCCCAAATCCTTCATAGAAAATGCATGTACTAACTAGCATTTCAGCCCCTTAATATGATCCATGTTAGACCCAGCTACAAGCATATCATCAACATATAAACATAAAATAATGTAGCTATCATCATCCAACCTCTTAAAATAAACACAATAATTTGAATGACACCTATTATAGCCATGCTCATGCATAAACCTGGCAAATTGTAGATTCCTTTGCCGAGGTGCTTGTTTCAAGCCATATAAACTTTTCTTAAATTTGCACACTAAGTTCTCCTTACCTTTGACCTCAAATCCCCATGGTTGAGCCATATATATTTCTTCGTCCAAATCACCATGAAGGAAGGCTTTTTTAACATCCAACTACTCTAAATGCAAATATTCAGTAGCCACAAGACTTAAAACAGTATGGATAGAAGTCATTTTAACAACATGAGAAAATATCTAATCAAAATTAATTCCCTTTTTCTATGCAAATCCTTTTACAACTAACCTGGCCTTAAATATTTTCTTACCTCCTTCCTCTTCTTTCAACCTATAAACCCACTTATTCTATAAAGCATTTTTACCTGCAGGCAACTTTCATAGATCCCATGTCTTATTCTTCAGCAAAGAGTCCATTTCATCTTTCATTGCAGACTCCCATTGAATCTTAGTATCCACTTGCACAGCTTCATTATAACTTTTAGGTTCACCAGTGCCAGTAAGTAAAATAGAATGCAAAGAGGGAGAAAATCTTTGTGGAGGTCTAATTTGTGTCGTTGACCATCTAACATTCATTGGTGTGTGTGGTATTTTTTGTTGCGGTTGTTGCACATAATGAGGAATGGTTGAAATATCAGCTTTTGGAGTATCATCCAACACTACATAATCATCTTCTTTCTTCTCATGTTGCTGCAACAGATCTTTGTACAACACTTTCTCATTGAATATGACATCCCAACTTGTAAAAATTTTATGATTTTTAAAATCCAAAAGCCTATAACCAAATTCATTAATGCCATATCCAAAAAAGACAGATTTCTTTGATTTAGCTTCTAGCTTGGTTCTATTTTTAGAGTCTATATGAGAAAAAGCTTCACAACTGAAGGTCTTGAGAAAAGAATAACTCACCTTCTTACCAGTCCATGCCTCCTCTTGACTACGACAACCCAAAGGAGTAGAGGGACCTCTATTAGTCAAATATACAACAGTATTGACAGCCTCCACCCACATGTGTAAGGGCAACCCAACATGGAACCTCATGCTCCTTACACGCTCCATTATAGTCCTGTTCATGTGCTCAACCACTCCATTTTACTGTGGAGTCCTTGGAATAGTTTTTTGTCTACGAATACCATTAGTGGAGAAATAATCTTCAAATTCATGACGGCAATACTCACCACCATTATTAGATCTGAGAGATTTTAATTTCTTACCAGTCTCATTTTCAACCAAACATTTCCATTTCTTAAAAGTTTGAAATACATTAGATTTCTGTCTAAGGAAATAAACCCATACTTTTCTAGTTGCATCATCAATAAATGTAACATAATAATGAGAGCCACCAAGGGAAGATACTTGAGCTGGTCCCCATACATCTGTATGCATAAGCTCTAATTTCTCCTTTTTGTTTTCCTTCCCAGTCTTTACAAAACTCACTCTCTTTTATTTTCCATACACACAACTTTCATAGAAATCCATATTAACACATTTCAATCCTGGTAAAAATTTCTTTGAATGAAGTACTTTCATACCTTTCTCACTCATGTGCCCAAGTCTATTGTGCCACAACGCTGTATCAGAATCTACAGCAACTACTTGTTCTTCCTGCTCAACTGCAACAATTGTTCCTGAACATTCATTTTTCTCTAAAACAATCAAAGTAGAAGGAACAATATGACCTGTACAAAGATATAAGGTGCCTACTTTCACACCTTTTGCTACTACAAGGGAACCTTTTGAAACCTTCCAATTTTTATCATTAAAAGTAACTACACAATCCTCATCACCGAGTTGCCCAACTAAAATTAAATTCCTACTCAGCCTTGGAACATGTCTTATCTCATGTAGTAGCCAATGATTCCCATTCTGCAACTTAATCTTAATTTTTTCCTTTCCAATAATCTTACAGGGTTCATTGTCTCCCAAATAAACAAGCTCAAAATCTCCTTGGACATAATCAATGAAATAACCTCTATGAGGTGTAGCATGAAATGAAGCACTAGAATCTAAAACCCATGAATCATCAACACTTTCTAAAGATAGAAGCAAAGCATCCTCTTTAGATTTGTTACCACATTTGCCTCCTTGTCTCCATCTAATTTATCTCCTTCATTTTTCTTTCGATTCCAGCAATCTTTCTTTTTGTGTCCTGGTTTCCCATAGTACAAGCAATCATTTGGTCCTCTCGATTGAGACCTCTTCCACTTTGACTTTCCTCTTGATTTCCCATGATTTGCAAAGTTACTTCCTCTCTTAGTTATTCTAACCCTGCTTTGTGCATTCAAAGCACTTCCTGATGTAGATCCACTTGAGGATTTCCTATGAGTTTCCTCACTCAAAACAACACTGATCACATCATAATATTTTAGGGTACTAGATCCAGGAACAAAATTTCTTAATGCCATTACCAGGCCATTCCAGCTTTTAGCCAAAGAACACAAAATCAAGAGAGCCCTAATTTCTTCATCAAAATTGATACCTACAAAAGATAACTGACTAGTAATAGTATTAAAGTCATTTAAATGATCTGCAATAGACCCACCATCTGTCATTTTCATATTAAATAAACGCTTCATGAGAAATACCTTGTTTGAAGTGGAGGGCTTTTCATACAGTGTTGCTAGGGTTTTCATCAAATCTTTTGTCATCTTTTCTTTTTTAATATTAAATGCCACCGATGGTCCCAAGTATAACTGAATGTGTCCGAGTGCCTTTCCATCCAAAAGATCCCATTCAACATCGGACATAATTCCCTGAATCTTAGCTTTGCCTTCCAACGACTTCCATAAATCCTTCTGATATAGATAGTCTTCCATTTACATCTTCCATAACTGGAAGTTTTGCCCATTAAACCTATCAACCCTCAACTTACCCTCATCTGCCATTGCTCCCACTCAATCGTGAGACTTCCACTTAACTATGAGACTTTCTTGCAGAGGATAACTAAAAGACAACCTCGCTTTGATACCACTTGTTAGGATAAACCACAGACATAAATAAAAAACTACATGCAAATATAACCAATAACAAAAAATAATAGATTACAAAGAAATAAACACAAGGCACCAAGATTTAATGTGGTTCATCCAATCCCTGGGGTACATCCACCAAACAACATGTCCAATATTATTACAATCCATTGATTACAACCTGATTACAATCTATAATCCCTTACAACTCAATACCATTGCAAGAAGCAATTTCACATCACAACATCATGAAAATACCCAACCCTAAACCCTTTTATAAAAGTATTAAACCACTTTAGGGTTATAACATGTCAGCCATAAATTAGCCATAACTTTAGTGGCAAATCTATGAATAGTACCAATTTTTTTTTTTTTGGGGCGATGCCCTGAACCCCACTAATTATGAAGTATGTACACTACTTTCCTGATCAGTCACCACAATCTAACAAAATGCAATAGCTCAACATTATCAATTTACTAATGCTCAACACATACTATGTTACTCAACATCTATTGTAAAATCACTTGGCATCAACTAGATTTTACTAGTGCTTAATATCAACTGAAAATCACTTGGCATCTACTATCTTGCTCAACACCTACTAACATTGCTTGAAATCCACTAGAATTTACTGTCACTCGACTCCAACTAACTTTTCACTTGGCTTGCACTAACTTTTCTTAGCACCTTCTATCAACTTGGTCAAGCTTAGTAAATGAACTTTGTTCAACCTTATTATTTTGATCTTTCTAAGTGTAGCCAATCATATTGTAACCTGCAGTAGATCATTGATACATTATGTTATTACTGTCTTAACTAATTCTTGCACTTCAATACATAATTATGATTCAACCTTTCCTCTAATTACTTTTGTTATATCTTATTGATCAAATCCTCCTCATCAATCAACTAAGTGATAGTGCTTGAAACATATAAGCAATTGTCTTACCAACATGCAGTAGGTTTGACATCAGTGACAAAACAATGATTAAAGCAATTCTTCAACATAACAATTTTTCCACTCAAATGATTTTTTCAATAATATATCAACAATCTCCCTCTTTGGCATTGGTAGCAAACCAAATTGATTGACTAGTCAAACAAATGATGAAAATAGGTTAAAATAGTAAGGCAATACCAAAAAAGAAAGTTTGTGAATAAAACTTCTCCCTCTGTCAGAAACTCCCTCTTAGGTTACAAAATATAATGTGAAACTTCTCCTTTTGAGTTCCTTCTTTTCTAATGGATCAGTAGAATATCAGAATATCTCCCTCTTTTGTTTTCTGCTTTCTCCCTCTTTCTTTCTTTCAGTCTTCTAATCTTCTAATGATGTACTCTAACTTCAGTGTTCCTCTTTTGCATTGATCAGCTTAATGTACTTTCTTCCTTGTTTTTTTTAATTTGATCATCTCCGTCTTGATCAGTAAGTGCTTGATTAGTTTACTGTATTTTCTCCCTCTTTGACAACAATGCCAAAGACATATACTCAACACTTCACATCTTGATATATATAGACATAGGCTTTTGCTAGCTCTTCAATTCTCTCCCTCTTTCACCTTGCTTGTGACTAATTTGTAACTCCAACTCTATAATTACTTTAGGCTATTGATAAAGTAAGATCCATTACATCAATTTGTATGAAATGAATGTTAGCTTGTCTGATGCAGGATACTCCCTCTATATTTTACATAGCCTTTGATAGGGGTATCACATCTAATTTACCTCTCAAATACTCATAAGCATCCTTAGGTAATGCTTTGTTGAAGATATTAGCAATTTGCTCCTTTGTGTTGATATGTTCCATCTTCACCTCTTTGTCTTGAACCAACTCCCTTACATAATGATACTTTATTGCAATGTTATTTGACTTTTTATGCATTAAAGGTTGCTTTGATATATTTATAGTGCTTGTATTATCATAATGAAGTGTCACTAGTTTAGTGATCTCTACCGTCATTCCCTTTTAGTAACTATTTGATCCATACAATATTTGTGCAATTAATAGCAGCAGAAACATACTCTGCTTTAGCACTAGATTGGGAAGTACAACTCTACTTCTTTCTTGTCCATGTAGCAAGTCTTCTACCTAAGAAGAATCCTCCTCCATTGGTGCTCTTTCTATCATCAATATTTCTAGCCCAATCAGCATCAATGTAGGCTTTTAGTTCAAACTAGTCATTCTTCTTATAATATAAACCATACTCTTCTGTTCCTTTCAAATATCTCATTATCCTTTTCATAGCCATCAAGTGATTCTCTCTAGGATTAGTAGAGAATCTAGTAACTATTGCCATCGCTAATACTGTCATGCTCTGAATTTATGAGATAAAACACATCAAATATAAAGACATCAAATATTTTTTTTAGTCTTTCTAAAAAGGTGTACTATAGATTTCATGCATAGATCTATGTTATAATGAAATGTGACTAGCCGATGTGTAGTACCACTAAATTTGGTTATAGTAGAGTTAGTTGATGTAACCAAATTGGTTTCCATCAAAATATGGATTACAAGTGTTCTATGAGGGATCACCTGGTTGAAGATCAATGATTGCAATGTTAAGTTATAAGATACTTTAGTTATAACCCGTTCATCCTCTATGCTCTTAATTATAACATACCACAAAGGCAAGTGGAGTTCAATTTTTGTGTTAATATAGTTGGGATGGTTCTGGGCTTGCAAACATAGAGATGCTAGATAAAAGAGCTAAATGTTTTAAGTATAAGTGTCCTAGCATATACATGCCTTTTGCCTTTATCTTCCCTTTCCATTTAATATCCTATATAAATATACCCTTAATAAACTATTTATTTATTTTCTTTTTCTTTTTCACTTTGACCATTTTGGTAGCTTATAAAATTAGGTGCTACTAACTAAATCACATCTATAAATTATTCATTTGATTTGCTATTTTAGGCTAATTTATTATTCTTTTATTCTAAATTGTTTATTTATTTAATTATTATTAGATTCATTTTACTTAATTACACCCAAACAATTCCACTATTTTTATAATGATTTACCTTGAAATATCCTAACAAAAAAAAATTAACATAATAATTTTCACCATTCAATAAATTTTAAATCCTAATCACCATTATTATTATTATTATTATTAAAAAATTAAAAAATTATTAATATTATTATTCAAAATAAACTTCCAACTACCCATGTCTCATTCTAACACTAACCCATCCCAACTTACTAATACTATTCCACCCACTTGCTAAATGTTAATATGATTGTTAATCTATGGATGAAAGAATACTAAATAATCCATTACAAGTGAATGAAGAATTTTCTAACTACCCACCTAACTCCCTTAATCCACTTACTAAAACCAATAATATATGTCCTATGCATAAAAATGAATTCTAACTTTATTTTTTCTAACATTATCTCCCACTTTAACTTAAACTGAACTCCCCATGGCATGGCAAACTTTTTCTTTTGGGTTTCCTAATGCCTACCCTAGGGGACCATCATATGACATGCTCAACACTCAAGTTGGTACTTTTCTTCCAATGCAAATTGACTTGGGCATGCTTCCTTACTTGGAACACCTCCCAAAGTCCATGTTGACCTCTCCCTATGCATGGAAGGTGGGAATGATCTCCTAGGTAAGTACATTTCTTTTCAATTTTTCCATGATTCACTTAAGGGAATGAGCTGACTTATGTCAGACCAGCAAGGATCCCATCCTTGTCTTCTATATGAACCTAGCGTATACCAAGGAAGGAGACCTCCTTGTTGAGCCCATGGCCCACTTCTTTTCAAATTCATTTGTCTAGCTTGCACATAGAATGACGTGAGGTAATGCCTAGGAAGGATTGGTACTCATATAAAGTTTATATTATCTTGATTTTAATCTTTTTTTGTTGTTGCTTTGATTTAAATTTATTATTATTATAATTGCTCTTTATTTCTAATATATGTTTATGTATATATATGTGTGTGTGTGTCTATATATATCTATGTATGTATATATATATACACACACACACACACACACACACACATACATTGATATATATATAGACACACACACACACACACACATACATACATACATACATACATACATACATACATACATACATACATACATACATACATACATACATACATACATACATACATACATATATATATATATATATATATATATATATATATATATATATATATATATATATATATATATATATATATATATATATATATATATATATATAGACATACATACATATACATACATATATATATATACATGTATACATATATACATACATATATATACATGTCTATACATGCATACATGCATATATATACATGTATAGATGTATATATACATGTATATACATGTATATACATGTATGTATGTATGTATACATGTATATATGTATGTATATCTGTATATATGTATATATGCATATATGTATATATGTATCTATGCATATATGTATATATGTATATTTATATATATATGTGTATATATATGTATGTATATATATATTTTGGTGGTGTGATAGTGACTTATAGGTCACATGACTCTTATGAGTCCCCTCTATTGTAACTAATAAGAGAGGTGTTGATTATGTCAGAGTATTTACCTTAGAATGAATGTTATCTTAATTATATTTAGTTTACTTCATTCTGGGTATATTCTACTTAATATTTTATTGATCTATATTACGGGGGAAGAATTTATTTTTCTTCCCCATACATTTTCTAGAGATGAAATATATGCCTACAACAAGATCTCCTAGTTTTGTATTATGCATTTCCTTTCTTAAGAAAAGCTTTGCTTCATTCCATCTTGGTATTTTAGTGTTTGTGTTAATGGTGTGATGGTGTTATCTTTTAGGATTTTAATTGAACTTTGAATCCAAAGGAAGTGCAACTCATGGATATAAATGAGCTATCAACATAACAATCTTCTTCCATTTTGTTGGGTGCACATAAACTTGCAAACATACAACTTTGTTTTAAATTGAACATCTACACCAAAACTACTCTTCCACATAACGTTTATGAAATGTGTCTACCAATCATGTACAAATAACCTAAGGAAAAGGAACTCATACAAATTTTCTTTCATAACACATCAAATTTCACAAGGAAGATTTCCTTACAAGTAAAACATATGTATAGCACATTTCAATTTCTCCTTTCACAATTTTAGACGATGAACAATAATACAAATCTCCTTTACAACCCATACAAATCTTTTCATATAAATCAATTTTCAAATGAAAATTTAGATGATGAACAATGATACAATCTTCTTACTTCACAATGAAATTATAATAAAGACTTACAAAGTCACAACCCCCTTAAGATGGCAAGAACATTGATTTTTCTTTACACACTTGGATCTTTTCCCACTTTATCAAGAGTTTGACCTGATACTTTTGAAAAGATGCACTTTACAAAACCTACACATAACATACACACACTAGGAACCATTGAGGCTCACCTCCCATCCTAGGCTTCTATGAAGCCACCCACCAAGAAGGGGAAACAAGAACCAAATGGGTTACACACATACATCACTTACTAATGCATGAACACTATACAAAACACAAAACAACTCCCTCCCATGGCTTGCACAATGATTCAGCATTGGAATCATCTCACATTGGGTGAAGGTGGACTCTTCAAAGAGGAGATGCCATAACTGAACATAAACATCATATTGCCATCACATTTTTTCCTCTCAAGGCCATCATAAAAATCTCCTCCTTATTCACACAAAATCCCTTATATCTCCCAAAATATGAAAGGTTCATGGCTTCAATGGAGCCCATACTACATGAAATAAAACAAATCTCTCATCATGAGGTAACTTTCTCAACTGTAATGTGAAGCACAACTAAGCCCTTCACCCTAGACTTCTCTTCCCTCCCAAGCTTGAGTGAAGCCTTCACACCCATGAACACATTCAACACACAAATTAAAACAAGAAAATTCAAGAAGAAATCAAAACCCAAAAAAAATCTTGAAGAACACATAGTATATTCACATTTACACAACACAATGCCAAATCTATAATGAAAGACTCACAATATAATGCATGCTCCATTTACAAACCCTCCATACTTGCAGGTTTACTTTGCCATACTCAAGGAGAGAAAGAATGAAAATGAGAATAGTTCAAAAACCCCAACCTAGGTCCAAGCTAGGGTAATGATAGTTGTAGTAGAGGTCCCTTAATCTCCCTTCAAAACCTAACTATCTCTAAACTTAGAGAGTGGTTGAACAACCACTAATTTATCACCACTCCTCTAAAAAGACTCTTTAGCCACCTTTTTTTAGTAGGAACATCAAGCCCCCTCTTTCTTACATGGTTGCCCCTACAAAATAAGAAAGTTGACCAAGTGGAGTTGTGAGGTTACTCTCATGGGGAAACCCAAAATTTAGAATTAGTTCAAGAGTGCATTGTTTAAGGGGTCTCCTATGTTGTCTAATCACTAAAATGGTTGAATTTACACCCCTAAGATGTTACGCTGCCATTAGGGTGGCTTATTTTTGATAAAATGATACTTTAGGATCCCATTTAGGCCCTCGAAAAACTCTGACAAGTTTGAATTCGAAAATCAACATGATGGTGACCCATCCTAACACTCTCGCCAAAGTGGGTGTACTTAAACATTAATTGGAGGAAAAGGAAATGACTTAGATTAAGTGACAAATGCTCTAGGTGACAACACATCAATACATAGACAATTATAGGTATCAAGTGACACACATTAAAATTCATTCAATTCACTATGACATGTCCTTAATGCATCTAAATTATGATTAAACATTTCCTCATACAAGCAAACTTACATTACAAAAAAAATACTTTCACAACGAGGCTTTTGAATCATTCAAAGATTCTCCTTGGTTAAACTGTGTTCAGATAGGTTCAGAACTTGTTTCCCCCAAGAAATTAAATGGTTCCACTTTCCTACACATCAAACTCGAGCATCAATAGTCCAAGGAGATCATATAACATGTATAACATAAATGCATAATTCAAATTTTATGAAATCCACATTAATATAATTCAAATAAATTTTCCTTTCCTAGTCATTTCAATTATTGAATTTGAAATGTTAAAATATCAAAATTTGTATATCATAATTCATCATTATCAAATTACATTTATCTACATATCATAATCATTCATCTTATGGAGCATCATAATCAAGTTAACATTTATCTACAATCATAAATGATCATAATCAAATTAACATTTCACGTCACATCAAAATCTAATTGTACCATGTCATAAGACTGTGTCCATATGTGTTTGATCATTTCATACATAATAACAGGTTCCTAGTGCATATCAAAATGTAAAATACTACTGCAATATCAAAATCAATATATTAAACAATCCACTATCCATCTAAATCTTGAATAGCTATCAAAATATCAAGGCCTCGAATATCAAAATGAAATGAAAATTCTATCCTATGAAAGGTTGGGATGAGATCTCACATCCTCCCTCACCAGGCATGAACTTCCTCCTAGAGTACATAAAAAATATATGGGTACTAAGTCTTCATCCGAGTTGCATCCTCCCATGATGCCGTGACCTAGTCATAACAATCCCATTGAACCCTAACCTAGTCTAGCTCTTTGCCTTGAAGTGTGAGGGTCAGTCAAGCCAAAATGTGAATTGGCTCCAATGCTATCTATCTATCTTACTCCACCTATAAAACATCCCAATCTATGATGTGAGACTCATCATAAATATACTTTCTTAATACAGATACATGAAATACATTGTGAATGCATGATAGGCTAGGTGGTAGGGCTAAACAATAAGCAACTAGTCCTATCCGCTCCAAAATCTCAAAGGGACCCACAAAGTGAGGTGCTAACTTAGAGATTTTTTGAAAGTGGATTGGGCTCTTATGTGGCCATACCCTAAGAAATACTCTCTCACAAACCATGTACTCTCTATCCACCCTCTTTACATCTGCATATTTCTTCTGTCTATCTTGGGCTTCTTTGAGGCATTGTTTGATCAATACCACCTGTTGCTCCATGTCCTTGACTAACTATGGCCCTATAGATATCATGTCTTCAATCCTATCCCAAATTAGAGGTGTCCTACAAGGCCTACCATACAAGGATTGATAAAGTGAAATGCCTAAAGAAGAGTGATGCCCATTGTTATGGTACTCTTCCCACTTGGATAAGTGGTCCATCACATACATTCGTAACATATCCTCTAGAATCTAGTTAACCCTCTCTATTTACCCATCTATCTAAGGATGATAGGTAGTGCTAAAGTTGAGCTTGGTACCAAGTGATGTCTGTAATTCCCTCCAAAAGGATGATGTAAATAAGGAGTCTCTATCTAATATTATCTTACAAGAAATTCCATGGAGCCTAACAATATCTCACAAGAATACATGTGTCACTACATTTGTTGTTAATGTTGTGTGAACATGTGAAAAGTGAGCAACTTTGGTCAAAGTCTCAAACATCACCATGATGGCATCATGACAATGAGAAGACATTGAAAGACCAACAGTGAAATTCATGGAGATCTTGTCCCACTTCCATTGAGGTATCTCATATTGCTACAAGAGTCCACCTAGCTGTCCATGCTCTACCTTAACTCTCTGACACCCTAGGTATTTGGCTATGATTTTGGCAATCTACATTCTCATTGCTGGCTAATGATATAATTGCCTTAAATCTGCATGAAGTTTCTTGACACCTAGATATGCTACATAGGCTGCTCTATGAACCTCAAAAATGATGAACTCTCATAAGTCACTAGAGGATGGCACATAAATGTGCCCTTTACGACATAGTAATTCATTTGGACCCAAAGAAAAATTAGAAAATCTTCCCTCTTGGGGTTTCAGAGAATGGACTAACTGAAAACCTTCTGTATAAAATGAATCTTCAAGGAGATGGTGCAATATGCACTTTCTCATATCTATCTTAGTAATGATGGTAGATATCTAGTGACATCTCCTACTCAAGGCATCTACAACTACATTCTCCTTTCCTTTAATGTAATGTACATTGAAATCATACTCACATAAGAACTCCATCCATCTCCTTTATCTAGCATTAAGATTTGGTTGTGTGAAAATATACTAGTAGCTTTGGTGATCTAAATGAAGCTCAAAGTGATGTCATAGAAGGAAGTGGCACCACCTTGCCAAGGCATGAACTTGTTGCAAGCTCTAAATCATAGGTGGGATAGTTGAGCTTGTAAGAATTGAGTTTCCTGGACTCATATGCTATGACACAATCATTTTGCATGAGAACGACTCCAATACCATCTCGTGAAGCATCTATGAATACTACAAAGTCTACTAAAGGGTTAGGTACTATAGGGATTGGTGCACTAGTGAGTGCCTTGAGTTCTTGGAAGGCCCTTTCACACTTGTCAATCCACTCAACATAATGAACTTAATTTTCTAATTACCCACATAACTCCCTTAATCCACTTACTAACTACCATTACTATATGCCCTATGAATAAATCTGAATTCTAACTTTACTTTTTTTAACATTATCTCCCACTTTAACTAAAACCCAACTCCCCATGTCATGAAAAACTTTCTCTTTTGCATTTCCTAATGCCTACCCTATGGGACTGTCATATGCAGGCTCAATTGTCAAGATGGTACTTTCCTTCCAATGCAAGTTGACTTGGGCATGCTTCTTTACTTGGAACACCTTCCAACTTCCATGTTGACCTCCCCCTGGGTGTGGAAGATGGGAAGGATCTCCTAGGTAAGTACACTTCTTTACAACTTTTCCATGATTCACTTAGGGGAGCGAGCTAACTTATGTCAAACCAGCAAGGATCCCATCCTTGTCTTCTTTATGAGCCTAGTGTATAAGAAGAAAGCATACCTTCTTGTGGAGCCCATAGCCCACTTCTTTTCAAATTCATTTGTCTAGCTTACATGTAGAATAAGGTGAGGTAACGCCTAGGAAGGATTGGTACTCCAATCAAGTTTATATTATTTTGATTTTATTATTTTTTTATTTCTTTAATTTAAATTTTTAATTATTTTAATTGCTCTTTCTTTCATAAATAAATAAATAAATATATTTGGTGGTGTGATAGTGACTTAAAGGTCACATGCCTCTTATGAGTCCCCTCTATTGCAACAAATAAGATAGGTTCTAATTATGTCAGAGTACTCACCTTAGAAAGAATGTTAACATAATTGTATTTAGTGTACTAGATTCTAGGTATATTCTACTTAATATTTTATTGATCTATATTATGGGGGAATACTTTATTTTTCTTCCCCATACATTTTCTAGAGAAGAAATGTATGCCTACAACAAGGTCTCTCCTAGTTTTGTATTATGCATTTCCTTTCTCAAGAAAAACTTTGCTTCATTCCATCATGGTATTAAGTGCTTGTGTTAATGGTGTGATGGTGTTATCTTGTAGGATTTTAATTGAACTTAGAATACAAAGGAAGAGAAAATCATGCATATAAATTAGATATCAACATAACAATCTTCTTCCAATTTGTTGGGTCCACAGAAACTTGCAAGCATACAAAGTTGTTTTAAATTGATCAACTACACCAAAAATGCTCTTCCACATAATGTTTATGAAATATATCTAATAATCATCTACAAATAACCCAAGGAGAAGGAAATCATACAAATTTTCTTTCATAACACAAAACACAAAACAACTCCCTCCCATGGCTTGCACACTAATTTAGCATTAGAATCATCTCACATAGGGTGAATGTGGACTCTTCAAAGAGGAGATGCCATAACCGAACATAAACATCATATTGCCATTGCATTTGTTCCTCTCAAGTCCATAATAAAAATCTCCTCCTTATTCACACAAAATTCCTTATATCCCCCAAAATATCAAAGGTACATGGCTTCAATGGAGCCCATACTCCATGAAATAAAACAAATCCCTCATCATAAGGTAACTTTCTCAACTGCTATGTTGAGCCCAAATAAGCCCTTTACCCAAGGCTTCTCTTCCCTCCCAAGGGTGGTTGAAGACTTCACATCCATGAAGACATTCAACACATAAATTCAAACAAGAAAATTCATGAAGAAATGAAAACCCAAAGAAAATCCTCGAGATTTCCTTCATCTATTTCAGATTGGGTGACAAAAACTCCCCCTTTGGATCCCAACTGTTCAATTTGCACCCTTGTGAGCTGTTCATCCTCAATCCTCAGAGGTGTTTGTGAAGGCGAATATTCCTCAACATGAGGATCCTACTTCCTTATTATTTTCTACCTCTTAGGGGAGGGCTTAGGAGGCCTCTCTTCCCAGACTACACTAGTGGACCCAATTATTTATTTACCATTGTCTATAGTGGCATTTTTATTTTGAATGATAGTATAACATGGCCTCTTCTGGATAGTCAATTGACGTACCCCCCTATTGGGAGTAAATCTCATTTTTATCATCACTTCCCTAGCCTTATTTGGTAAAGAATTAATAATAACCTACTTCTCATTCATGGTTTCCATTGTTTTAGGAAAAGTGAGCATAAGCTTATTTATTTTGTTTGTTGTTGTAATAGCATTTCTTAGAGGATTGTAGTCTACATCAAAACAATGAATGAAATCCAACACTTTTGAGAAAACTCTCCATTTTTCCTTTTTAGTCTTCTACTCTTGTAGGGAATATTCATTTCTTATTATTCTTTAGGAAAATAACATTCATGTTCAATTTTTCCTAGCTTAACTCTATGCCTGAAAGCCAAATGATAAAATGCCTCAGTGCAACAAAAATGAGGGTGAGAAATAGCCATCTTATAAAGATCCAAAATCTTGTGTAGCGAAAGCCAACCCCCTTTTCTGATTACAAATTTATGGGCTACTATACAAGTGGGGAAGATTGATCCTCTTGATCTTTTCAACAAATAAGTTTCTTCTAGTCCTCCCAGCTACCACAAAAATTCTACTACTACTTTTAAAGGCACTTGGTAAGTTAACACATGGGGAGTGCCTCTGAAACCATAAATTTTGATGATAGTTGAGACTAAATACAGAGTAATGTCTCCCTAATTGTGTGAAACCTTCAAACTAGTAGGATTATCTAGGGACCTAATAAGACCTACCAATGCCTTGGGTATTCTAGGATTGTCACTCAATAATAAACATCTCAATTTTGAAGCAAAATATCTATCAAATATGACAAAACTAGCTTTCTTTACTTCCTAGATCATATCTGCACTCCAGAATTGGACTGGTAGTTCTTCCCCATCTTGTTCCCTGTTTAATTTCATCTCTTTTCCAAAATTAGTTACTCCTTTAAATAGAAGCATGTGCATTATCAAAGAATAGTGACCAAAAATCTTTTCCACTTTTCACTTAGCAATCCCAACTAGGCCATTATGAATTTCCTCAGCTAAATAAGAAGAAAAATAAAAAATTATGTCCACACCAAAAGAGGAAATCTGAGTAATCATGTACATAAAATCCATAGACATAAACTCATCTTCATCTTTCCCAAAAACTCCCCATAGAGTCCTGTATGCCTCTACAGCCCTGGCATTGAAGTATGCTCTTTTGAAGGGTTCCTTTGAGGTAGTTGTTATTACTAGTAGATTTCTAGTTTTACCTATATGTGGCCTCATTGCACCTTTCCTAACAACATCCTTCTTTGACATGTACTCCTTTTCTAAGCCTTTTAAATCAATTGGTACATGGTAGTTAGTGAGAGGCCTTAAACCAAATACTTGCCTAATTTCCTCCATGCTGATTGTGATTAGAATTCACCATCAATTCTCCTCACTACTCTAATTGCTTGGTCATAATTTTTTCTACAGCCTCAAGGAGGTCATAATCCATAAAGACACTAGGAACCACCAATTTCACTAAATCAAAATTCCAAATATTGGCATGTGCGCCAAACAAGTTTCTCTCTGAAAACCATTTCTTAAATAAATATAGACCACTCTGAGAAGTGTTAGCAACCCGAACCCAATTCTTCTTATCATATAACCTATCTCTGACTCCTAGCCTAGGGTTTATTGAAGTTAGCTTTATAAATTGTACAGTCTCAATGGTGGATTCAGGAAGCAATTCAAGCAAGTCATCATGGATGTTTCTATCCAAATAGTTTTCTTGCCTAGAAAACACCTTCTTTGGAGGCATCTTAACTATAATTTGTAGAAATTGAAATTCTATAGAGGTTATAGTATAAGTACTTACTTGATTTTCTACTTGTTCCTCTCTATAATTTTTCAATATCCTCATGAACAATGGAAAACCACTTTACACTTTTTGTCAAGCTCAACACAATATTCTCAGTAATAGCTTTCGCTCAGAACAACTTGAAATCTTTGTTTGCATGAGATGGAACTAATGAAATCTCCTATATTATACTCTATTTTTCTCACACATGAAGCTTTCATTCCTCATAAATTTATAGAGTGGCAACACCTTCTACATTCAAATTTACACTATTGACCTTTAAAAAATCCTACGATCCAGGGATGCAAGCAAGGATGACTCATGTTCTTCTTGACATGTTGGCAATCAATCTAATGATATATCACCATGTGTAACTTTCCTTTATTATGGGAACTTCAAATTGGACCCACTGTCTTCTGAGGACACGTTTCATTAAGTCACTACCTCGCCATACATAAAGAGTAAGCATGTTGCTATAGTGAGGAAGCAATAACCCTTGATCTAATCTTAATCTAATGGTCATGTTTTACAATATTTTCAGTACTATAATGGTGGGTCCCTCCTTGTTCGCAATGTCACTATACATAAAATTTGAGCAACTCATCATAGCGACACAACAATAGCCATAGATTTGGGCTTGATTTGATGGCAAGGAAACTTGCATGATGTGCATACACTATGGTGGGTCCCTAGTCAATATGTCGCATAGAGTAAATAGTGGACATCTTTTTATAGTGACAAGGAAACTATCGTTGATCTCATCTTAATCTAACAATCATAATTCTTCATTTGGTCTCTGACTAAAGCATGGGTTCAAGTTATTGCTAATGTGAGAACATACTATCCAATTGGCTCACGAATTAATATTTTAGTCCTTGTTATATTACATGATGGATTAGGTCCTGTTGGCTCCTGATTTAACAGTTTTACAAACAACCAAGAAATTAGACAAATGCATCTAAGGCTAGAAAATTCCTATGATGAATGCACCTGACTGTAGTCTTTGACCAACTATAAGGCATAACTCCTTCTTCACTTTAGGCTCTGCAAAACCTAGGTAGGTAGACCTCAGATTCAATTGATACCATACTAGTGCAAAAAAATATCCCTGAATCTATTAAGTCGATGAAAACCCCTTATCTATCCTAATAACTCATGCAATAACATGGATATACAGTAGCTAAATGTAAATCTATGAATCACATAAGTTGAGTGAGGGTTAATCCTTTAAGTCCTTCAAAATGAAAGGTAAAGAACGTTTGATTAATAATATTGAATTTAGAAAAACCTCTGATATGCAATAGTAAGACTTAATGGTCCCCTAACTGACTAGTGCCTAATCCATTGGGAAAATCCATGAATCAAATTCATACATATGGATATCTGATACTTATTTATATATTCAAATACCTGATCTATCTATTTACCTTGCAAATAGACATCAGTGCTCAATCTAAACCTCATTCTTACATGATATCCCCATCAGTAAACTTGCAACCCTGTTAATTTCCTTGAAGCATTTATATAACCCCTTGAGTTATAAGCAACAATGAAATAACATACAGCCTTAAGGGACTTCAACTACAACCTAAGCTCTTTGTTCAAAGATTATAAAACATTGAAGATCACTGATAAGGGAGATAAGATTCAAGATGAAACTCAACCTACTATTCTTTGTTTTAATTTCCTTGAAACAATAAATTCATATGCATGAAATTAAAACATAAAAACACCTAACAGATCTAAACTATTTGTATTATCCTTCCTAATGCTATTCATACAAGAGAATTTTTTTGAAGAAATGGTTTCACAGTAAAACACTAGAACCTTGCTGGTATTACCGAGAGAAAACTGCCAACAACCTTGTAAAAGAGAAAAAAGAAGAAAGATATAGGATGAAGGAATTCCTGGATCTGATCTATGCCTAACATGTGTCAACTTGGAATTCAATCCCCTACAACTAAAAACCCTCTCTCTTCTCTCTATCATTTTGATCTGATTTGATTTCATCATTACGTGGTAACAAATTTGCAAAATATCTCTTGCTAAATGATGAAATCCTTTGATTGCCAAAATATTTGATATGCATCAAGAATGCTGATAAAACTCCATTTAACTAACTTAGAAATGACCCCAACTGCATTTTGATTGTCTCTTACCCATATTCAAGTCATTTCCATGCCAAAAATTAGTTTTGAACTTTGACACCAAAATACAATTGACAATTAGGAATTTAGAGAAAACCTCAAATAGCCTAAACATACTACTTCTTATGCAAAAACTAACCTCTGAATCAGAAAGTTCATCTTCTCATGATTCTAGTGATATATAATAGCTCTATGTTAGCCTATCAGAAACTCCCAGGAAGTCAATTTGAAAATTACTCCCCTGGTATGAAACTCTTGTCTACAACTTCATATTTTAAATTTTTCAAAAATTTAAATAAATCTAAAGTTTAAACTTTAGAGAAAATGCCCCTTTTGAATTTAAAATTCCTGACTTGCCTTCATTTTTTGAAAAAACTATTTAAAAGAAATGACAATTCTCAAACCATTTTATTTTTTCCCTAACCCCCTTCAATTTTAGGGTCAACCCCAAGTTTGACCGATGCCATGTGTCATTTATTGATTGGTTGACAACTTGAACGCAGTGCCACATCATCACTAGGTGGGCCTAGTGCCACATGTCACATGCTCGCATACCCGCTTCACTTAACTCTCGAGCATCTTGGTTTTGTGGGCGTGCACCCACTGTTAGATTGTGACACATGCCATGATCTGGTCAATTCCTACTCGAACCTATGACACCTCACCATGTGCAAGACCCACTACTATGTAGTAGTGTCCTGTATTCCCACATTTTCTAAACCTCATGCAACTCTATCTTGCGGGCGTTGGCCAGCTGCATAATCTAGCCATGTCATGTGATCTCGAGTTCCATCGCCACCTTGGTACGTCTACATTTAAATTTTTTTTTTTCTTGGTTGACCCGAATGACATCATCAGTGGGACCCCCATGCATGGCCTTGGCTTTCAAAAAGCCACTGTCTTTATGACAACCTCTCATGTATCTTGAGTAGTATTTAAACTTATAAAAGTTTCCCAACACGACAAATGTGGGATATTGTTCTCTTATTGTTTCCTACACCTTTTCTCTTTATTCTGCGTGAGCTTGCTCAATTCCATGCATGGAGCTACTTGGGAGTTCTCCTTTGTTATGTGTGGGCATTCATTTCAAACATGCTTGCCCTTTGTCTGTACATGACATGAATTTTTTACCTACTTACATGCCGCCTCATCCAAATGGCTCCCTCTACACTCAGAGTTCTCACTTTCCTGTGACTTTCCTTTATGCTTTGGCATCTTCTCTTTATCATATGGCATCTCCTTGTCCTTTGCTCATGCATGGTGCCTCTATTTCTAGTGCTTATGTGGCTTGGCTCTTTTCTACTTGGCGTTGACTGTAGTCTTTTCTTACTACCTTTTGGAACTGCAGTCCCTCTGCTACCTTCCTTATATTTCATTGCCCACTGATGGACATGAATGTCCTGTTTCAATGTGGGGCCTCTGGTGTTTTTCTTCTTGCAAGGCAGTTAAGAATTCAACGCCCTCCTCTTCCTGATTCATCCTCCAATATGCTATCACCTTGAAATTTAAAGCCGCTACCTCATCTCTCTACTTTGGCATGATTGCCTTTACCTTTTATTTGCACAAGGTCTACTCTTATAATGCATGAATGACCTTGCTGAAGTAGCTTCCTCTTAAACCATGGGCTTCTATGTTTGCTCATGTGAGCTATTCTTTTGTTCATGTATGGGTGGCCTCAATATCAAACTCTTGTGCTGCTTGCTACCATATCTGCATTAACTATTTTCATCAACATCTAATTGATGCGTGACTATGGTCTTCTTTTGATTATGCCCTATGTGGTTTGTTATTGAACTTCTACATTTTGGGGATATTATACAATTTATATTGCATATGTAGTTTCCCATTTTGAGCTTTATTTTGCAATGCACATAAAAGAAACTAACAACAAACTATGCCAAGGAATAATAAGGAATTCCAAAGAGATTTGTGTCTCTCAATTTAGGATTGTAGAAGTTCATTGATGGATCTGTGAAAAGAGGACCAGCATGCCAAGTTCCAATGTTTAGTTTCACAAATTGAGGACCCTCAACTTAAAAGACATGCACATCCTTAGGTACAAGTGGAACATAGTAGTGTCCAAGTTTTTGATTGAATAATGTTCTTCCCGTAGGAATCCTCTACTTTGTTGGTTCCTAGCACATTCCTTTTCACAATTGAAGGTTTCGCAACACCAATATACCATGTATGGCCACCAATGCTACCAAGGCACTGTGTAACACTTGCATGATGTGTAATGGTACTTAAAGTTTAAATACCTACCCTTCAACTCCATTATGTAAAATAACTATAATAAAATATGACTTGAGTATCTAATATCTCTAGGTCCACTTCGCTTGAAGCCTGCTTTTCTGCATAGCACTGAGGAAACATAAAACTCATTTGCCATAATCTGCTATAAGTATGTTATAGGGAATATTTTTCTCTTGAAGGAAAATTAAAGAGTTGGAAACACCATCAAAAAGGTCCTCAAACTTATTACCTCCTTCAAAAACCAGACCCCTCACTAGATAATTGTGGAGCTCAAAAATCTTGACCCCATTATTCTCAGACTTCCATGGTACTCTTTTTGTGGTTGCTTTCTTTACAGTAAAAGGAAAGGCCATGTTATAAGCCTCAAAATATAGGTTATTGATGGTAGTAAAAACCCCCCATAACACTTTACTAATTTAATGGAATCAGTCAGGCCCCAAAGTGGGTCTGACTAATTTTTTTTTCATTTTCAAACACCTAAACCATCAAACTGATACACTGATTGCGTGATACTAATTCGAAAAGAATTAAATCACTAAAAAATCATTCAAAACTGATTTTATCCCTTTTTTGCAACCTATCATTTTTGCGCCAAGAGGTCCATTGATTGGCCTTAAAAAATTGACTAGAACACCTGATCGAGCTTTGAAAATCGGCACACTGATTCTTTGTTCTACATTCTTGCACCCTGTCAAATATCCATTCTTGAAGAATTTGAGGTCAAAAATATTCGCTGTCAAAGTTGACCTCTTCGAACTACCTGCAAGAAAACATATCAAAAAACACTAAATTGGGTTGGTAATTGGCTTTGAAAATTGGGTAAATAGACACTTGGGAGGACGAAAACTAGGATGTTAGTTCACTGTCATGAGGAGAGTATGGATCTATGATTTGAGCTCATGATAAATAATTGAGTGCAAATGGTGAGTGGTCAAAGTAGGCTACTTGGATTTGCTGACCGAAAACAATGGCAGAAAGTTGATTTTTGCAAATGGAATTGACCTAGAAAAGTGTGTAGATGGATTCGTCCAGACTTGAAAACTGGCACACTTAAAGAATTTTTTGAGTAAAACATAGGGGTACAATCCATTTAGGCTATCCAATCACAAATTCCAAATTATAACATCCCGAACAGGGGTACCAAAGAATTTGCAAATGCTGACACCAGTAAAAAGATGGAAATTGCGTTTGGAATTACATTTGAAAATTGATCAAACAGATTTGTCATAAGCTGAAACTTGAAATATAACAAGTCTTTGACATCTACAATACAACACAAAAGGAATTTTATCATTTTGGTTAACTGGGTCAAAAATATAACACATCAAACAGGGCCTTCCAAAATTATGTGCAATGTGCATCAGCATGAAAACATTAAATGACCAACTTTGAGGGATTCAAAACCTAATCAAATGAATTTGAAATAGCTCAAAATCTGAAACATAGGTTCTTGGGTATGAACACTAGACACTTCCAAAGTGGAAAATCACAAAACATTTTTGGGTGTGAGATATTTAGTTGCAAACACAACCTCCTGTTGCTGTTTGACGCTTAGGGTAAAATGTAGATTTAAAAATTGCTTAAAACAAGACTTCACAGAATGGCTCAAAATGGCGATTTAACCTCATGGAATAGCTAGATGTACTAAATTGAAAGTGTTAGAAGCATTTAACACCTCTGGGGGCTCAAAGGTACAACTGGGTACATGGGCATTGAAAAGCATTTATAAGGCTCAATTTTCTCAATGGTACTCTAAATTGACCATGCAATTTTTAGTCCCAATAGTGGCTCTATCTGGGGATACATGTCCCTTGTGGGAATGGAAAGATTTTAGATCTTTGGAGAAGCAGAACACACATTAGAACTCAAAAACTTTCTCTCGAACAACTTTATTGAAATAAAAAACAACTACCACCTACTATGTAGAACGATGGCCCCGGGCCACCGAAAAAACTTCTTACCTCTGTCATACACCTAATTTTCATTTACATTCTCCTAATGCAAACTAAAACTCTCATTATCATTTTTTTCACCCGACATATCAATATTTGCAATCAGCTCATTACGCAAAACAAAACTATCATCATCATCTTCATAGTGCGTATAAAAATTAGACAGACTTTCTACACCTTGCTCACTATGAAAAAATGAATCAGCATGATCATAACAACTGACATCAAACTAAAACTAATCATCATTGACTGAACCATGGATTCTTTCAACCAAAAACACAAAAGCTTGGTATTCTACTTTGTTAAACGAGTTACATGGATCAGATTGTAACTCCCCTTGTACATCGATGTATGAAGAGTATGAAAAATATGGTTTCTCCTCATTTGCAATATTAGTACTCCATAAATCAGATTGAACATACACTGTATTGTCTTCATATTCTAACAAATGATTAGATACTAAATCACAAGAGTCATCATGAAATTTCCTTCTAACAATATGTTGATCTGTATAAAATTTTTCCTCAAGCAACTCACTAGGATAAACCATTTCATTAGTATTACTTTTCTTGTCATATGAGCTATCCAAATGTATCTCATCTTCATGAAAATGAGAAAAAAATGAACCAGTAATAGACCTTATCTCTACATCTTCATTTTCAACATAGAAGTCATCATGTGCATTGATGTACATATTACCATCACATACACCTCCAAAATTTGATAAAGCATATTATGAAACTACATCTTCTTCAGCATCAAATTTAGGGGAATTGACTTCACTATATGAAATTGCAAAATGTTGTAAAATACAAGCATCCTTAGATAGATTAGCATACCTTTCAAAATCATGATCCAACAAGTCAAAAATCTCATCAACATTTAACAAGACTTCATCCCTAGTTTCTTCTCCTTGGTTGTGATTATTATCCGAATAACTTGACACATTTGCAACAATAGGCTTGTTAGTAATATATTCTAAAAAATTAGAACTCTGATCATCACACACATCTTCTTCTTTGGACAATACCTCAACAACTGATATCGTAACACATTCACATTCATCACTAGAAGAAAGACTATTACTGCTGTTACACTTTTCCTCTTCTTGACAATCATCATCATAAAAAGCTGAATCCACATTATGCATGTCATCAAATTGCTGATTACTATCCTTTGATTCATAAAGCTAAGAATCTTCATCCTTGACATCATTTTCAATGAACTCATTGCATTTTTTAACATTAGATTCATTAGCCTTCAAATCATTTTCAACATCCATGATAAAATATTGGATTTCATAAATCTTATCTAATCTTATCTTGGCTAGCCAATCAATTGAATTTGGCATAAAAATTTGAAGAGTATCGCTGGCCATGAAGACTCCTCAGGTCTAAAAAACTCGTCAAGATTCATAACTACTAATTTGAACTTCATATAAATTTAAAATCCTCTAAGACCCTTAATATCACCAATTGTACTTCTTAACATTAAGACAGTCTTATCATGAATCTTTCTTTTCAATCTAGCAATATTTGCACGAACACTTTCAAGAGTTAGCATATCACTTTCAGATCTAGACTCAGGATCCATCTTATAAAATTTTAAAGCTCCTACCTCTTTTTCTTAGTGCTGAAACCACTAGATGGAGGCAACCATTTTGTTCATTCAATTTTCATGAGAGACAAATATATGAAAATTGAAATACCTTTATGTGTTTCCGTCTAAAACTTCAGATCTGCTGATTGGCACAGGTGCAAGTATGAAACCCTTCACACCGTAGATAGAATTCTTTGTAGAGCCGCCACCTCCTTGAAGAGGAAAATGGAATCACAATAGTGACTCACCTTTTTGAAATTAGTTACTTCAGTACATACAAAAAATCACATAAAAAATTAATCAAGAACTTGTACTTCCTCTTTCCCAACAAACTAGACCTGCCCACAAATACTGAAAGCTTCTGATATTAAAACCAACCATGCACTAGTACATGGATTTACTTTAGAGTCACCACTCACACTTAGTGAGAAAATATTTAAAATAATTTTACCATCTATACTTTCTAAACCAATCTTTCAATATGGAAAACTTGTAGATCACTAACACCTTGGAAAGAGGGTACACTTCATTTTCAAATTATTGACTCTAGTTTTTACAACAATATTTTGAAAACTAGACTGATTGAATTGATTGAACATAAAACTTGATAGCAACACAATCTGTACTCAATCCTTCAAATATACTGCTATCCTAAACAAAGCAATACTGGGGTACATGAAATTTGAGTAAGAAAACTGGAAAACACATCAATTAACTTACTAACTTTTCCATGCACATCTTCCTGCTATACTGAATCCCTTCTTAAATTCTCAAGGTTTGTCTTAAATCTAATTCAATATAGTTCTCCAGTAGAGTCACCATTTTGTTGGCTCCTGATTTAACAGTTTTACAAACAAGGTCAAGAAACCAGACAAATACATCTAAGGCTAGCAAATTCCTATGATGAATGCAACTAATTGCAGTCTTTGGCCAACTATAAGGTATAAATCTTTCACTTCAGGCTCTGCAAAACCTAGGTGGGTAGACCTTAGATTCAATTGATACCGTACCAGTCCAAAAACATATCCCTGAATCTATTAAGCAGATGAAAACCCCTTATATCTCCTAATAACTCATGCAATAATAGAGATATACAATAGCTAAATGCAAATCTGTGAATCACATAAGTTGAGTGAGGGTTAATCCTTTAAGTCCTTCAACATGAAAGGGAAAGAACATTTGATTAATAATGTTGAATTCATCAAAACCTCAAATATGCAGCAGTAAGACTTAATGGTCCCCTAACTGACTAGTGCCTAATCCATTGGGAATATTCATGAATCAAATGCATACATATGTATATCTGATACTTATTTATATACTCAGATATCTGATCTATCTATTTACCTTGCAAATAGACATCTGTGCTCAATCTAAACCTCATTCTTACATGATATCCCCATTAGTAAACTTGCAACCTTGTTAATTTCCCTGAAGCATTTACATAACCCCTTGAGTTATAAGCAATGATGAAATAACATATAGCCTTAAGGGACTGCAACTACAACCTAAGCTCTTTGTTCAAAGATTATAAAATGTTGAAGATCATTGATAAGGGAGACAAGATTCAAGATGAAACTCAACCTATTTTTCTTTGTATTAATTTCCTTGAAACAATACATTCATATGCATGAAATGAAAACATAAAAACACCTAAAAAATCTAAACTATCTGTATTATCCTTCCTAATGTTGTTCATACAAGAGAATTCTACTGAAGAAATGGTTTCGCAGTAAAACATTGGAACCCTGCTGGTATTACCCAAAGAAAATTGCCAACAACCTTGCAAAAGAGAAAAAGGAAGAAAGACATAGGATGAAGGAATTCTTAGATCTTATCTATGCCTGACTTGTGTCTACTTGGAATTCAATCACCTACAACTAAAAAACCTCTTTCTTCTTTCTACCATTTTGATCTTATTTGATTTCATCATTACTTGGTAACAAATTTGTAAAATATCTCTTGTTGAATGATGAAATCCTTTGATTTCCAAAATATCTGATATGCATCAAGAATGCTAATAAAACTCCATTTAACTGACTTAGAAATGACCCCAACTGCATTTTCATTGTCTCTTACCCATATTCAAGTCATTTCCATGCCAAAAATCAGTTTTGAACTTTGACACCAAAATACAGTTGCCAATTAGGAATCTAGAAGAAACCCTCAAATAGCCTAAACATACTACTTCCTATGTGAAAACTAACCTTAGAATAAAAAATTTTGTCTTCTCACGATTCTCGCAATATATAATATCGCTATGTTAGCCTCTCAAAAGCTCCCAGGAAGTCAATTTGAAAATTACTCCACTGGTATGAAATTCTAGTCTGCAACTTTAGATTTTAAATTTTTCAAACATTTAAATAAATCTAAAGTTTAAACTTTAGAGAAAATGCCCCTTTTGAATTTAAAATTCCTGACGTGCCCTCATTTTTTGAAAAAACTATTTTAAAAAATGACAATTCTCAAACCATTTTATTTTTTCCCTAACCCCCTTCAATTTTGGGGTCAACCCAAAGTTTGACCAATGCCACATGTCATTTTTTAATTGGTCAACCTCTCAAACATAGTGCCATATCATCACTGGGTGGGCCTAGTGCCACATGTCACATGCTCGCATAGCTGCTTCGCTTAACTCTCGAGCATCTTTGTTTTGTGGGTGTGTGCCCATCGTCGGATCGTGATATATGTCACGATCTAGTCAATTCCCACCTGAACCTATGACACCTCACCATGCATAGGACACACTGCCACATGGCAGTATCTTGCATTCTTGTATTTTCTAAACCTCGTGCAACTTTGTCTTGCAGGTGTGTGCCAACCACACAATCTAGCCACGTGGCGTGATCTCGAGTTCCATTGCCACCTTAGTGCATCTACATTTTTGTTTAAAATTTATTCTTGGTCAACCCGGCTAACATCATTGGTGGGACCCCATGCATGGCCTTGGCTTTCAAAAAGTCACTATCTTTATGACAACCTCTCATGCATCTTGAATAGTATTTAAACTTATAAATGTTTCCAAACATGAAAAATGTTGGATATTGTCCTCTTACTATTTCCTACGCCTTTTCTCTTTATTTTTCATGAGCTTGCTCAATTCCATGTGTGGAGCTGCTTGGGAGTTCTCCTTTGTTATGTGTGGTGTTCATTTCAAACATGCCTGCCCTTTGTCTATACATGGCATGAATTTTTTACCGACTTACATGCCGCCTGATCCAAATAGCTCCGTTTGCACTTAGAGTTCTCACTTTCCTATGACTTTCCTTTATGCTTTGGCATCTTACTCTTGATCAAATGGCATCTCCCTATCCTTTGCTCATGCATGGTGCCTCTATTTCTAGTGCTTATGTGGCTTGGCTATTTTCTACTTGGTGTTGACTATAGTCTTTTCTTACTACCTTTTGGAACTGTAGTCCCTCTGTCACCTTCCTTTTATTTCACCACCCACTAATGGACATGAATTACCTATTTCAATGTGGGGCCTCTAGCGTATTTCTTCCTACAAGGCGGTTAAGAATTCAATGACCTCCTCTTCCTGATTGATCCTCCAATATGTTGTTGCCTTCAAATTTAAAGCCACTACATCATCTCTCTACTTTGGCATGATCGGCTTTCCCTTTTATTTGCGTAGGGTGTGCTCTTATACTGCATGAATGACCTTGCTGAAGCAGCTTCCTCTTAAAGTATGGACTTCTATGTTTTCTCTTTTTTTCATGTATGGGCAGCTTCAATATCAAACTCTTGTGCTACTTGCTACCATATCTGCATTAACTCTTTTCATCGGCATCTAATTGATGCGTGACTATGGTCTTCCTCCTATTATGCCTTGTGTGGTTTGTTATTGAACTTCTACATTTTGCGGATATTATACAATTTATATTGCATATGTAGTTTCCCATTTTGAACTTTATTTTGCAATGCACATAAAAGAAACTAACAACAAACTATGCCAAGGAATAATAAGGAATTCCAAAGGCATTTGTGTCACTCAATTCAGGATTATAGAAGTTCATTGATGGATCTGTGAAAACAGGACCAGCATGCCAAGTTCCAATGTTTAGTTTCACAAATTAAGGACCCTCAACTTGAAAGACATGCACATCCTCAGTACAGGTGGAACATAGTAGTGTCCAATTTTTTGATTGAATAATGTTCTTCCTGTAGGAATCCTCTGCTTTGTTGGTTGCTAACGCATTCCTTTTCACAATTGAAGGTTTTGCAACACCAATATACTAGGTATGGCCACCAATGTTGCCAAGGCACTATGTAACACTTGCATGATGTGTAATGGTACTTAAATTTTAAAGACCTACCCTTCAACTACATTATGTAAAACAACTATAATAAAATATGATTTGAGTATCTAATATCTCTAGGTCCACTTCACCTAAAGCCTGCTTTTTTGCATAGCACTAAGGAAACATAAAACTTGTTTGTTGTAATCTTCTATAATTATGTTATAGGGAATATTGTTCTCTTGAAGGAAAATACAAGAATTTGCAACACCATCAGAAAGGTCCTCAAACTTATTACCTCTCTCAAAAGCCAGACCCTTCACTGGATAATTGTGGAGCTCAAAAATCTTGACCCCATTATTCTCAGACTTCCATGGTACTCTTTTTGTGTTTACTTACTTCATAGTAAAAGGCAAGGCCATGTAATAACCCTTTAAATATAGGTGATTGATGGTAGTGAAAACCCCCCATAACACTTTACTAATTTTATGGAATTAGTCAGGCCCCAAAGTGGGTCCGACTAAAAGAATTTTCATTTTCAAACACCTGAACCATCAAACTGATCCACTGATTGCCTGATACTCATTTGAAACACATTTGATCATTGAACAATCATTCAAAAATTATTTTATCCCTTTTTTGCAACCTGTCATTTTTGCGCTAGGAGGTCTGTTGACTGGCCTTAAAAAACTGACCAGAACACCTAATTGAGCTTTGAAAATTGGCACACTGATTCTTTGTTTTTCATTCTTGCACCATGTCAAATCTTGTCTCATGAAAACTTTGAGGTCAAAAGATATTCGCTGTCAAAGTTGATTTCTCAGAACTGCTTGTAAGAAAACATGTCAGAAAACACTAAATTGGGTTCGAAATTGGCTTTGAAAACTCGGTAAACGGACACTTAGGAAGACAAAAAATGGGATGTTAGTTCACTGTCATGAGGAGAGTATGGATCTACAATTTGGGCTAATGATGAATAATTGAGTGCAAATGGCGAGGAGTCAAAGTAGGCTACTTGGATTTGCTGAATGAAAATAATGGTAGAAAGGTGATTTTTGTAAATGGAATTGACCTAGAAAAGTGTGCAGATGGATTCGTCCAGACTTGAAAATTAGCACACTTAAAGAATTTTTGGAGTACAACATAGGGGTACAATCCATTTAGGCTACCCAGTCACGAATTTTAAACTATAACATCTCAAATAGGGGTACCAAACAATCTGTAAATGCTGACACCATTAAAAAGATGGAAATTGCATTTGGAATTGTGTTTGAAAACTAATCAAATGGATTCGTCATAAGCTGAAACTTGAAACATAACAAGTCTTTGACATCTACAATACAATGCAAAAGGAATTTTAGCATTTTGGTCAACTGGGTAAAAAATATAACACATCAAACAGGGCCTTTCATAATTATGTGCAATGTGCATTAGCATGAAAACATTAAATGACCAACTTTGAGGGATACAAAACCTAATCAAACGGATTCAAAATGGCTCAAAATATGAAACATAGGTTCTTAGGTATGGACACTAGAGACTTCCAAAGCAAAAAATCACAAAACATTTCTAGGTGCAAGATATTCAGTTGCAAACACAACCTCCTGTTGCTGTTTGACACTTAGGGTAAAATGTGGATTTAAAATTTTCTCAAAATGAGACTTCACAGAATGGCTCAAAATGGTGATTTAACTTCATGGAATAGGTAGATGCACTAAATAGAAGGTGTTAGAAGCATTGAACACCTCTCGGGGCTTAAAGGTACAGTTGGGTACATGGGCATTGAAAAACATTTATAGGGCTCAATTTTCTTAATGGTACTCAAAATTGACCATACCATTTTTAGTCCCAATAGGTCCCACCACATGCCCACTTTTTAGCTAAGGGCTATGTTGCTAATGGTGAGGCACAAAGTTTTTTCGATCTTGACATAGTGACCTCAAGTGTTCTTAATTTTTTTGGTGCATGAAATGTATCCAACTGGATGCCACTGTGTCAAAAGTTTGTGTTAATCATATCTGACAAAGCAAATGTCTGTGGCCCACCTTATGAAACTTTTGCTGTGCTATCATTTTTTGGCTGGGTTCTATGTCGCTAATGGTGAAGCTTGTTCATTTTTTGATCGTGACATAGTGACCTTCGGTGCCTTGTTAAAATCTGGTACCAGAAAGATAAGTACATGTCAAATCAATATTGCCCTAATTAGTGCTTCTGATAGAACAATAAAATTGCATGTCCACCATGCCACTTGGGAAGTTTATGGTCACTAGAAAACTTAAAAGTAACTATCATCTATATTTTTCGTTAAGGTGCCATGTCACTACCGACATGGTGCACTATTTTTTCGATAGTGACATGGTGACCAATAAAAAAAAATTGAATTATGTTGGCACCTTTTATACTTCAATGTTTTGGTCCCTTTTTCTATTCTGATAGCTCTAACATGAAAAACATGATCAAACAGTTTTGACGTAATGCACTCTCCAATCACTACACCTCCATTTTACAACACCACCCTTCAATTTTACGGCAATCACTATCTCACATAGGGTAAAACACTTGCATCTTTTGATAGTGATGATGCAACTACTATAGATCTTACAAGCATTAGATGGTGGGAAATAGAAAGGAAAAATGCCACTTGGAGGCACAAAAGATTTGAATTAGATATAGAATATTTGCATTTAAAATATTTCACACCCAAATAAAATTAAAAGGAACAAGACATAGGGTTTAACCAAAGTTTTCAAAGGTTAAAAAATTTGCAAGACTAAAATAGAAACCCTATTCTCCATAATGGACTCAATTCTAAATTTTTTGTTCCTAGACTGGGGAAATTTTATTTTGCCAAAAATTAGACCAACTGGATCCACCTCTATTTAAATCATAGTACCAGAGATCACCAAAAAAATACTAATAGTAACTAATTGTGGCTTCTGCATGTCAGGGATTCAATTCAAATTGGATCACCATTTTTTTATTTGCATAACTGGTATGAATCACATTGAGTTAAGGATTAATTAATCGTCAATATCCTTAATGAATTTTTTTATTGAAGAGTTTAGGGCTCAATAAAAAGGTATAAATTATGAAAAATAAATGCACCATGAAGGTATAGCCCATTGCCCTCATACTCCTTTATAATATGTGATGGACATTACCTCCAAAACCTGCTAAGGGCTTCTACCCCTTGACTTTGCTTTAATTTAAAAAAATAAAATATAGAATATGTTATGGGTTTGTGCGATGGGGAAGCAACATTTTTTCCCATTATATAACTTGATAGGAGAAAATCAACATCTTTCCACTATTCTTATAAAATTTCCATCATTTTTTAATTTTCTAAGTTTTTCTTGAGTAATTGAATATGATCATACTTTTGTTTATCATGTCAATCTAGATCCTAAGCAATGCTACCAAGATTGACATCAACTTCTTTCTATAATTAACTTATTTTGTTGATCGAGTCATTGATTGTCGGATCCTACATTTTTCAACCCATTTATGTTAGTATTACTAATAGAATTGAAGCTTTGTGGAGCTTTCCACTATCATATTTACTGATTGCATTTCCATTTACATTTGCGAGAAGGTTTTCCTGATTGTGATTCCACTATAGTTTCACATCTCAATCATTCATTCTATTAAACTTTAAAAGGAGCTAACTGCATCCTGCAAAAAATTAACAACCTTCCTGAACCCTTATAATCTTTTCTCCAACACTTTGAGAAGAAACTTGTAATCATTTTTTCTACATTGTATCCAAAGTATTTCTTCAAAGTTTGAGAGATTCTCTCTCCATTTAATATATAATGTTAATTGGATAAATGCATGGTAGAGTGAAATGTTTGACCTATCTAACACCATACCTCAAGTTTTTATATGAAGAATTAAATAATTTCAAGAAAAAAATAGATCAATGAATTTAACATCTAACTAGTGAACAAGATGGATTAAAAAACCTAATGAAATGATATCTAATTATCCACTAATTCATGCTAAAAATTATGGCCTTCTAGTGCATATTAAAAAATATTCAAGGTTCTAGTTTTATGCATTATATTTAGATGCAAACATAGCAGTTTGAATGTTGATAGAGGATTCCTAGCCTTGAACTTCTATATATATCTTATTAGCTTCCCTACCAAGTGGTAAAGGTAAAAGAAAAATACAAAGATACAAAATAACTACTTAATCAGACTCTCTGTAAAATAAGTTGTTGGTTTCGATTCTAGTACTTGATGCAAGTTCAAAATTGATCCAATTTTTTTTGGGGTTAGTTTGTACAAGATTTTTCCTAAAGTGTGTGTTGGTGTGTGTGTGTGTGTGTGTGTGTGTGTGTGTGTGTGTGTGTGTGTGTGTGTGTGTGTGTGTGTGTGTGTGTGTGTGTGTGTGTGTGTGTGTGCGTGCGTGTATGTGTGTGTGTGTGCGCGCACACATGTGTGCATGTGTGTGTACGTGTGCATGTGTGTGTGCGTGTGTGTGTGCGTGTGCGTATGCGTGTCCATGTGCGTGTGTGTTGCAATAGATATGCTAATACACAAATGAAGACAAGAATTTTTTATTTTCATTTATAAATTCACAAATGAGATATAAAAAAACCCTTTTAATTTGTTGCATGGTCAAATACATTGAAGTTGGCAAAATATCTTTATAAAAAAGTTCAACCCAAGGACAAGAGTTCAACGAAGTTCTTTTTTATAAAAATAATACCAATATTTTCTTGCTATAGTACATAATTAAAAAAAATGCATAATAGGTCTCCATAAATGTTGCGTACATGGTTTAGAAATTACTTATGTATTATAAGAAAAAAAAACATTTATAATTTTTGTTAGAAAAAGAGAAAGCTATAGATGATTGCAAGACTAAAGTTGATGATTGCAAGACTAAAGTTGTACATAGTATTGATGACTACATTGATAATACATCATTTTCAATGCATTCTTGAAAAAGCTATGGAAAATGAAATTACATGTCTAAGTTCTCCATCATAGTTGAATCTATAACCAATTCAGATGTAGAAAATGACTAAAAATTGCCATTCTTTAGCTGATGTCTACATAGCCAATTTTGGAGTAGACTGAGTAGTTGCCAAAGTTGGAGTAGACCAAGTAGTTACCAAAGTTGGTGAGGTCTCTATCATGTAAAAGAAGAACAAATTTTAGATGTATTTTGTGGAACCTAATGGAATGTCTAGCATGTAACCGATCTTAATATTTAGAAAAGACATTTCATTCATGGTCTCCAAGTTCAAAGATTGTGATCCAATTTTAGAGTGGTTGTATAATTTAGAATTAACTCTTCTATACTTGAACTTAGTCACTGATATTCAAATAAGAAAAAGAAAAAAAGTAGTAGTTATATTGGATATTGAAGTTTCATTCCATAGATGGTTTACTACAATGTGAATGTTGAAGCTAGGTAAAAATAAATTGACATTCCATAGCTTATCCTCTTCCATTGAATAGTCTGCATTAATTAGATCTTTGTTAGAGTGGCAACAACTTGGACTCAATTTTTAAATTGTCAAATCTTTGCACACTTCAGAACCAACATTGCACATACAAGCAAATAATTAGTGATACTTTTAATAATAGAATAATATTGACATAATGCTCAAATAATTTGCATACACCCAAAATATCTATAGCCTAGCAATTAACTAAACTTGCTAATACAAAATTGTAGATGTGAATGACATCATACCATTGATTTGATAAACTTAATAGACCTATTAAATCAATGTAAATGTGGTGATTTGATAAACAATTGGTGGAGCTAAAAAAAGCACCACATTTACATTGATTTAATAGGTTTATTAAGTTTTTTAAATTATAGACCATCATGTACATTAGAACTCTAGCTGCTATGGATTAGAGAATATCCTTAGCAAGATGACACATAGTTCAAGTCTTGATTTTCTTGCATGCTAAGGCCATCACCATTGCCTATAAGAGTAAAAGTTACAATGTTCATGATGGTCTATAACTTAAAATACCTAATTAAATACCTCTAAAAAAAATGTAAACCTTTTGCATTTTTTTAGCTCCACCTAATTTCATATGCATATGAATTGAGATTGCATGTTGAACTATGGCCTCCTTCTACATTACCTAAAACCAAGAGATTCACATAGTTAGTTGCTATCTAATCATAGGTTAATGTTGATCTTCACTTTGTTTCAAGAATAGTTTAATATTCTCTACTAGTAGGGCCAACTACGTGAAGGTGGAAGCTCATCTCCCCCCCCCCCCCGCCCCAATATCTAAATTACCTGTTAACATTTAAAATTCATTCATTCTATTAATAGAATGTAACATTCATGAATTATCATTATAACATTCATTAACACATAATTTTCATTAGAACATTCACATTGACATTAAAACATAAGAGAAGATTAACATGAACATTCAATATAACATAAATAAAATATATAGACATAAAAATCATTCATTATCAAATAAGTTCACATGAATCATTTATTTTTTCTTTTCTTTTTTCTCTTTTTGTCCTTCGCTATATTGTTGTAGAGGCATATCCATGTCATCATCAATATTTCTTCTCATATGTGGACATGATATCTCTATCCTTTACAAAGGTGGGTCCTTTGAAATAACAAAAATAGGGTTTGAAAATATTTGAGACTTAAAATTGTAATGCCCCGCCAAGGGATCCAAAGAATTAACCTAAAATTTCACTAAGTTTGGTAGCATTTTTTTTTTACATGAAAGTAATATCATTTACAACTAATCTAATTTCAACTAATACATAAATACGGAAGCAATAGCAATAACCATCTAAAGTAAACATAACAGGTTACATTCTTTAAGGATCTCTTAACGTTGAATTACATCTAAATCAACTAACATTATCGAATCCATCTAATACAAAAATCCACATGAGATGATAAGTCCAATGTTTATACATTACATTTCTAAATGCTCAATCATCCACTATACATGTCACAGGGTATGAAAGGCTTTAAAGAATATACATATATGAAATAAGGTTCATCATCCTATTCTAATCCATGATACAACAAGTAAATACAATCACATGTCACCCATGATACATCAACATAGAAGATATATGCATCCATCATAAAGATCAAACATAATAAACTAAGTGCACGGTTCCTCCCAACTGTTAATAGCATCATTAGACCATCGTGGGTCCTAGCCATCCCTCCGTGCATGACATTCCAAATCACTAAAGAGATCATCGATATTAACATAGTAGGAATGTCACACCTAACATACTACATCATATGCAGAAAGTAATCTAACATGCAAAGTAAAGCATAAAATAACATCATCTAACATATGCTAATCATCAAGGATACATATCCACCATCATGAAGGATGCATCAGCCACAATGTCTTAGACAGATCTCAAATGATAAGAGTGGAAAAACACTACCACCCGACCACGTGGAACCTAAGTGGTCCACTCCCATCGTGCTGAGGAGATAATCTCAAGTCCCAAATAGGTTATCAAAATCACATAACATAAATATTCTCTAAGTCTAGGAATCCTAAAAGTATACTAACTCAAGATTCCAATCACAAAACTGACAACTAATTCTCAGAGGCACACAAAGACATGTAGGAAACCTACTATGCAAGCAAGAAAGTGTCATCACATATATCATGTAGAAGTTACCTTGGCAGTTAGCTATACTCCATAGGTCCCTACTGATCCTCATGCGACCACTAGTATCCTCTCATACTAACAAGACATACTATGTGTTGGTGTTTTAAAAGGACTAAAACTACTAATCAACAAAATGCTTAATACCAAGATGATAATACTCATACAATCTAAAGGTCAGCCAATTCTTGTTAACAATTACATGTGTAAAGCATTTGGACCCAACTTCAATAAAACCAAAGGTGGTTTTCTACTCTTTTGGCTCTGCAAAACTAGGGTGGGTATACCCAGGGATGATTCAAGATTGGAAAAACTGTATGAGGATTATTTTTAGTTTCATTCTGATTCTCATCTCAAAATCCTCAAACACATACATAATTCTTAATAACTTAATAAACACATCCCATATAATAGATATGGCCAAAATTTATTCTACAGATCTATAGATGTTCTTAACAATAATGGCTAACTAAAGCTAAAACATTCCATGCAGATAAGTACTAGACAGTTTTTAAGATCTACGGGAAACAAAAGTAAAATTGATTTAATTCTGCATTTTTGACAACCATTTGTGACATACTTTTCTTTTAGCTGAATCAATTTGATCAGTGCCTAATCCACTGGGGTTCAGAGTCTGTAGCAAATTCTTAGATCTAATTTGTTGCCGTACAACAAATTCTATCAACAATTCTTATTAGAATTTATCATTCAAAACCCTTTCCATTACTAAAGAAACCTTATCACATTCATCAAAGCTTTTATTTAATCCATTCAATTAACAACAGTGATAAATAGATATACAACCTAACTAGATTGCATTCAATTGCACAAGCCTTTACTTATACAATATCAAGATAACCAAGTAATTGGAAGGAGACAAGATTAAGAAAGAACTGATATAGGGACAATTCACAATTTGTATTCATTTTCTTTGAAAATTGTATATCATTTACAATAGACTCAGAATGACCTTCAGAAAGAAACATAGCTCATTCTATATTCATGTATTCTTAGATAATTGATAGAGAGAATACATCATAAACTTGCTTTCAAAAATTTGGACCAAAGACAGACCATGCATATCACTTAGAAAATTAGAATTTAGACCATTATTTAGCCTTGGAATCTCACTTAAATAGTGTGAGATGCAACAAGCTTCAGGCTAAAAAAAAGTGACAGGTGTCTTCTAAAAGATACTGACATATATCTGTCATAAAAGACAAAAGAAAATAATAGAAAGGCTATTACATCGAACATTCCTTGGTGGGTCCCTTTCTGTTATGCTTCTCAATTGTTGAGACAAGAAAATATGATCTGATTCTTTGTTTATTGTTCATCCTCAGAGTAAGTGGCCACGAGGTTGAAAATGATGTATCATCTTCAACTACCTGCAAACTTACTTTAATCTGGGGATTTTCCATGTCTTCATTACTAACTATGAGGGTAACTTTTACTTTTGCATCTTCCTCCTCCTCATCTTATGACATTTGTTCTATAAACTAATTTTTCCATTTATTATAAGCAGCATCATCTGGCCAATCAAAATTTAGAGCCTCTCTTTGTATAATCACTAAAGAATTTGCAAATTCCTCTAAATCATCAAACTCTTTTCTCATGGCATTATAAAATAACTGTATCTTTACTAACTCTTTGTTTGTCCTTGCCCAGAACTAGTGGCCAGTTTGACTCATGATGTTCTTGATCCTTTCATAAAATATTTCATCCAATTCTTTTTTCCACTTTTTCTTTTCCTTTATTGTATCAACGGATTCTAAAGCACAAGGAAATAAAGTGATTTTTTCAGCAATATACTGGGAAAAAAAAAGTATTAATCTTTTCTACAAAGAATCCCTTTTATCATCAAAATCTTCTAGTTTATTTAACAAATAAATTTTTTTTTTCTACTTGATGATAAGGCATTTGGATGACAGATATACACATAATTGTGATATCATTATTCCTCTCCCTCCACTTCTGTGCAGGGGGAGTCAATTTATCCTTATCTCTATTCAACTCATCCATGAGGGTTACAATTCTTGTCAACTGATCAAAGAAGGTTGACCATTGTATTTTATCCCTTAAATACATCACACCCTACTTTAATTTTCCTTCATATTGATTTTTTAATTCTACTTGCAACTCATGTAATTTGGTTTTTTCTTCTTCAAAGTCCTCTGCAGTATAGAATTGGGGCCTTTCAGGGGTGTCTGGTATTTTAACAATAGGGGTTTCTCTATCAAATGACTGTGGAGGGTATGCAATTCTAGGTGCACTAG
The DNA here is from genome assembly GCA_028749045.1 of Cupressus sempervirens. Taxonomy (NCBI): domain Eukaryota; kingdom Viridiplantae; phylum Streptophyta; class Pinopsida; order Cupressales; family Cupressaceae; genus Cupressus; species Cupressus sempervirens. Next base: position 70,465,131 of record CM053784.1, on the reverse strand, counting down.
ATTCTCCCACCTTTCTCTTCCCAAGTATCTTCTCCATTTGAGACACTTTGTTTTCCAGTGACTGTATCTCTGAATACCCCTTTCCTCATATGCTTTTAAAACTTCTTCAAACCTATCATTGAGTTGGGTAAACCTATCTTCTTCCTGGCTAGATATAACACCACCAAATTTCAGCACTTTTGAGGCCATTCCCATTATTTTCTTACTACTTACTTCACCAGCCCTGTATACTGTCAATGTACCTGTATGCTCTGTAGTGGGAAACTCATGCATCCTGGTATTTCCCCTCTTTTCCATAGACCATATAACAAAGGCTTGGTGGTCATCACTAAATTTGACTCCTCTATGAGCCTGTAATATTTCTTTAGTAGTTTTTAGTTGAACATCTTTCTTCTTCCTTACTGAATAAAAAAAAATTGCATTTGCTATATCCCATTCTGGTAGAAGGAGGACTCCTGATTGTCTAACTATTTGCCTCCCAACTTCAAGAGTAAACTGGGCAAAATCATTCAAAAATTTTGACTTCACCTCTCCCTTAATGACCAAGTTAGGTTTATTTAGTTGCTCAGCTTTGATTTTCTCATAGGTTTTCTCAAAATTTCCCATATTTAATCTCCACAAAAACTGAGCAAAAGCCCTAGATCTTACAAAATTTTCATCATTAATAAATCTTTCAGAAGCCTGTGCAACTATTGGGTCAATTTCCTTACCTTAATAATCAGCAATGGTTAGGTCCAAGGAAGGTGTAGGAGGTTCTTGTGGCTCTCCAACATCCAAGTCTGTAGAAGTGACAATCACATCCCCTTCTCCACCCATTTGTCTAAGCTGTTCCCTTAGAGATGCTTCATCATCTATATGGATTGGGGATTGGCTTGGGGAGTATTGTTCCTTTTGAGAAGAAGAAGAACCTTGCTCTAATTTTTGCCTTTTTGGAGAGTGGGCTGTAGATGGGCTTCTTGACCTTTGCTTCTGATGAGAGGGTGCTTGTTGCACATTTTGAATCATAACATAACCTACCCTCTTCTGCAATGTATATTGGCCAAGAGCTACCACATTTCTACTGCTTATTCTTCTTTGTACTTCTGCAGCCTTGTCTGGATGTGTCTCAACATACATAGCTTTCTTTTCATTCATGGTTTGAATTATTATGGCAAAATTATTCATTAATGCTTTTATTTTAGCTCCCCAATATTTCTTATCTTTCAATGGGTCATACTGGGGGTCAAAAGCATTAATAAATTCTAGGGTCTTACTAAAAACTATCCATTTCTCTTTTCTCAATTCTTGTTCCTGCAATGTGAAGATATTTCTGATTATATCTTTTGGATAGTAAACTTGATGTACCATATGGGAAGCTCTTACCTTTTTTTTTAAAAGGTCATAGAATCCTTCAGGGTCAATGAATCTAGCGTGAGACTTTGCCATGTTATATCTATCCAAAAACAAATTCAGGTGCTTCCACCCTTTTCTAACAAAGACAAAATCATGCACTACAGTAACAATTGTAAAGAAAGTGCCCTTCTTAATTAATTCCCTCTCATCTATAGTGCCTATTTTCCATAAGAGCTCAGCAATCCCAATCTTCAAAGGCACATGAAAAGGCAACACATGTGGCTTTCCCACAAAACCATATACCCTTATCATAGTTGAAACATTATAAGGGATTGTATCCCCCCAATTATGACTAACCAACAACCCTTGTGCATGATCTCTAGGTCTAACCAATTCCAACAATGCTTGTGGAATTCTGGGGCTGTCCCCTCTCAAAAGCAATCTCATCCTAGATGCAAAAAATCTATCAAACCTTACATAACTAGCATCTATGGCTTCTGAAGTCATATCCACACTCCATAACTACATTGGATTCCTTTCTCCATCCTTGGTTGTTTCCAACTCCATACCCTTGGAGAACAAAGTGTATCCCTTGTATAAGCATACATGCATTAGCAATGAATACCAATAGAATGGTTTTTTTACTTTTCCCCTTGCTATTCCAACCAAACCATTGTGAATCTCTTTTGATAGAAAAGTGGCAAAGTCCAGAATGGTACTCATTCCAAATTGAAGGGTTTGAGCCATTATAAGGACAATAGAACCTAGAATTTGATCACCTTCATCTATCCCAAAAATATTGCAAAGAGAAAAATATAGTGCTTGAGCTTTCAAGTTGAAATGTGTTCTCAACAATGGCTCTGGAGTATTGGCTATAATCATAGGCAAATTACCAACCTTGGCAGCATGCTCCTGTAGTGGCCCTATTCTTATGTAAATTCATTGTGCATCGTATCTGGCTTGTAGATCATCCATATCAATGATTTCTTGCACATCGTGGTTAGGGTTAAGGTTGAAAACCTCACTGAATAGCTCAGGGTAAACCCTAAAAAGATTGATTCCAGAATGATTTTTTACCCATCCCATAATAGGATCATATTTCTTTGCCAGGTCCATCAATAAATCACTATCAAAGAAAATAGTGGGGACTGTTAATTTACCAATATCAAACTCCCAAACATTGCTCATGGGAGTGTCCAGTTTTTGCTTTGAAAACCATTTCTTAAATAACTCTAGACCTCCCATGGAAACCTAGGCATCTCTTACCCAATTAGCTTTGTCATAAAAACCCTATGCTACAACTATTTTGGGATGTTTCAGGATGAGTTCCCTCCCCTTAGTTATTTCATGCACTGATAAGGGGAATTGTTCAAGAAAGTCATCATGCATAGAATGTTTCAAATAATCTATTTTCCTAGTAAACTCTTCTCAGGGAGGCATTTTGAATGAACCCTAGAAATTTCACAATAGCAGATACTTTAAATTTACTTAGAAAACCACAGAGTACTTACCCACCAAAATTCACACTTCTGCACTATGCGATAACTTTTACAATTTTACTGGATTGTTAACCAATAATTTTCGTGCCCTAGCTCTAAATTTTTTTTATGCCCTAATATTCTCTTTGTGCTTTAGTGGTTCATTAATGGTTAAATCGAGGGCTCTTACCATACAATAAAATTGCACGCATAAGGTCTAAATCATATTTACTCTCAGTAACCGTTACCCGCAATTTGCATCCAAGTTTGAATCCCATCCATAGATTTTCATCGGATTGGACGATCCTAATTTAAAAGGTAACAAGCATTATGGCTTTTAAAACAATGCTACGTGTCACAATTTTGCTTCTTCGCATTATTTAAAATCCCTTCATCTTAGAATTGCGGGGAAGTGCTATTCATCGATCAAGACAAGATCAATGATTAGACTAATCCACTTTCTAATAAAAACCAGTCAACTGTACTGACCAATAAGAAATTGCCATATGAGCTCATGCCATCTAACCACATTCTATGCCAGCAAATCCCATATCATCTTCTGGGCAAGCAAGTACTTGGCATCATTTAGTACACGTGTCGTGCTGGTGCATTCCTACTTTCCTTATCTAACAAGCATTTTCAAATTGCGGGCTTGCACCAGTTGTCAATCTTTGAAAGATCAATAGCGATACTAATCTTACCCTATAGGGCATCTAAACAAAATTTTTGATGTCACCATGGACACATGTCTGTAGGGCACATTCCCACTTTGTTTAAACTTTGCTCAAATTCAAAATACGGGGACACACCTTTCGTTGATCAGGATAAAGATCAATGATCAGAAACAACTCTTCATTTTAAGCTCGCATTATCCACTTGGGCCAATGACATGACTTCTTTTAACCCGCATGTTCTGACTATTGTGTTTATTTCTGACACCTTTCTAGCCCAGATCATAAATAGCTCCAGCTAAGCACATTTGGCAGAACCTATGGTGTGACTCTTGCATTCTTCATGGTCTGGTCCCACTGTGACACGCATCGCAAAGGCGCATTCCCACTTTTCTTATCTGAATTGTAGCTTCATAATGTGTGATTGTGCTAACCGTAGATCTTTGAAAGATCTACGATTGATAAGACTTCATTTCCATCCAGTAGTCAAAACTCCTCCATGTGGCACATCTGGCAATACATGTCATCAATCATTTATAGTGTGGCATACTGCTTTGCAAATACCTGACCCCACCTTGCCACATGTCAAAAATCCACTTACTTGCATTACTTATTTCCTGTGCAGTTTAAAATTACGGGCATGCGTTGGCCTTTGATCTTTGATAGATCAATGGTTATATAAACTTCGCCATTTGAGTAGCATATTGGCTAATAGTGACAAATGATGTTCCTCCACCTAATCCAACTCATTTGACACACACCACGGAGGACATCTCACCATTATTCTTTTAACAACGGGCCCATCTCGTCAGACCATGCCACTTGTCCAACTTTTGCTTCCTCACATTATTTATCTGTCGAGCATATTCTTCTTGCGAGGAAGTGCTAGCCCTTGATTGAGATGAAATCAATGGTTGACGCTTCTTGGTGATAAATTGCATATCTTTGCAGGCAAATCCACCAATGACATCACAAGAAAATTAGAACATGTGCAAAAGTACTGACAAAACTACAAAAGTTCCTGACAATTTACGATTCACCAAAATTTAGGAATGTAAAGGCTACGTGTCACCAAGTCGCATGCCCACATTACTTAAAGGCCTTGCATCTTGAAATTGTGAGTATGCGATACTCATTGATCTGAATAGGATCAACGATTAAAAAGACTTTGCATCATCATAGGTAATGCTTATGCAAGCCCTCCCTTGGGGAAAAATGTCATTGAAAACATTTTTCTGAAAACAATTTTGAGGGTATTCTAAAGCTAGGGCAATCTAATGACTTTGAAAAAACACAAGGAATAAAACCCTAATTTTCAAAATTTCAAGATTTTAAATGATTTTTCACAAGATTTTCCTTTAACCTCTGCATAGTGAAAAATTAGGCCAACACTATGGAATGCAAGGTCACAACCAAGCGTTCTCTCTACTCCCATCCTAGTTTGTACAAGCACTCGAGGCATGGGCGAGAACAAAACAATTATCTTTTTAGGTTCATTTAGTTAGTATTAGGTGTGAATGTTTTTACTTATTAAAACAACTTACAATGAGTTACCTTGACAACCTCTTAGGGCCCTGGCCCCCATTGCAAGCCACTTCCCGACACTACAAGCAGATTACCTACCCTAAGCTCATGAAATCATAAATCACCCCAGTCCTATACAAGCAACTGGAAGAAAATATCAAAATATAAGAACATCAAATATCCATAATAAAAGCATCAAATCTCCATGAGCAACTGAAAAGCATCCATAGAAAATCATGACCTCAACAATTAGTTCTCTATTGGTAACTGAAGCATCACTGATAATCAAAAGTATCCATTGGTTCTCGATAACCAAAATATATCTCAAATCATACTGATCGAAGACTCCAAAATGGTTGAGTCAAAAAATGTCACAACATGACATCATAAATCAATATTTCAGTCCCATCATGGCGACTGGAAAATATCCCAAGGATAACTGATCGATGACTCAAAAATGGTTAAGTCAAGTGTCCCATACATAAGAATCTCAACTATAACAATTAGTAATTACAAACATTACATAGAGCATTCCATCACATAACCATGGTTGGGTTTATAAAGATCATTTGAAATTAAGACATCATCATGACATCACAATCATAACCCCTGAGCCTCTGGTAGACGTCCTATAACTGGTCAACACTAGTGAACCCAAAACCCAAAACAAATAGCATAGAGAAAACATAATGCAAACACATGTTTTGGTTTGTTTCAAAATTACATAGCTAAATAGAGTGTGGAGGTCTCAGTTTTTGTTTTCAAGTTTAGATATGGAATGGAGGAACATTTTGTACATTTTTCCTAACCCATGTATATGTTTGATAGATAAAGGTTTCTCCCTAAAACCCTTAGAATCGATTTTCCAATTATTCTAATGATATATTGTTTATATAAAAATTAGTTGAAAAAGATCCCCATCAAATTTAAATAGTGATTGAGAATTTACCAATTCTTTTCATTAACTTCTCTTCTTCATAATACAAGTCAATTAAATAATTTGATTAAACCTAAATTATCAAACTTTAATATTACAACCTAATTTGTTATTAAAAGAAATGATCTATTAATAAAAATCATTTTAAAATATAATAATTATTTATTATTATCAACATATATACATATATATTTATATACATACATATATATATACATATATATATATATATACACACACACACATATATATATATACATACATACATAAATATATATATATATTATAATAATAATATTTTATATAAACGAAATATAAAAATTGAATTAACAAAGCATATCATGATAACTACACAATATAAACAAAGGCGAGTTATTTAATAACCGCCGGTCACAATGTGTGGGACCTGCGGATCGCAGGTACACTACGGTCATAGGTACACTGCAGATCGCAGGTACTCTGCGATACCGTAGTCTGCATCATGTTGCTGTTGGGGGGGTGGGGAAATAAGTCCCTCCCACCCCTCTTTAAACTTCTATTTTTTTTTTTATAACATTTTTAATAAACATTCGGTCATGTGCGAAATTCATTTTTTTATAAGAATTTTTTTCATAAACGTTTAATCATATGCGATTCAGAATTATCTACAATGAATTTCCACCACGATTTATCAGTGATTATATATATAATTAAAAGTAGATTATCAATAAGTATAACAACATATATATATATATATACATATATGTATGCAGATTTGCTTAATTTTAAAAAGAGAACAAATACATTATAAAAAGGGCTTCAAAATCTAAGATTTTTTCCCTATAACACATTTGTTCTCTAAATTTACCCATTAATCCTCTAATAGATTTGACTATAAATTTTAATCCCTAGTTCCATAATTTCATTGGATCTATGCATGAGGGATTTTCTCATATACGAAATTTAAATATCCATGACAAGAATAAAACAATTGGAATATTCACACATAGAATCCTCAGAAAGTATTCATAAGACATGAAGAAGAAAGGAAGTGTGAGATGTGGAAATAACATAAGCAAAATCACAAGAGTCTACCCAAATTATGATGCTAATTTGCTTCTCCTCAGAAACTGTAGAGCAAGCTCCTTCCTTCTCCCACGTTCTCGAGTCCTCCAATGCTCCAAAAACGCTCTCCCTAAGCCTCTATGAGTGCCGAAATATAAAAGACTCTCAGGAAGCACCTAGAATGTCTCTAAAAACAACTAGAAGGTGTAGACAACTAAGCACGAGCTTTTTTTCCAACCTTCTAGATGAGTCATAAGGTTGTAGACACCATGTGCTTAATTGGTGCACTAACCCCCGTGTTGTTGTCATATGACAAATAAAAAGGTGTGTTTATTCCTAGGCAAGCTTATAACTCTTATTTAATTTTTTATAACTTTCATTTTAATTTTTATAACTTTTATTATTATTATTTATTTATTACTTTATTATTATTTTATAATTATTATTAATTTTAATTTCTAATTTTCTTTTATTTAATTCTTTTCTCAATTAATTCTCATTTAATTAATTATAGTCAAAATATCAAAGATCATGATATTATATTAATTTTCTCCAAATTTTTATTAATTAAATCTATTTATTAAGACTTAATTAATAGAAAATTCACCATAGAACTCCAAGATAAAATATAAAAACCCATCATAGGACAATTCATACAAAATCTATCTAAAGGGTTAAAAATCATGAATTATGTCATCTGACACATTCGGTGGATAAAATATCCAGATACTTGTCCTATCTTTCTAGGACAATGATTTTAAGGGTTTGGGATTTGGACTTGAGAATTTATCTCCCTTCTCTTATCATTGAGATAGTGTAATAGGGTACGCTCATCCTAGCAATTTAGGGAAGTCGATACCCGGTACATACAACCTGCATAAAAACCATGCATGTACATACAATATATATAATGGTAAGCTAAAATAGGCAATGGCAGGAAGTGGTGCATCATGTAGATCCCGACTAGCAGGTGACTATGACTCCCTTCCTTAACCACATCCAAAATGCCATACAATAAGAGCAAACACGCACACCATACACATGCAAGTATGGGGTAAGTATCCATAATAAAACACATGAGATAATAAACCATCTAACTAATCATCATCAATAACTGAAAGCAATGTAATGATCATCATGCATACATGAAATGTAAAGTCTAAATGATCTCATCATATATCAACTAAATCCATAACATAATGTATGATAGTCTCAAAACAATAACACTAATCCATCAACATAAAACTAGTCTAACATAGACTGATATTAATAGCAACAATGTGTCCAAAAAAATGTGACCAAGGGCAAGCACTACATGCACCCCCCCTTGGTTTAGGCTTACTCCTAGAAGCCTACAAACAAGTAGGGATATAACTCCCATAATCTAGTTGCTTCCTCCCATGTAGCTGAAGAATCATTAGTAGGGTCCCATTGGACCCTTACTTGCTCGATGGTTCATCCCTTGAGGGTCAACTCCCGCTGCTCCAAAATATGGACTGGCTCCAAAGCTAGCTGCCCATCTTCTACCTACAACACATTCCAATCAAGAACATGTACAACATTAGGGATATACTACCTAAGTACTGAAACATGGAAAACATCATGAATGTGAGCTAGGCTGGGCAACAGAGCAAGGCGGTAAGCAATTGGGCCAATCCTCTCAAGAATCTCGAATGTTCCCACAAAGCGAGATGCTAGCTTAGAACCCTTTTCGTATCAGATCAAACTCTTTCATGGACACACTCTCAAGAAAACCTTATCTCCCAAAGCAAACTACTTATCTATCCTATGTGCATCAACATACTTTTTCTGCCTATCCTATGTTGTAGTCAAGTGCTCATGGATACGCACTACCTGTTGCTCCATATCACGAAGCATTTCAGGGCCCAATAGGATGTGATCCTCAAGGCTATCCCAACTCAAGGGTTAATGACAAGGACGTCCATATAAAGCCTGAAATGGTGCCATGCCAATAGAACTGTGATACCCATTGTTGTAAGCAAACTCCACTAGGTAGAGATAGTCCTCCCAATGTGTCTTCCTATCCATCACATACATACGTAACATATCTTCCAAAACTCGATTCACCCTCTCTGTCTGACCATCTAGTTTTGGATGATATGCTGAATTGAAATTCAATTGAGCTCCAAGTTCATGCTGCAACGATGTCCAGAATGCGGATGTGAATATAGGATCCCTGTAAAAAATGATCTTTCTAGGAATGCCATGTAAACTCACAATGTCATGCATGAAGACATTAGCTATAGAAGCTGTGGTGTAGGAAGACCTGATTGGTGAAAAATGTGCCACCTTAGTCAACCGATCAACGGTGGCCATGATAGCATCATGATGATGAACAATCATAGGTAATCATACTATGAAATCCATGGAGATGGTATCCCACTTCCATGAAGGAATGAGATTTGGTTGTAAAAGTTCTGCTGGGTGCTAGTGTTCTGCCTTGAATCTCTGACACTCAAGACACCTAGCCACATAATCAGAAATGTCTCACTTCATCCCAGACCAAAAGAACAAACGTCTCAAATCAGCATGCATCTTCTTGACACCTGGATGTGTTGAGTAAGGTGTACAATGGGATTCTGCTAGGATCAAGGTGCGAAACTCATCCAGTAATGGCACATAAATCCTCCCCAAATGTCTCAAAAGACCATTTGACTCTTGAACATAGCTTGCAAACTTACCCTCCAAAGGTCTTCTTGAATCTAATTCTCTGCACACCTCCTGATACTAAGAATCTGTAGGAAGTGTCTGAAGAATTTGACTCCTCAAATCCACACTAAGAGTCATAGATGATACCACATTTCTCCTACAACTCAAAGAATATTCCACCACATTCTCCTTTCCCTAAATGTACTTTACCTCAAAATCACACTCACATAGAAATTCCATCGATCGTCTCTAGTGAGCATTCAAATTAGGCTAAGTGAAAATGTACTGAAGACTATGATGATCACTATGTAGCTCGAATCTGTGCCCCAACAAGAAATGTCTCCACCTTGTCAAAGCATGAACTACTGTTGCTAACTAATGATCATGCGTAGGATAATTTAGCTCATGATCCTTGAGCTTGCGTGATTCATACGCAATCACCTATCCATTCTGCATCAAAACTGCTCCAATCCCTTCAAGAGAAGCATCTGTACACACCATGAAATCACCTTCTAGATCAGGAACAACTAAAATCAATGCACTAGTCAAAAGCTCCTTGAGCTTTTGAAATGCCTCGTCACATTTCTTCATCCACACAAACTTCTTTCCTTTCCTTTGGAGAGAAGTGATAGGATGTACTATCCTAGAGAAGTTTTGGACAAATCTACTATAATAACTAGCTAGGCCCATGAAACTACGAATCTTTGACACATTAGTCAATGTAGGCCAGTCTACTATCACCTGAATCTTTGTAGGGTCTACTGAAATACCATCACTTGAAATGACATGCCCTAAATACTGAATCTCAGATTTGAAGAATTCACACTTAGCTGCATTGGCATAAAGCTAATTGTCTCTGTTGGTCTGACTTCTTGTGTGATAGAAGTCTTTTGTCCAATTGTAGAAAAGTCAAATTTTTTCTTTCTAAGTGAAACATAGGGTTTCTAGATAATCCATCCATTGGCTAGCCTTTGAAAAAACCTTGTGAAAACCCTACATTCTTTCTATTTGTAAATTGTCAGGCATGAAATATTTGAATTTTCAAATAAGGTGAACATTCTGTCGTCTTTTATCTTTTGTGCACCCAAGATACCTTTCCTCTCATATTTCCCCAACCGTCCGATCTAAGTAGATCTACTGATGTCGTTACCTCACTATGCAAACATGGGCACTTTTTTATGTATGGCGAGGTAGCGAGTACTGAATCGTTTATAAAATGGGACCGCAAAATGAAGATACGGTGGTCGGAGCTTTGTTTTCTGACTGATTTATTATTCAGGTACACATTGCAATTACCGTCAAAACAGGAAAGGGGACCCAGCAGAAGTAGTCTGAAGTCAGAGACGAAATGATGATTTTTCGAATGCCTCGCTACCTCGCTATTGGAAAAATTTGACACTCCACCGTTAGCGAAGTAGCGAGGCCTCGTGAAATCAAGAGCCGATGACATTGCAATTTGTTAGTACCATGACTAAACCAGGTCGCATGACAAGTAATAAATGCCATTGTCAGAAGCAGTTTAATAGTAGAAATAATTATCTGATGACCCCTTGCATTTCACGGTGCCAAAATTCATTAAAGTGCCGGAGCTCGCTACCTCACTATCGAAAAATTTGACATCTTGCTATTAGCAAAGTAGCGAGGCCCCGTGAAATTGAAGAGCTGATGAGACCTTTGGTGACGTGGGATGATGATTAGGATTGAAGTAAAATCTTAAAGGGTGCCAACTGTGCAGAATTTTGTATTTCATCAATGCCATTCTGATCAAATGTGCAAAGAGATCCTGAGCGTCAGATTGGAACGGAATCAGGAGTCCTCGCTACCTCGCTTTGAAGAGTTGCATGCTCTTTAAGCTATGCAACATAGAAAATATGAATCAAAACACTACATGCAGTTTCCTCACCTTTGATTAAACCTATGATCAACAATTGTCATCTTCTCGCTATGAAGAGTTGCAAGGGAGATATTTATAGCGACATAGTGAATAGGGCCCACCGCCTTCTTTCTGAGCAAGCCTAGTAACATATCATCTACCAATTTTGGATTAGATTGATGGTTGTTGCGACATGCTGACACGTGTCCTCAGTTGTCAGTGGGTTCGGATATAAGCACCATCAAGGAAAGAGTTATGTACGTGGTAAGTTTTCATTGGGTGAATTGACTAATATGTCAAGTGCAACACCTAGTTGTTCTCTCTGTATTACATGATCGTAGGATTCTTGAAGATCGACAGCGCAGTTTTAAACACAGAATGTGGTGCCAATCTCTGTATTAATTAGACATGAAAGCATCACGCATGAAAAAATAGAGTATAACATAGAAGATTTCATCAGTTCACCTTATGCGAGCAAAGATTTTGAGCCACTCTTGTGCATAAGCAATTACTATAAGAAAGTGTGCAGAAGTCTGGCAGAATTTGTAAAATTGTCTGTTCGTGAAAAGATTGCAGAAATACAGAGGAAAACAAAGACAGAATTCAAGTAAGTACTACTGCCATAATCTTTGTAGGTTTTCCTAGTTCTAAAAAATAGTCCAAGATGACTCCGAAGAAGGGATTTTTCAGGTCAAATAAACTATTTGGATAGAAATGTGCATGATGACTTGCTTGAGTTGCTCCTTGAGTCTACTGTAGAGACAGTGCAAGTTAAAAGGTTAACCTCTTTGAACCCTAGGCTAAGGATAGCTGATATATTCTATGATAAGGGTAATTGGGTCCAGGATCCTCAAACTTCTCAAACTGGTTTGAGTTTGTTCAAAAAATGGTTTGCAGAAAGGAAATTATATGTCCCTCATGCCAATATATGGAATTTTGATCTGGGAAAGCTAGTTGTTCCCAGTGTGTTTATGGATTATGACTTGCTTGAAGCCGTAGCGAAAAGTTATGATCAAGCCACTACGGTAGTGAGAAGAATGGATGGTGAGGTTTTAATTACCATTAGTCTAGAAGAAATTAGGGAAGTTTTCAGTCTGGGACCTCTCACTAGGTATCATGTGCCCATTGATTTGATAGAGTTAGAAAAATAATATATGTCCAAAAGGGATGTAGTTAGACAAGGTGCACTGAAGGCCCACATAGGCAGAATTGGAAACCTACCAGCAATAACATCATCTTCTAAAGAACCTTTCAAGAAATCATGCTTTAATGCCAGGGCAGTAGAGATATATAGGACCCTGTGCAGAGTCTTCGGAGAAGGTGAAGAAGATTTTATTCCTGTGAGCTTCATGTATATGATCACCCAAATCTCCTCTTTCAGTGTAGAAATAATTTTTGATTTTGCATCTTACCTAGCTAATGAGATTCACAATGGATTGGTGGGGATTGCAAAGGGCAAGGTGGAAAAAGTTTGGGGTCAGTACTCCCTATTGATGCATATGTTTCTATTTAAAGGGGTTACATATTTCGATAAAGAAATGGTTTTAAATAGGGAACAAGAGGGGGAGCACTACCAGTTCAATTATGGAGTGCAAACATGACTAGGGAAGTAGAAAATGCTAGTTTTGTTAGATTTGATAGGCACTTTGCTTCTAAACTAAGATGCCTCATATTGAGTGACAATCCCAAAATTCCTAAGGCACTAATGCACCTTGTTAGGCCTATGGAAAAACCCCATAGTCTACAAGTTTCACATAATTGGGGAGATATCATCCCATATCTGGTCTCAACTATCATTAGGGTTTATGGATTGAAAGGGACACCCCATGTACTACCCTATCAGGTGCCTTTAAAGGTAGGAGTAGCTAAATTTTTATGGCAGTTGGGAGGAGTGGAGGAGACCTTTTTGCACAAGAGGGGAACAGGATCAATTTTTCCTACTTGCACTGTGGCTCACCAGTTTGTAATAACTAAAGAGGGGTGGATCTTCCTCTACAAATTTTTGGATCAATATAAGATGGCAGTATCTCACTCTCATTTTTGTGACACAGAAGATTTCTTTAATTCTGCTATTAGACATAGGATCAAGCTGCATCCATGTCAGCATGAATTCTATTTCCTTGAAGATGTAATAAGGAATGAATATTCTCTCTAGGAGCAAGAAACAAAGAAAAAGAAATGGAGAGTCTATTCAAAAGTTTTGGAGTTTATTAATTGTTTTGACAAGGATTACAGTCCTCTTAGTAATGCTGCAACTAATGCAGATAGAATAAATAAGCTCATGAATACATTCCCCGAAATAATGGAGGTAATGAATGAGAAGGAAAAACATTTTATTGATTCTTTCCTAGATAAAGCCAGGGAAGTTATGAGAAAATTGGGTTTCACCCCTAACATAGGGGCAAGTCCACTGGTTGTGCGAAAGAGGATAGGATATACTGTTATTCAGGATCAGATGCTCACTATAAACAAAGGAAAGCAGATAATTGAATCTACTAGTACTATTTTTGAAGAAAGACCCCCTGAACCTTCTCCCAAAAGAAGAAAAATAATAAGGTAAGAGGAATCCCATGATGAAGGTTACTCACCTTCCCAGAATTCAATCATAATTGATTAGGAGCATCTCACCAATGAGAAAATTGAACAAATGGGGTCACAAGGAGGAGTTTTTGTTACTCAAGCAGAAATTGATGAAGGGAACCCCTAGGAGCCTCCTGTGCCGAGTTTTGAATTAACTATAGCAGATCTCAGAGGAAGGGAATTAGACCCTATTTTGGAACAAGCCAGTCAACAATTTTTGTCTGATAACAGTTTTGTAAAATCTAGGGATTTCCAACAGTTTGCATGGAGGGCAAACATGCACATTTTTGAGAAAAGATGTAGGAATATGAAAACGGAGCATCCAGAAATGGATGAAGCCTCTATTTAGAATCAAATAAAGGAACAAATGATACAAGAGTTCTAGAATATAACCCCTGAAGAGGGTAGACAGATGGTGAAAGATGCAAATATCTTATTATTGCCCAATTTGGATATTGCTGATGCCATAATTTTTAATTCTGTGTCAAATAATTTAGGATTACAAGATCTAGATAAAGAGGAATTCTTGGGAACAACATTCAGTAATGACCAAGCTACCCTTGTTATGTGGTCATTAAGAAGAGGATCTAGGACTACTCCATTACAGCCTGATGATTCAAGACTAACAGGGAGTATCATTGTGAGGAGGTCGCTGATACTTCCCATGTACAGGCAGCCCACATGAATGTGGACTATTCTAAATTTTCCTTGGCCACTGCAGAAAAAGAAGAAAAGGAAATGACTGATCTGCAGAGTAAGTATGAAATAGTGGTGGATGCCTACAATAAAGAAGTAAAAAAGAGAATTGAGCTAGAAAACAAGATGTCTCAATTGGACAAGATACTTGGGAAAAGAAAGGTGGAAGAATCTAGTACCCTCAGAATTGCATACACTTCACAGTCATTTGTTGGATCAACCCCTATTATTGAAATACCTGACACCCCTGAAAGGCCCCAATTCTATACTGCAGAGGACTTTGAAGAAGAAAAAACAAAATTACATGAGTTGCAGATAGAAGTAAGAAATCAACATGAAGAAAAATTAAAGTAGGGTGTGATATATTTGAGGGATAAAATACAATGGTCAACTTTTTATGATCAGTTGACAAGAATTGCAACCCTCATGGATGAGTTGAATAGAGATAAGGATAAACTGACTCCTCTTGCACAGAAATGGAGGGAGAGAAATAATGATATTACAATCATATGTATATCTGTAGTCCAAATTTCTTATCATCAAGTTGAATTTTTTTTTGATTTATTAAATAAGCTAGAGAATTTTGATGATGAAAGAGATTCTTTACAGAAAAGATTAACACTCTATTTTTCCTAATATATTGCTGAAAAATTCACTTTATTTACTTGTGCTTTAGAATCGGTTGATACAATAAAGGAAAAGGAAAAGTGGAAAAGGGAGTTGGATGAGTTATTTAATGAAAGAATAATAAACATCATGAGTGAAACTAGCCACTGGTTCTAGGCAAAGACAAATGAAGAGCTAGTAATTATATAGTTATTTTATACTGCTATGAGAAAAGAATTTGATGATTTAGAAGAAAGTGCAAATTCTTTAATAATGATAGAAAGAGAAGCTCTAAGTTTTGATTGGTCAGATGATGATGCTTTTAATAAATGGAAAAATCAGTGTATAGAACAGATGTCAGGAGAAGATGAGGAGGAAGACGCAAAAATAACAGTTACCCTCATAGTTAGTAATGAAGACATGGAAGATCCCCAGGTTAAAGTAAGTTTGTAGGTAACTGAAGATGATACATCACTTTCAGACCTCATGACTATGTACTCTGAGGATGAAGAATGATTGTAAAATTAGATCATATTTTCTTGTCTCAACAACTGAGAAGCATAACAGAAAGGGATCCACCAAGGAATGTTTGATGTAATAAGCCTTTCTGTTATTTGTTCTTGTCTTTTTGACAGAAATGTATGTGAGTGCCTTTTTAAAAGGACACCTGTCATTTGTCTTTAGCCTGAAGCTTGTTGCATCTCACACTATTTAAGTGAGATCCCAAGGCTAAATAAGGGTCCGAATTCTATTGTTCTAAGTCTTATGCTTAGCCTATTTTTTTGGTCCAAATTTTGAAAGCAAGTTTATAATGTATTTTCTTGTCAATTCTCTGAGAATACATGAATATAGAATGAGCTGTGTTTCTTTCTGAAGGCCAATCTGAGTCTATTGTAAAGGATATACCATTTTCAAAGGAAATGAATAAAAATTGTGAACTGTCCCCATATCAGTTCTTTCTAAATTTTGTCTCCTTTTAAATACTTAGCTACCTTGATGTTGTATGAGTAAAAGCTTGTGGAATTGAATGCAATCTAGTTAGGTTGTATATCCATTTATCATTGCTGTTAATTCAATGGATTAAATAAAGGCTTTGATGAATGTGATGAGATTCCTTCAGTATTGAAAAGGATTTTGATTGATAAATTCTGATAAGAATTGCTGATAGAATTTGTTGTAAAGCAACAAATTAGATCTAAGAATTTTCTATAGACTCTCAACCCCAATGGATTAGGCACTGATCAAGTTATTTTAGCTGAAAGAGAAATATGTTATAAATGGTCATTCAAGTGCATCATCAAATCAAATTTTACTTTTATTTCCTATAGATCTTCAAGGTTGGCCAACACTTGTCTGCATGGAATGTTTTAACTACAGTTAGCCACTATTGTTAAGGACATCTGTAGATCTATAGAAGAATTCTTGGCCATATCTGTTTCATGGGATGTTTTTATCCAGTTGGTAGGAATTATGTATATGTTTTGATTATTGTGAGATGAGAATCATAATGAAAATAAGAATAATCTTCATACAGTTGTTCCAATTTTGAATCATCCTTGGGTATATTCGCCCTGGTTTTGCAGAGCCAAAAGAGTAGAAAACCATTTGTGGTTTTGTTGAAGTTGGGTCCAAGTACTTTGCATATGCAATTGTTAATAAGAAATGGCTTATCTTTAGGTTGTGTATGTACTGTTACCTTGGTATTAAGCCTTTTGTTGCTTAGTAGTTTTTGTGCCTTTTAAAACACCAACAGTCTCTTAAACACTGTAAGACCAATCACAAGTATTCCTCATGCTCCTTTTGAGACATAGAATATATCAATATGTCATCAAGAAACACAAGTACAAACCTGTCAAGATATGATCAAAAAATGCCATTTATCAAACTCATGAAAATTGATGGAGCATTAATCAACCCAAAAGGTACCACTGTGAACTCATAATGCCCATAGCGAGTTTGAAAAGCGGTCTTGTGAGTATCTGCTTCCTCAATGCGAAGCTGGTGGTATCCTGACTTAAGGTCAATCTTGGAGAATACTGTAGCTCCCTTGATCTGATCAAATAAGTCATCAATCCTAGGTAGAGGATACCTATTCTTAATAGTCACCTTATTCAATTGTCTATAGTCAATACAAAGGCACAAAGAACCATCTTTCTTTTTCACAAAGAGCACTGGAGCTCCCCATGGTGATACACTAGGTTGAATGCTCCCTTTGGCCAAAAGTTCCTCTAGCTGAAGACATAACTCTCCCAATTCCTGTATAGTCATATGATAAAGAGCTTTAGAGATAGGCTCCACTCCAAGAATTAGATCAATACTAAAATCGATGTCCCTCTTCGGAGGCATGCTTGGAATCTCACTTGGAAAAACATCTGCGTACTCCTATAGAATAGGGTGATCTAAAGTCTTCCTCATGAGATCTTCCTCATCAAGATCATTTACCATAACGGCAAATATCTGACATCCCTTATGGAAACTTCACTTCATTTGCATCACAAAAATCATCCATAGAGATATAGGCCTTAGTATCCCAACTATCTTCACATCATTCCCTTGGTCATCTTTGCACATTATAATCTTCTTCCTACAATCTATACTGGCTCTATGAGATCCAAGCCAATCCATACCCAAAACCACATCGTAGGAACCAAGGGGTATAACTCGAAGGTCAAATGCAGTATCAAATCCTCCTAAACTAAGCCCACACTTATGAACTACATAATCTGTGGAGACTTTAATACCTGAGGCTAGTTCCACTTACCGACCATGATCTTGCTTCACCACATCCAGCTTACACTTAGAAACTATAGATGGTGAAATAAATGAATTTGTAGCTCCTGAATCAAACAATACTGAAAGAGATATACATCAAATAGCACTTGTGGTCTCAACCATTGTTCCCTAATGATCTACCTGATGGTGGTCTACTATTGCAAACACCCTATGAGCTCTACTTGCATCACCAACTGTAGGCTCTGAAATGGTAGGCCTAGGCCCTAAAAACTGAGGTGCTCACTATGGAGATTGAGCTGCATAATGTCCAATTTGTCCACATGAAAAACATTATGTATTTTTGCCAGATCCTTTACCCATAGGTGGTGCATTTGATTGCTGACAACTGTTCCTGGTAGCAGAAGACTGACTACTCTAAGCTGGTTGACTGGGTTGATTTTGTTTATTGCATTGAGTATTGCAGTTGTTCTTGGAGTTAGAACCTCTGCCACCACCTTGAGCTTGAGAATTTGATCCCTTCTACTATTGCATCTGCTAAGACTGCTGCTGATACTGCTTCCCTTTAGAAAGAAAAGGCTTCCTGTTACCACCTGAATTGTAGTTGCCTTTAGATCTTGAAGCTGCTGGCGCTCCTACAAAACCTCCTTTACCAAGGTTGACACATTTCTCAACAAGGATAGCTCAACGTACTGCATCCTTGAGGTTTTTTGGCTCAAATATCTTGACACCCCCAATTATACAATTATTTAAACCCCTAATAAAGTGCTGTGTCAACCGAGCTAAATTTTCACTGAATCTTGAAAAAGACATGAGCTCATAAAAATTATGCTCATACTCGGTCACTGACATAGTATACTACCTAAGATTATGAAACTCATCTACCGTTTGTTGCTTCCATTCCTCTGGTAAGAATCGTTCATAGAAACTCTCTAAGAATAGTTCCCAAGTGACACTGCTCATATCGATACCCAACTTCTTCTCCTCAATTATCCACCAAGTGGCCCCAAAATTCTCCAAATTAGTAATAAAAAATCTTGCCTTAACATTGCTGTCAAAATCCTGCATGGGACAAATCTTGTTGAGGGCAATAAGCCACTATTTGGCCACATAACCAGAACCTTGCCCATTGAAAGGCTTGATCTTGGATCTTGAAAGATCCTTCATCTGAGTGGACACAATGGACCTTTGACGATCCTTTCGAGGACTCCTAGACCTGGGTCTATGATCTTGTTCTTTCTGATGTGCTTTGGGCTGATCTTGAACAGGAGGTAGATAGTCAAGAATATTCTACATCATTTGTCTCAAATCAACCTCTTTAGACTTAGCTTGGTCCTCTCTATAGCTCCCTTCCTGCTACTTACTAGCGTGCTCTCCTTTGCTCTCTTCATGAGTAGATCCCCCATGGGTAGACTCATGGATACTAATAGCTCTACCATGACCACAACCTCTACCATGGCCTCCAATAGAAGACCTAGTCCCAGATACCATCCTACAATAGTACAAAGTGATATTAAAATCAAAAGACACATGTTGTCAATAGACTAAGTTCAATTTAAGTACAATTTTCAATTTTGAAAGCTAAGTGTTAAAAAAAATATACAAGTATCAATTCAAGTTTTATTTTAGTTCACCTAGTTTTCAAGTTGAAGAGATACACTTAATAGTTCAAAGTTCTAGTTGGTCCAAAATACCTAGAACTCCCAATGTAGAAACTCGGGCTCTGATACCAAATGTAATGCCCCGCAAAGGGATCCAAAGAATAAACCTAAAATTTCACTAAGTTTGGTAGCATTTTTTTTTTACATGAAAGTAATATCATTTACAACTAATCCAATTTCAACTAATACATAAATACGAAAGCAATAGCAATAACCATCTAAAGTAAACATAACAGGTTACATTCTTTAAGGATCCCTTAACATTGAATTACATCTAAATAAACTAACATTATTGAATCCATCTAATACAACAATCCACATGAGATGATAAGTCCAATGTTTATACATTACATTTCTAAATGCTCAATCATCCACTGTACATGTCATAGGGTATGAAAGGCTTTAAAGAATATACATATGTGAAATAAGGTTCATCATCCTATTCTAATCCATGATACAATAAGTAAATACAATCACATGTCACCCATGATACATCAACATAGAAGATATATACATCCATCATAAAGATCAAACATAATAAACTAAGTGCACGGTTCCTCCCAACCATTAATAGCATCATTAGACCATCGTGGGTCCTAGCCATCCCTCCGTGCATGACATTCCAAATCACTGAAGAGATCATCATTATTAACATAGTAGGAATGTCACACCTAACATACTACATCATATGCAGAAAGTAATCTAACATGCAAAGTAAAGCATAAAATAACATCATCTAACATATGCTAATCATCAAGGATACATATCCACCATCATGAAGGATGCATCAACCATAATGTCTCAAATGGATCTCAAATGATAAGAGTGGAAAAATAGTACCACCCGACCACCTGGAACCTAAGTGGTCCACTCCCACCACGTTGAGGAGATAATCTCAAGTTCCAAACAGGTTATCAAAATCACATAACATAAATACTCTCTAAGTTAAGGAATCCTAAAAGTATACTAACTCAATGTTCCAATCACAAAACTGACAACTAATTCCTAGAGGCACATAAAGACATGTAGGAAACCTACTATGCAAGTGGGAAAGTGTCATCACATATATCATGTAGAAGTTACCCTGGTAGTTAGCTATACTCCACAAGTCCCTACTGATCCTCATGCGGCCACTAGTATCCTCTCATACTGACAAGGCATACTATGGAATGCAAGGTCGCAACCAAGCATTCTCTCTACTCCCATCCCAGTCTGTACAAGCACTCGAGGCATGGGTGAGAAAAAAACAATTATCTTTTTAGGTTCATTTAGTTAGTATTAGGTGTGAATGTTTTCACTTATTAAAACAACTTACAATGAGTTACCCCGGTAGCCTCTTAGAGCCCTAGCCCCCATTACAAGCCACTTCCTGACACTACAAGCAGATTACCTACTCTAAGCTCATGGAATCATAAATCACCCTAGTCCTATACAAGCAACTGGAAGTTAATATCAAAAGATAAGAACATCAAATATCCATAATAAAAGCATCAAATCTCCATGAGCAACTGAAAAACATCCATAGAAAATCATGACCTCAACAGTTCTCTATTGGCAACTGAAGCATCACTGATAATCAAAAGTATCTATTGGTTCTCAATAACCAAAATATATCTCAAATCATACTGATCAAAGACTCCAAAATGGCTGAGTCAAAACATGTCACAACATGACATCATAAATCAATATTTCAGTCCCATCATGGCGATTGGAAAATATCCCAAGGATAACTGATCGATGACTCAAAAATGGTTAAGTCAAGTGTCCCATACATAAGAATCTCAACTATAACAATCAGTAATTACAAACACTACATAGAGCATTCCATCACATAACCATGGTTGAGTTTATAAAGATCAGAATTTAGACATCATCATGACAGCACAATCATAACCCCTGAGCCTCTGGTAGACGTCCTATAACTGGTCAACACTAGTGAACCCAAAACCCAAAACAAATAGCATAGAGAAAACACAATGCAAACACATGTTTTGGTTTGTTTTAAAATTACATAGATAAATAAAGTGTGGAGGTCTCAGTTTTCATTTTCAAGTTTAGATATGGAATGGAGGAACATTTTGTACATTTTTCCTAACCCATGTATATGTTTGATAGATAAAGGTTTCTCCCTAAAACCCTTAGAATCAATTTTCCAATTATTCTAATGATATATTGTTTACATAAAAATTAGTTGAACCCCCATCAAATTTAAATAGTGATTGAGAATTTACCAATTCTTTTCATTAACTTCTCTTCTTCATAATACAAGTCAATTAAATAATTTGATTAAACCTAAATTATCAAACTTTAATATTACAACCTAATTTGTTATTAAAAGAAATGATCTATTAACACAAATCTTTTTTAAATATAATAATTATTTATTATTATCAACATATATACATATATATTTATATACATACATACATACATATATACATACATACATACATACATACATACATATATATACATACATACATACATACATAAATACATATATATTATAATAATAATATTTTATATAAAGAAAATATAAAAATCAAATTAACAAAGCATATCATGATAACTGCAAAATATAAACAAAGGCGAGTTATTTAATAATTGCCGATCACAATGTGTGCGACTTGCGGATCGTAGGTACACTGCGGTCACAGGTACACTGCAGACCGCAAGTACTTTGCGATACTGCAGTCTGCATTATGTTGCCGTCGGGGGGGTGGGGAAATAAGTCCCTCCCACCCCTCTTTAAACTTCATAACATTTTTAATAAATGTTCGGTCATGTGCGAAATTCATTTTTTTATAAAAACATTTTTTCATAAATGTTTAATCATATGCGATTCAGAATTATCTATAATGAATTTCCACCGTGATTTATCAGTGATTATATATATATATATTAGTATATGTATATAATTAAATGTAGATTATCAATAAGTATAACAACATATATGTATATATATATATTTATTTATTTATATATATACATATATATTATATATATATATTTATATATATATATACATATATATTATATATATATATATTTATATATATATATATACATATATTATATATATATACATATATGTATGCAGATTTTCTTAATTTTAAAAAGAGAACAAATACATTATAAAAAGGGCTTCAAAATCTAAGAATTTTTTCCTATAACACATTTGTTCTCTAAATTTACCCATTAATCCTCTAATAGATTTGACTATAAATTTTAATCCCTAGTACCATAATTTCATTGGATCTATGCATGAGGGGTTTTCTCATATACGAAATTTAAATATCCATGACAAGAATAAAACAATTGGAATATTCACACATAGAATCCTCATAAAGTATTTAGAAGACACGAAGAAGACAAGAAGTGTGAGATGGGGAAATAACATAAGCAAAATCACAAGAGTCTACCCAGATTTTGATGCTAATTTACTTCTCCTCAGAAACTGTAGAGCGAGCTCCTTCCTTCTCCCACATTCTCGAGTCCTCCAATGCTCCAAAAATGCTCTCCCTAAGCCTCTAGGAGTGTTCGAATATAAAGGACTCTCAGGAAGCATCTAGAATGTCTCTAGAAATAACTAAAAGGTGTAGACAATTAAGCACGAGCTTTTTTTCCAACCTTCTAGATGAGTCATAAGGTTGTAACACCATGTGCTTAATTGGTGCACTAACCCTGTGTTGTTGTCATATGAGAAATAAAAAGGTGCGTTTACTCCTAGGCAAGCTTATAACTCTTATTTAATTTTTTATAACTTTCATTTTAATTTTTATAACTTTTATTATTATTATTTATTTATTACTTTATTATTATTGTATAATTATTATTAATTTTAATTTATAATTTTCTTTTATTTAATTCTTTTCTCAATTAATTCTCATTTAATTAATTATAGTCAAAATATCAAAGATCATGATATTATATTAATTTTCTCCAAATAATTAATTTATTAATTAAATCTATTTATTAAGACTTAATTAATAGAAAATTCACCATAGACCTCCAAGATAAAATATAAAAACCCATCATAGAACAATTCATACAAAATCTGTCTAAAGGGTTAAAAATCACGAATTATGTCATCTGACACATTCGTTGGATAAAATATCCAGATACTTGTCCTATCTTTCTAGGACAATGATTTTAAGGGTTTGGGATTTGGACTTGAGAATTTATCTCCCTTCTCTTATCATTGAGATAGTGTAATATGGCATGCTCATCCTGGCAATTTAGGGAAGTCGATACCTGGTACCTGCAACCTGCATAAAAACCTTGCATGTACATACAATATATATAATGCTAAGCTAAAACAGGCAATGACAGGAAGTGGTGCATCGTGTAGATCCCGACTGGCAGGTGACTATGACTCCCTTCCTTAACCACATCAAAAATGCCATAAAATAAGAGCAAACATGCACACCATACACATGCAAGTATGGGGTAAGTATCCATAATAAAACACATGAGATAATAAACCATCTAACTAATCATCATCAATAACTGAAAGCAATGTAATGATCATCATGCATACATGAAATGTAAAGTCTAAATGATCTCATCATATATCAACTGAATCTATAACATAATGTTTGATAGTCTCAAAACAATAACACTAATCCACCAACATAAAACTAGTCTAACATAGTCTGATATAAATAGGAACAATGTGTTTAGAAAAATGTGAACAAGGGCAGGCACTACACTTTAAATAGTTTAAACAACATTGTAGCACATTTTACCTTGTCTAACCACATCATCTTGCTCACTAGCTTGAGCCTCAACATGCTTATCAAGAACAACCTCTACATCCCCTGCAACAACAATATAATAAGTTTTCGTAATGTGAACACATATTATAGTCAAATTTTTATTAATACACCAAATTCAATTTAAAATGTTTACTTGTATTAATAGTTTAGAAATTAAAAATTGAATTAAAAATATATACCTTCAGTACTATGATCTAGAATCAAATCAACCCCTCCATGGTGCTCGATTGGTGTATTAGGATTGGCAGGCTGCAATCCAATGCAAATAATTAGTGCATTTATCAATAATATATACATATAAATATATGAAAAATACTGAGAAATTTTAATCATTCATTTTAATACAAATATAATGACTTATATTTTTGGAACTTAATATCAAATATAGTAATTGCTAAAGTATTCAGTTTGAAATAAAAATCAATTTACTTATTTACATCATCAATATATCTAGTAGAAGAACCTGTGCGCTCATTTCTTGAAGTCATTCAACCATGGTTGTATAGCCTTGTCTGTAGGATAATTTCTTGTCCTATTTAGAAGTTTATTTTTAAAACTTCATGGCCTACAATTTTTCTTGGTATCATGAATTTTTTCATAATCAATTTCATCAAGACCAATTTTTTTACAATTGAATAGAAGTCAAAATGAGTGGAAGAAAGTATGATGAGCATGAGAATATAGGACCTACTCTTAACCCAAATTCTCAAAAGGAATGATCCAAATTGATCAATTACAAGGAAGTGATCAATGCACAAATGAATAAAAAAATAGAGAATACGAAGAAAGGAGGAAATCCTATAATCTACTATAAAAAGTATATACTTGAAACCTTGAATGAATAAAAGATAAATACAAACCTCAAAGTAGAGAAAATCAAAAATGTTGATTTTTGATGTCTGTGTATAGTTTCAGGGAATTTTACAACCTACATTGGAGCAGAAATTTCAATACAGAGAAAACCCATAAAACTTTTGTCCTTTGGAGAGTAGGTCAACCTTGACCTAGGTAGTGGGCCACAATCTTACCCCAAGGCACAATTGTACCTCAAAAAGTTGACCTTGACCTCCATAGCTCCAACAAAATTTTTGTTCATGGATCCCATAAGTTCAACAAAAAGGGTATCCAAATCTACACTTTAATTTATTGTTCCATACCTATATCTACAAGAAAAATGGTTTTTTTTGGGTGGGGGGGTGGGGGGGGGGGGTTCCCTGGTTAAATCCCCCAAAATAAACCTTGAAATGTAATTGAAATTGCAATATATATAAACAAAGTAAATCAAACTATTCACCTTGCTTATGTTGACATCCTTGTGGAGGATTCGAGTCCTTGAATCCATAGGTATGTATGCTACAAATGAATATAGAAATATATGTAGGATGTCTCAAATCAATGACATCAGATCTTCAACCCCAATATTGAATGGATCTTTGCATAGGAAAAGGCCTAGATTAATATGAATGTGGAAATCTTCAACAAGAGAGCTCCATAGAGATTGAATCCTTCAATGGCTAACAATGTATCTCCTTGATGAATTGAATGCTTGAATAATTGAATGGTTGAATGGTTGAATGATTGATAATGGATTTATCTATATAATGTCTCCTCATGAAAAGTAAATGTTAAAACTTCATAATAAGTACATCATGGATGTCAAAATGAGAGAAAAAGGCTTCCTTATATAGAGATCTAAGGAACAAACTTCTAGAGAAGGCCAACATGGGAGCATTAAATCCAAATTAACCTTAACCCATAGAAATGCACTTATGTTAATGCAATTTAAGAGTCTACCATTCCAAAACCTAAAATAGCTGACCTAGAACTAGGACTATGAAACTTTTTGAAGACTGATATCTTGAAACTCCCAGAACTTGAAAATTGGACCTAGGGTCAAGGACGAGGTCTACCCTACCCTAGGTCAAGGTCAAGGTCACCTATGATCTAAGTTAGTGTTGAGGTTGACATTGACCCTTCAGTTCCTCCTTGACCAAGAAAATCAAAGTCTTCAATTTTATAGAGAAAATTGTCAGATAGATGCTGTAAATAGAGAGAGGAAAATAACTAGATCCATGCAAAGACCTATTTAAGGCACTTAACATGACCCCAAAACACTTACTCAGAGGGCTAAACACTCTTAATATGGAAATACTTCTATTTTAAGATGATACATTAAGCCCCCACTTTAGCAAGAGTATAGACTCGATGCAAACTCTTGGTAAAGTAGATTGTAATGAAAAGATAATCTTATTAAAATCAAAGAGACAAAGAGATCCTCAGGCCCCTAGAGACTCAAGTCTTTGTAAACTCCAAGATCACAATAAGAGAGACATCTCCACAAAAAGAGGAAAAAAAAGTGTGTGATTATCTTTCCCAAGGAGAACTTATGTCCCATTGTGAACCACACGAGGAAACTGTGCAACTAGAAAGATGGAATTGAACTACCTAGTGAATGTGGCTACTCACTAGTCAACCCATCATGGATTCAGCCTCAAGAAAATTGTATTCAATTAGAGTAAAAACAAAAAGCAAAAGAGATCTAGCCTTAAGGATACCTTCAACCTTATGGGATCAAAATTTTTTAAACTGGAGGGATCAAAAGAACCTAAAATATAAATCCATGCTTTAAGGATTAGTCACTAATCTAAAAAGGGAGAAAAGGTACCTTTAAAAATAATATATATGTATTGAAAAGTGTGTATGGAATAGGTGAATAGAGTATATGCTCCCACATTAAAGTCATTGCTAACACTTTAATAGGAGCAATGGATTTAATGAAAATATAAACAACTCCATTGATTATGTTTCCACTACAAGATGCCCCCTAATGAAGACAAATCAAGGGAAATACCACATAAAAATACAAAGAAAATATTAGGGATCTACCTACTGTAGGGTTGAAGTATGATCATAAGATTTTATGTGTGTGTGATATTATTGTAAATTAATTGACATCATTCCCCAAATAAAGTAGAACTAAAATCACAAAGGAGGAAAGATCACATATGAGATATGAAGAAGAATCTTTTCGGACAATGACTAGGAGACCAAAAAGAATCAGTCCTACCAAGTCATAGATCCAAGAAAATTACATAAGGAAACATGTATGAATAAGAGAACAAATACAACATAACATGAAACAATATATGGAAGAATGGAGATACATATTGAGGAATAATACAATAGGTTCAATTCCTTTATCTCCTTGCACAAACAGAGCAACAAGTGTGACATAAAATAATCTAACAACATTTAACAAATACATCACAAGAGAAGCACTGTACAACAAAAAAACACACAAAAGGCTACGATGAAGGACTAGCCAATCAAGTGTGTCGCCTACTCTCCCCATCTCATTCTATATCATTTAGGGAAGGTGGGAATCTTGCAAGAGGGACTATATCCAACATAGTAGGAATGATAGTCAGTTCCAAAAAAGGATCCTCTTGAGAATCACAATGTTCAATACTAAGTGTATGTGCAATTGTGTAGAAAGTATATTAGGTAAATCAATGTCAATCTCAGTAGTTTCATATTCATCATTAACATTATCAATATCATCAAGAGTATCTTCTTCATCTAGAGTAATCAAAATAGGATCTAAGATATGAATGGAATCCTCAGAGTCATGCATCTTCACATCATTATTAGTAATAAATTCTTCTAACACATCATGCATAGTTGTATCCAATGAAGGTAATGTTTTTAGAAGAACTAAATTATGAGATTTAGGTTGAGCGTGATGCTTCTTACATCATTTTTTAGAAGAACGATTACATTTTTTCTTTCTTGAAATATGTTGAGAACTAGGAGGAACATTTACTGGATGCTTCATAGGTTCTATAGGAGGCTTAATAGGATTAACAATTGACTGACATGTAACAGGAAAAGCTTGATTAACATATGTAGAAGCCATATATAATGGAGGTATGGAAGATGTAGGCAAAAGAAAATGATTAAGATATAGGAAGTATACTTAACTCAAGAATCTTATGATGCTTATAGGCTTGATATGAATGTAAGAGATGACTAGGTTGAGAAGGACATGAATTAGGTAATGAAGGCCAAAAGAAGTCAATGGTAACACTATCCCCTATAAATTATGATTAATCATGTTAACTTTGTCATCATGAAAAAACTTAATACATTTATGGATAGGTGAAGCAACAATATGCATGGTGTTTAACCATGAAAAACCAAGCTTAACTTGAAGCTAATTAGAAGAAGAAACAACAACAAAGGTAGCGTTCATAAATTTTTGACAAAGATCAACTAATAAATTAATAGAATCAAATGATGGATAAAGAAAACCAATACAAGTTTAAATCCACACATCTAATGTATCATAAAAAACACATTTCAATCTTCTCATAATTTTTTTTTCTTTAGTAATAACATTGACTAAGGAGGTAGGATAAAAAAGACAACCATGAGTGGGTATCTAAGAAATCTTAGCATAAGTATAAAGGGGACCATTAGGAACTTTAATAATCTTAGAATCATCAAAGGTACTAAAAAGTTCTTGAGGTCTTTTATGCTTAGGTTGTTGTCAAGTTTTAAGTTGAGTCTTCAATTTAGGCTTAGGCTTCAATTGAGATTGAGATGAAACTTGAGATTGAAGTTGAGGTTGAGGTGGAGATAAAAATTGAAAAACATGGTCCACTTTATTAACAAAATGATTAGAATCATCCATCTATGAATCATACAAAATATCCATGGAAGATGGCTAAGAAATAGTATTAGTATGATATGTAGGTAAAGGATGTTAGAAATAGGGAATACTAGGAGGGGAGGGGGGGTGTATCAATATTCTACAAACTTTTTTCACCAAATGGATATTATTAATTAATTTTTACCATGCATAAGAAATTTAGCAAGTAATGATGAACAAAAATAATAACAATGCATAAAGAGAACTCATAACATCATATTCTATTAACTAGGGAAACCCTGGCCAAGGAAAAACCTCAGTGGGGATGATACCCACTAGATAATATAATGATATATATTTTACTTGTTAGAGGATGGACCTTGTTAGGAGTCAATGAGAAAACTTAGTGTAGACAGTCCCTATTAGGAGACTTTGAATCCATGTTAGGAGATTCCAACCCTGTTAGGAGTTGTAGTACAATAGATGCAAGAGGAGTGTACTACCCAAACATGCACTTCCAATTACAAGAAGAGCTCACTTCCCAAAGATGTAATTAGTCCTTAGGTATATAGGTGTTATAATTTCTTTCTTCACTAATCTATGACTTTAGCTAGATCTTGGATCACAAAATTAGGTTCTCAAAAGCTTTGTATATATCACTTCACAAAAATTTCACATATCACTTATCACAATATAATTGCATACTCCTTTTTGCAAGATGTCCTTTGCATAAATATCATTCCTTTTAACAAATTTCTACTATGTTTTCTAAGACCATAATATACTTTTCCAACTTAGAGTAAACATCTAGGATGTCGGCCCTAGTTGGTCAAGTAATTATTTTGTTAACAAAATAATTCC
Source organism: Cupressus sempervirens (assembly GCA_028749045.1). Lineage (NCBI taxonomy): Eukaryota > Viridiplantae > Streptophyta > Pinopsida > Cupressales > Cupressaceae > Cupressus > Cupressus sempervirens. The sequence goes on along the minus strand of CM053784.1, from coordinate 70,435,039 downwards.
TTTACCTTTAATTTCATTTTTTTATTTCACTAGTAAAATGTGAATATCCCTTTTTCGTATTATTTTTACTAATGTTCAAAGTTATACACATCATCATCAACATGTAGAATGTCTCCATCTAACTTCCCTAGTAATAATATGATGTCAGAAACATTTTACAAATAAAACAATGTGCTGTTGTAAACCAATTTCATACTGAGACAATTTTATGAGTACTTGCAAAAGCTAAGTATCTTTATTTCTGAGGTTTATCACAAGTAGGTACATCATGTGTTTTCATTAATGAAAAAAATTAAATCACTACATATAGCCAATTTTCAACAATCTCTACCTTTGGTATTGATGGAAACAAAGTAAGGAAAATTGGCTAAGTGACAAAACCTTAATAGAAATTTCCAATACTCATCATCTATTACATTACATATTAAAAATTATCAATTACTTAATTTATCCCCCTTTGAATATGATTTTTACATAACTAACTTACTATAGAGTTTCCTTCTACAACTTTTTTCCCCTTTGACATCAATGACAAAGGTTTAAAAATCTAAAAACTATCAAAAAAGTTGTCTAACTATTGTCAAAATACTATCTTCCTACCTTAAGCTCTTAAGATCTTGATATAGTCATCAAAATTTTCCTTTAAATTATCCATACCTTTCTCCCATGTATCCTTTTTTTCTTTGGAATTGGTGAGCATTGCACATAAGGCATATGATGCAATCTCAACTGCATTAAGCTCAGAGTAGGTGAAGTTTCCATAAGTGTCTTTAGCTTTGACACGCTCTTCCAATTATCTTTCAATGACTAAAATCTTTAGAGAAATGGACTCTTTTAATTCTAATAGTCTCTTCACAATTAGATCTTTTTCAAATTCTAGTTTCCTAGTGTCAGAGTGTACACTGGCAACTTGTCCTTCCAACTCATCAATTTTGCAAGAGGGTTGATGTACCTGACTGGTTAGAGCTTCTAGCTCACTTAGCTTCCCTTGCATCTTTTTATCCACATCTTTGGTCAACATATGAGATAAAGTAAATTTTATGTATAGTACCTTGCCAACTTTTTGACATCTTCAAAATTCCTTGATACATGTATCAAGACTCAATAAATCATTATTAATGTTCTAAAAAATGGTGCTAAAAAGATTAGCATCATGTGAAATTTGAGGCTTAGATTCAACAGAATTCAATAAGTTTGTAAATTAATCATCAAATGATTTCAAAACTACTTTTTCTCTTTATTCAATATCTACTTCAATGTATTTGTCTATGAGGGTGTTATGCAATCTATTTGTCACCTCCACTGGTGCTCTCTGTATACTTTTCACCTTCTTCTCAAACAAATTTGTCAAGGATGAGATCAAGTTATATTGATCATCATCATAACTTGTAAGCTTAGCAAGAGATATAGGAGAGGATGAGCTAGGTTCTTTCACCACATCTTCCTTTTATTTCTCCTCTACTTCCTTCTTTGATCTTCTCTCTTCTTATTCCTTTTCTACTCTTATTTTCTTCTCTCTTACTTTCTTCTCTTCTTCCAACTTTTTCTCCTTTTCTTATTCTTTCCTCTTTTCATCTTCTTTCTACTTCTTTTATTCTTCAAGAAATTTCAGCTTGGATTCTTCAATCTTCTTCTTGTCTTCATCTATCTTTCCTTTCTCTTCTTCAATCTATTTCAACTAATTTTGAATATCTTTAGAAAGAGGCTCAGGTTGATTGAATGGATCTTCATCAATGTTAATAGTAACATTTGTCTTATCAATGTACATAGTATCACCACTTATTGACAATTCTAAGGTTTTCTTTGTAGTAGAGGGTTCTACCTTTAGTTCACTCATCATTTGATTAATAGTTTCTATAGTTTCACTTCTAATAGCATTCTTTTCTCCTCCCATGAATAGAAATGGCATCATCTTACTTTGCAAGTAAGGTGCTGGTTTCTTCATCAATTTCTGGATTTCAAATTAGTCATCTAACTTACACATAGTTCTTAGCATTGACTTCCAAAGTTTCATGTCTTCTTCATGAACTGGTGTTTTCTTTGTTATAAGTTTTTCATAGATATTTTGATTTACAAATCCTTTAATGCTCTCAAGTTTTAAGTTATTTATAATCATATATCTCATAGTACAGATATCAATTTTTTCCTTCTCAATATCTTTGTACAAATCATAGAACTTATTCATCAGTACAAAGTTCCCTTCATTAACAATGGCTATGTTAATATTCTCTATCTTAGGTTTTCATGGTTGCCTTGTTTTACTTGTTGGCTACTTAGAAATAGTAACTTTCTCTAGTTGTTTGTCTTTTGGTTCCTCTTCTTCTTCTTCATCACTAGAGTCCCTAATTGTCAACAATGTCTTCTTTCTCCTTTTAGGTCTAGTAGCTTGTTGCTTGATTCTATTTGACTGACTTTTGGATCCACTTGGTTGTTTAGCTGATACAGTAGCATATGGAATGCTCTATTCTATAGGATTTTCTGTAATAGATACATCAGATGCTTGGTCAACTAACAAAGGTGTCATATAAATTACACCCTGTTCACTAGTTTGTTTCATTTGGAAGATAGTTTGTCTTACTGCTTGTGATTCTTCTTCTAACATACCAACCTTTGATAGTGCTTTCTTCATTACATATGTAATCTTCTTATGAGATGCCTTTTCTAATGATGTGTAGTAGGCTAATTGGGTTATCTCCTCATATGTTCCAAATCTATATGATGCTTGATCAATATCTGATTTCAATAATAAATCAATATAACTAATAGCTATATCATCACTCAATTCATAACCTAGGGGCTCAAGAAATATTTCTCTAGGTTATACTACTTTGATATGTTGACATTTAAGTTATGTTTGTTATTAATGACATACACTTGTTCAAGCTGTGAACATCTACTAAGCTTATTATATAGTTAATAGTGTTAACCAAGCATTTTAGTTGCTACTGAATCCTTTGGACAATTTTCAATTTGCATCGAGTAGTTACTACAAAGTTGTTGATCAATAGTGTAAACTGAACATCTCAGTGTATGCCAAGTTTATCAGTGCAAACTGAGTTGTGCAATGCTTACAAGGTTTGTAGTTGATGTGATGTGAGTCTAGTGTTAGCTGAGCTACTTAGTGTTAACCAAGTGACTTAGTTTATGTTGAGCTCATAGTGATAGCATTGACCAAGCTATGAAGTGTGAATCAAATGATTCAGTTTATATGCTAAGTTTCATAGTATTTGCTGAGTCACTAGTGCAGACTGAGTTCAAGACTACTTGGAAGTGATTAGTATGGACTGAGATTCTACATCTACCAAGTGCATGATGATGCCAAGCATTAGCAATGGATGTCAAGTATCAGAACCTCATCGAGCCAGTCTTCAGAACTTGAGTTTCTTCATTTGGGCCAACTTTGTGTATTTTGCGTAAACTTGTATTATGGCCAACTTTGTAGTTTTGTAATTGGATTGGTATATATGTAATGTATTGTATCAAATCCAATGTAATGTAATGAAAACTTATAAAATAAGAAGAGAAGAGTGAATTACAAAGGCTATAGGAGTATAAGGAGCAACAAATATTTATCTATCACAACAAGGTGATTTCTACACTTAGAGGAATCTCATTTAGCAAACCAAGTTGTAGATCAAATATCATCTACTATTTCATCCTAATATGTGGATCAGTAAAATCCTTTAACAAGGTAGACCTGAAATTCTTATGTAAATATCTTTACCAAGTGCATGCATCATTGTATGTTTGTAAAATCTTTTGCAAGGTGGGCCTAGGAATCCTTATTGCTCCTAATAGGGTGGATCATCAGAAGTGATCATTGTAAGCCTTAATAGGCCAACTTTATACTGTAGTAAAAAAGCTTGTGGGTATCATCCCCACACTAGTTTTACTTTCTATTTGGAGGGTATATGGGTCACCAAATTGTGTGTCCAAAGTATTATGAATTCTTTAATGTTTTTAGTTTCACATGCATGCAATTAGATCATAATACTCATGAAGAATTAATTGCTAATTAAGGTTTAAGTTTTATTAGTTACTAATTCACCTCTTCCCTCTTAGTAACTTAGTCTATCATAATATTTCCAAAAATTGTTATCAGAGCTTTGTGGTTCTCAGAGAAAAGTTTAATAACTTGAGAAAAGATCAAAGACTATGGAGGTATTTAGACTTGACAAGGCTATTGCCAATGAGTAGCTAGATTTGGAATTGGGTATTGGACAACTCAAGAAAGAAAAGGAGAAACTCTCTCTATCATTGAAGAGAAGAAAAGATCTCACAATCTAGATGAATTATCAACTCTACATTGAAGAAAGAATTGAAGACATCCACTCAAGTAATTTAGATGAAGCTAATAAAGCAATCAAAGAACTATTTGAAAAGAATAGTACTCTTTAAGAAGAATTAAGAAAATTTAAAAGAGAGCAAGAAATTTAGTCAGAAAGATTATGTGAAGTCATGGAAGAGAGAAAAAATATAAGAGAAGAGATAGAAGGAAGGAACAATGAAATTCAACACCTATCCCTTTAGCATAAAAACTTCATTGATCAACTCACCAATGCAAATGAAGAAATCTTGAATCTAAGATTAGAAAATGAAATATTGAAGAATGATATAACACTAAAAGGAAAACCAATGAGAGGATGATGAAATATCAAATAGACATGAATCAATTGAATGATCAAAGCCATTATAGAAAAAAAGGAAAAGTAGGAATTGGATATACAGAGGAAGGTGAATCATCCAAGCAAGGAGCTCAAAAGAATCAAAGACCTAAATGCAGTGACTCTAGCATTTCCACTTGATTTCTCGAAGGAGAACTAGAACTAGGATATTGGAGAAGAAATCTAACATCAGTTCTAGTTGACAAATAAAAAGATCCAAATAACCATTTGAGATGCAAAGGGATCACCGAGTAAATGATGCCAGCAATTACCAAGTGAAGTTGGGTTGCTTTCCTATCAAGTGAGGTTAGGTTGCAGACCCTACCGAGCAATGTTGGGAGTAACTAATTTTTGTGTGGTTATCGAGTCATGAAAGACTCTACTGAGTATTCAATGAAGGTGAAGTGGATGAAAGTCTATCATTTGAGAGAACAAATGTACCAAGAATTTATGGCAAAATTTAACAAAAAGGGTGAAATCAAACACATTTCTCATTGTGAATTTTTGAGAACCATTTGTGCAGAGTGATCTTCTCAGAATTCAAGCAATTTGAGCAAATTTTTACTAAAATTTTTCATATTCTCTCAAACCCTACCAAGAAAAGATGGCATCCACTAGAAACAAGTCAAAGAAAGATTTAGACATGTTGGTTTAAGGTGTGGAATGGAAGGCAACATATTTCAAGCTAAGTCCTACTATTGTGGAAATCCTAGATTTGAGTGGAGTGAAATAAAAAATTCTACCAAAGGTACTATTCAAGATATCAAAACATTAGAGATGGATGAATCATTGAAGGAGTTATGTGTTGATGGTGTGTTGAAACCTAAGCATCAACATCTTGAAATTTTTTTTTTAACTCACATTCTCCATATGCCAAAGGATTTCCTAATAAAATGGATAAGATTTATCCTCAATCGTGTGCATAATGGTCAACTGTGGTTGGATCAACCATTTTTGATAACCAAGAAGATGATCCACAAGATCACTAGTCCTCTAATGTTGGCAAAAGTAGAAATAGCCAAAACCCTAGGTCAGGTTGAACTAGAGAAGGAAACCCTTGTCGAATGGGATGGAAGGGTAATGAAGATAATTTGTGTCACTAACATGGAATTGAAATTTAGGATACATGTCATTGCTCACAAAATCTACAACTCAAGTAGACTGAGAAGCATATCATGGTGGTTAAAAATAACCTATCACTTGACCTTGCCAAGTTACTACTGAATTAGTTCAACAAGAACATGGAGAGCATTACAACTTCCAAGAACAATCCATATAAGTTTGTTTCACTCTTGACTTGTTTATTCTTCTATGTTCAAAAGTTCTTCCCATCAAATGAGACAATAGTTTAGAGGAAGGATGTACCCATTCTCTATCAGACTAATGAGTATATTACTGAAATGGGAGAGAACTATGCAAGTATTATAGATAACTACTTTGATGCATTCAAAGAGAAGATGAATAATAGATTCAAGATTACAAGGAAGTTAGTTGATGACTACAAAGATGATGGTTTTTTCATGGTTGATAGTGACAAAGTGCACATTCAAGCAGTTAGGCCAAGAATAGTATGGGTAAAACCTCTTGGATATGAGGTGAACATTGATAAAACCAAAGAAATAATTGAGGCATTGATAAATGAGCCTGTTGATCCTAAAGCTACATACTTTGGCACCTATGATAAGGCAAAGACTAAGATAGAACTAGAAATCAAACTCCCTTAGGCAGTTAACAAAGGAAAGAAGATGATTGTTGTAGTGCCTGCCCTCGTTTACATTTTTTTAGATACAGTATTGTTATCATTGCCAAACTCTGTTAGGCCAGTTTTATGTTGATGGTTAGTAGCATTGTTTTGAGATTATCAAATATTGTGCTATGTATTTAGTTGATATGTGATGAGATTACTTAGACTCTACATTTCATGTATGCATGATGATTATTACATTATTCTCAGTTATTGATGATGTTTAGCTAAATGGATTATTATATGTGTGTGTGTTGTCTTATGGATACTTACCCCATACTGTATGTGTATGGTGTGCGTGTTTGTTTTCCTTATGTATGGAATTTATGATGTGGTTAAGGAAGGGAGTCGTAGTCACCTACTAGTCGAGACATGATGCACCACTTCTTGCCATTTCCTGTTTAGCTTAGCATATATATATATATATATATATATATATATATTGTATGTACATGCATGGATTTTATGCAGGTTGCAGGTACTAGGTATCAACTTCCCTAAATTGTTAGGATGAGTGTACCCTATCGCATTATCTCAATGGTAAGAGAGGGGAGATAAATTCTCAAGTCCAAATCCTAAACCCTTAAACCATTTGTCCTAGAAAGGTAGGACAAGTATCTAAGATGTTTTACCTTTTGAATGTGTCGCATGACGTAATTCATGATTTTAACCCCTTAGACTAATTATGTATTGATTGTTCTATGATGGGTTTTCATATTTTATCTTGGAGGTCTTTGGTGAATTTTCTATTAATTAAGTCTAAAATTAAAAGATTTAATTAATGATTTAATTATTTTGGGAGAAATTAATATAATATTATGATATTATGATATTTTGATTTTAATTAATTAAATGGGAAATTAATTGAGTAAAAGAATTAAATAAAAGAAATTAAAATTAATAATAATAAAAATAATAATTAAATAATAATAAACAATAATAATAATAATATTAAAAGAATTAAAATAAAAGTCATAAGTCTACCTAGGAGTAAGTGCCCCCTTGATTTCACGTATGTCTACAATGCAGGAGTTAGCACACAAATTAAGCACATGGTGTCTACAACCTTGTGACTCATCTAGAAGGTTGGAATAGGCTCGTGCTTAGTTGTCAATGCTTATCTTACTTTCTGGTTGTTTCTAGAGACATTCTAGGTGCTTCCTGAGAGGTCCTTATATTCAGGCACTCTTAGAAGCTCGGGGAGCATTTTTTGGGGTGGATCCATGAATGTGGAGAAGGAAGGAGCTTGCTCTACAATTTTTGAGAAGAAGTGATTTAGCATCAGTGTCTAGATAGACACTTGTGATTTTGGATATGTTATTTTTGCTTCTTCCACTTCCTATCTTCTTCATGTTTTTTGAAAGCTTTCTGAGGATTCCATGTGTGAATGTTCCAGTTGTATTTAATCTTGTTATGGATATTTAGTTTTCTGTATGGGAAACCCCCACATGCATAGATTTGGGGAATCTATGGGACTAGGGTTTAAATGCTTATGGACAAACCTATTAGAAGGATTAAATAGGTAAATTTAAAGAACGATAATTATAGGAAATTTTTATTTTACAAAAATTGGAAAAGCCTTGTTGTATATATATTCGCAGGCATTATTGAAAATGTTTTTAAGAAAAAAATATATACATAGTTACAATCTAAAAATGTTTTATTAAAATTGTTTATAATATATATATATATATATATATATATATATATATATATATAATATGTGTGTGTGGGAGGGGATTCACCCCACCCCCACCACTTATTGTTTAATTCGCACCAACTTACCTGTCTGTCGGCGGTTTCTCCACATGCATGTACCTATGTTGAGTACAGTGTAGGGTACCTGCATGATGATGTAGACCTGTAAAGGAGACTTCGACATGGGTCACACACTTATGAAAGACTACAACGATATTAAAATCGCTTTGAAGTTATTTTTTAATATTATGAAGTTTTAAGATTATAAGTTTTTATTAATAGTATTATTAAATTTGTTAATGAAGTTTTTAATTATAATATATTTGCTATGAAATTTTAAATTATCATTTTATTAATAATGTTTGGTGACAAAGTTTTATATTGTTAGTTGTTATTTTATTTTAAAATTAATAATATCTAGTAATAATATTTTAATATTATTTGTCTAATAATATTTATCAAGTTTTACTATTGTTAGTTTAAATGCATAGTGAATTATTGACTAATTTAATTAAATCTAATTTCATTAAATCTAATATAATTAAGATTAGTTAATAATTGAAGGAAATTAATTCATTTATAATGATAATGAGTTTTAATAAATTTGGAATTAAATCCATTGAGAGATCATTAGTTATAGTGATTAAGTGATTTCTTTTTTTAATAATATTTAATTAAGTTATTATTAAAATGATTTATAATTGTAGATTGTAAATTATATACTTTATAAATTAATTTAATTAAATGTTATTTAATTAAGATTAATTAATAAGGGAAGTTGTTTAATTCAAGTTATGAAATTATTATAATACTTGATTTAATAGAGTCAAGATGAATTTCTTGAAAATCACAGAGCATTATTTTAATAATTTAAATAATAGATGGTTACTTATCCTTTTATTGTTTCTAGAGAAATTGAATTAAATATTAAGGGAATTTTATTCAATTAGCAACATTGATTTTAGTAAAATAATGCGAATTGTTTTATTAAAAGACAATGGGGACTAGTCCAAACAATTAAATAAGTAAATAATTATCTTCTAATTATTTTAGAAAATTGTTTTAAAATAATGGAGGGATAATTTTAAGTTTTATTTGAAGAGATAAATGGGTTGACTTGTAGAAGAATCTTATACTCTTGAAATATACATTGAAATGAAAATAGAAACCTCATATTTGGCTTAACCATGTGATTGCAAAAGTAAATCAAACATGTGTTTGTACCTTGTTTTCTTTATGTTATCAATGTTTTGGGTTTTGGGGTTGACTAGATTGTTGACCAGTTATAAGACGTCTACCAGAGGCTCAAGGATTATGATTTGTGATGTCATGGTGATGTCTTTTGATCTCGATCTTTTAAACCCAACCATGGTTATGAGATGGCATGCTCTATGGTGTGTGTGGTTTACTGATTGATATTGTTTCTAGTCTTCTTATGTAAGCTGTGTTTTATGTAACCATTTATGAGTTATAGATTAGTTGTATTTGGATTACTTTCTAGTCGCCTTGATGGGACTAAAGTGTTTATCTGATTTTGATGATGTCATGTTGAGACATGTATGACTTGACCATTTTGGAAGTCTTGAACAGTGTTATTTTGTGATATTTTCCAGTTACTCGATGAGAACCAATGGACATTGTGATTGTCATTGATGCTTTTCAGTTGCTCACAAAGAACTGATATGATTATTATGATTATCTTTTGATGCCTTCCAGTTTCTTGTATAGGATTGAGGTAATTCTGTGATTTTGTGATTTCATGAGCTTTGAGTAGGATATCTACATGTAGCATTAGGAAGTGGCTTGCAATGGGGGCCGGGGCCCTAAGTAGCTGTTAGGGTAACTCATTGTAAGTTGTTTAATAAGTGAAAACATTACACCTAATACTAACTTAAATGAACCTAATAATATAATTATTTGTTCATGCCCATGCCTTGAGTGCTAGTACAAATTAGGATGGGAGTAGAGAGAACGCTTGGTTGCGACCTTGCATTCTGTAGTATGCCTTGTCAGTATGAGAGGATACTAGTGGCCACATAGGGATCACTAGGGGGTTGGGGTCTACTGAGAGACTACTAGGGTAACTCTAGCATGATCCATGCGATGGCACTTTCCCACTTACATAGTAGATTCCTACGTGTCTTGTATGCCTCTGGGATTAGATGTCGGTATATGTTGGAAACTTTGAGTTAGTATACTTTTAGGATTCTTGGATTTAGAGAGTACTTGTGTTATGTGATTTGTTATCTTGTGTTATGTGATTTGATATCCTATTTGAGACTTGAGACTATCTCCTCAGCGCGGTGGGAGTGGGCCATTTAGGTTCCACACGGTCAGGTGGTAGTGCTTTTTCACTCTTACCATTTGAGATCCATCTAAGACACCGTGGCTGAAGCATTCTTTGTTGGAATCTATCTTCATTCTGTTCTTGGATTATGATGATGGACACGTATCCTTATATTGATGATTTGCATATGATAGATGATGTTGTTTACTTATCTTATGCTTTATTTTGCATGATTAGATTTCTTATGCATATGTTGTAGCATGCTAGATTTCTTTCTACATATGATGTAGTATGTTTTAGGAGTGACATTCCTACTATGTTAATACCGATGATCTCTTTGGTGACTTGGGATGTTACGCACAGAGGGATGGCTAGGGCCCACGATGGTCTAATGATGCTATTTATGGTTGGGAGGAACCGTGCACTTAGTTAGTTGTGTTTATGATGTATGGTCATCTTTTACGATGGATTTTTATATCCTCTATGATGATGTATCATGTATGGAATATGGTTTCAATTACTTTACTATACTTGCATAATGGACTTAGAATAGGATGATGTACTTTATTTTGACACATGTATATTCTTTTATGTCTTTCATACCCTATAACATGTATAGTGGATGATTGAGCATTCTAAAATGTAATTTACTAAGGGACATTTGGAACAAAAGTATATTGTTTAAGAACGTTGGAATTTTCATTATTATTTCATGTGGATGTGGTATTAGATGGAATTAATATTGGTTAATTTAAATGTGATTCAATGTTAAGGGATCCTTAAGGAATGTAACCTGTTATATACATTTATGTATACTTTTAGTTGAATGTTGTCATTGCTTCCGCTACTATGTGTACGTTGTGAATGGTTTTTCTTTCATGTTTCAAAAAAAAAAAAAAATCTACCAAACTTAGTGAAACTTTAGGTTAATTCATTTGGATCCCTTGGTGGGGTGTTACAATTGCCAAACTAAAAACTAGTTCCACTCTTTTGTTAACAGAAGGAAAAGGAGATGACATTGAGGATGAAGAAGAAAAAGATGAAGAAAAATTAGAGGATGAAGAGCCACTAAAGAAGAAAGGTAAGGTAATTATTACCAAACCTACCAAGACATCTACTATTATGTTCACTAGAAGATCATCCAAGAAGAAAGTAGATAAAGAAGAAGGAGACATAATCTTCAAGAGGTCTCTACCCACCTTTCAGGAAAGAATGAAAGAATTAGAATTAAGATTTAACATAACAAATTTCAAGGCACTAAAGTACAAATCTAGGACTACAGAGGAGTAGAAGAAAATAGAAGATATGTTAATATCCAAGATGGATAAGTGGAAGCACTCAGTAGACTAGCTAGCTCAACAGATTCCTAATGCTTTAATGGAAAAGATTAAGCCAAGATGGGAGAACGCCATAAAGATTAGAAAAGATATATATGAGTAGACCCTGAGGAAACTTATGCCAAATTTGGATGACAATGAGGTAAAAGAATCTTTGAAGAAAAATGAAAAAAAGTTAACCTTGAGATTCAACACTTGTCTTGTAGTGTTGAAAGATGTTGAGCATGTTGTAAAGAATGCTACAAACACATGGAAGAATGTCTATCTTCTTCACAAGTTGAGTGATTTTGTAGTTAGTGTAAGTGACAAGGATGATGATGATGATTATGATAAAGAAAAGGATGAAGAGATTGGTAATGAAGAGGTGACACATTTTGATAATGTAGACGATGAAGAGGAACAAGGGGAAGAAGCTACTGAGGAAGACTTACCAGATGTACCAGATACTAAGGAGACTAACCTAGTAAATATTGTTGTAGTGGTCATAGCCTCACTTCCCCATTCTTCAAGAAAAACATTAAAAACACCAAGCCCAAAAAATGTTTCATTAGGATTGATTATGACCAGCACTGGAAGAACAAGCACTCAATCAATCTTTGCATCTGTCTAGCTCAGTACTTCATTGATAGAAGTGGCAAGCACTTCATCTACCAAGAAATAAGCTCTTCCCTCTACATTAGTTTTGAGTACACAAGGTATTTCTTCTATAGGTATTTCAACAACAAGTGCAATATCCACTTTTTCAATGAGTCCTACCATTTCTACAATTGTTTCCATTCCTAGTATGCAATTAATAAGTGTAAGGATAGTTGAGACCAAGCCTAAACTGAGCACAAATTTTTTTGATAAAGGAAAAGAGAAGGAAGAAGACATAGATCTTGATGAGGAGATTTCCATTCCTAATTGGGACATCTCTAATCTCAATCCTAATTAGATGCATGTTTTTGGTTAAATCCTTCAAAAGAATGCTAAACAGTAGAGGCTTAGAGAGGAAAGGAACAAGGAATTGAAAATAATAGAAGATGCAAAGAATATCCTTACAGAGGCTTTAAATATAGAGGTTGATACTTCTCAACCAATTTTGAACTAGTTAGCAAAGCTAGTCCAAAAATTTAATGAAGATTAGGATGGACAGGAAAAATTGTTGTAGAAAGTTGAGAAGAAGTTTGAAAATAAAGTTTTGGAACTTATTGCTCAACAAATTTATATTCATCAAGTAGAATTATCTACTATTCTAGGCTCACTAGAGACCTCTTGCAATAGTGTATCTTAAATTTTTGGTAAACTCTATGATACATAAAAATCCACAAAAGAAATAAGAGATAAATTGTCAAAAATTGATGAGGATCTAAAAGCAAGTGCACAATAGCTGCAACTTGACCTGAGTTCAAGCTCTGCCCACTTCAATAAAATTATATTCCTAATTGGTAAGTAGGTAGAATTATTGAGAGAAGAGGCAAGAATAAGAGCTACATTGATAGATATTCAAAACATGATTCTTCCAAAATGGATGCATTGTAGAAACACATTGCACATGCAAAAATGCTCATCCATGACAATAACTTCTCCATTGCAAATCATATGATAGAACTAGTAGTAGAAGTACAGATTACATTGCACACATGTAAGGTGGTGCAAGAGAAATGGGAAAAGACTTTGGCACTTGTATTGAAGGTACATTCAAATTTCTTGTTACATTTTGGCATTACTATATAATATATATAAATCTTTAGCATTAATGTCAAAAAGTGGGAGAAGATGTAAGGAGAAAGGGGAGAAGATTGTAGATTGTATACAATGTATATTATGTAAAGGAAAAGATAATGTATATTGTGTAAAGGAAAAGATGTATAGGAAAAAAGGAGAAAATATATATATCAAATGTATAGTGTATTGTATATTATGTATGGGGGAGCATTATACTCTATTATATGTGCATGTACAACTCTTACAAAACCAATATTGACAAATGTCAAAAATAGAATACTTTACTAAGTTAGAGACATAAGGTGATGGATAAAGATGTTCTTGAACATTTTTTAATTTAGTTTTGACTGATAAGTGTTTTTGTCACTAATGCCAAAGGGGGAGATTGTTGACATTACAATCATTCTTGTTATTAGTGACATACACTTATTAGTTTGTATCGAGTAGTTAATATGAAGTTGTAGATTAGTAGTGTAAACCAAGCATCTCAATGTATGTCGAGTTTATTAGTGCAAACTGAGTTATGCAGTGCTTACTAAGTCCATAATTGATGTGATGTGAGTCCAGTGTTAACCAAGCTACTCAATGTTAACCAAGTGACTTATTTTATACTGAGCTCACAATGATAGCATTGACCAAACTATGAAGTGTGAATCAAATGATTCATTTTATATGTTTAGTTTTATAGTATTCATTGAGTCACTTGTGTAGACCAAGTTCAAGACTACTTTGAAGTGATAAATATGGACCGAGATTCTACATCTACCAAGTGCATGATGATTCTAAGGATTGACAGTGGATGCCAATTATTAGAACTTCACTGATCTAGTCTTTAGAACCTAAGTTTCTTCATTTGGACTGACTTTGTGTATTTTGTGTAATCTTGTATTGTGGCCAACTTTGTAATTTTGTAACTAGATTTCTATATATGTAATGTATTATATCAAATCCAATGTAATGTAATGAAAGTATAAAATAAGAAGGGAAGAATGAATTATAAAGGCTATAGGAGTATAAGGAGTAGCAAATATTTATCTATCACAACAAGGTGATTTCTACACTTAGAGGAATCTCATTTAGCAAACCAAGTTGTAGATTAGAGATCAGCTACTATTTCATCCTAATAGGTGGATTAGTCAAATCCTTTAACAAGGTAGACCTAAAAGCCTTATGTAAATCTCTTTACCAAGTAAATATTTTATTTTATGTTTTTCAAACCTTTTGCAAGGTGGACCTAGTAGTCCTTATTACTCCTAACAAGGCAGATCATCAAAAGTGATCATTGTAAGCCTTAATAGGCCAACTTTATACTACAATACTAAAGATTGTGGGTATCATCCCCACCCTAGTTTTACTTTCTATTTGGAAAGTTTCTAGGTTACCAAATTGTGTGTCCAAAGTGTTATGAATGCTTTAATGTTTTTAGTTTCTCATGCATGCAATTAGATCAGAATACTCATGAAGAATTAATTGCTAATTAAGGATTAAGGATTATTAGTTACTGATTTACCCCTCCCCTCTTAGTAGCTTAGCCTATCATAATATTTCCAACATGATATAGGTTAGGTTAGTGTCCACCATAAAACATATATCATTCTTGAATCTATCAACAATTGTAGGGGCAATTCTTTATCTTAGTTTCATCTCATTCTGAAATGTTCTCATGATCAAATTTCCACTATCTAAGATTTTCTCTATTTGATTCCTTTTGCATACATTTGTTATATTTTCCATAGTACATCTTTCATTTGTCATAATATCAATAACTGATATGAGTGGAAATCTCTTTAAGTATGTGAAAAAAAATATGATTAATTAGAGATTAAAATTTGGTTCTCTTAATCTTCTCTAACTTTTCAATAAGTTATACTCTTAGAATCTCACTCAAATTCACTTGTTCTTTCTCAACACATATCTTATAAGCTGCATAAATAAATTCTTTTGATAACTCATCATTCTTAGAACATGCACATAGAGAATATGCAATTATTCTTCTCAAGAATCTTACATCATGTTGTTGGTTGGTGTTGATCACCATTGCTTTACCATTGTAAATTGCCTTAGTGTAATTTTCAACCTTCTTCTTAACTAGTTTCTCACCAATAGGTACATTGCCTTGTTTCCTAACACCAGTGACCTCATGAATAAGGTTGGCAGAGATGTGACATGAGGTTGGCAGAAATGTCAACTACATTATCTCCAATCCAAATCTTTCCATTATGGATTCTGCTTAATATAATTTATGTTGATTCCTTAGTATCAAGTTCATAGTAGAAATGAGATTTGACTAATTCCAAGTCTTTTAGATGCTCATATCTATGTTTATAGTCATATTATGGTTGAAAAGAATTTCCATATCTCCATTCATAAACTCACTTCAAATAGTTTCAAACTTATTGCATAGATAGCTTCCCACATCTTCCAATAATACTATATTGTTTAGAGTAATTCATAAGCCTAAATTAGGGTTTTCCTCTAAGGCTTTCATAGGAACAACCTTTAATTTGGGTCTTTCAATATTCTCAACATTCTGAACAATTGACATATCATGATTATATTGAAAATAAATTTATCAAAAAATTTCCATGCAAAAAATGATAAAATACCTTTTCTGGAGTAGAGTCTAGCTTAAAATCATTTTTCCCAACTGATTCTAGGTGCTCTTAGCTTCTAAGATGATCACAATGTAGAAATAATCAAGTTTTTACTCCTTTTATTCATGTGGAACTTGCATTAATTGTGTACTTTGTTAAATCAAAAAGGTTATTTATTTTGTACTAAAATCATATATTTGTTCAAGATCAATTGTCTAATCTTTGAATGCTATCTAAGGTTCACCATAGCTTCCTTCCATCATGAAAATCCTCCAAAAAACTTCACTTCATGAAATTTTCTATAGAAACATAGATTTCATCTTCTGTCATAGAGTAAACTATCTTTGTTATAATAGTAACTCTTATTTCCTTTGTAACTTGATACAATAAGCTCCTAATCGCAATTGAGCTTAAGTACAATCCAAACTCATCAAGATACATCTTTCCCCAACCTCACTGTGGGTAGCTCAATCTCTAAATGAAGTTTCCAATTCTGATGATGTAAACAAGTTTAATTCATCTTGGTTGAATCAAACTTAATAATTGATTTTGATTTTCCTATCTCACCATCATCTAACTTTTCTTTTGAGATGTCTAATCCTTTTACAAATGCCTCATTTAGTTCTTCTCAAAGTTCACTAACTAATTTTTTTTTCCTTCATTTTCTTTCTTAGTTCTAGAGTTATTCTTATGATTCCTTTTATCATTTTTGAAGTTCTTCCCATTGTTGCTTCTATTTTTGAAGTTTCTTCCATGATTCCTTCTGTCATTTTCAAAGTTTCTTCTATTTTTTCTTATGTCAATTCTATAGTACTTTTTTGTATGTTCAAAGTTGTTGCATAACTGGCATACTAGGGTTCTACTTCTAGATTCTATTGATCAATAGGTGCTTGACAATTCTAGGTGATGTGTCGAAAGTAGTTACACATATAACACCTGATCTACTTCCTTTCTTCATAAGATCTACTTTCTCTTAATGTTCTTTCATTAGATCTTCTTCAATCTACAGGGTTAGTATTTCTATACATTCTACTATTTCTTCTATCATTATCATATTTAGGTTTCCTAAAATCAATTGCATTAGGACCAATACCATGATAATTATGATAGTAAACTTTTTGTAACATGATTAAATGATTTATTTGTACAATCTCTTTTCATATGGCCTATTTCATTACATGAAAAACATTTACCTCTAAATTCATACCTAGTTTCCTTAGGAGATTCCACTTGCTTAGTTTCATCCAATTTTATAGTTTCCTTCTCAACTTCTTTTGATTTGACTAGTTTCAATCTTATCATTCGATTTAGCTTTCTCTTTTGGATCTAATTTACTTTTAGGTTTCTTTGCAGAAATGTTAAATAAAATATCTAAGACCAGTCTTATCATAAGTAGGTCATTGTATTGAAATTGATTCATCAAGCTTTTTTTTGCTAATGTAAAGCTCTTCAAGATGTTTCTTGCACTAAGTTAGTTTTCTTTTCACAATAGTGTTGTACTTATGAAGTTTATCATGATCTTCTTTCAATGTTTCAAATTTAGATGTCTTGTTTGCTAGACTCACTCTAAGATCTAAATTTCTAGTCTTCAGATCAGTTTCAATTTTATTAGGATCATTCTTCGAAGTCAAATTTAGATTAGTAATCTTTAATTCATGCTTCAAGATCTTGTACTCTATCTTCAATTTTGAATAATCACCATCATTAGTAGATTCAGTAGATTTGGGCTTGGATTTGAGATATTCAATCTTGTCCTTCAATTTTCCAATCTATACTTTGGAGTCTACATATCTATCTTTTAGCTTATCTCTTCCTTCAATAAGGAGATCAATTTGTTCAAGTGCCCCTTTAAGGTTCTTCATCAACTATTCCATATCCATAGGGATCTTAGTCAAGTTGTTAAGCCTCTTTTGACTAACTATGTTCTGATACCAATTGTTAGAAATAGGGAATACTGGGGGGGGAGGGTTTAAATTAGTATTCTACAAACTTTGATTTCCAACTGGATATTATTAATTACTTTGTACCATGCATAAGAAAGTAAACAAGTAATGTTGAACATAAATAATAACTATTCATAAAAGAAACTCATAACATCATATTTTTTAAACTAGGGAAACCTTGGCCAAGGGAAAACCATTATGGGGATGATACACACTAGATAATATACTGATATATATGTTCCTTATTAGAGGATTGACCCTATTAGGAGTCAATAAGAAAATTTAGTATAGAGAGTCCTTGTTAGGAGACTTTAAATATCTCTTAGGATATTCTAACCCTGTTAGGATTTGTAGTACAGTAGATGCAATAAGAGCTCACTACCCAAATAAGTAATTAGTCCTCAGGTATATAGGTGTTGTAACTACTTTCTTGACTAATCTCTGACCTTAGCTCAATCTCAGATCACAAAATCAAGTTCTCAAAAACTTTGCATATATTGCTTCACAAAAAGTTTGCATATCACTTATCACAATACAATTGCACACTTCTTTTCACAAGATGTCCTTTGCATAAATACCATGCATTTTCACAAAATGTTGATAGGTTAGCTAAGACCATAATATACCTTTACAACTTAGAGTAAACATCTAGGATGTCGACCCTATTTGGTCAAGTAATTATTTTGTAAACAAAATAATTCCTTTACCTTTAATTTTATTGTTTTGTTTCACTAGTAAAATGTGAACATATCTTTTATGTACTATCAATACTGATATCCAAGGTTATACACATTATCATCAACATGTATACTATCTCCATATAACTTTGCTAGTCATAGTATGATGTCATAAACATTTTACATATAAAACAATGTATTGCTATAAAACAATTTCATACTTAGACAGTTTTCTAAGAACCAAAAGCTAGGTATCTTTATTTATGAGGTTTACCACAAGTATGTACATCATGTGTTTCCATTAATAAAAGAAATTACATCACTACATATAGCTAATTTTCAACAAAGGATTTGTGTAGATTTGAAGATTTTGATTAGGAGGAGAAACATTTTTATTCCCACTACCATCAAAATGATCAAAAAATAAAGCATTAGAGTCAATTAAATCATTAACCTTATAATTTAAAGAATAACATTCCTCAGTATCATGACCATTCTAACAATGATATTGACAAAAATCTTTAGAATCAAAAGATTTGGATGCCATCATAGTAGGTAAAAGAGGTCAAATAGGAGGTAAAGTGATCATATTAGAAGTTAACAACCTATTCATGATAGAATGTAAAGGTTCAGAAAGAGGAATAAACATAAAATTTAATCAAAAAGTAGTGGATGCTAAAGTGGCATTGTGAGATGCAACAACAACTTGATTGTCAATTATACTTGCTTGTTTTTTTATCTTGACATAGTTGTTGAATTTTTGAAATTTACTTTGATTAGGAGAAGCATCACTTTTATCAGTAGGAATAGGAGCCATTGGATTTTTTCTGTCAAATTGACTCATTTTTAATTGATAATGATGAAGTGCTACACAAAGTTGTTGAAAAGAGGTAAATTCAGTAAGCAAAATCTTATCTCTAATATCCTTTTGCAAATTTGAAATAAACATATGTTGAATATCAATATCAAGAATAGGATGGGAAATTGAGCATGTAAATGCTTAATCCTACCAATAAATTCAGTCAATTTTTCCTTAAAAGTTTGTTTACAATGCATCAAATCAGTCAAAGACACTTGCAGGCCAATGTTGTTTTGAAATTGTTGAATAAAAGCATTGACAAGTAGTGGAAATGAATCAATAGAATAAGGATGCAAGGAAAAAAACCATTGTAAGTCCTTGTCTCAAAAGGTTATAAAAAACAACTTGGCTAAAATCCTATGATCATGAGCATAATAATTGCAAAGGGTTTGAAATGTTTCAACATGATGAATAGGGTCTCTCTTACCATTGTAATTCTTAAGATTAGGCATATCGGCTTTCTGCGGAACAAGAGTACAAATGATATCCTAAGAAAAACAACTTCCCATGTCACACATAGGAATACTAAACTTATTTTGAGTCAAGGATGCAAGTTGTTATTGTAAAGATGAAATAATTCAAACCAAGCTGATAAGTGTTGAATCATTAGAGGAAATAGAAGGAATGGAAATATTAGAAACACTATGTAAACTGTATGAAGCTATAGGAATGGAAGACGCAATTGGAAACACTAGGAACTATAGTTGGTAGAGGAGTAGAATAAGTAAAAGGAAAATTATGATAAGAAAGTTGTGATGTAGGAAGGAACCCAAGAGTTTTTTTTGTGGTTTCACAATTCATGCCCCATTTCTTAAGAGAAATGGGGACCTTTAGTAGATTTTTTTTTCTTTTCCAAACCCCTAGTCCTGGGTTTGAGTATTTTTCAGCACTTTATATAATGTTTGAGTCTAGCCTAGTCCTTTTCTTGAAGAACCCATTTGCCAAAAACTAAGAATTTTATAAGGAAATATGATTTTTGTAAGATAGAGGGGAGCACAAGTGCACCTAGCACACCCTTTAAGGTGTGCTAGTGCACTAAATGCATTAGTTTGGGAGTGTCCACCTACACACATGTATAGGTGCACACCCCCAAAGGGTGTGCTTTATCCTGGGCCTATAAAAGGTTGGGACCCGTTCCTCTTCCTTAATCATTATCTCCTCTGTCTATTAGTGAGTGCACCTCTACACCCTTAGAGGTGCACCTTCTTGTCTCCTGGATAGGCATCAAACACTAAACATCAAGGTTAGAAGGTGTGTAGTTGTGAACCTACCCAAGGTGTATAACTGCACTCCTTTTTACTCACAAATCTAAAAAATTAAAAAGAATACCTAAGTGTAAGGTGCACATATGTGCACCTTACAAAACAAAACTCTAAGTCTCCACTATAATCGTGCGCAGGTGTGCATGTTTCCAAAGTGTGCAACTATGCACCATTAAAACTCAACCCTTAAGTCTTTGCACAAAAGGGTCCACAAATGCTAACACTCCTGAGTAGAATGGAATAGCAGAAAGAAGAAACAGATCAGTATCAGAGGAACCAAGAGCAATGTTGTTTGAAAAGCATGTATTCAAGACATTTTAGAGAGAAGTAGTTAATACAACAGTATACACCAGGAGGAGAGTATAGATCAGAAAATGTATGATCAAGACACCTTATGAATTATGGTCTGGTCATTTACATTTAGTAAAGTATTTCAAAATCTTTAGGAAAAAATGTTTTTCTTTTTTTTGGAAAAACATTATATTTATATTAATAATAATTGGTTAAAAAAAGCTCCCAGAGAAAAGAACTAGAAAAGAAAAATTGAATCAAGAGAGAGTACTTATTAACACTAATGAATCTTGTCCTAGAGATTCTCAAATTGAGAATATAGTAATTACAAAGAGCCCAAAACTCATATGAATACAATTCATTGATTGGTGCCAGAGACAAGACCTAGAGCCCAGTGAAAAATGTCACAGAGATTACCATCACTAATCTACATCCAAAACTTCAATTAAGACCATGATATTAGAAATCCATCTAATGCATATAATATCTCAAAATAACAAGTGAGATCCATAAAAGAAAAAAAATGCAAAATTATAGGGAAGTCATGGTTTACTATCAAATAAAATATAAGGACTCAACCTTATTCTAAACATATTCTTTTTTCATAATATTTACCAAGTTAGGGAGATCAAGGAGGTTAAGTGGGGAAAGTAAAGAATTAATATAAACCTTTTCAGAACCCAAATAAGCTAGACAATTAGCTAAAAGATTTCCTTCTCTATAAGTATGCATGATGTAACATTCAAAGATTGAATCAAGAAGAGACCATACTTGATGTAATATATACTGTATGGACCAATTATATACATGAAACTTAATACACACAATAATAATAATTGATGAATCCCCTTCAACATGTATCTTAAATATAGAAAGTGATTTTGCAAGTTCCAAACCAAAAAGCAAGGCCAAGGCCTAAACTTTGTTATTAGTACATTGAGGGAGAGAAGATGATTTTGCTACAATCACATGACCTTTAAAATATCTAATGACTATGCCATAGCTAGAGTTGCCTATATTTCCTCTAGAGGTTCCATCAAAATTGAGTTTGAAATAACCCTCACTTGGAGTAATCCACTTGGTTTGTGCTTGGATAAGAAGAATCTTGGATGGACACAATGGAGCAGGAAGATGAGGAGAAATTAAACCCTTCCACTGCTGAATAACATAGCCATCCCAATGAGAAAAAACATGTTTACCCTTATATTTACTTACGAAAGCATTAACAAGCTCAACAAGCTCAACAAGTGATCTCTCTAATCCTTCCAAAAATTGAGGCTTTGGAGATGACATCTATCTAAAAGTTATCTTATTTCTTTCCCACCAAATTGCCCATACTATAGATGCAGGGGTGCACCTCCAAAGACATGAAAAAATTGATTTAGAGTATAATATTGGCCATGCTTGGAATTAATCCCATAGAGAATCAGGTAATGGCATATGGAAATTAAGCTTATCAAGGAAAAAATGCCAACAATTTTGGGCAAAAGGGAAATTTAAGAGGAGGAGATCTATTATTTCAATAACTTGCAAATAGAGCACACAGTTAAAGGGATAAAAAATGTTCAATCTATGAAGACAATCACTAGTTAAAATTTAGTTCTTTAGTGGAAGCCATGCAAAGCATCCTACTTTTGGCAGAACTAAGCTATTTTGGTAGAATTCAAAAGTACAATATGTGGTCTGATTATGCTAGTTGTTTTGGAGGGCCAAGTATCCTAGTTTAATAGAGTATTTACCATCTTTAGCTGGAACCCAAAAGAGGCAATCTGGATGATTAGACATAAAGACATTCCTTTCAGCTAGTACTTGTTTGAAAGAAGCAACCTGATTGTGTGATATAGGAAGAGATGAGGGGTCTTGCCAAATGACTAGCCTTGTGAACCTATGAATAGATGAGACATAAGTAGAAAAGGATGCCCCCCAAGCTTGAATCACTACATTTGAAAAATCCTTTAGAGAATCAATAGTGGCAAGCGAGAAGGGGGGGGGGGAGACGAGTGAACCCATTCCATGAACCAATCCAAAAATTGACACTATCCCTATTGTTCACTTGCCATGATATGATTGAAGTAATAAATTCTTGAGAAGCCATCATGAAATCCCAAATGACAGACCCCTTTGGGAAGTCTAGCATAGTAAGAACTTTGGAAGGTTCCACGTTATCTAAATATTTCTCTTACAAAAGGTGACACCATTTGGCAGAGGGTTTTTCATACATTTACCAAACAAGTTTAGCACCAAAAGCCCTATTCCTATTGGTAATGTTGGGAAGTTTGACACCTCCTATTCTATAAGAGGTTTACATAACATGAATTTAATTTAGTGGTATTTTCTTCTGAGTATTCATATTATTTAACCAAAGAAAGGAGTAGATTAAAGTTTTAATTTGAGAGATGATACCTTTGGGGGCTCATATAATGGAGAATTAATAGTTAGGAATGGTAGAAAGAGTAGTTTTGATAAGAAAAATTCTACCTAAGAGGGTTAACCAACAAAAATTCAAAGCATTAATTATATTCTTGATATGATCAATCATAGATTTCCAATAAGAGGGTTTGTTTAATCCCATAAAAAAGGGAACACCAAGATAAGTAGAAGGTAAATGATCATAAGGAAAACCAATAAGAAAAATTATTTTTTGATAAAACAATTGGGATGTATTAAAAACATAAATTTTAGATTCAGTTGCATTGATACATTGACCTGAAACTTGTGTATATAGGTCAATGGTTTTTGTCATACTCTATGCTTCTTGATATGTAGATTATCCAAAAAGTAAAGTACCATCAGCAAAAAGAGAATGGGTTATGGAAAAAGATGTAAATATAATATTGATAGCTTTCCACAACCCTTTTCAATTAAAAGAGTTAATAAGTCTACTGAGGGCCTCTGCCATAATGATAAACAAGAATGGAGAAAGAGGGTCACCTTGATGAACTCTTGGGAAGAGGCAAAGAAACTTGCGGGTGTACCATTAATGAGAATAGAAAAATGTGCACCTAAAATACAAGCTTTAATCCATTTACACCACCTATAAGAAAAACCAAACTAATGAAGGACTAGAAGAAGAAAAGACCAATTTAGTTTATCATAAGCCTTCATGATATCTAATTGGACAAAAAGGTTGAAATATTATTTCTTTGATGGAATGAAGGGTTTCATGGCTATTATAGCTCCCTTAGTTGTTTCTTGACCATGAACAAAACCCCCTTTTTCTATTGATATAATTTTTGGAATAATGGGCTTAAGAAGAAAATAAATAACCTTTTTGATAATCTAATAGATAGTGTTACATAAAGAAATAGGATGGAAATTAGCAAAAGAATAGGGATCATTAACCTTTGGGATGAGAGAAATATTGATGGTATTAAAGTTCTTCAAAATGGAGACATTTTTCTTGGATTCTTCAAGAGCCTCAAGAAATTCAAAACAAATTACATCACAATTTTTTTGAAAACATAATAAAGTGAACCCATCTAGACCTAGTGCCTTATCAGTAGGTATATAAAATACTACACCATGAATCTTAGAAAGAGTAAAAGGGGCCTTAAGAATCAAATTGTATTGTTATGAAATCAAAGAAGGAATGGAATTTGAGATATCTTCCACAAGGTGGGAAGAGGGGTGATCCTATCATGGAGGGGAAAGAAGATTAGAAGAGAACCTTACAATCTTAGTTTGAATGCCCTTAGCATCAAAAATTAAATTTCCTAGATGGTCATGAATTGTAAAGATTGTGTTATTAGCCTTCTTTTGTTTGGTATATGTGTGAAAAATTTTAGTATTCTGGTCCCCTTGTTGAAGCCACAATTCTCTAGACTTTTGTCTCCAATACTCTTCTTCTTGCTTACATAACTTAGCCCACTGCTCTTGCAAATTCTTCTATCTTGAATGCATATCAACATTTAAACCATGGAGTAAAATATGTTCATTAATCTTAGCTAGATTTTCTTCTACCACCTTTTTCTCCTCAAAAATATTTTTATAAACATGTTTATTCCAATTCTTGATAAGCTCTTTGACATACTGCATTTTCTTGTGAAATTGAAACATTTTGATTCCTAGCTCTAGTGGAGAATCCTTCCACCATTGTTTTAAGAGGCCATGAAAGATGGGATGATGATACCATACACTTTCAAACTTAAAAGATGGTCTAGAAAAACTAGTGAGAGGAGAATCTGATGGAAGAATGGACAATTGAATGGGGAAATGGTCAGATTTTGAATATGGAAGTATATCTGATTGGATAGAATAATTTGCCAAATTCCAACATTGTGAACTCAAAAATCTATCCAATCTAACTACAATCTGGAAGAACCCAACCCTTCTATTATTCCAAGTAAAAGATCCAGTTTGTGGGGGAACATCAAATAGAGTATTATTGTTAACAAAGTCATTAAAGTCCTAGGTAGCTCTAGGTGGGGGAATAATACCTCCATACTTATCCCTAGGATGAAGAATGGAATTAAAGTCACTAGCAATAATAAATTTGGCACCTAATTATTTATGGATAAAAATTTAAGAGTAAGCCATAAATGTTTTTTATCAGACATAGGGGTAGGGCCATAAACATTAATCAAATGAAATGAAAATTCATAGCATTGAATGGATAACATTTTCCAATTAGTTCCTTGATGAAGATGTTGAGCCTTGATAGTCTTTGGATTCCATAATACAACAATGCCCCCAAAAGCACCTAAGCTAGGAACATGTGAAGAATTCCATGTCAACCAGCATCCAACATATTTCTAAAAGTTGTTTGTTGATAACTTAGTCTCCTGAAGAAAGACTAGATCACATTGGATAGAATCAAGACACTGGTTGATCCTATTACATTTTTCAAGGGCATTAATGCCCCTAACATTCCATGAGAGGATCTTCATAACTAACAAGGAGCACTCTTGGCACTCCTTGTCAATTTTTTAGAGGTAGGAAAATTATTGTCCAAAGTTGATTGGATCCCTATGTCAACTTCTATTTTAGCTTCTGATACTTTTGATGGTCTACCCCTTAGGCTTAGAAGATTTCTTAGTTATAAGAGATGGTAAGAGGGGGGATTGCAGTATAGATAATTTTTAGAAGAAATCAAAACTAATATTTGTAAGAAGTAGATTAGCAAAGAGGGACCTAGTCTGACCAGACCTATCTATTTGAGCAGGAGACTTTTGGACTACCAAGCCAAGATTTAAAACATTCATAGAGTCATCCATTCTAGGTGAAGGGGGATCCAATTTAAAGTGTACATTATCCTCATGTGGGTCATGGAGCATGTTATCTTCATCAAAGGATTTGGAAGGAATTGGTACACTATACTCTACTACTAAAATTTGGGCATATTTAGAAGACAATGAATGACCTTGGGAAACTGATGCAACTTCTCATCTAGACAAGAAAGAAAGAGGTTCATCATTAAAAATGAGCTGATTAATTATAGCATCCATCTAAGAGGGATAAATAAAATCTTCTTCATTGGAAATAAAATATGTAATTGTAAGTTTAGAAGATGTTGATGACATGAAAAGAGACTGATCTAGACTTATATACTTATTTGGATGAGTATTCCATTTAGAAACAAGATGGTAAAAAACAACATAAAGTTTTTAGAAAAATTAGAGGAGAAGGACCCTAAATTGGGGGTAGCCATAAGAGTAAAAGAATTCCCTGGGAATGAGCATAGATATTTATTAGGACTCGAATAGTCTCCATGGGATTGAGCTTTTTGTGTAGAACAATGACCCTTTGGTGAATGGTAAACAACTAGATTTATAAATAAGAAATTATATGGATCACTTGATAGTTTAGCTTGAGATACATAGTCATCATTAGGGGCAAAAGGAATGGACTATGTCCTAAAAGTGTGCTTTAGTGCGTTAGAGTTATGGTTACTACAAACTATCATATTAGAGCAACTTGGATCTTGACATTTATTAGTAAAATGAACCAACCAACCTGACATCTTAATCAATGTCTGTGCATGTTGAATAATAATTGTTTGGTTCCATCGATCATATTTCAATGACCAAATTAAGGAAGAAGGTAATGGTTTATTTAGATTTAGCAAGGCACAAAACCTTATAGAAAGAGATGGTTCATCAAAAAGATCTAGATCATGACCAATGAATATCCCAATTTTATTTGCTATCAATTCAATAATTTGTAGATCTCTATGTTCCATTGGTAAAGTAGGAAGCTCAATCCAAAATGGCATAAAATCACAGTTTGAATGACTAAGTTTAAAGTTTGGATACCAAGCAATGATATATATTCCCAACCCTTTACAAAACCAAATCTTAATTTGAAGAAAATTATCTTGAGCAAGCTTAGAATCAAATATAGCAATTAAAAAGAAGACTCATGATCAATGTAGAATAAATCAATAACACCATACCAATAATGCTTCATCCAAGAAAGAAGATCTATAGCCAAGAGGAAGGACCAAATCTTACTGATGATTTTTGTGTTGAGCATGTAAGTGATCTATGCTTTGATTAGTCAATCTTCAATCACAAGAAGCTGGGCATCACCATTTGTAAGTGTGGAATTTTAAATATCTAGATTATTCTTGGGACAAGTTGATCTTACTAAAGATGTAGACCCCAAATTTTCCTTCCAAACTTTGGCAGGCTAATTTCCCATAGATTTTTTACCTCCAAGTAAAATATTACTGGGGTAAGACAAAATTTTTGGATTGGTAATGGAGACATTATTTGGTCATAACACATAAGAAGGGAGTTGGTAGTTGAAATGCCCGATTTCCTCACTAGTTTTAGAAAAGATAGGTATAGGCTGTTGAAGTGGCCCATGACAAATGTCAAAAATTGACTAGATCTGAGGTTTGGTAGTCTTGAGACCATGTTTTAACTTCTTTGCACCACATCCACTATGACTAGAGCCATATGATATGTTGAAATCCTTTGCACCAGTTTTTCCACCATGATGATGAATAAGAGTAAAATGAGCTTGGTTCAAAAGCTCCCATGCAAATCAAGAGCTCTAGTCCTACCACCTTGTTCATGCTCAACAAAAAAATCAACCAATTCTCCTTCTACTAGAGTTCTAAATCTATTATAGTGAATCAATGTCTTGGCAATAAAAATATCTTTGCTGCCATCATCAAGGGTAATAAATCCATAACCCCTTTGTGACTCAAACCACTTAACCTTTTGGTCCTTTTCCCACTTTGTGCCATATTTGTGTTTCAATAATCCAATTACAAGCCTTAGTAAATGTATACAAAATCACATATCTGGATTTGTTGAAGGTCATAGGTCCTGATGGTGTGAGTGTCCATTATTTGGATTTGATCTATCATATTCCTCATGGAAATAGTCTAAAATTGAAGAGTTACGATGATGTGACATCCCTTTCCATAAAATGGGTATTTTTCTTATGAGCCTATTTGTGTATCACCAATTGCCTAGATATATGACTCATGCCTCCCAACTATGATCACAAACCCTTGATACCTATAAAAAATAGAGCATAGCCATGGTAGGACAAAGTAGAAGTGACAAATCCATAGTAATATCAATGCTAGAATGCTTCTAGGATCTCAATGGGGGACTAATCCTACTAGACAAAACCAACATCAAAACCCTACAACTAAAATGGTTTAATTGACAGATGGTGCTAGCAAGATAGGAGCCCATTCTCATCGACAAATTGATCTAAGAGAACATCTCCTATGGGTGACAAGGAGAGGAATGTGTTATCTTTGAAGAAGAAATCATAACCACTACCAAAATCTCAAATGCCCACAATTTCCTTTCTAGTCTATTGGACGATTACAAAATACTGAGTATATTGCTCAAAACAAACATAACAAAGCTCACCTATGAGATTGATCCTTTACACTCCTTCCACCTCCTCAAGATAGAAAATTCACCATGGAATGATGATGTTGGCAAGTTTGATCCAATAAGTGATGAAGGTATATTTCTTAGTTATTCATTAAAAAGTAAAGCTTGTAGATGTTTTAATCATAGAACCAAGACAATAGTGAATGCACAAATGTAAAAGTTGATGAAAAATTTGGAATTAAGGAAAACATGATGGATTACAATTTTGAAAAAGAAGAATAAATTGTTAGAGAACATGTTGATGTTTTCTTTGAGACTAACAATGATCTACAAAATAATGTGTTAATTGTTGAGCAAAGAGGAGAGAAAATATCTAAACAATTAGAAGAGATAAAATTTGAGCTAGCAACTCCTACCTCTAATAGGAACTTGACAA
The DNA here is from genome assembly GCA_028749045.1 of Cupressus sempervirens. NCBI lineage: Eukaryota > Viridiplantae > Streptophyta > Pinopsida > Cupressales > Cupressaceae > Cupressus > Cupressus sempervirens. Next base: position 70,405,738 of record CM053784.1, on the reverse strand, counting down.
ATAATCACCCCCCAGAGAAAATAATTGGTAGAAAATACAAAGGAGTGATGATAATGAACAAAGTTGATGAGAATATATGTCTGATTTCTCAAGTTGAGCCAAAAAGTGTAGATGAAGCATCTAAAGATGATCACTGGATTCAAGCAATGAAGGAAAAACTAGATTAGATTGTGAAGAATGACACATGGAAATTAGTTCCTAGACCTAAAGACAAGAATCTTATAGGAACCAAATTGGTGTTTAGAACTAATATGAATCAGCAAGGAAAAGTTGTAAGTAACAAAGCTAGACTTGTATGCAAAGGTTATTCATAGCAAGAAGCAATAGATAATGAGGAGACATATGCCCTTGTAGATAGAATGGAAGTATTAAGAATGTTCTTGGCTTATGCAAAAAATAATAAATTCAATGTGTATAAGATGGATCTTAAATCATCCTTCCTGATTGGAGAACTAGAGGAAGAGGTATACATTGAACAACCTAAAGGCTTCCCTCTAATAGAAGAGAAAGATATGGTATGTAGATTGAAGAAATTTTTTTATGGTATAAAGAAATCACCTAGAACTTGGAATGCAAGGTTGGACAAGTATTTGGCAAAGCTTGGATTTGCTAAAGGTACAATAGATTGTAACTTGTATTTGAAAAAAATTGAGAATGATTTGCTAATAATTGTAATATTTTTTGATGACATAATATTTAGAGGAAATGATGAATAAAATGATAAGTTATCTGAAGAAATGAAGAATGATTTTGAAATAAGTATGATAGAAGAGATGAAGTTATTTCTAAGATTGTAGATTTATCAAAATAGCGATAGTATATTCATTTCACAAGACAAGTATTTGAAACACTTGTTGAAAAAATTTAGATTAGAAAGTTGTTAGCCTATTGGTACACCAATGATAACTAGTCACAAGTTATTTAGCAAAGATAAGACACCTACAATTGAATAGAAGAAGTACATATCCTAATTGGAGGTTTACAATATCTAACTCATACTAGACTAGATATAGAAAATGTTGTTGGGATTATAGCAAGATTTTAAGTTGATACTAAGGAGTATCATTATGCAACAGTAAAGAGGATATTCAAATATTTGAAAGGAATGCATGATTATGGGATATGGTATGACAGATTAAGTGATTCCATTCTATGTGCTTATATTGATGCAGATTGGGTAGGCAATATGGATAACAAAAAAAGTACTAGTGGCGGAGCATTCTTTCTTTGAGGATATTATATTTTAAAAAGTACAACTAATGTAGAGTATGTAGTAGAAAAATAAATTGTAATCAAGATATGTGGATCAAGTAGATGCTAAAGAAAATTAAGATAGATTTTTTAGAACCATTTATCATATACTATGATAACACAAGTACAATGAGTATGTCTAAGAATCTTGTATTACATTCTAAGACTAAGCATATATTTATTGAGTATCATGTTTTGAGAGAGAAGGTAGTAGAAAAGGAAATTAGATTGTAGTATGTGAGTACCAAAGATCAAATTGTAGATATCTTTACAAGGCCCTTACCTAAATATACATTTGAGTACTTGAGATGTATGCTTGGGGTTATACTCCTACCTACTTTAGAGTAGATGATGTAGAGATTGCATCAATCTAGTGGTAAAGAGCACTATCTTTTGACTAGACTGAATGTTGATGCTTCCTATATAGGGGAATATATGTGATGGGCAGAGTCAACATGGAATCTTGGTAATTGGTCTTGTAATAATTTCTTTGGACACTTGAGTTGGTTGAAGACTTGGAGAAGAGAATTAACATAATAAGGCCTTTGTCATAGATGTCAATGGGGGAGATATGTACATGAAAACTATCTCTACTTCATTAGGGAGATTTAGAAAGATTCATGTTAGCAAGGAGAAGGAATATCTCAGATTTGATTGATGAAGAGGATTTGAAAAGATGAGAGTAGCAACAATAGAAGAGTATTGTTTGGTATTCTTAGAACCTAGATGTTTTTTAATCTATGTTGCCATCAATGCCAAAAGTGGAGATTATTAGCATGAATGCTGATGGTATTCCTTTGGGGGAGTATCCTAAGCACTTATAGAACACCTAGGGAGATTATTAGCATGATTCACAAGTTTCATTCATGATTGTGTTTGTCATTGATGTCAACATAGCAGTAATTCTATGAAGACTAGTAGACTAGCAGATAGAGATAGTGGCCATACAGACATAATTTTGATGTTTAGGTGAAGCAAAACTAAGGACATGTTCGACATTATGTCTTGTTAATGAGGTTAAGTGCACCTAATATAAGTTATATGTTATTTATAGAGATTAGTGTAGAGACAGACTGTCTAGAAAGAAGCTTCTAATGATCTTACTATATATTATAATAGAGATATAATCTAGAGATTTGGAGTTAGAAAATGATAGAAGATAGTCTAATGGTGATGGAAATGAGTGCACAAGCCCTAGTGTGACATGTGTAATAATTTCTATAAATTGAGAGCTGACAGTGTTATTGTAATTGTAAAATAATTAATTATCTTTTTATGGCCCTATTATGGCCCTATTATAATTAATTGGGAAAGCCTCAAGGCTGACTCAAGGAATTGTTTTGAAGACTTGGTATAAAGGTAAGTATTTTCCTTTCTTGTAGATACATATGATGTATACAAAATGAGAAAGAAGTATGAATAATAGAAGAGTATTTGATAAATGTGAGTAAGAAATCCAAGGGATTATTGGATGTGAAGTTCATGATCTAGTATTGAGAGAAAAAGGAGCATAGGTTTGGTTGAGAGGAAATAGAAAGAGGAAGGAGTAGTAGAGTACAATTCTATTATTCCAAAAAGAATAATATAGAGATCATTTGGATAGTGGGTTCATTGGTCTTTCCGTTGAAGCTATTTGGACAATAGATCCATCTACCTTCCATAACTCCTAATAGGGTTGGCACAACTCCTAACTAGGTTGGAATCTCCTAATAGGGATTCATAGTCTCCTAACATGGAGTAATATGTACTAAAAAAATTTATTGACTCCTAACAAGATCCATCCTCTAACAAGGAATATTTGTATTAGTACATTATCTTGTGGGTCTCATCCCTACCCAGGTTTTCCCTCTGATCAAGGGTTTCCCTAGTTAACATATCTGGTGTTATTGTACATGGGTATCTTGTTGTGTTTTTTGGTTATATTTCTCATATGGTTAAGATTTAATAATGGTTATAGTTCTAATAATAGTTATATAACTGATTCACCCCCATCCCCTCTTAGCTATATTTGTGGACTATATATTCTAACAATATAATGCTAGTAGTAGTAGAGGAAAATTAGAAGAAGACAAGAAGAATAAAGAAGGAATTTTCCTACTTGTGAGAAGAGAACCTAAAGTGCCCTAAGAGATTAAATAATTATAGAATAGAGAATATCATTATTAAAATGATGAAGATTTGGAAACTAGTGTGGAAATATTTTTGAGTGAAAGTGATGATGAAAATCATGAAATGGGATTCGTTTCTATTAAGGAGGAAAGTCTAGAAAAAGAAGAAGTTGGAGAAGAAAGAGCCACACTTTCATAAGTTGAAAAGAAGAACTTTGATTGAATTATAGATAGGTTGTTCTCATCATATGACTGGAGATATGAACAAGTTCATTGAATTCAACATTTGTGATGGAGGAATAGTTAGAGTTGGAAATAATTCAGCTTGTCAAATAAAAGGAATGGGATATATTAATCTTGATGGGAAGACCAACATTGTTGATGTTTTTATTGATGGTCTAAAACATAATATTTTGAGTATTGGACAACTAGTTGACAAAGGATATCAATTTCAAGGATAAATATGGTAAGATGATTGGTATTGGTACAAGAACAAAAGGTGATGTTTTTCAATTGAATCCTATTAAAATGACATGTTTAGTTGCTAAAATTGATGACAATTGGTTATGGCATAGAATATTTTGATACATAAAATTTGATAAAATTGTGAACATCAGTACTACACCTAGTCTTATATATTTGCCTATAATTGTGAAGGCTACTAACATGGTATTCAAGGAATGTGCTATGGAAAAGAAAAAGAAAAGTTATTTTTTGAGCAAGAAGTTTACTACATCAAAAAAGTAGGAGATAGTGTACACAGACATGATTGGTCCTACAAAAAGAATAGCTTTCTATTGTGAAAGGTACTTCATGATTCTTATTGATGTTTTTACTAGCATGATGTGGGAAGAATTTATTAGAGAGAAATTTGAAGCATTTAAGAAGTTTAAGGTTTTAAAGAATAGAGTTGAAAATGAATCTTCTTTGAATATCAAATGTTTGAGATCTGATAGAGGTAGAGAGTTTACTTCAAATGAGTTTAAATTTTTTTGTGAAGTAAATGGAATTAAAAGAGCCCCTAAGATGCCTAAGAATAATAGTATAGCAGAGAAGAGAAATAAATCTGTAGTAAAGGGAACAAGTTCTATGATGTTTTAGAAAATTGTGGCAAAGATATTCTAGAGATAAGTAGTAAATAAAATAATATACATGATGAATAGAGTACATATTAGACAAGGTATTAGTAAGACCCCCTATTATCTCTAGATTGGACATGCACCCTCAATTAAGTATTTTAGAATATTTGGAAGTAAGTCTTACATTAAGAGAGGAGATAATATTGGTAAGTTTGATTCAAGGAGTGACGAAGGTGTGTTTCTTGGTTATTCATTGAAAAGAAAAGTATACCTATGTTTTAATTAGATATTTAATACTATTGTTGAGATCACAAACGTTAAAGTTGATGAGAATCTTAAATTGAAGAAAGAATGCTTGATTATAATTTTGATAAAGAGACTAATGTTAGAAATGGTTTAGAATAATTAAGAGGGGGGGTGAATTAGTTATTCAAGGTCCAAATGTCCTAATAAATTTTTTTCACTAACTATCATGAGCCCGTTTAAACTAACCATGCATCCAAGCTAAACATTCTTCTTAGCAAGTTATTGATAAATCAACATGCAAGAATAAGATATGAAAAATCAACACATGGCATAGTGATTTACATGGAAACCCAATTTGGGAAAAACTACTAGTAACATGCTACCTTGTTTCTCACTCTTCTAAAGTGATGCCTTGTGAAAGGCTTGCCCTATTAAAGGCTAAAAAACACACTATTAAATGTGACTTGGTTAAGGGATTTTAACCATCCTATTAGAAGTGCCTGGTTAAAGGACTTTAGAACATTCACTTGAAATGTCACCCTGTTAAAGGATTTCTCAAAGGTGGTTAGACCAACCTAAGTCCATAGAATTTTACCCTAAATGATATAATTGCTAGAGAGTAACAATGAGGTCTTTTGATTTGATATAACTCACAACATAAATTCCAAATTTCAAATCTCAATTCAATTCACAATTTTTCCTAGCTTTTAGTTTCTATAGCTATGACAGCTTGTCCTCCTTTCAAGCTTTGTCTCCTTGAGTCTCCATGCTTGTTGTGCTAATGCAATCATCTCTATGGTCAACTATCAAAGTAGAGTCTTTGTACTTTGTTCCTCCCTCTAAATGCCTTCTCCTAGACACCACACAATCTCCAATCTCTCTTTGCTTCTTGAACTATATCTCCTTAAGTAGGAGTTTGGAATACATTTCGTGCTCTTATTTTTGGGTCTTAGTAGATTAGGTAAGATATGATGCATCTTCCCCTTATCTTATTTCTTCTATAAATATCATGTGGAATCCACTTGTATTTGCCTAAAAATGGTTAACCTAGAATTCTGCACCACAAGCTCAACATCCTTATCTTCCTTCTAGTTCACAAAATTTAAAGTAATAAACTTGTTGGCTTAGATCTATTAAATCTTTGACTTTTCAAATAATGCAATAGCTTGGCACTATTGAATTTTTGATGCTCGACATATACTATGTTACTTGGCACCTACTGTGATTTCACTCGGCATCAACTAAGTTTTACTGATGCTCGACACCTATTACATTTTGTCTAGCTTGGCACATGAACTTTCTTAGTACCTTCTATTTCACTTGGCACACACTAGATATTGTATTTGCTTAGCACTCACTAATAATTTGCTTGGCATGAACTAACTTTCTTGGCACCCACTAATGAATTTAGTCAAGGTTTGTAGATAATTTTGTTATAACTTATTCTTCTAGAGTTTCTAACTATAGCCAACCTCTATATCTTCAAGTGTATTATCAATAAATCATTTCACCATTGTCTTAACTAATCCTTGTAATTCATAACAAAATCATAACTCAACCTTTCCTTTAGGTACTTTTGTTACATCTTATTGATTAAATCATCTTCATCAATCAACTAAGTGATAATGTAGTGCCTGCCCTCGTTTACATTTTTCTAGACACATTGTTGTTATTATCAGACTATGTTAGACTAGTTTTATGTTGATGGTTAGTAGCATTGTTTCAAGACTATCAGACATTATGTCTTGGATTTAGTTGATGTATGATGAGATTACTTAGACTCTACATTTCACTTATGCATGATGATTATTACATTGCTTTCAGTTATTGATGATGATTAGTTAGATGGTTTATTATCACATGTGTTTTCTTATGGATACTTACCCCATACTTGCATGTGTATGGTGTGCGTGTTTGTTCCTATGTATGGCATTTTTGATATGGTTAAGGAAGGGAGTCATAGTCACCTATTAGTCAAGATCTACACGATGCACCACTTCCTGCCATTTCCTATTTAGCTTAGCATATATATATATTATATGTACATGCATGGTTTTTATGTAGGTTGCAGGTACTGGGTATCAACTTCCCTGAATTGCCAGGATGAGCGTACCCTATCAAACTGTCTCAATAATAAGAGAAGGGAGATAAATTCTCAAGTCCAAAGCCTAAACCCCTAAACCATTTGTCCTAGTGAGGTAGGACAAGTATTTGATATACTCTACCTTTCAAATGTGTCGAATGACATAATTTATGATTTTTAACCCTTTAGACTGATTTTGTATGGATTGTTCTATGATGGGTTTTCATATTTTATCTTGGAGGTCTATGGTGAATTTTCTATTAATTAAGTCTTAAATAAATAGAATAAATTAATAAATTAATTATTTGAGAAAAATTAATATAATATCATGATCTTTGATATTTTGATTATAATTAATTAAATAGGAATTAATTGAGAAAAGAATTAGATAAAAGAAATTAGAAATTAAAATTAATAATAATAATAAAAATAATAAATAATTAATACATAAATAATAATAATAAAAGTAATAAAAGAATTAAAATAAAAGTTATAAGCTTGCTTAGGAGTAAACACACCTCTTGATTTCACAAATGTCAACAACACAGGGGTTAGTGCACAAATTAAGCACATGGTGTCTACAACCTTATGATTCATCTAGAAGGTTGGAAAAGACTCATGCTTAGTTGTCAACACCTTTTGGTTGTTTCTAGAGACATTCTAGGTGCTTCTTGAGAGTTCTTTATATTTAGGCACTCCTAGAGGCTTAGAGAGAGCATTTGGAGAGCATTTGGAGAGTGTGTTTGGAGGACTAGAGAATGTGGAAGAAGGAAGGAGATTGCTCTGGAGTTTTTGAGGAGAAGTGAATTAGCATCAATATCTGGGTAGATACTTGTGATTTTTCCTATGTTATTTACGCTTCTTGCACTTCCTATCTTCTTCATGTCTTCTGAATGCTTTCTGAGGATTTTCATGTATTGGTTATATGCATCTTATCTATGAGAAAATTTCATATGCGTAGATCCAATGAAATTATGGGTCTAGGGTTAAAATTTATAGTCAAACCTATTAGAAAAATTAATGGGTAAATTTAGAGAACAAATGTGTTATAGGAAAATTTTTTAAAATTGGAAGCCTTTAAAAATTGTGTATATGTTCTTTGTAGAAATATACATGTTTATATATATTTTTCAAATTTGCATACATATATATATAAATATACATTTATATATACATATATATATATATGCATATATATATGCATATGTATATATGCATATATATATATATGTATATATATGTATATATGTATATATATGCATATATATATACATATATATATATGCATATATATACATATATACATATATATACATATATATATGCATATATACATATGCATATATATATGCATATATATATATGTATATATATATGTATATATGTATGTATATGTATATATATATGCATATATACATATATATATATATACATATACATATATACATATATATGCATATGTATATATACATATGTATATATGTATATATATATGCATATATATATATGTATATATGTATATGTATATGCATATATATATATGTATATATGTATATGTATATATATATATATATGTTTATGCTGTAGTACAAAACTCTACGTATATCTATACACATACACACACATATATATGCATATATACATTTATATATATTTAATTAAAAGATCAAATGATATATCATAGTGAGAAACTTATAAAATCGCATCGCGATTCATATTTGAGAAAAACATTTTTAAAACATTATAAAAATAATAATAAAAAAAATGCATAGGGAGAGGCGGGTTTACCCACCCCCTGCCCTGCTTCCATCATATGTATATGGTCAGCGATCACCATACCACTGTTGCAGGTACTACGACTGCCGTCATAGGCCTTATGACAGGGTACTGGCCGCACGACCCTTTTTAAATAAAATGACAGTGAATTTATGGCCTCTGTTTCTTTAATACATTACGCAGCAATTTAAATTGCTTTCAAATCATTTTAAAACAATAATGATATGAATCGCAGGTTATATGAATCGGATTTATAATTCAATTTTATGAGATAATTTCATATATTATATATATATATATATATATATATATATATTACATTATAGAATTTTTAATATTCAAGTTATTTTATAATTATGAATAAATAATATAGTTTTAAAAATTATCAATTAGAATTTAATCTATTTAAGGTTAATTAAAGAGTTATAATATTTAAGTTATCTAATATTTTAGTCCTTCTCAAAATTGTAAATTGAGATTTTGAAAAAAATATAATTCATTATCAGAATAAGAATAACGTGTAATTCCTAGAACATTTAGAAAATTGAATTCTAAGAGTCTAAGGGAAAAGCTTTTATCCATCAAAACAATACATGGGATTAGAAAAAATGTATAAGTGTTCCTCCACTCAATATCTAAATTTGAAAATGAAAATTGAGACCTCCACACATTATTCAACTATGTAATTTTAGCAAACGAAAACATGTACTTGCATTTTGTTTTCTTTATGCTATCTATTTTGGGTTTTTGGGTTGACTAGTGTTGACCAGTTATAGAACATCTACCAGAGGCTGGGGGGTTATGATTGTGATGTCATGATTTCGATCTTTATAAACCCAACCATGGTTATGTGATGGTATGCTCTATGAGATGTTTGTATTTATTGATTGTTATTGCTTTCCAGTCTTCTTGTGTGAAGCTGAGATTCATATGTATGAAAAACTTGACTTAACCATTTTTAGTCATTGATCAATTATACTTGGGTTACTTTCAGTCATTTGATGGAATTGAATTGTTATCTGATCTTGATGATGTCATGTTGTGACATATTTTGACTCAACCATTTTGGAGTCTTCGATCAGTATTACTTTGAGATACTTTTTGGTTGCTTATTAAGAATCAATGATTATTGTGATTATCAGGGATACCTTCAATTGCCAATAGAGAACTGTTGTGGTCATGATTATCTATGGATACTTTTTAGTTGACTCATGGAGATTTGATGTTTTATATTATGGATTATTTTTGGTATTTTTTGATTTATGATTCCATGAGTTTAGGGTAGGTTATCTACTTGTAGTGTCAGGAAGTGGCTTGCAATGGGGACCAGGGCCCTAAGAGGCTGCCATGGTAACTCATTGTAAGTTGTCTTAATAAGTGAAAACATTCACACCTAATACTAACTAAATGAACCTAAAAAGATAATTTTTTTGTTCTCGCCCATGCCTCGAGTGCTAGTATAGACTAGGATGGGAGTAGAGAGAATGCTTGGTTGTGACCTTGCATTCTGTAGTATGCCTCGTCTATATAAGAGAATACTAGTGGCCGCACATGGATCACTAGGGGGCTAGGGTCTATTGGGAGACTACCAAGGTAACTCTAGCATGATCTGTGTGATGACACTTCCCGCTTGCATAGTAGGTTTCCTACAGGTCTTTGTGTGCCTCTGGGATTAATTGTTAGTTTGCGATTGGAACCTTTGAGTTAGTATACTTTTAGGATTCTTGGACTTAGAGAGTATTTATGCTATGTGATTTGATAGCCTATTTGGGACTTGAGATTATCTCCTCAGCACGGTGGGAGTGGACCATTTAGGTCGCACATGGTTGGGTGGTAGTGCTTTATCACTCTTATCATTTGAGATCCATTTGAGACACCGTAGCTGATGCATTCTTTATGATGGTGGACATGTATCCTTTCATTAATGATTTGTATATGTTAGATGATGTTATTTTATGCTTTACTTTGCATGTTAGATTAGTTTATGCATATGATGTAGTATGATTTAGGAGTGACATTCCTACTATGTTAATACTGATGATCTCTTCGATGATTTGGGATGTTATGCATGGAGGGATGGCTAGGACCCACGATGGTTTAATGATGCTATTAATGGTTGGGAGGAACCGTGCACTTAGTTAATTATGTTTGATGATTTATGGTTATCTCTTATGATGATGTATCATGTATGATTTGTGGTTTCATTTAGAATGATGATATACTTTATTTCACATATGTATATTCTTTTAAGCCTTTCATACCCTATGACATGTATAGTGGATGATTGAGCAATCTGAAATGTAATTCTAAAAGGACACTTGTATATTGTGTAAGTACATTGGATGTATTATTATTATTGCATAAGGATGTGATGTTAGATGAATAAATAAATAAGATGTGATTCAACATTAAGGGATCCATGAAGAATGTAACCTATTATGTATGCTATGTTTACTTTCACTTGTACTTTTATTATTGCTTTTGTTATTATGTATAAGCTATAGGTGGTTTTTACTTTCATGTTTCAGATAAAAAAAAAGAAAAAAAAAAGTGCTACCAAACTTAGTGAAATTCTAGGTTAATTCTTTGGATCCCTTGGTAGGGCATTACATTTGGTATCAGAGCATGAGTTTCTACATTGGGAGCTCTGGGTATTTTGGAAAAAACTATGACTTGAACTATGATGTGTATCTCTTTCAAACTTAAAACTGGGTGAACTGAAATATAACTTAAAACTATTACTTGCATATTTTTCATACTTCAACACTTAGGTTTCAAACCTGAAAATTTTACTTAAACCTAAACATAGGTTAAACTGAAAATTGAATTGAGTCTTTTGTAGAACATGTGCCTTTTATGCTATATAGTAGCATGCCTTATGGTTGTGATAGTATTTTAGATATTGTTGTAGGATGGTATCTGGGACTAGGTCTTCTGTTTGAGGCCGTGGTCATGGCAAAGCTATTAGTGTCCATGAGTCTGTTTGTGGAGAATCTACTCATGAGGAGAGTGGACGAGAGCATGCTAGTAAGTAGTAGGAAGAGAGCCATAGAGAGGATCAAGATGAGTCTGAGGAGGTTAACTTGAGACAAATGATGCAGACCATTCTTGATCATCTACCTCCTACTCATGAATAGTATAGAGCACATCAAACAGAACAAGAGCATAGACCTAGGTCTAGGAGCCCTCAGAAGGATCAACAAAGATCCATTATATCTACTCAGATGAAGGACCTTTAGAGATCTAAGGTCAAGCCCTTTAACAGGCAAGGTTCTGGATATGTGGCTGAACAGTGGCTTATTACCCTTGATAGGATTTTTGCTATGCAAGATTTTGATAGTAATGTTAAGGAAAGATTTACGATTACCAATCTGGAGAATTTTTGGGCCACTTGGTGGAAAATTGAGGAAAAGAAGCTAGGCATAGATATGAGTAGTGTCACTTGGGAGCTATTCTTAAGGAGTTTCCATGAACAATTCCTACTAGAGGAATGGAAGCAGCGAAGGGCAGATGAATTCCGTAATCTTAGGCAGTATTCTATGACTGTGATAGAGTATGAGCACAAATTTTATGAGCTCATTTCTTTTTCTGAATTTAGTGAAAACTCAGCTCAGTTGACACAACACTTTATTAGAGGATTGAACAACCATATAATTGGGGGTGTCAAGGTATTCGAGCCTAAAACCATCAACGATGAGGTACAATGAGCCATCCTTGTAGAGCAAATGTCAATCTTGGTCAGGGAGGTTTTGTAGGAGCACTTGCAGCATCAGGATCTAAAGGCAACTACAATTCAGGTGGTAATAGGAAGCCTCCTTTTTCTAAGGGGAAGCAATATCAACAGCAGTCTCAGCAGACGTAGTAACAGAAGTGATCGAACACTCAGGCTCAAGGTGGTGGTAAGGGTTCTAATCCAAGAACAACCACAATGATCAATGCAATAAATAGAATCAACCCAATTAGCTAGCTTAGAGCAGTCAGTCTTTTGTTAGCAGGAACAATCGTCAACAATCAAATGCATCACCTATGGGTAGAGGATTTGGCAAAAATACAAGATGCTTTTCATGTGGGAAAATTGGACATTTTGCAGCTCATTGTCCATAGCAAGCACCTTAGCATTCAAGCCCTAGGCCAACAACATCCGAGCCTACAGTTGGGGATGCAAGTAGAGCTCATAGAATGTTTGCAGCAGCAGATCACCGACAGGTAGATCATCAGGGAATAGTGGTTGAAACCACAAGAGCTATTCAAGGTACATCTCTTTTAGTGTTGTTTGATTCAAGAGCTACAGATTCATTTATTTCTCCATCTATAGTTGCTAAGTGTAAGCTGGATGCAGTGAAGCAAGATCATGGTTGGCAAGTGGAACTAGCCTCAGGGATTAAGGTCTCCATAGATTCTATAGTTCATAAGTGTGGGCTTAGTTTAGGAGGATTTGATATCACAGTTGACCTTTGGGTTATACCTCTTGGTTCCTATGATGTGGTTTTGGGCATGGACTAGCTTGGATCTCATAGAGCTAGTATAGATTGTAGGAAGAAGATTATATTGTGTCAAGATGACCAAGGGAATGATGTGAAGATAGTTGGGATACCAAAGCCTATATCTTTACGGATGATTTCTGCCATGCAATTAAAGTGGAGTTTCTATAAGGGATGTCAGATATTTGCTGTTATGGTAAATGATCTTGATGAGGAAGATCCTATGAAGAAGACTTTAGATCACCAGATTCTACAAGATTATGTAGATGTCTTTCCTAGTGAGATTCTAGGTATGCCTTTGAAGAGGGATATTAATTTCAGCATTGACCTGATTTGTGAGAGTAGAGACTATCTTTAAAGCTCCTTATCACATGACTACATAGGAATTGGGTGAGTTGCATCTTCAGCTAGAGGAATTCTTAGCCAAAGGGAGCATTCGACCTAGTGTGTCACCATGGGGAGCTCCAATGCTCTTTATGAAAAAGAAAGATGGTTCTTTGCACCTTTGTATTGACTACAGACAGTTGAATAAGGTGACAATTAAGAATAGCTATCCTTTACCTAGGATTGATGACTTATTTGATCAAATCAAGGGAGCTACAATATTTTCCAAGATCAACCTTAAGTCAAGATACCACCAGCTTTGCATTAAGGAAGCCAACATTCACAAGATTGCCTTTCAAACTCGCTATGGGCATTATGAGTTTACAGTGGTACCTTTTGGGTTGACTAATTCTCCATTAGTTTTCATGAGTTTGATGAACAGGGTGTTTTGATCTTATCTTGATAGGTTTGTACTTATTTTTCTTGATGATATATTGATATATTCTAAGACTCAGAAGGAGCATGAGGAACACCTGCGATTGGTTTTACAGTGTTTAAGAGACAATCAACTTTATGCCAATGCAACTAAGTGTAAATTCTTCAAGTTAGAGATTCAGTATTTAGGGCATGTCATTTTAGGTGATGGTATTTTAGTAGATCGTGCAAAGATTTAGGCAATAGTAGATTGGCCTACACTGACTAATGTGTTAGAGATTCATAGTTTCATGGGTCTAGCTTGATCCATATGATATTTGAATAGTTTATGGCAACAACAACATACTTAGCTTTAGCTATGGACTGTGAGATACAACTTTGATTTTTGCTAGTCCAAGTGACTGATCTTCTACCTAAGATGAGTGCTCCTCCACTGGTACTTTTTCTATCATCTATAATCCTCCCCAATATACATTAGTGTAGGCATTCAACTCAAACATTTTAGTTCTCTTGTAGTATAAGCCAAAGTCATCTATTCCTTTTAGGTACCTCATTATTCTTTTTACTACCATATGATGATTTTCTCTTGGGTTTATAGAAAATCTTGCCACTATTCCAACAGATAATGCAATGTTTGGTCTAGTGTACACAATATACTATAACTTTCCAATCATTAACCTATACATTGTCTAGTTCACTTCATCTGATTCAACATTGCTATTATCATTGGTGTACTAATTGGTTTTGAATCCTCTAAGCCAAATGTTTTGAGTATATCCTTGATATATTTTGATTGGATCATAAATATGCCATGTTTTAGTTGATATACTTTCAATCCAATAAAGAATTTGATTTCCTCAAGCATCGACATCTCAAACTCATGTTTCATCTGATCAGCAAAATCTTTGCATAGTGTATCTTTTCCTCCAAATATTATATCATCAATAAAGATTTCATATATTAGAATGTCTTTACTTTTTTCTATCTTTGTATATAAGTTGTTGTTGTCATATATTCTCTCAAATATTATATTCACAAGGTATTTGTGAAGTCTCTCATACCAAGCTCTAAGAACTTGTTTCAAACCATAGAGTGCTTTATGCAATCTACAAACCATATCCTTGTTGTTTTCATCAACAAATCCCTCTGGTTATTCTATGTAGACTTCCTCTTCTAGTATACCATTTAGAAAAGTAGAATTTATATCCATTTGGTAGACTTTAACACTTTTGTAAGAAGTATATGCAAGTAGAGTTCTTACTCCTTCCATCCTTGCAACAAGGGTAAATGTTTCCCCATAGTCCAATCCTTCTTCTTGAGCATAACCTTTACAGACTAGTATGGCCTTATTTCTTATGATCTCACCGTTCTCATCTAGCTTCTTCCTAAATAGCCACTTGGTACCAATCACATTCTCATCAAATGGTCTTCGAACTAAAGTCCAAGTTTTGTTCTTCTCTATTTGCTTAATCTCCTCTTCCATAGCTTTACACCAATCATCATATTTTAGTGCATCTTTCACTATTTTTTGTTTAATCTTACTTATTAGACATGATTCGTTTCCTACTCTATTCCTTGTTATTGGTCTAGCTTCCTTGTCACCAATGATTTGTTCAGCAAGATGATTTCTTCTCACATACTTGGATAGGCTTGGTTCTATCCTTATTTTAATGTCTATACTTTCAGCTTTAGAGTCACTATGCACATCTCTTTTAGGTAGCTTGGTATCTCTTTCATTTGTACTGATTTTAGAATCAAAATGTGCATTTTTTTCATTCTACAACTTAGCTTCTAAATGCAACTCAACCTTCACTAGTTGTGACTTAGTTGATAATGAAACTTGTTGCTAATTCCCAACTTGATTGGTAGCTTCTTCTTTAGTAGGTGTTCCTTCATAGGAGTATACAAAGGATTTGTACTCTTTTGGTTTCTTGATGGATTCATCAACTTGAACTTTTGTATACTCATCAAAGTTTACATTTCCACTTTGTATAATTTTTTTAGTGTTAGTATTTAAACACTTATATGCTTTACTTCTAGTGGAGTATCCAAGGAATATACCTTCATCACTCTTTGCATCAAACTTTCCATTTTTAGGATCTTTAAGAATTTAGAACTTATAAAAAACACTTTGAAATGTTTTACATTGGATGAGTGACCATACCATAATTCAAAGGTGTTGTATTTGTACCTTTCTTGATTTGTACTTGATTCAAGGTGTAGACAACTATACTTATAGCTTCTCTCTAGTACTTTAGAGCAACATTCTTCTCCATCATTAATTTTTTGGTATAGTCCATCATTGATCTATTCCTCCTCTCTACAATTCCATTCTATGGGGGAGTTCTAGGTGCTAATGTTTATCTCTTAATTTCTTTATCATTGCAAAATGTCTCAAATTCTTTTGATGTGAACTCTCCTTCTTTGTCTGATCTTAGGCACTTTAGGCTCTCTCTTGTTTATTTCTCAACCTTGGCCAAATACCACTTAAACATTTGAAATGCATCATATTTTTTCTTTAAGAACATGACAATCATCATCCTAGAGTAGTAATCAACAAACAACATTATATATCTATCTCCTTTGTAGATTTGCACTTTTATTGGGCCACATAAATTAGTATGGACTAACTCTAGTACTTCTTTGGAAGTATAGATTTTTCTTTTGAAACATGACTTTGTCATCTTTCCTAGTTGACACTATTTGCACATTGTATTGTTAGGATTCTTTAGTTTAGGAAAACATCTAACTTTCTTCATATTGCTAATGCTAATCAGATTATCAAAGTTGACATGGCATAGCCTTTTATGCCATAGCCACACATCATAAAATCTTACAATAAAATAGGAAAAATCCTCCATATATAGGTAAAATAAATTACTCCTAGTCTGGTCTCATATTTCTATCAGATTTCCATCAGTGTCATAGATTTTGGCAGTTTTATTTCCAAATTCTACTTTGCATCCTACATTACCTAATTGTGACAAAATCAGTAGATTGTAGTTCAATGTTTCAACATAATATGCATTATCACATAAAAAATTTCTCTATAAGCTTAATGGAACCATTTCCTTTGATTAGACATGGAGCATCATTTCCAAATCTAACACTATTTCCATCATACTAAGTTAAGGTAACAAACTTTCTCTCATGTGATGTGAGCATCCACTATTTATGATCCATTTGTCATTCTTGTTTACATAGGTTTCTAGTGTTGTTGCCTCATCTTCATCTAACTCATCCTTCATGGCTACATAGACTACCTCATCATCATTTTCATCAAAATTCTCTTCTTCAAAAATGTAGCACATTTTGCCTTTGTCTTTGTAATCTCTACTATCATCTTCTCTTCTATTTTTGTGCTTGTTTCCTTCTCTGTAGTTTTTCTTCTACATACACCTTGCAACTATATGTCCTACTTCATTGCAATTAAAATCAATGGTAGGTAGCTTACCTTTGAATTTACCTTTGCCTCTATGAAATCTTTTGGCCAACAATGCTTCCAACTATTGCTATCACTAGATGCATATTTTATCTTTATTTTCTTCTTCTTTGGTTTCACCTCTTTAGTGTCTTTCAACAATATATTGGACTTGAAATCAAATTCAAAATTCTCAGGTCTGTAGTTATCAAAGTTGGATAACTCAAATTTAGTGAGTCTTCCAACTATACCTTCAAGAGTTAGTTTGTTTCCTAGTATGCATCTCAAGTCTTAGATGGTTGATACTCTAATAGCATAAATGGGGAAAAAGGTTCTTAAAACTTTGATAATAATAGTTTCATCATCTAAATGACTAGTCACACTTCTAATTGCACTTACTAATTCTTTTATTCTAGAGGCATATTGAGAAATCTTCTCACCTTCCTCCATTCTCATGTCATCAAAGTTTCCTCTGAGGCTTTCTACTTTAGCTCTTTGGAAATTCTGATCTCCTCTATAGATATTTTTCAAGACTTCCCACATCTTGAATGTAGAGGTACATCCCTTGATGTCATAAAATTCAACATAGTTGAGAGCAGAGGCAATCTCTAGCATTGCCTAATTGTGCTTCTTCTTTTCCTTCATATCTTTTGTAGTAGGGACACCAGCTAGATCAAAATGTTCTACTATGATTGAGGTTTGTGCATGATCACCTATTGATCAAAGGTACAAATTCATTAAACTTTTCCATGCAATGAAGTCATCTCTGTTCAGCTTGGGAACTTCTCTCTTAGACATCTTGATCTTTCTACTTCTAGTACCTTTAAACCAAATCAATAGATGGCTCTGATACCAATTGTTAGAAATGCTTTAGAATAATTGAGAGGGGGGGTTGCATTAGTTATCAAGGTCCAAATGTCCTAATAAACCTTTTTCACTAAGTATAGTGAGCCCATTTAAACTAACCATGCATCCAAGCTAAACATTCTTCTTAGCAAGTTATTGATAAATCAACATGCAACAATTAGACATGAAAATCAACACATTACATAGTGATTTACATGGAAACCCAATTTGGGAAAAATTGCCAATAACATGCTACCTTGTTTCTCACTCTTCTAAAGTAATACCCTATGAAAGGCTTGCCTTATTAAAGGCTACAAAACACACTGTTAAATGTGATCTGGTTAAGAGATTTCAACCACCCTATTAGAAGTGGGCCTAATTAAAGGACTTTACAACATTCACTTGGAATGTCACCATATTAAAGAATTTCTTAATGGAAGTTAGACCAACCTAAGTCCATAGGATTTTTCCCTAACTAATAAAATTTCTAGAGAGTAACAATAAGGGCTTTTAATCTAATATAACTCACAACATAACTTTTAAATTTTAGATCTCAATTCAGTTCACAAATTTTCCTAGGTTTCAGTCTCTGTAGCTCTAACAGCTTGTCCTCCTTTCAAGCTTTTTCTCCTTGAGTCTCCATGCTTGTTGTGATAATACAATCACCTCTATGGTCACTTATCAAAGAAGAGTCTTTGTACTCTGTTCTTCCCTCTCAATGCCTTCTTCTTGACACCATACACTCTCTCCAATCTCTCTTTTCTTCTTGACCTTTAACTCCTTAAGTAGGAGTTTGGAATACTTTTCCCACTCTAATCTTCCCACTTTTATTTTGGGTTTGAATGGATTAGGTAAGATATAATGTATCTTCCCCTTATCTTGTTTCTTCTGGAAACATCATGTGTAATCCACCTATATTTGCCTAAAAATGGTTAACCTAGAATTCTGCACCACCAACTCAACATCCTTATCTTCCTTTTAGTTCACAAAATTCAAGGTAACAAACTTATTGGCTCAGATTTGGTAAATCTTTGACTTTTCAAATAATGTAGCAACTGGACACTATTAACTTTTTGATGATAAGCATATACTGTATTACTTGGCACCTACTATGGATTCACTCATCATTAACTAATTTGTACTGATGCTCGAGACCTATTACATTTTGTCTAGCTCGACACCTAAACTTGCTTGGCACTTTTTGTTTCACTCAGCACCACTAGATTTTGCATTTTCTTGGCACTTATGGATAATATGCTCATCATGAACTAACTTTCTTGGTACCCACTAATGAATTTATTCAAGCTTTGTAGATAGCTTTGTTATAACTTATTCTTCTAGAGTTTCTAAGTGTAACCAACCTTTGTATCTTCAAGTGTATTATCAATACATCATTTTACCATGGTCTTAACTAATTCTTTTACTTCATTACAAAATCATAACTCAACCTTTCCCTTAGGTTCTTTTGTTACATCTTATTGATTAAATCCTCTTCATCAATCAACTAAGTGATAGTACTTGGATCTTATAAGCAATTATCATTCCAACAAAAATAACAGGTCTGACATTAGTGACAAAACAATGATTGAAAACATTCTTTATCAACAATCTCCCTTCTTCAATAATGATCTTTTCAATCAGGTTTCAATAAGTAATCTAAAAGAATATGTTGAGTTGGTCTATGAGACTAGCACATATTTGAAGATTGACATACAAATTGTAGAATAGAGAGAAGTGATAGTGAGTTAACCTAGAGATGAATTTAGAGTTGAGACAATGATGCTTAATAGGAATCTAACAATGAATCACCATGTTGATCATATTATTGGAAGAAAGGACAAAGGAGCGATGATAAGGAATAAGGTGCAAAGAGAAGAATTGTCTTTCATTTCACAAGTATAGCCTAAAAGTGTAGATGAAGCTAGTAAAGATGATTTTTGGATTAAAGCTATGAGAGAAGAATTAAATTAGATTGAAAATAATGATACATGGGAATCAATTCCTAGACCTAAGGACGAAAATATTAGTAGAACTATGTAGGTTTTCATAAATAAGATGAATGAACAAGGTGAGGTTGTAAGAAACAAAGGAAGATTGGTATGTAAAATATAGATTATGAGGAAACATTTTCACCTATTTCTATAATTAAGGTAATTAGGATGTTTTTGACATGCATGACTAATAAGAAATTTAAAGTATGTCAGATGGATGTTTACATTGAGAATTCTAAAGGTTTTCCTTTGATAGAAGGAGAAATGGTTTGTAAGTTGAAGAAATTATTGTATGGATCGAAAAAATCTCCTGGAGAATGGTCTATGAGATTGGATATGTATTTGGAAAAATCAAGATTTCCTAAAGGAACTCTAGACAATAATTTTTATTTGAAGAAGATTGAAAATGGTTTACTAATTGTTGAAGTTTTTTTGGATGATATAATCTTTGGAGGTGACGGTTAAGCAACTGAAGAATTTTTTGGTTAAATAAAAAAATCATTTGAGATGGGCATGATTGTTGAGATGAAGTATCTATTGGGATTGTAGATTATGTATAATGATGAAGGTATTTTCTTATTGTAGACTAAGTATTTGAAAGATTTTAAAAAAAAAATTTAGTTTCAAAAGTTGTAATCCTATTGGTGGGTATGTGCACCAAGTTGTGGTGCCAAAAATGTGACACCATTTTTTCCTAATTTTTAATAGAACATATGTGCTATAGCATGCATGGGCTATGGCTTGGGTAACTTGAGCCATAACATGTATGTGCTATTGTGTGTACGCGTTATAGCGCATACATGCTTTAGAAAAAACCCAATTTTTATAAATGGGCTGCATACCCACAACCCATTCATTTTAACCATTTTTTTCCTACTTCTCCTTGCTACAACACGTATGTGGATTGCCTTCAAATTAGTTTTCTACTAGTTACCTTGCCAATATGCCTCCGCATCATCGAAGATTGAGATCATGAGCACACCGTATGTTATCTATCTATCTTTTTGCATTGTTTGATATGTTTTTTATATTGTTTTGTAGATTTTTTTCAATTTTTTTAAAAATCTATTTATTTATTTAGATTTCAATTGATTTCTTATCAAAAAATTTTAATAATGAACTAGCAAATCCTCAAGAAGTTCAAAACCAAAACCCTCCACAAGAAGAACAACAAATTCCACAACCTGAACCAATTGCAAGACCTCCTCCTAGCATACAATAAAATATAATAAATGAAATAGAAATAGACAAAAATAAATTAGAAGGACTCATTGGTCGGTTGAAACAATTTTGACAAACCAATCCAATGAGAGCTCAATTGGCATCGTCCCTCAAATCCATTAAGACCCACATAGCTAATGTTAGTGGTCAGTTAGATGTTTGGAGGGTTAAGAGGGAAGAACAAAAAATATATTATGTAAATAAATTATCATATCAAGATGTTAAAAAAAAAAGATATACCAAAAGGTAAAATATGTGCATTATTTAGAAAACCTAGTGAACAAGATACTATTAGAGAGGGTACTAAATAGTTTGCCATCCATTCGTACATACATGACACTATTAGAAATAATTTTTGGGATAGATGGTGGATGGTTTTTGATGCCCCTTCTTGCAATAATCATGAGGTCCCCATTTATTTCTTAAGGAAATTGTATTGTGAGTTTTTTCTTGGGGAGATCCCAAATATTTTGATATATTAGGCTCTCAAGGTAGAGGTTGGGGATCATCATTTGAGAGGTCAGGGGCATGTTGTGACCCTAAAGTAGTTAGGGCACCTCTGGTCAAGCCACAGGGTGAGCATGTGACTATTCCTTTAGTTGTGAAGGAAAATGTAGAGGCCAATGCTCTAGGGACTATGAGTTTTGACATAGACCCTCATTCATTGTATGAGTCTATTAGTTGAGGAGGAGCCTTCTGCATGTCATGGTCACATGTGCACATCATGTAGATCCTTAGGCAAATTTGGTAGTCATGCTAAAGATGGTGTGGATGATGGGCTAGTGACTAATCAGTTCCTAAATGAGACATTTGGAATTGAAACATAGGTAAATTACAATTATAATACACTAATTTGATCACATTTCATATGTATAGTGAATGACTAATTAATTAGCATGTATTGACATTGTTCAAAATTCAGGGTCAAAGTGTTGGCAGGCCTAGTAGTGATCCCTTGGCCCCATTTTTCATCCCCTCAACAAGTCCAAAGGTATGTATCAATTTAATCATTTAAATGAATACATATATTTATTAACTAATCATATGAAAGATTGACAAATTTTTTTATTCATGTGCATTAGTTCTCTACAAAACCATCAACATTTGCTACAAACTCTAAGCCTAGATGTGACACGAGCTTCATAGAGGTACATTTGTTTCATGTTAATTTAATTCATTTGATTATATTTGTTTCATGTTTCATGTTACATTTAACGAGTATTGTATGACATGTATCTCCTGACATCGGAGACTCCCCCTCATCTCTGGTAGCTCGTCGATCATGGAGTGGTTGCAGCTATGGTTAGATCACAACCATTGACTGAGGTATGAAATAATTTTCTTGGTTTTAGTTGTTGTTTATAATAGTTAGTATCAAAATTTCTAATGTTATTTATAAGTGATTATATTGATTCAATTGTTGTAGCATCTTGTCACACTTGGTCATCCACGAGCCTTTGAGGTGGACTTGTAGAGTGACTATATGATGGTGGTAAGAAAATAATTAATTTTGTGTGTACATATATTTTATTTCAATGTATAATAATTATTTATTCATATCTACTTTGTTTGTATCAGCTCAAGTTAGAGAAGAGCCTCGACAAGAGGACAAGCGAGCATGTGAGGAGGACCCCATCATCACCACCATCTCCCTCCACATGATGACCAAAGGCCTCTAGAGATTTGTTTCCTTCCCCTCATGGGAAGGAGAAGATATAGTTGATAGACGTGTATATGTATAGGCATCAGTGGACATATTTGATATACATTTGATGTATATATGACTTTTTATATTTGATGTATGACATTTATTTAATGCATGACATTATTAGACTTATGACATTATTGGTTAATATACGATATGTTTGTTCATGTATGAAATTATTGGTTATCATAATATATTATGTGTTTGTCAATGTACATGACATTATTGATTATCATTTTATATTATATGTTTGTTCATGTATGACATTAAATTCAATATCTAATCTGTTCAAAAATTTGATAGAATATTGATTAACAATAAACTTTATCACTATTTGAGCATAAGTTTATCATTTCCAATATGTCATCCTCATATGATTTATGATCTTGTTCATATTTAAAGTTTTCCTTCTCTATCATTTGTTTATCAAGCTTAATTCAATACCTAATCAGTTTGATACAATATTGATCAGCAATAAACTTTATTAGTGTTAAAGCAAAAAATTTATCATTTGTAATTTATGTCATTGTCATATTGATTTATGATCTTCTTGTTCATGTTTAAGGCCTACCTTCTATGTTATTCATCTAAACATTTATCATAAATTATTATAACAAACATATAACAAATCTAAAACTGAAAACAATACATTACATTAATTCCAAGGTTTAGTTATGATGTAGAGCCTAATAGGATTCTCAAGGTTTCATTAATTCCATATGTTAGATCTGCCATCATAGAATACCAATTGTAATGGGCACTCACATGCATTCCAATGCATATATTTCCTTATATGCACAATTGGTCAATGTTGTACCTTATAGAAGATATAATTTTATAGGTAGAATGATGCAAAGGTTAGGGTTGAATAAGAATTTTTTTTATGTCAATCCAACAAGATATATTAAACACCAAAACTTCTACACCTTGACATAATAATAACACTAAGGGATCATCATTAATCCATACAACTTTACACTAGAAAACTTGACTTCACACCCATGAATGGTGGATTCTCACCAATTAGGTTGATCGACATGTTAAGGGGTTCATCCCAACACTAAAACCAAGGAACCATGGCCAAACAACAACTCAAACACGAATTTCATAACTCTGTCCTCATAATGTAGCATCTAGGCTACTAGCCATGCCAAAGAAAAATTAGGCAACAAGTACCATATCTTCCAAAAGACCTTAGGAACTAATTATCATTCCAAGTACCCTTTATTGAGTTTGTTATATCCCTAAAAGGGCAAGTGCTAAAGCCATCTACAAGCCTTCCAAAACTAGACTGTTATACAAGCCTAATTGCCCCAATTAGGTCACCTTAACAAAGGAAGTACCAAAAATCTAGTGAGAAAGACCAAAATAAGGCATCCAATGATTAGGTTAGGACAAGGGAAGGTATATTCCAAAGTTTCACATATTGGTTCAAACCCCAACGCATTCAAATTAGCAAATTCCATAATGTAGCAAAGTTGTCACATGGTAATGCCAAATCATTTGTGCAAATTCCATAGAACCACCATCTGCTCCAGCCGAGAAACCACAAAAATATTAATGTACATTTGAAAACCTCCCATTTGACCAAAAATTAGAATTTTCCAATGGTGGAAATGGGAGAAATTAGCATTCTTTTCCAAAACCCTAGGTGGTTAGGGTTTGAAAGGAACTTTTACAAAAAACCTTATATCTCGAACCTCCTAGTGAATCAAGGGCTCATAGTAGGCTCATTGGAAAGGTAATCTAAAAGATTCAATAAAAACTAACTCTCTAGGTCCCCTGATTTGTATAGTCCATAGAATGCACAAAAAATCAGTCTTTTTGTAGGAAAAATGATGGTTTCTTTATTGATTTCAAAGAAAAAGTACAATCTATGTCTTCCACCTACCTATAAGGGCTTATGAAGACCTTCCTCCAATTGGTCCAACCAATTTTCAAATGTTGTGACTGTTGGAGGGAGCCATTACAAACAAAAATTCATATTATTGCATAACTATTGTATTATTACCCTAGTTATGCAAATTATTTTTCTTTTTATGACTTTATAAAGACTTCTAACAAGACCCTAGGAGACTAATAGACCCTTGTGACCTCATGAATCAACCAGTTTATAGAAATACCAAAGTTGTTCAAGGGTTCATGCAATAGGGTTCAAATGCAAGAAAGCCTAAAAACAACCAAACATGCTAAAAACAAGTTTGAAAAGGCCTAGAAGACCTTAAAACTATTCATTTTTATGGGAGAAGACCTTATGACTCCTTGGTTTGATGGGGAACTCCTGTACCATAGAATTACTCAATCTTGTACTACACTAGATAAGATGTTCTCTATTATGCATAATGTTTAGCTCTGGAATTGTTTATAAGAATGTTTCAAGGTTGGGAACCACTTAACCATCATTTTCATGGTTTAGAGGTAATGTCATTGTGGAAAAGGCTTATACAAGGGAATGATCCTCATGATTTTGGCATTTATGCAGAAGCAGAACTTGCTTCTTCAACTCCTTACACTCAACTCTTCATTGAAGTTAATCTTATAGTACTAAGAATAGCTGCTACAAATTCTTGAGAGCCAAGGGACCCTGAACCTATGCTATATTTTCTAGAGACATGGGAGAAGTTACTACATGCTTTAGTACTTCATAACATTCTGGATCATATAGTGATGCCCAAATTAATAATAGTAGTAGATAGTTGGGATCCTCATAGGGAGATTGTGCCAATACATGCACAATTACATCCTTGTCTTCCATTTTTTGGCTAGCGTATGGAGCCTTTATATCCAACCATTCATTGTAAGTTGGGGAGTGTACATGTAGGTTTCTTATGGCTCATTAAGTGCATCACTTCTTGAGGTTTTGCTTCAACCCAAGATCATGTCATATTTTCCATATTTTTCCTTATTTATGAGTTGGGGATGGGAGTGTCAATAATGTCATAAAGTCCTCCAAAAGTATCCCCAACAAACTTTTAATTAGCTCAGTCTCATTTAATGGCTATCGGTCAACAATTGCTAGCTTGACATGAATCCATTAACCAATCCAAATCACTTTGACCAACTAAATATATATAAGTAACACTTTCTTATGATTATAAAATGATTAAAATTACACACAAGTATTTGCTTTAGTTTTATTCTATTTAGTATTGATACTAAATTTTTGTACATTATTGCCAGTGAAACAAATAGTAAAGCAACCAATTCAACAATATGTGATTTCTAAAGAAACTTCTTAGGATGAAACATTAAAGAAAATAATTCCTTCTTGTTAACAAACTAATATATAAAATTTATATGGTAGGTCTAGTCATCAATAGTTTTTCATCATTTTTTAAAGAATTGTAAAGTATTTATATGTGTTTCCAAATGGTAAGAATTACCTTTGAAAAAGTTAACCACAATTCAAACGTGCTACAAAATTAATAGAAACAAATGAAATCAATTTTGACCTACTTAAAGACAAGACAGAGTAATTTAACTTCTAATTCCCTATCTAAATGAAAAGAGCAATTATCATTCATTCATTATGTTTGGGCATATCAAAATATTATCCCAAAAACAACAATATGATCCATCCCATAGAAAATTGTGGACTCAGACTTGTTGCAATTAAGAAGGAGAAGAACTTTGAAGAGGAATATGTTTATGGCATCATGTTGAGAGCATTATGATGCAACTAGTTCCTAGTTCTTTGAATCTAGACTATCTTGGTGTTTCACCTATGCCAAATAAAACCCACATTTAGCCCTAATGTGAGTGGAAAAGATGGCATTGCATTTTTAAAGAGAATTGGACAAACATGCTCCCTATCTTCATTTGTTTGAGTTTTTGGTTTCTTGATGATGATTTCTACATATCAAATTATTCAAACATCTAAATTACTTACAATGTGTAAATTAAAAATCATTTAAATGCATATAAAAATTACAATTATTTGAATGAATACACAATATATATCAAAAAACTTGTCAAATTTCTAACCATTTAAAAATAACACTTCATTCAAACACACAAATTGTCAAATTATAATCAGATATATATCTATATATCAACACACAATATTTAAAAGGATTGAGCTAACCTTTTCTATACAAAGAATATTCAAAAAGTCTACAAATCACGTATCCAATGATTGAATTTGGTGTTTTCTAGATTCAAAATGTCTTCAAATAGTGTTTTCTATGTTGAAACCCATGTTTTCTATAAAAAAAATAGAATGCACAATATACCAAAAGCAGAGAATGGATGAAATGAGATCCAAACTTGCTTTTTTACCATTTTTGGGTGATTTTACATAGTGCGTACACACTATAGTGCATATGCGCTATAAAGCACATACGCACTATAGTGCATATACAATATGTCAAAACACATCTCTCCCTATCCTACCATTCCCCATCCCCTACTCTCTCTTTCTCTCTCCTCTCCCATCCCCTAAACTATCTGTCTCTCTCTTCTCTCCCATCCCCTACTCTCTCTCTCTCTCACTCTCCCTCTCCCACTAACTTCTCTCTCTCCCTCTCCCACCTCTTACTTTCTCTCACCCTTTGTCATCTCCCATCTCCTACTCTCTAGATCTCTCACACACACTCCCATCCCCCCTCTCTCTCCCTCTCCCACTCCCTCTCCCACTACCTACTATCTCTCTCTCACTCTCTCTCTCCATCTCTACTCTCTCTCTCTCTCCCATCCCTTGCTCTCACTCTCTCCCCCACCCCCTACTCTCTCTCACACTCTCTCCCATACCCTACTCTCACTCTCTCTCTCATCTTATTCTCTCTTTGCCACCTCCTACTCTCTCTGACTCTCTCTCCCATCTCCTACTCTCTCTCTTACACACACTCCCATCCCCCTCTCTCTCCCTCTCCTAATCCCTCTCCCACCACTTAGTCTCTCTCTCCCATTTGCTACTCTCTCTCTACTCTCTCTCCCCTCTCCCACTACCTACTCTCTCTCTCTCTCTCTCTCTCTCTCTCTCTCTCTCTCTCTCTCCCCCTCTCTACTCTCTCTCTGTGATCCCCTACTCTCTCTCTCACATTTTCACACTCTCTCCCATCCCCTATTCTCTCTATTACACACATTTGCATCCCCCCTCTCTCTCCTTCTCCCACTCCCTCTCCCATCACCTACTCTCTCTCCCATCCCCTACTCTCTCTCAAGCTACTCTCTCTCTCTCCCCCCTCTCCCATTCTGTACTCTCTCTTTCACACACATGCACTCCCATCCTCCTCTCTCTTGCTCTCCCTCTCCAAATTCGTCTCCCACCACCTACTCTCTCTCTCCCCCATCCCCTACTCTCAATATCTCTCCCATCATATACTCTCTCTGCCACCCCTACTCTCTCTCACACTGCCTCTCTCCCATCCCCTACTCTCTCTTTCTCTTTCTCTCTCTCTCTCTCTCTCTCTCCTTACTCTCTTTGCCCTCTCCCATCACCTACTCTCTCTCTCTCTCCCATCCACTACTCTCTCTCTCTCACTCCCTCTCCCATTGCCTACTATCTCTCACACTCCCTCTCCCACTGCCTACTCTCTCCCTCCCTCTCTAACTGCCTACTCTCTCTCACCCTCTCTCCTCTCCCATCCCCTGCTCTCTAGATCATACACACACACACACACACACACACACACTCCCATCCCCCCCCCCTCTCTCTCTCCCTCTCTCACTCCCTCTCCCACTACCTACTATCTCTCTCTTACTCTCTCTCTCCCTCTCTACTCTCTCTCTCTCCCATCCCCTACTCTCACTCTCTCTCCCATCCCCTTACTCTCTCTCACACTCTCTTCTATCCCCTACTCTCACTCTCTCTCTCCCCCATCCTATTCTCTCTCTACCACCTCCTACTCTCTCTCACACTCTTCCATCCCCTAATCTCTCTATTACACACACTCCCACCCCCCTCTCTCTCCCTCTCCCACTCCCACTCCCACTCCCACCACCTAGTCTCTCTCTCCCATCTTCTACTCTCTCTCTCCCCTCTCCTACTGCCGACTCTCTCTCTCACTTTCACTCTCACTCTCTCACTCTCACTCTCACTCTATCCCTCTCTACTCTCTCTGCCACCCCTTACTCTCTCTCACATTTTCACACTCTCTCCCATCCCCTTTTCTCTCTCTCTCTTTCTTACACACATTTCCATCCCTCTTTCTCTCCCTCTCCCACTCCATCTCCCATTGCCTACTCTCTCTCCCCCTCTCCCATTCCCTACTCTCTCTCTTTCACACACATGCACTCCCATCCTCCTCTCTCTCACTATCCCTCTCCCACTCTATCTCCTACCACCTAATTTCTCTCTCTCCCATCCCTTACTATCAATTTCTCTCTCCCATCCTGTACTCTCTCTCTCCCCCCATCCCCTACTCTTAATCTCTCTCCCACCATGTACTCTCTTTTCCACCCCTACTCTCTATCTCACTTCATCTTTCTCCCATCCCCTCCTCTCTCTCTTACACACATTCCCATCCCTTCCTCTCTCTCCCTCTCCCACTATCTACTCTCTCTCTCTCCTATCTCCTACTCTATCTCTCTTACACACACTCCCATTCCCCCTCTCTCTCCCACTACCTATTGTCTCTCTCTCTCTCTCTCTCTCTCTCTCTCTCTCTCTCACTCTCCCTCTCTACTTGCTCTCTCCCATCCCCTACTCTCACTATCTCTCCGCCACCCCTACTCTCTCTCACTCTCCCCTATCCCCTACTCTCTCTCTTATAGATACTCCCATCCCCTCTCTCTCTCCCTCTCCCACTACCTACACTCTTTCTCTCCCATCCCCTACTCTCTCACTATCTCTCTCTCCCCTCTCCCATTCCCTATTTTCTCTCTCTTTCACACACACACCCATCAACCCCTCTCTCTGCTCACCCATCCCCTACTCTATCTCTCACTTGCTCTCCCACTCCCACTCCCTCTCCCACCACCTACTCTATCACTCTCACTCTCACTCTCATTCACTCTCTCTCTCTCTCTCTCACTCTCTTGCTCTCTACTCTCTATCTCTGCCACCCTCTACTCTCTCTCACATTTTCACACTCTCTCCCATCCCATACTCTCTCTCTTACAAGCATTCCCATTCCCCCTTCTCTCTCCCTCCCCCAATCCCTCTCCCACCACCTACTCTCTCTCTCCCATCCCCTACTCTCTGTCTCTCCCCTCTCCCATCTCCTACTCTCCCTCTTTTACACACACCACACACTCCCATCTCCCCTCTCTCTCTTATCTCATCCCCTACTCTCTAGATCTCTCACACATGCTCCCATCCCTCCCCTCATTCCCTCTCCCACTCCCTCTTCCACCACTTACTATCTCTCTCTCTCACTCTCTCCCTCTCTACTCTCTCTCTCTCTCCCTTATCCCCTTCTCTCTCTCTTCCCTCTCCCATCCCCTACTTACTCTCTCTACCACCCCTACTCTCTCTCACACTCTCACACTCTCTCCCATGCCCTACTCTCTCTCTCTCTCTCACACACACACACACACACACAAACTCCCATCCTCCTCTCTTTCCCTCTCTTACTCCTTCTCCTACTACCTAATCTCTCTCTGCCATCCCGTACTCTCTCTGCAACCCTTACTCACTCTCTCACACTTCCTCTCTCTCCCATCCCCTACTCTCAATCTCTCTCCCACATCCCATACTCTCTCTTGCCACTCCTACTCTCTGTCACACTTCCTCTCTCTCCCATCTCATACTCTCTCTGCTACCTCTACTCTCTCTCACTTCCTCTCTCTCCCATCCCTTACTATCTCTCTCCCCTCTCCCATCCCCTACTTTCTCTCTCTCACACACACATATTGCCATCCCCCCCTTTCTCTTGCTATTTCTTTGCATCTCTTTTTCCTTCTCTATGCACTCATTAGGTCTCAATAGTGCATGCACACTATAGTGCACACACTATTGAGACCCAAATTCAAAAGCTTTAAATAGTGCGTGAGCGCTATAGTGCACATGTGCTATAGGGCATACATGCTATTAAAATCTTTGCATTAAAACCAAGCCTATGGATTGGTTTTTTCTTGGAGATCCAACCCAAAGGTTTGGAGTTTATAAATAGGTTTGAGACATGTTTTGCTGCAAACATACAAAAAATGATTGATTTTTCTTCTGTGCTCCCCTTTAGGATTCCTCATGGTTGGACATCAATAAGATCACTTACATGACATTTTAGGTCTCTATGTTAGCTATATAACCATATAATTTATTTTTAATTTGAACTATTTCAAGCCTTTCATCTATAATTTCTTTTGATTGTATGTCCATTTTTTCTCAAAAACCACAATGTACTAATTGGGCTGTAGATTTTAGCTCATTCATCAAATTTTGCAACAACTTAGTTTTTAAGAAACTAGACTCCAGCCTACACAGTTTAAAAAAAAAAGTTTTGATTTTAGATTAGGTTTCAATTATTTCTAGGGGGAACACATAGATATTTCATGTTTTTGGGATGTGTCTATTTAAAAAATTCATTAAAAAAAAAACACATTATAAAATTACCCAAAAAATTTGGGATAAACTACATAGTGTTAAGTAACTTTTGATTAGAGTGATTAAAGAATTTCAAAAAAAAGTCAAAATTTTAGGGGGGCCACACTTTGTACTGTGTCATTTTTTTTGGAATAAATAGTACCACTTTCTGTGGCCCCCTTTTTTGAGGACCTAAAACTAAACCATTTTGAAAAAAAATTGGTAGTTTAGAAACTAGATTCAAAGGACTATGACTTTTTTATTATCATATCTTAAAATTTTGAGCATAACTATCTTCAAATTCTTGTTGAAGTTTAGAAATTGCTGATTTTAAGAAAAAGGTGTCCACTTATACCCCCCCTTTTGGCACCACAACTTGGTACACTTACCCTGGTATGCCTATAGTAACTAGTGACAAGGTATCTAGAAAATATGAGACACCTATTGTTGGACAAAAGAAGTATAGATTTACAATTGAAGATTTGTAATATTTAACACACACAAGACCTGATATAGATAATGCACTTAGCATTGTGGCAAGATTTCAAGATGATCCCAATGAACCAAATTATGCAATAGCTAAAATAACTTTTAGATATTTGAAGGGTACACTTAATTTTGGATTGTGATATGACAGATAAAATTGCTTTACCTTATGTGCATACACTAATGCTGATTGGGAAGACAATATGGATGACAAAAAGAGTACAAGTGGTGCAACATTTTTCTTAGCAGAAAGATTGGTTTATTGGCTAAGAAAGAAACATTACTATATTTCATAGAGCACAATAGAAGCAAAGTATGTAGTAGCATAAAATAATTATAATCAAATCATGTGGATGAAGAAAATGTTGAAGGACATTGGAACTGAGTTTATAGAGCCCATTATCATACATTATGATAACACAAGTATAGTGAGTTGTTGTGGTTCCACAATGCACGCCTCATTCCCTACTAGGAATGGGGACCCCCCTACTTTTTTTGGATCCTCAAACTCATAAATCGAGATCTAGGGGAGTTCAAAAATGAAAAAAAACCAAAAAAATGAAAAATTAGAAAAAACCAAAAAATTTGAAAAATTGAAAAAAAAAACCAAAAAATTGAAAAATCAGAAAAAACCAAAAAAATTGAAAAACTAAAAAAATCAAAAAGTTTGAAAAATTGAAAAGGACATAAAAAATATAAAATTCAAAAAAATATAAAAATAATAAAAGTTTAAAAATAAGAAAAAAACTAAATTTGCGCACCTCACATTTCATGAGAGGGGCACACCACCCATGGTGGTGTGCGACATGCACTTGTGCACTTGCGTAGGGGTGTGCCATGCACCCCTAGGGTGGGTAGGGTTATATAAACCTCAACCCCTCCCTAGGAAATTTATCTTTTCTCATTTTAATTTTAGCGACTACCTTTGAACTCCTGCTCATGCCTACCGACCCCCTTTCGGCTTCGTACTTGTAATATGGTGTGCAAAATGCATACTACTTTGTGCCCCACCATGTGCGTGACTCACCAAAGTGCACATCACACACTTTGCACCATGTGTGCCATGCACCACATGTGCCACACACCTTCCACCATGTGCATCACATGCCATGCATCATGCACACATCACCTTCCACGTAATGCCACTTCATGCATGCACCGTGCCTCCCACTTTGGAAACCCTAAGAAATATTAAAATGCACCATGTACACCTTGCATTGCATTTGCCTTGTGCAATGCAAAACATTTCATGCACCTCACTCATCTACAGACTTGTTCATCCACCATGCATTATAAAGCATCTCGCACACCAAATAGTGCCATGCACACCTTCTTGAGCCATGTACACCACCTTCCATTGCACACTTCGATGGATGACCACCTGCACACACTATGCATCCTACGTGCACTTTCAAAACCCCACCCCTCTACACACTACCAAAGCATGCACCACACACATTCGCCTCCCATTTTAAAAAACCTAAAAAGAAAAGTATACAAAATTATAAAAAATAAAAAATAAAAAATAATAATAATAAATAAATAAAAAAGATGCATCTTATTTTCATTTTTATTTTTTGTTAATAATTATTTAAAGAGGAATTAAATGTTTTTGTGCTTTTAATTTTTTAGTTTGCATTATTTTGAACTAATAAATGTTTTTCTTATGTTGTGTATATATAATGACATCCACATCCAAAGAGAAAATGGTGCCTAGGCCCATTGTGTTCAAGTTCTAAGGTGTGCCATCAAACTCAAGATTCCAAGATGACTATTCAAAGATTAAAGACACTGACTTGGGACACACAAACTTGGGAGAGTTCCTCTAAATTTGTAACAAACCCACAAAGAGATCAGCCCTGGTATCCTCTTTGATCCAATCTAGGTTGGTGAGCATAGCTTTGTATCCAATATCAATACAGTCACTGGAGTTGATAATGACACTAGTACAAAATTTTGTTCCTAAAGAGAGAGTGGTTAAGAGTGTAACTGGATAAGTTGTACTAGACCTACAACCTAACAATATTGAAAGGGTCTTTCATCTCCCAAGGGAGGATTAGTTCATAAGACTCTCCTATGAAGTATCACAAAGATGGTATAAGAAGCTCCCAAAAGAAGCATCATAAATCATCTAATCTTCCTACCTCATTAAGAAGACTCCTTTGCGTAGGGTCACAGGAAAGGTAGAGATGACTAGGGGATACATGAAGCACAATATTGGCTATTCTATCATTCTTCTGAGTAGAGTCATGGATTTACCAGTAGCTAGCCACCTCAGTGCTTTTATGGTAAATTTCATTGAAAAAATCAAGATAGCAAGCATGCCACTAGATTGGGCCACCACACTAAGTGAAAACTTGTGTTAGTAATTGGGGGCAGTTAAAGACAAGAAGAAGTTCTATATGAATTCTTACATGGTATATCTAATTGCAGCAAGGGTGCCAAACTACCCTGATTTGTACAAAAGAAGCAATATGTAGGATCCTAATGCCTGTTCCTACACTGTCTACCCTCAACTAGTGAGGAATAAGCTCTCGGTACAGAGCAAGGAATACAAAATTGTGAATGATGCATTCATTTTTGTAGTCGTCTAATTCATAGAGGGAGATTGCAAAAAGAGGCTATATGATAAGGAAATAACATAGATAATAGCTCTCAAGGCCTATTACATCAAGTTTAAGACATTCACATATCTACAAGTAGCTGGTGCATCTATCAACCCTATGAAGCTCCCCAGATTTCTAAGTGATAAACTAGTTTTGCTAGAGATTGCATGGCAGATTCAGTCTACCTATGATAGGGTTAGGAGGCAACAGAGACCTTGTTGGACATGGCCCTTGGTCATAGGACCATACCAGGTGAAGTAGAAGCAAGATAGTTTATCCTTTGAGTGGGAATGGAAGAATTATCCCCTTGAGTAGTACAATTCCCCTAGGCCCTATTTTGATAATATCGGGAAAGTGGAGAGTCTAGATCGCAGGGAGTTTCACTATGAAGATGCCATTGAAGACCATTGCATGAATGCAAGAAATGACTATGATGTCCATATAGGGAACTATTGTAGGATGATTTTGTATTTGGCAGAGAAGGCTCTCAAACTAAACATTCGAAAGGAAATAAGTCAACAAGATTCATGGGAGCTGTTGGACCCCCCATCCAACTTAGACAAAATTGGAGAGAGACCCATTATGAATGTTGAGGTTGATAGGGAGGAGGGTGATGATATTAATCAACATGCAAGGAATGTATTCAAAATGACAAAGGATTGGATCAAGAAGCCTTTTCAACTTGATCAAATACCTAAGACCATGATCTTTTATGCTCAAGCCTGCCTAAAGAAAGGTAGAGGGAAGAAAGTTACAATTCTTACCTTTGCGGCCTAGTCTCCGATCAGGCTAGAGATAGTATACCAACTCGACCACCCAATTGGATACTATCATCCTCCAAAGAGGAAAGAAAAAAAAAAAGGAAGATGACCTCCCCTCAAAGGATTGAAATAGGAGATGCTAAAGTACAAGCACCTCCTTAGCAGCAGGAAGAGAGTGTACAAGGGTTTGAGGATAATGGAGTTGCTCAAGTCCAAGATGACCATGGGAATCAAAGAAGTCTTCAAGAGCATGGAGTAGGAAGAGGTTGAACTCCATACACTTCAAAGGCAGAATGAGATCCTAAGGGGATATCTAACTGAAGTGGTTGGTCCTCTCGATCCTGATCACCCCAAGGAGACATTAAATACCAAAATTAGGGAAGGGTGAGCTATAAATGTGGATCCATTTTTGAAAGCCTATCAATAGTGGTGGGAAAGTTTTGAAGAGAAGGGGATTCTAATAATCTAGGGGGACCTGAAATTACTACATGCTACATAGGAGAACGTGAAAAAAATGCTAGCAATTTTGAAGTAGGACTTTATCATTATGGATGACATAAGGGCCTAGAGTAAGGACTTCCAAATTTTTCTAGCCATAAAGGGGAAAAGTTATAGAGTTTTGATAGATGTGTATACAGGGCAGGAGTTGGATATGACTAATGATTGGATAGAGAAAATTGCAAATAGTAATAAAGTAATGGAAATGTTACACGTGGAGATTCATCGGCTCAAGGACCAAGCCTAAGAGTGAATTTTGGAAGTAGGGAGACACTATACTGATGCATGTCTAGATTTTTTCAAGATGAGGAATGAGAGAAGTTGTTGCTTGTAGAGGTAGTAGTGGAGAGTTTTAAGAAGATTTTTGTCAAATTTGCTAATGATAAGGATATTTGGAAAACCTTCAGGACTGAAGAAGCTTTGTTAGAATTAGATACCAAACTTAGACATTTTGTTGATACCTAAATTGAGGTAGATAATTACAAACAAAAGGTTAAGGAAAAATATAAGGCTTTAGATTTACTCGATGTGGTGAAAATCATTGAGATTATAGAGAAATTCAAGGGAAAACATCCAAACATAGCTTTGGGATGAAGAAGAATAAAACCCAGATGCTAGAATTTAAATTTTGACACTCAGTAAAATTTTGAAATTTTGGACCATTTTGAGCTCCTTATGTCTATAGCTCTATAGGTCCGTAGGTGCACATTTTTAGAAAGCTCCACCAATAGTTAACTACTAGGTCCAAAAATAAAGCTTTTCATGCATCGAAAATGCATTCTAACGATAGTTTAACTCTGACAAATGCCTAGTGAATGACCAACTTCCTTTTTTAGCATTTCTAGACACTTCCACTTTGACTTAATGTTTTATCATTCTTTTTTCTCTCATAATTTTTTTTTTAAACATGTAATGGCTCATGCATCCAATTAATGAATAAAATATGGATGGATTCCTAATAAGCACCAATTAGATTGTAGTTTGTGTATAATTAGTTTATTTTGTTGATTAAAATGCATTTTATTACATGAAGAATATCTCTCATTCTCAACACAAATTGAGCAGATGATTTCTTTTAAGTACCCCATTATAATATGTAAGGATGGTTGCCATTATTTTTTAATAAAATTATGCTTTTGGTGCTCTTATTTGGAGTGCAGTAATTCTCGCCTGAATGTGTCATAAATTTTGTGAATTTATGTTCATGGGATTATGATTGAGTCAAAATTTTATTGCTTTTTTTTGGTTGTGTATTTCATTAGTTCTGGCATTTGTTATGGTTTTGACAAATTCCACTACATAACTAGCTTGAGAAGAAATCATAGAATTGTGCCTGCATAAATTTTCATCTCACATGAGTGCACTTTTCGTGGCCTTGCGATTTGATGAAAGGTGAAACATAATATGCTCACTAAGTTTCTCACCAATGATTGCATTAGTGGAATCAGGGAAGTACTGCTCCTTTCATTAGATATTTACCAATCTCTTCAAAAGCTTAATTCATAGACGTGTCATTCTCCATAACTTATATCTGTTAAGAATTTTCAATATTCATGTTATTTGCTTTAAATTTTTTTATTTGCTTTGCTAACCCCCTTTTTAGAACAGGACTTCATACTAGTTGCATTGTTAGATTACATTCATAAAAAAATATAAAATACAAAAACATAGTTCTTTTCTATGTTATTTTGAAGTAGTGCACAAATTCTTCATTTCATCTAAAATCTAAAGAAGCCAGCAAAGGCCCCCTTGTGAACAATCAAATTTATCTTCAATTGAAATTTTTTTAGTAGGTTGCAAGATCAACCCAGAACCTTGGAGTTGATTCACAAAATCAGCTTTTCAAGAGATGAATTCTTCCTACCATTTGGCATCGTGCACAATGATAGCTCAACAAAAGTGGCGCTAAAAGGAGGGCTACACTTTTGATTCTTAGGAAAGGAAGAAAAATTTGCCAAAGTTTCAAAATTCTACATTTTTTGTGAAATTTTATGTTTGCCACAACTTCAGAAAATTTTCTAAGTTTTTGGGAAATTCAAGTGCATAGGTGTGCAAGTGCACAACTCCACAGGTCTGCAGGTCCAGAGATCTGTAGCTATGCAGGTGCATAGGTGCATAAAACTTTGTGGTGTGCCTAATTTGTGAGAAAGTGTACTTCTAAAGAGGTGCACTTTTTCCAAAATTGGTACAAACTAAGGGGTTTTGATCCAAAATCATCATTTTAGTGAGCACTAAGACCTTCACCGAGGGTACACAAGTTTCTTGAGCTTACCCACTTCTGTAAACCTCGCTGTGATAAAGAGATTCCCCAAATTCAACCACTTTTGTTTGAAATTTCATCATCTTCTTCAACTCTACCTCCACTTCAACCACCTAGTGGAACACCACATACTCCAATTGTTTCACCTCCACAACAACCAACTTTACATTTGCCAAACCCTCTAATGGCCTTTTTTCCAAATGCTATAGACTCACCAATGAACTTGAGAGGTGCACTCCATGACCTCCCTAAGAATCCCAAAAAGTTTTTCTCAAGGTTCATTTATGGAGAAACATGAACTACTAAAGATCACATTAAAGTATTCAAAGAAATTTACAACCAGAAGAAAATTGCTAATGAGGATGTGGTCCTTCATTTTTTCCCTACTCTTTCAGGGAAGTTGCCTACAATTGGTATGTCAATTTGCTAGCTGGATGTATCAGAGATTGGGACACCTTCAAAAAATTATTCCTGGAATAGTTTAAAACCTTTGTTAACCCAATGGTGATACATCAGAAAATCATATCAATTAAAAGGGATCTAGTTGAGACAATTTTGCACTTCAAACATCACTTTCATATGGCCTATCATAGATTGGAAACACCATACACTATACCAATTGAAGTGGCTATTCAAATTTATCAATATGCTATGGACCCTCTTACTGCTATCTTTATGAGAAGGCTTCTTGTTATAGATATTGACACATTGGAAAAGGTCTTCATAGAAGCAATTGTTAGTGTAGTTTTTTATTTTTCCTATTTTGCTAGGTTTTTCCTACACTTTTAATAATCTTGCTTAGGTTAATAAAGCATGTCTTATTAGGTGAATGGTTGTGAGGTGTCACCTTCCTACATGTGAGCATCCATTAGCTATCTTGGGAAGATACTTTTCTATCTTTAGTCTGATAGATGGTTGCTCCTCATTGGTTGGTGTTGCCACCTCCTCCCTCTTCCTAGCCTATATAAGCATGCTACCTGGCTTGTATTTGTATCTCTTGTTTTTGCATCCTCTTAATGCTATTTTGCTTCCAGCATTTGCATTACTCTCTTGGAGACTAACTCTATGATGCTATTTTGATTTTGTATCATTTGCATTCATAGTTTAGATATTTACTCTTTGCACTAGTTTTCTGGGTTATTAATCTTTTCAGATTCTAACATGGTATCAGAGCTTTTCTATGTGCAAGAGTAGATTTTAGTTTCCTTATTTGAGAGATTTGGGAGGGGCAAATAAACTTTATTGTAGTTTTTTGAAAAACGAAGTATGCTCTTCTCTTGCATCTTTGGATGATCCTGAGAATCAGAAAAGTTTTGACAAAAACAATTTTTCTCTGGGGTTTCAATCTCAAATCTGACAACCAACTTGCATATTTGGAGTTTTCAATCAGTTTTGTAGGTTGTAGCATGCCATTGATGGACTTAAGAAGCTGATCCAGCATTTGCATGTCATATTTTGGTTGCTGGGGTCATTTTTTAATTTTTGGAGCCATTTTTTACTGTTAAAGGCATCTGATTTACACTACGGCAACATCTTCTGTACAACAGCAAGAAAAAAGCTTTCTGGGTTTTGTTCGCAGCCCCGAAAAACCATCTGGGTATCTTTTAGATTTTGCATGCAAGCTGTATATTTTTCAAAATCGAGCATGAAAAGCTACAGCCATACCCCTCTCCGTTGGCAGTCGCAGATTTGAATGCAGTTTTCAAATGTCTCATTCTTGCTCATACGGACTTCGATTTTGATGATTCTTGTTATGAACTTGGCTATTTGTTTGTGCTCTATCCACTAGTGGAGTTGTTTTTTGATTTTCATGCATGAATTCTTCAGAAATTGCAGATTCTCAGCCGTGACTGTGCACAGTTCTCGTTTTGGAAACTTCGGAGGATCATAACTTTCTCATACGACCTCGTATCGAGGTGATTCTTTTTTTGAAAGTGCATAATTTTTCGAGTAGATCACATTGGTGCTATTTGTTTCCTTGATTATTGTGCCCAAGTTTCACTTCTAGCATATGCTCTTCATGAGGGTTTGTAATGCATTGAAATCAAGACCACTAAGTAATTCTTTCTAGTGGTAGTTGTAAATGCACTAAAATAAAGTGCCAAATCATATTTCTTTGAGGGGGGGTTCTTTGATTGAGTAAAGAGGGGGGGGCATTGTCGTGGCTGGGTTTTCTTCTTTTTAGCATTTCTTCTCTGCATTTCTTTATCATGGATCAAACAAATATGCCCATCCTAACTCCATACAATTACTTTGAGTGGAAATCACGCATGACAATTCACTTAAAGAAAGCTGGATTAAATAGGATAACTATGGGACTTGAAACTGAACCTACTAAAGATGAAGACAAGCCTAAGTGGTTTAACAAATGTGATGAGGCATATGGAACATTGTGTTTGTCTGTTTCTCCTGACTTGCTATTTCACATTGAGTCTTTGGATACACCAAATGAAGTATGGACAAAGCTAGAGACACTATTTGGCACACAAGATTCAATGAGGGGTCATATGTTGGAAAATGAATTAATTAGTTTGAGTCCAGGCAATTTCAACACAATCCAAGATTTCTTCACCAAATTGAAATCACTAAGGCTACAGTTAAAAAAATGTGGAATTGAAAAAAAAGATGAACAACTGATTCTTAGTATTCTCTCTAAGCTAAGTTTAGAATATTCTGTGTTTGTTTCTACCTTCTATGCTACTAAGGGTGCACTTGGTACTCAATTCACCATGCCATCTTTAGATGATTTTGCTGTCAATCTCACTCGAGAACAGGACAAGCTAATCCAGATGGGCATTCTTAAGTCCTTTAAGTCACATGCCTTGGCTGCTAACCAAGGCACAAAAGAACAACAAGGACAAAGTAGTAACAACAATAGTAAGGACAAGAAACAAAAGAATAGCGAGGAGAAGAAGGATCAGATGCCGGTTTCTTCAAAAGAAACTATTGATACACCATCTTCCAAGGGTGATAAGCCTAAGAAAGGAAAGCTCAAATGTGCCTATTATAAAAGACCTGGTCATGATGAACATAAATGTTTGCAGAAACAACTTGATCACTTGACATACATTCTTGAGAAGAATAATATCAATGTTCCTGAGTCTATCAAACAAAGTTCTAATGAAGGGTCTAACAAAGAAAAAGAAAACAGCAAGGGGAAAGGAAAGCGCAAGGCCCTTTTTGCAGTTGCTTCCTCACCATCCACTTGGGTTCTTGATTCGGGTGCTTCACACCACATGGCTTCATCTAAGGAAGAAATTGCATCCTTGGAGCAATGTACTATGCCTTCTATGTTGATGGGTGACAACACTCCTATTGAGGTGTGTGGGAGAGGGTCTGTTGATGTGGGGGATGGCACATTCCATGATGTTCCTTATGTACCCTCATTATCAACTAATCTCCTATTGGTACACCAGATCACTCACACAGGTTTAGGCAAGCGGGTTGAGTTCACTCCTGATTCAGTGGAGATACGTGAGTTGCACAATGATTCTACAATTGCAGTTGGGAGAGCAGATCATCAGTCAAGACTCTATATGTTTTCTCACCTTGTTCCTGATCCTCCTTTGACTATTTTTCTCACTCACTCTAATGATGTGAGCAGATTATGGCATGAGCAGTTTGGCCATCTTAACTTCCACTACTTGCATCAGCTTAACTAGCAGAGCATGGTCACAAGGTTGCCTTCTACTTTGACATTGGAGTCACTTGGAATACATGATAGATCTTCTGATGGGTCAGATTCACTTGAGCAGTCTTCTACCTCCACTTTTGATGCAGAGAGTGATTCAGAGGACTCACCTCCTTCCTCTCCTAGTCATCATTCACAGGTTGATGATTCTCCTCTAGATTCTCCATCTTTTGGTCCACTTTGGGCTAGACAGACCTTGCAGTTTGCTGATTGGGTTGGGGATCCATTAGACACCAAGCAGACTCATTCACAATTCTAGGATGCTCTACATATCTTCATTGCTACTGCCTCAAATCCACAGTCCTTTCATGAGGCTTCTGGTATTTTTGAGTGGGATACAGCTATGCAGGAAGAGTATAGTTCCTTGATGAGGAACCACACTTGGGATCTTGTCCTTTTTCCTAAGGGAAGAAAACTTGTTCGATGCAAGTGGATCTACCGGACAAAATTTGCAAGCTTTGCTGGAGGTGCGGGATGCTACATCTTTTGGGGGGGCCTCTTCCTCTCACTTGGAGTCCTAATTTTCTTTGGGGAGTCTCTTTTCTCTCTCTTTTGGGGGAATTTTATGTACATGGGTACCTCATCAGGCTTGACTTGCCGGGACCCATTTCTACATCCACCTAAGCTTCACTTATGGGGGGTTGTTAGTGTAGTTTTTTATTTTTCCTATTTTGCTAGGTTTTTCCTACACTTTTAATAATCTCGCTTAGGTTAATAAAGCATGTCTTATTAGGTGAATGGTTGTGAGGTGTCACCTTCCTACATGTGAGCATCCATTAGCTATCTTGGGAAGATACTTTTCTATCTTTAGTCTGATAGATGGTTGCTCCTCATTGGTTGGTGTTGTCACCTCCTCCCTCTTCCTAGCCTATATAAGCATGCTACCTGGCTTGTATTTGTATCTCTTGTTTTTGCATCCTCTTAATGCTATTTTGCTTCCAGCATTTGCATTCATAGTTTAGATATTTACTCTTTGCACTAGTTTTAATCTTTTCAGATTCTAACAGCAATAACTTTTACTAAGCGAGCAAATCCCAACGGAGGAGGATTGATGCTCCTAGCTCAAGCTATCATAGCAACATAGCTAGTTGGAGTGCCCTCAATGCCTAGTTAATTCATACCTATGAACCTAGTTCCACTATAGTAGGTGCCCACTCCAAAAAACTCTACATTGACCTATCTAGGGTATGAGCCTCCTAAGACTGCTTTCTTTGAGAAGGAAATGGTTCCTGTAGAAATAGACAATAACTTCAATTTAGAATTTGATCAAATGAAAAGATTATGTGACAAATGAACAATGAATT
The DNA here is from genome assembly GCA_028749045.1 of Cupressus sempervirens. Classification (NCBI taxonomy): domain Eukaryota; kingdom Viridiplantae; phylum Streptophyta; class Pinopsida; order Cupressales; family Cupressaceae; genus Cupressus; species Cupressus sempervirens. The sequence continues at coordinate 70,362,701 of CM053784.1, read as the reverse complement.
GACTCATCTTAGGTTGTCACAAGGATAGAACAACAACTTCTAGAGAAAAAATGCTGGTCCTTACAACAATAATTATGGCCAAAATTATAATAGAAACTACAATGGAAACAACAACAATGCAGGAAATAGTAATGGAGGGAACAACTTCGATCCTCTCAATCAAAATAATGGCTTCTAGAGAAAAAACCAATACTGGAATACATGTCCAAATAATGGAAGCATTCCTGCTAACAACAACAACAACAAAAAAAACAACAACATTCAGTATGCAAATATCAATCAGTATGATGACAATCACAGTACACCTAGTAATGATGGTTTGTACTACAATAGAAATCATGAGGTAGCTCAAAGCTTTCAAGCAAGTGATAATTCTACTCCTATACAATTTAATGCTATGTTGTTGGAATCGTACGACCCTACACAAAAGTTGTAGGTAGAAAAATTAGTCGATGAAGAGTTCTCATTCACATTTGGCCAAGAGCTCGACCTTCAACATGAAGAAATGTTTGCCTTTTGTAGTGACAATCGAAATATGTACAACTTGAGAAGTAGAAAGGAACCTCAAATTGATGGAATTCCTCTAGTGCTACAACAAACTCCTCCTAATCTAAGGGTGAGTAAAAATCTAGTGCCAGTTAAGCCACCACTTAGAGGACAACAAAATTAGAACCAAGCCAATGTGCCAACAATATTGGAAAACCCTGCTTGGTCTACCAAAAGATACAGTGCAGTGGAGGACTTGAAATGAAAAAAGGCCAATATGTCTATTTTTGACATGTTGCAAAATTTTCCACAATAATGAGAGACACTCATGAAGACCTTGGACCATACAAAAAATTCCCACAATGTGAATACTACTCCTCAAAAGATGGTGTCGCAACAAGTTAGCATTGTGTTGGCATTACCCACTCTATTTAAAGACAAGGTTGAAGTGCCCCCATTTTTGTTCAGTATTAGAATATACAAGAAGAATCTTCACAATTTCCTTATTGATTCAGAAGCTTTGTGCAATGTCATGCCATTAGCCATAGCACAAAAGCTAGGGGTTACCCCTCAACCTACCAACCGAATAGTGATACAGTTGGACAAAATAGAGGTGAAAGTCATAGGAGTACTGAAAGATATATGGATACAGTTAATAGTTGACACTTGAATTCAAGACATCATTGATATTCATGAGGTTGGTGTTCCAGAGATGTATGGGTTGCTCCTTAGTAGAGAATGGATGAAGTGTCTAAGGGGATGGTTTTTGATAGATTTCACTTAGCTATGGTTACCATGGAAAGGTTTGAAAAATCAAATCAAGATAGATGCAGAGCCCAAGTTAAAAAAGATGATCACCAATTACAACGCCCCTAATGAGGTGGCCTTCTTACAAATAGATATAGGCACCTACAAGGTCATGGTTTTTAATACTATGCCAACCAAAAAATCAAATGATCAAGATATGGATTCCATGATTTCAACCCTAAAAGATGAGGTCATAACACAATCCGTAGACCATATGATTGCTGATATACAATGTCTATGAGAAGAGGTTGATCCCAACATTCTCCTCCTTCTTGGATTTTTTCAATTGCATAAGATAAGTCATTCGAATTTTAAATGTTCATCATGTCAAGAAGCAGTTGCTAAGGTATTGACACAAATGGTCAAAGTAAAGAAAGTTGAGGATCCAAAAAATGAACTTATAGAAAATGAAAGGCCTATAAATGCATCAAATATTATTGAAAAGGTTGAAGGGGAAATTGATGATTTGAATCCATCATATAGTGATACCTCTTTAGATGGTGTAGGTTTGTCTTCTCCTCCACCTAGGATGATCAAAGTATAAAGGAGAAGATGGTACATAAAAGGCTAGGGATGGATTTCAATGGTCATTCATCCTCTGCCCAAAGTTGAATAAATTCAAGAACTAATAGGGGAAATTTATGATAAACAAGAAAAATACACACCTCTTCTATCAGGTATTCACAACAAAGAATCATCAAGTCTACCCCCCAGAAAATTATAGTGGGTTCCTAAGAAATAATCCTTTAAAGCTCATATAAATGAGAAATTGAGAACAAATAGGCACAAGGTTAGAAAGCCCAAGGAAAGCTCGATTTGGATGGTTTGTTTTGATAGTTCCAAGTACAAATCAGGAGCCAGTGTAGGTATTGAGCTAGTTGGTCCAAAAGGTAAATCTTTCTATGCTACATACCGATTACAATTCAGATGCACTAACAATGTTTTGGAGTATGAATCCTTAACTTGAGGACTTCTCTTCACACTTGAGAAAGGAGTTACAACCCTCATTGTTGAAGGAGATTTTCAATTGACAAGTAAAATCACTGTATTCTTGCAATGATAAGAGATTGATTGCCTATAGGAAAAGGGTATGGGATTTGTTAGATGAATTCCAAGCTTTGAATATAAAGTCCATTCCAAGAAGGAAAACATGGTAGCCAATGCCCTTGCTATTTCAGCAAGCACATTGCAACCAGTTGAAGGAACAAAGTTGAAATAATTTTCAGTTGAATTGGTTGTTGCCCCATCTATTCCTGACAATATCATGAACTTCCAAGTTTTTTAGGATGATCAACATATACTAGAGTTTATTATGTGTAGCAATTACTTTAAGGGTCAGGAAATAGATGATACCCCAAAAGATGAACCTGAGGATACTGTAATTCAAGACAAAGATGGGATTCTTAATCTAAAAACCAATACTCTTTCAAAAGGGATGGTTGAATTAGAATGTATCTTTGATCATGATGAGTTAGCACTCAACAAGAGAATTCCTAAAGAAAAGGGGGCTGACGAATGTGATTCATACAATTTGGTAATGGAAGATGATCCCAAGATGGTAAGGATTGGGAAGGCATTCAGTTTGCAAGAAAGAGAAGACATGCTCAAATTGCTCATAGAATAAAAGGATGTCATTGCTCAAAGCTATGAAGATCTGAAGACATATGACCCTTGGATCATTATGCATGATATTCCCCTCAAACTAGGCACCAAATCATTCTGACAAAGGCAGAGACCCATCAATACCATCCTCGAGCCTTTGATAATGAAGGAAGTCAAGAAATTGTTGGATGCAAAGATTGTCTTCCCTATGTGCCACTCCACATGGGTGGCTAATCTAGTTCTTGTACAAAAGAAGACTAGAGAGATTTGGCTTTGTGTCAATTTTTGCAATTTGAATTTGGCATCTCAAAAGGACAATTACTGATTACCCTTGCTGAATGAAGTTTTACAAATTATGAATGGTTCAAAAATGATGTCTTTCTTTGATGGATAATTTGGTTATAATCAGGTAATGGTAGAGGAGGAAGATAGATTAAAGACTTCTTTTATGACCAAATGGTGAACCTTCACCTATAGGAGAATGCCATTCATATTGATTAACATGGGAGCTATATTTCAGTGAGCCATGGATGAAACATTTAAGGGATTGATTAATAGATGCATAGTTATCTATATGAATGACTTGACTATCTTTTCAAAGGATTGAACTACTCACATTGCTGACCTAAGACAAGTTTTCAATAGGTGTCATAAATATGGCATAGCTCTCAATCCCAAGAAGTGTTCATTTGGGGTCACTAAGGGAAAACTCCTAGGCCATCTCATTTCCAAAGCTAACATCTCCATAGATCCTAATAGAGTTGAAGCCATCTTGAAGTTATCACCCCCAAACAGTCAAAAGGAACTCAAAATCCTTCTTTGGAAAGATAAATTTTGTTCTTAAATTCATAATTAGATTTGCAAATATTGTGCATCCTCTCAATAATTTTCTCAAAAAGGGAGCTAAAATGGAATGGGTTCCTAAAGTTAAGAAATCATTTGAAGATATTAAGGTAGCCATTTCCATGGATCTAGTATTGGTAATTCCTAATTACAACCTTCCCTTCAAGATATATTCCTTTTCTTTAGAGCATTTGTGTGTAGGGTTTTTAACCCAAAAGAAGGAGAAGGAAGATGAAAGACCTTTTGCTTTTATGAGTTTCCTACTGAGAAATGTTGAGTTGAATTATTCCAACCTTGAAAAATATTCTTTTGCCTTGGTTAAAGTGATAAAGAAGTTCTTCCATTACATATAGAGGAGTAAGGTATACACTATTATACCTGACCTAGCAGTGGAGACATTATTGATTCTATTAGAATTTATAATCTTTCCTTGGTTGTATTTATTAAATGGGATAAACCAAGGTATCCCTTAAGTTGTTTGTCCTCTAGTCCACATGTGAGGACAAGTCTATTTTGTAATTCCTTTATTAAGGAAAATAGTTATTCCTCCTTAAGAGGATTATGACACTTGTTATGCACACACTTATGAATGTGGCAATCATTCACATGGGAGTTACAAATAACTCCTCGTCTCATCTCTTTATAAGAGATGCTTCTCTCTCATTCTTAACATACGATCACTATGTAGTTCTTGTAATGAGCCAGTGGCTCCATTTTCTCTCTTCTCTCTCCTTCTTTCATTCTTTAGGCATTTGCCTCATTCATATTATTCACAAGGGGTTTTCTTTTCTTTCCCCTTTCAAATCTTTGTCTCCTCTTGTTGATTCATTGGTGGTTGTTCATTCTTTCACTCTCTCTTTGGATCTAAGTTTATGGTAACTATTTTCACAAACTCTCTTGGATTAATTGATAATTCTTTTATTTTAGTTCATTTCGATGTTATTGTTTCTAACATATTCAAAATGAACTTGGTGAAAGGCAAGGTAAATGGATGGAAATACTTCAAGAGTTCAACCTTGAGATCCAACCTATGAAATTAGTTAGAGGTCAAGGATTGTCAAGGATGATAGCTTATAACCAGATTGGCGATGAAAAGAAATTTGAGTTTGAGAAAGAAATAGATGATGAGGATTAGAAGAAAATGATAGTATGTCAAGTTGATATTGGCTAAAGTGTGGGGACAGATGTTTGGTACCAAGATATTATGTACTACCTCCTACAAAATCAATGCCCTAGTTGAATGAATAGCTCATAATGCAGAGGACTTAAAATAAAGTGTGAGTCTTATATGCTACAAGATAAGAAGTTGTACAAAGGGAACTATGAAGGGATCTACTTGAAATGCCTAGGATGTGAAGAAGCAAAAGAAGTCCTAAAACAATTTCACAACAAGTATGGTATAGAGCATGGTTTAGCTGAAGTGATGAATCATATGATCTTAAAGTCAAGATATTTTTGGCCCACATTGTTTAAGGACACTTTTGAGTATGTGCACTCTTGTCATGTTTTTCAAATGAGTGCTAACAAAGAAAGAAACTCGGTGATGTTGCTACAGCCTATGTATGAGATACATCCTCTTGCAAAGAGGGGGTTAGATTTCATTGGTCCAGTTAACCCACCATCATCAACTGGACACACCTACATTCTTATAGCCACTGACTATTGTACAAGATGGGTAGAATCAAAAACTTATAGGAATTGCACTACCAAAGTGGTGACAGATTTCTTAAAGAAACATATTGTTACCAGATTCAGAATGCCATTCACCCTTGTATGTGATAATGGATCTGCTTTTGCATGAATATTTTTCACTCAATGGGAATTTGAGAATAAATTTATTATCAAATTATCTTCCAATTACTACCTACAAGTAAATGGGATAGAAAAATCTATGAACAACAACTTGATAATAGCAAAAAACTATTTTTTGAAGGAGAACCCTAGAGATTTGCATATGTAGTTGAAATATGCCTTATGGATGGATCGAGTGAGGGTCAAGAATAATTTTGGGACTTATCCATATTCTCTTGACTATGGGTAGGAGCCAGTATTTTTTCTCAACCTCAAAATTCCTATTTTGAAGTTCATGAATGGATACACTAAAGATGTTGACAAAGTATAAATTAGATTGATGAATCTTTTAGAGATGGATGAAAGATGAAAGACTGCATTGGAGTACATGGCTAAACATCAAGCTATCATGAAGAGGTGATTCTAAAAAAGAGCAATGATAAAATCCTTCAGGATTTTGGACCTTGTTTTGCTTTGGGGTAAAGTGAAAGAAAAGTTGGATAGCCATACCAAGTTTCAATGCTTGTGGAGTGGTCTCTATTAGATTGCAAAAATCCTCAGGGAAAACACTTTTAGGCTTAATTCCTTATAGGGGGAATTTCTTCCCTTGCTAGTAAATGGGTAGTTTTTGTAACATTACTTTGAAGCCTAAAACACAAAAATAAAATTAATAGTTAGGTTTTATTTCTGCACTTAGTTAGATTTCATTTTCAACAAGTAGGTTTGATTTTCTGCAAGTGTGTTTTCTTTCAATTGTGTGTTTTCTTTCAGTCGTGTGGGTAAGGTACACTTGAGATTTTATCTTGAGATATTTCACTAATGACTCTTGGGTTCCAATTTTAGGAAGAGATATTTATTTGTCAAAACATTTAGACAATTGTGTATCTTATACCAAATAAGCAACATACATTACTTGCGGAAGTAGGGAGACTTTCAGTCTTGAATTTAGGGTTCTAAACCAAAAAGCTCTAAACACTTTGCAAACTTAAGAATCAATCATCTTAGGTATTTTTGAATTGAGGTAGAAGATAACAAGGGATGATTCAAACCCTAATTAGTTCAAACAAGAGGGGTTTTCTCAAAGGGTTGCTAAGATCATTGTTTGGCATGAGAGTTTCTAAAAGTTCTAAAAGAGGAATGCAAGGGATATTCAACAAAGATCAAATCCAAGAAACAACACCAATGTCATAGCAAAGATATAGAATAAGAAAAAAACTTTAAAAAAGGATGGTGTTAAGACTAAAGGATTCTAAAGCTCTGAAATGGAAAAAGATACAATTTCAAAGCAAAGTATCTTTATTCTAAAAAGTGCTTCATCTAATAGAGAAATTACAAGCTACATGAAAAAATTCTTCAAAACTTGCTAGAAAATTCAAAGAAAGTGACAACCTACTAAGAGCCCTCAAACTAATTCTATCATCTGGTCAAGCAAGTGATCGGTAAACAACTTTCATGAAGATTCTAAATGGATGAACCAGGAGGAGTGGAAAATTGTTTCCATGTTGTTGGAAGACTTTGATAAGACTATGTCCTAAGATGTCAAAGGGAATGAATAAAAAAATCACACACTAAACTTTAATGTTTTAATTCTTGGAGTTTGATTGCAAGGTCATTCAAACTATGCTCAAGATGTTTGGAGTTCAGCTGGTGTTTGATGTACGTCTAAAGAATATTTGCTAGTGAAGAAATGCCTTTTGTCATTTCTTCCTTTTTTGGGGGCTATTTTTTGTGGTTCCATAATGCACACCCCATTCTGTACTAGGAATAGGGACCACCTACTTTTTTGGGATCTCCAAACTCACAAACCAAGATCCGAGAGAGTTCAAAAATTGAACAAAACCATAAAATTAAAAAATTAAAAAACCAAAAAATTGAAAAATTTAAAAAAACCAAAAAAATTGAAAAATTGAAAATATCAAAAAGTTCAAATAATAAAAAAGGACATAAAAAAAATATAAATTTTGAGGCAAGAGCCTACAACACAATGGTAAATTTTGAGCCTCTTATCAAAGAGGTCTTCAGTTTGAATCTTCTTATGCTTAATAAAAATAATAATTAATCTTGGCTTCAGCCTCTTATCGATAAAAAAAAAAATTTTTTTTTTTTTGGAAAAATATAAAAATAGTAAAATTAAAAAAAAAAAAAACTAAATTTGCACACCCACGCACCACACATGGCATGCAGGGGGCACACCACCCATGGTGGTGTACAACGCTCACCTGTGCAGGGGCACGTTGTGCACCCTAAGGGTGGGTGGGGTTATATAAACCCCAAGCCCTCCCCAAGCACTTCATGTTCTCTCATTTTGATTTTGGCAATTGTCTTGAAACTCATGTGCATGCCTATTGACCCCCTTCCGCTTTGCACTTGTAATAAGGTGTGTGAAACATGTGCCACTTTGTGGCCCACTATGTGCATGCCTCACCAAAGTGCATACCACACACTTTTCACCATGCACTCCATTCACCATGCATGCCACATGTCTTGTGCACCACACACCTTCTACTGTGCACCATGCCATGCACTGCACACATCACATGCGATGCGCTGCATGTGCCTCACTTCCCATGCAATTCCACTTCACATGTGCACTGTGCCTCCCACTTTGAAAACCCTAAGAAATATTAAACTACACCATGTGTGCCTTGCTCTATGTACACCCTACACCATGGAAAACTCTCTATGCACCTCACTCATTTGTGGACTTGTTCATCTATCACGCATTACAAAGCATGTCATGCACCAAATAGCACCACATGTGCTACCTTCTATTGCACACTACACTGGACAACCACCTGTGCACACTATGAATCTTGCATGCACTTTCAAACCCCTCCCCTCTGTGTACTACCAAAGTGCACACCATGCACATTCACCTCTCATTTAAAAAACCCTAAAAAGAAAAATATAAAAAATTTATAAAAATAAAATAAAATAAAATAAAACTAAAATGAATAAAAATAAATAAATAAAAATGAAAAATGAAAAATAAAAAATAAATAAATAAGATGCATCTTATTTTCATTTTTATTTTTTGTTAATAATTAATTAAAGAGGGATTGAATGTTTTTGCACTTTTAATTTTTTAGTTTGCATTATTTTGAACTAATAAATGCTTTTCTTGTGTCGTGAAGATATAATGGCATCCACATCTGGAGAGAAAATGGCACCTGAGCTTGTTATATTCAAGTTTCAAGGTGTGCCATCAAAGTCAAGATTCCAAGATGACTATTTAGAGATTAAAGAAATTGACTTGGGACACACATACTTAGGAGAGTTCCTCTGAATTTGTAATAAACCCATAGAGAGATTGGCCCTAGTATCCTCTTTGATCTGATCTGGGTTGGTGAGCATAGCTTTGCATCTAATATTAGTACTGTCATCAGAGTTGATCATGACACTAGTGCAACATTTTATTCCTAAAGAGAGAGTGATTAAGAGTGTAAGTAGAGAAATTGTACTAGACCTATGACCTAACAATATTAAAAGGGTCTTTCATCTCCCAAGGGTAGATCAATTTATAAGATTCTCTAGTAGAGAGATGGTACAAGGAGCACCCAAAAGAATCATTAGAAATCATCTAATCTTGCTGCCTCATTGAGAAGACTCCTTTGGGTAGGATCATAGGAAAGGTAGACATGACTAGGAGATACATGAAGGATGATATTAGCTATTCTTTCATTCTTCTGAGAAAAGTCATGGGTTTATCGACAGCTAGCCACCTTAGTGGTTTTATGGTCAATTTCATTAAAACAATCAAGATGACAAGGATGCCACTAGACTAGGCCACCACACTAAGTCTCAACTTGTGACATCAATTGGGGGTAGTAAAAGCCAAGAAGAAGTTATATATGACTTCTTACATGATATATCTAGTTACAGAAAGGGTGACAAACTACCCCAGTTTTTACAAAAGAGACAATATGTAGGATTCTAATGCCTAACCCTACATTATCTATACTCAACTTGTGAGCAAGAAGCTCTCGAAATAGAGCAAGGAATATAGAATCATGAATGACACATTCATTTTAATAGTAACCCAATTCATAGAGGTAGATTACGTAAAGAGGATATATGATGAGGCAATAGCATAGATAATATCTCTCAGAGCCTATTACATCCAATTTAAGACATTCAAATATCTATAGGTAGCTAGTGCATCTATCAACCCTAAGAAGCTCCACAGATATCCAAATGATAAACTGGTTTTGTTGGAGATTTCATGATAGATTGAGTTTTCCTATTATAGGGTTAGGAGGTAGCAAAGACCTTGTTGGACATGGCCGTTGGGCATAGGAACATACCATCTAAAGAGGAAACAAAATATTTTGTCCTTTAAGTGGGAGTGGGAGAATTATCCCCTTGAGGAGTACAATTCCCCTACACCCTATTTTGATAATATTGGGAAAGTGGAGAATCTGGCTGGCAGGGAGTTCAACAGTGAAGATACCATTGAATATCATTAGATGAATACAAAAAATGACTATGATTTTTGTATAAGGGACTATTGTAGGATGAATTTTTATTTGGTAGAGAAGGCTCTCAAACTAAACATTCTAGAGGAAATAAGGCAACAAGATTCATGAGAGTTGCTAGAACCCCTATTCAACTAAGACAAAATTGAAGAGAGGCCCATTATGAATGTCAAGGTTGATTGGGAGGAGGGTGATGATATTAATCATCGAGCAATGCATGCTTTCATAATGATAAAGGACTAGATCAAGAAGCCTTGTCAACTTGATCTAATACCTGACACCATGATCTTTCATGCTCAAGCCTAGCCAAAGAAAGGTAGAGGAAAGAAAGTTATAATTCCTACCTTTGTGGCCCAATCTCCCACCAGGCTAGAGATAGTATACCAACTTGACCACCTAGATAGATACTATCATCCTCCAAAGAGGAAAGGAAAGAAAAAAAGGAAAATGACCTCCCCTCAAAGGATTGAAATAGGAGAAGCTAAAGTACAAGCACCTCCTTAGTAGTAGGAAGAGAGTGTACAAGGGTCTGAGGATACTGGAGCTGCTCAAGTCAAGGATGACCCTCAATTGCTTCCCTTTGTGCCGAGCCAGTTGGAAGAGGGAGAGAGTTAGTAGGTTTCTATTCCTCCTTCATAAGAAGAGCAAGCATCCCCTTCTACCTTTATGAAACAAAAGAGGATTAAGATCCAAATGAAGAAGAGGCAAAGGTTGACTAAGAGAATGGTGCCTTTACTGTCTATTCCTAAAAGCATTCTAGAGGGAGAAGAGGAAGAAGAAAAAGAAAAAGATAAAAAGGAACAAGTGCCCCTACAGAGAAGAACTTGGCTAGCTGGAGCCGTAGAGCAAGAAATGAGGAGTACCATGGGCACACCATCATCCACCCCAACAGGACCCTTGGAAATCTCTTCTTTCTATGATGAAGTACAATAGCGGGTGGATAAGTAGAGTGAAGAGGGTGATGACATTTTCAAAATGTTAGATTTTGATTTTATGCCCATGGGAATAGAGCTAGTTGGGGATAAGATCAAGGATACCCCTACGGGTGAACTCCAATAGGAAGATTGGATGTAGATGTCACCAAACTCAAAGGGTTTTGATCTTACTTCCCCATCTCCATCACAAGTCACAGTGGTAGATAAAGGCTTGATTACTCCTCTACCCCAGATTTCAAAAGAGGAGCAAGTTTAGAAAGAATTATCACAAGAGGAGAAACTAGAACAAATGGTGACCAGTTAAGTGTCAAAGGAGGCACAAATGGTGGAATATTCTCAACCACCCTCCCAAGACACAAAGGTCCAAGATATAGGGTCCACTAAAATAAAGGCCACAGAAGAAGAGCCCACACAAAGGGAGAGTACTCTAGGAAGGAGTAATAAGGTAAAGGAGGTAGCAAAGCATACTCCTTCATCCTCAAGAGGTAGGTCTCCAACTGAGCACATCCCAAGATGGCTTGAGAAAGAAATAATGAGGAGTACCAAAACTGAATTCCATGCTGATGAGGATGACATTTTTGAGATTGTTGAGATTTTGAATAAGAATGAGTCACCATTACATGAGGCAAGACTATTGGAATTTATCAAAAATAGATGGGAATAGGAATTTTTTGCACAAGTGGCCATTCCACCTAAAGACATAGATGTAGAAACCTTGGTTGATGTAGAGTTGCACAGTGGAAAGAGCCAACACTTGTCTTTAATCAACTAGGCTCCTTAACACCAATGTTCACCAAACTGCCTCACACCATGTACCAATGTTTAGGAATGATTTGTATGGGTTTCAAAAACCTATAGGACCACAAAATAGTCCTCTAAACACACTCACCAACTTGTAGTAGTGAATTACTAGTAGGCTTACAAAACATGACTACTAGGCCAAATTATGAAATTCCAAGAACTTGTAACTGTAACAACCTAAAACCAATGAAATGGAAATAGATTTTGGTGAGATTTTATGACCCTAAAAACATACCAAAAGATAAAGGATTCGTTTACTCTAGCACTCCAAGGATCAACCTAGGTAGACAATCCTAGTAGGGCCCTATTAGGCTTGGTTTTCAAAGGAAGACCAAAAGAATAGGTTCATAAACCAAAAATAGATCTTAATAATTCCTCTAGGGTCTATTTAAACCAAAAATTCACTTTCAATTGGTTTGGATCTTATCACAAATTCACTGACTTGTTCAAATACCAGTAAATTAAGACCAAATCTACCATTAGATTTAGCCCAGGGCTTGCAAGCATAATTCACTCCCTTTGTTTCTGCAACCAAAACTTCTTGAATATGAAAGGGGACTCCTAAAGCTACCTTTTAGGTTGGGTTTTTTGTCATTTGATCCATAAAATTGAGAACTATATGCCCATTTTGCACAAAACCCTCCCTTTTAAGGGTTTCTTGGTTATCAGCAATGAAAACTCTATAACTTGAGTTAGGAATCTCCAAATTGGATCAAACCAAGTGCATGAGTAAGATATATCACCAAAGAAACTTCTCATATAATTTGACCCCCTTCAAAGTTCATACCACATGTGCAAAACCCAAAAAAAATAGTAAAATTGAGCCAAAAACAGGGGAACTTTTATTAATGTTTGAAAAATCTGTACATTTGATAGCCTAGTCTTTTGGGAAGGTTGTCTTGGACCTTTATACATCTTCCTAACTGATAAACTACCCATGTATTAGTTATAAATAGTTAGAACCTCCTTTTTTTTTGTTGACAACTTTTAAGCAAAAATGAAAAGTTGGTCAACAATTTATATTGCATTTTTGTAATTTTGCAATAAATGAATTCCTAAGACTTATTAACCTTCCTATGACTCATTTAAACCTATCCTAAAGTCTTTCCACCCTTCTTGGGGTATATTTCCTATTCTAAATCTATTTATTTCCCTTATAGGTCTCAAAGGTTCATGGTTTATAAGATCACCAAATGAACCTTAAGCCCTTACAAATGGGCTTATTAGTGACTCTAATCTATTATTAAACCTTTATTGCTAGGATCTTCATGTATGGATATCCTTGAATGTTTGAAACTTTGTCTTAAACTAGGGTGCCCTACACCATACTACTCCTCTCTAAAAAACTCAATCCCATGAGTTGGTATTGTGTCAAACTGATATCTTGCCTTCTCAATCTCTACTTGAGTCATCCAAGTTACATCTTCATTAGGTTTGTCTTTCCATTTGACTAGGTAGGAGTAATAGGTTCCTCTCCTTGTTTTCTTTATGACTTTCCTATCCAAATCTATGGGTTAGTGGCATGTGGTAGTTGAGAAACATTATTACTACTGTTAAGACCTATTCCTGCATCACAAACATTAGTAGGTGGTTTATATGCATAAAGATCAGAGATGTTAAAAATGGGAGAAAGACCCATGTCTAATGGAAGATCAATCTTGTATACATTATTTCCACATTTCTTAAGTATTTTGAATGGCCCTGCTTTCTTCATGAATAACTTAGTAAACTGCCCATTTGGTAACCTTTCCTTCTTAAGATGTATCATCACTAAGTCACCTACTTTAAATTGTAGATCTCTCCTCTTTTTATCTTCTTGTTCCTTGTATTTTTCTAATGACATTTGTAATCTTTCCTTTACCTGCTCTTATATATCCTTCATAATTTGTGCAAAATCTTGTGCTTGTGCACTTTTCCTCTCCACATCCCTAATGTCCCTGAGTTCTAGGATACCCCTTGGATGATTTCCATATACAATTTGAAAAGGTGTCAAGCCTATACTCTTATTAACTAAATCATTAAATGAATATTCTTCTTGAGATAAGATGGTGTCCCATGATACTCCATGTTGTTGGCTTAGGAATCTTAACAAGTTACCTATGGATCTATTGATAACCTCTGTTTGCCCATTAGACTGTGGGCGATAGGCTGATGAAAAACTTAAGTTTTTTCCTAATTTCTTCCAAAATGTTCCTCAAAAGTGCCCTAGGAATTTAGGATCTCTATCTAATATGATGGACATAGGTAGGCCATGCAATCTAACTACTTCCTTAAAGAATAGACCAGCTATATGGGATGCACCATGTGTGGTTCTACAAGGTATAAAGTGTGCCATTTTTGAGAACCTATCAACAACTACAAAGATGTTATCTTGTCTAGATTTAGTCCTTGCCAATCCTAATACAAAATCCATACTTATAGAATCCCAAAGTTTGCATGGTATAGGTAAAGTAGTATACAACCTTGCATTAGAAGTGTGTTCCTTAGCCTTTTGGCAAATCAAACAACCATCAATAAATTTTTTGATCTCTGACTAAATCTTAGGCCAGTAGTAAAATCTTTTCACTTGTTCTAGGGTCTTATCCAAGCCAAAGTGTCCTAACATGCTCCCACAATGCTTCTCCTTAATTATGTTTTCCCTACATGACCCCCTTGACACACAAAGTTTCCAACCTTTGAACAACAACCCCTCTTGGATGAGGTATTCAGTAAAATTAGTATGATACTTATATCCCATTTCCTGACATGTCTTGTATATTTCCTTGAAATCTTCATCATTTGGATACATCTACTTCATGACAAAGATTCCAACACTTTCTAACTCTATGCTTTGTACCATGATGTTCCTCCTACTTAATGCATCAACAACCTTGTTGACTATAAACTTTTTACACTTGATTGAGAAGGTGTAGGCCTACATAAATTCCATCCATTTGATGTGTCTTTGACTAAGTTTTTCCTACCTATTCAAGAAATTTAAAGCCTGATTGTCAATGAATACAATAAATTCCTTTGGAACTAGATAATGTCACCATCTTTTTAATGATTGCACCATTACATAGAGTTCTAAATCATATACTAAATACTTTTGCTTTGCTTCATTTAATTTTTCACTGAAAAAGGCCACTAGCCTATCTTCTTGACTTAAGACTCCCCTATAGCTTTGGTGTTGGCATCACATTCTACTGTGAATATCTTATTGAAATCAGGAAACCTTAAAATAGGTGCTTGCGCTATCTTTTGTTTGAGTGTTTCAAATGACTTTACTACTTCATTAGTCCATACAAATTGGCATTTCCTTCTCCCTTTTATGGTGTCTATCATAGGTGCACATATGCCACTAAAATCCTTAAAAAATTTCCTATAAAAGTTGCAGGGTCCATGGAAGCTTTTGGCCTCTGATGGGTTTTTAGGGGGTGACCAGTTAAGAATGGCTTCTATTTTGGAGGGATCCATTTTAAGGCAGCCTTTGGAGAAGACAAAACCCAAGAATATGAGTTCTTCCTTCATGAAATTGCATTTTTCCAAGTTTATCTTAAGCCCTTCTTCATGCAATCTCCTTAGAACTTGATCTATATGCCTTAGGTTTTCTTCCTTGTCCTTGCTAAAGATTAGGATGTCATCAAGATAGAAAACAACAAATTTGTTCAAAAGGGCTTGAAGACCTATCCATGAGCCTTATAAAGGTACTAGGTGCATTTGATAGCCTAGATGGCAATACAAGCCATTCATAAAGCCTTTCTGTGGTTTTGAAAGTTTTTTTTCCATTCATCCCCCTCTTATTATGATTTGGTGATACCCACTTTTCAAGTCCACCTTTGAGAAATAATTTTCTCCACCTAGGCAATCCAAAATGTCTTCCATTCTTGGCATTGGGAACCTATATCTTATAGTAATCTTGTTGATTGCCCTAGAGTCCATACAAAGCGTCCAAGTGCCTTCCTTTTTGGGTGCTAGATAGTAGGAACAACACAAGGGCTCACACTCTTCCTAATTAAATTTTTAGACAACAAATCATTAATTTGCCTTGTAATCTCTACATTTTGCTCTGGGGTCAGTTTGTATGCAGCCTTATTAGGCAATGTAGCACCAGGGATAAGATCAATGCAATGGCTATACTCTCTCTTAGGTGGAAAGGAATTTGGAATGATATCTACAACAATCCTATTATATTGTTATAAAAGGTTCCTCACTTCCTTAGGGCCAACACTTTCCCACCATTGTCCATCCTTAGATTTGTCTTGAGGTTTTGCTACAATCTCCTTTTTGGGTTTGGTTACTATGGAAAATCATGGAGTTTCCTTCTCCCTTAAGGTTTGCATGAATTATTTCTCCCCTACCAAGGCAACAATACTAACCACATGATCTACCTTCCATCATCAAGTAAGGGTTCATAGTATAGTTTATGCCTCCCTTGGTTATGGTGTACACATTGGTCTCCCCATCATGCTTCACTTTGACATCATATTGCCATGGTCTTCCTAGTAAGAGGTGGAAATCATCCATATTTGTGACATCACAAAGAATCTTGTCTACATATTCCCCTACGGTGAATTCTACCCATACTTGCTCATTAGCAAAAGTTTGTTTCTCCTTAATAAGCCAAGATACCTTACAGGGATAAGGATGCGGTATCTTTTGCAAATTTAACTTATTCACCATCTCTCTAGATGCTATATTATCTATTGATTTATAATCTACAATCACTTTACATACCTTTCCTTTGACCTTGCAAGTTGTCCAGAATAGGGCCTTCATTTGTGGTGGTTCACTAGGATCGGGTACCTTCAAAAGTGTTCTTTTTAGCATCAAGCATTCACCAGTCTTTGGATCTACAGGTCTTGAAGTAGTGGAGTGGTAAGAAGAGATACTTTGACCATCTTCTTCCTCTTACAACAATTAGACCCTCCTGTCTCCTTGCCTAGGGTTATCTCCAAGCTTTTGAGGACACCTAAAGGATTGATGTCCTATTTGGTTAAATGTAAAACATTTCCCAGTGAATACACTGCCTCCCTTTCCTCTACCATTTCCTCCTCCTCTATTGTTATTAGATCTCCTACCTTTGAAAGTGACTTTATTGCTGAATTCATTTTTATAATTTTGGCTCTTCCCTTCTTCCTTATGAGAATTGTTCCTCCCATGAAACCTTCCTCCTCTACCTATAAAATTGTTTCCTCTACCTCTACTTGATTCTCCTCTTCTCTTGTGTTTTTCTTCAATCTTTAAGGCTAGATTGAAACATTGATGGACTGATTCAATGGCAACTAGGGTCAATTTATCTTGGATGCTATATTTCAAGCCATTTATATATCTTTCCAACTTTTGTTTGTTGGTATCATAGACCTTTGCCCTAAGATTTAGATTATGAAACTCTTGGTTTTATGTATTGAAATCCATATCTTTTTGCTTGAGATTGTGCAATTTCTGATGGATTAGGACCTCATAGTCCTTAGGAATGAATTGGTTTCTAATCCCTTCCTTCGTCCTCTTCCCTTTGTTGATATACTTCCTTTATCTTCTCTTTTAATTTGCAAGAAGTTCCACCAACTCAGGGCAGGGCCCTTGTGTTTTGTCTTTTCCAATTTGAATCTCTAGCTTGCAAGGACCTGATCACACTCAAAATGGTTGTCCAATGCCTCCAACCAAACCATGCACTCATCTAGATTCAATTTTACATGGGAATTAGGCAAGTCTCCTCCTTTTACCCCTACTCTTTCCAAGGCTTGCAAGAGTGGCCTTTGATCCCTTGGAATCTCTTCATCATAAGGCTCCCTTTCAACTTCCTCTTCCTTTGATTCATCACCATCTCCTGTTATCATGTTACCTTTTAATTTGTCCAACTCCCTCTTCATACTCCTATTTTCTTCCCTCACTACTCTACTCTCTTCCATTTTCTCCTTCACAAGTTTAGCCAACTCAACATTAGTGATCCTCAAAGGGATCTCCCTCTCACTTTCTTCCCCCTCTGACATTTTGTCACCAAACAGTGGAAAGATCCAACACTTATCTTTAATCAACTAGGCTCCTTAACACCAATGATCACCAAACTTCCTCACACCATATACCAATTTTTAGGAATGATTGGTATGGGTTTCAAAAACCTCTAGGACCACAAAAAATTCCTCTAAACACACTCACCAACTTGTAGCAGTGAGTTACCAATAGGCTTACAAAACAAAGCTACTAGGCCAAATTATGAAATTCCAAGAACTTCTAACTTTAACAACTTCAACCCACTAAAATGGAAATAGGTTTTGGTGACATTAGATGACCCTCAAAACATACCAAAAGATCAAGGATTGGTTTACTCCAACACTCCAAGGATCAACCTATGTACACAATCCTAGTAGGGCCCTATTAGGCTTGGCTTTCAAAGGAAGACCAAAGGAATGGGTTCATAAACCAAAAATAGATCTTAAGAATTCATTTAGGGTCTATTTAAACTACAAATCCACTTTCAATTGGTTTCAATCTTATCACTAATTCATTGACTTGTTCAAATAATTATAAATTAAGACTAAATCTACCATTAGATTTAGCCTAGGGCTTGGAAGCATTATTCACTCCCTTTATTTCTGCAACCAAAACTTCTTGAATATGAAATGGGACTCCTAAAGATACCTTTTGGGTTGGGTTTTTTTCCATTTGATTCCTTCAATTGAGAACTATACACCCATTTTACACACAACCCTCATTTTTAAGGGTTTCTTGGTTATCAACAATGAAAACTCTATAACTTGAGTTAGGAATCTCCAAGTTTGATCAAACCAAGTGCATGAGTAAGATAGATCAGTAGAGAAATTTCTCACAGAATCTACCCCCCTTCAAAGTCTGTACCACATGTGCAAAACCCAAAAAAATAATAAAACTGAGCCAAACACAAGGGAAACTTTTATTAATGTTTGAAAAATCTATACATGTGATAGCCTAGTCTTTTGGGAAGACTATCTTGGACCTTTATACATCTTCCTTACTATTCAACTACCCATGGATTGGTTATAAATAGTTAGAACCTCCTTTTTTCTTTGTTGACAAATTTTAAGGAAAAATGAAAAGTTGCTCAGCAACTTTTATTGCATTTTGCAAATTTTCTATAAATGAAGTCCTAAGACTTATGAACCTTCCTATGACTCATATAAACCTATCCTAAAGTATTTGCACCCTTCTTGGGGTATATAGCCTATTCTAAATCTATTTATTGCCCTTATAGGTCTTAAAGGTTCATGGTTTATAAGATCACCAAATGAACCTTGAGCCTTTACAAATGGGCTTATTAGTGACTCTAATCTATTCTAAAACCTCTATTGCCAGTATCTTCATGTATGGATCTCCTTGAATGTATGAAACTCTATCTTGAACTAGGGTGCCCTACACCATTGGTTCCTAAGATTATCAAATCAAAGAGGTTATGCTGGAAAAACATACACATGATACAACCTAATTGATAGTGACCATGGGAATCAAAGAAGTCTTTAGGAGCATGGAGTAGGAAGAGGTTGAACTCTAAACACTTTGAAGACTAAAAAAGATCCTAAGGGGATATCTAGCTTAAGTGGTTGGTCCTCTTGATCCTGATAACCCTGAGAAGACACTAAATACCATACTTAGGGAAGGGGGATCTATACATGTGAATCCATTTTTGAAAGCCTATCAATAATGGTGGGAAAGTTTTGAAGAGAAGGAGATTTTGATAATCTAGGGGAACCTGAAGTTATTGCATGCTATATAGGAGAACATGAATAAAATGGTAGCAATTTTGAAGCAGGACTTTAGCATTATGGATGAAGTAAGGGCCTAAAGTAAGGACTTACAAATTTTGCAAGCCATAAAGGGGAAAAGGTATAGAGTTTTGATAGATGTATATATATAGAGGAGGATTTGGATATTATTGATTATTGGATAGAGAAAATTGTAGATAGTAATAAAGTAATGGAAACATTACACATAGAGATTCATCAGCTTAAGGACCAAGCCCAAGAGCAAATCTTGGAAGCAGAGAGACACTATAGTGATCCATATTTAGATATTTTTGAAGATGAGGAACATGAAAAGTTGTTTTTTTTAGAGGTAGTAGTCAAGATTTTTAGGAAGATTTGTGTGGAAGCTTCTAATGATGAGGATATTTAGAAAGCCTTCAAGACTGAAGAAGCTTTGTTAGAATTGGATACAAAACTTAGAGATTTTTCTAATACCTGAATTGAGGTAGACAATTAGATACAAAAGGTCAAGGAAAAATATGAGGCTTTAAATTTACTATATGTGGCAAAAATAATTGATATTATAGAGAAATTCAAGGGCAAACATCTAAACATTGCTTTGGGATGAAGAAGAACAAAACCCAGATGCCAGAATTTCAATTTTGATACTCAGTAATTTTTGACCATTTTGAGCTCCTCATGTCCATAGGTCTATATGTGAATAGGTATATAGCTCCTCAAGTCTACAAGTGCATAGGTCCATATGTCTATAGGTGTACATTTTCAAAAAACTTTGTCGATAGTTAACTATGAGTGCCAAAAATAGAGCTTTCCATGCATCAGAAATGCATTCTAATGGAAGTTTAACTCTGACAAATGCCTAGTAAAGGACCGGTTTCCATTTTTAGCATTTCCAAACACTTCCACTTCAACTTAGAGATTTCTCATTCTTTCTTCTCTCATAATTATTATTTTTTGAACATGTAATGGCTCGTGCATCCAATTAATGAATAAAATATGGATGGAGTCCTACTAAGCACCAATTAGATTATAGTTTGTATATAATTAGTTTATTTTGTTGATTAAAAATAATTTTATTGCATGAAGAATATCTCTCACTCTCAAAAAAAATTAAGGAGATGATTTCTTATAAATACCCCATTGTAATATGTAAGGAGGGTTGTCGTTATTTTGCAATAACATTATTCTTTTGGTGCTCACATTTAGAGTGTAGTAATTCTTTCCTCAATGTGTCATACATTTTGTGAATTTATGTTCATGAGATTATGATTGAGCCAAAGGTTTATTTATTTGTTTCTAGTTGTGCATTTCATTAGTTCTTGTGTTTGTTATGGTTTTGACAAATTATGTTTTATAACTAGCTTGAGAAGAAATCATTGAATTGTGCATGCATAAATTTTTGTCTCACATGACCGCACTTTTTGTGGCCTTGTGATTTGATGAAAGGTGAAACATCATACAGTCACTAATTTTCTCACCAATGATTGCATCAGTGGAATCAGGGAAGGGTTGCTACTTCTTTCTTTAGTTATTTACTGATCTCTTTGAAAGCTTAATTTGTAGACGTGTCATTCTCCATAACTTATGTCTATTAGGAATTTTCAATATTCATGTTATTTTCTTTAAATTTTTGTTATTTTATTTTTTAACCCCCTTGTTAGAATATGACTTCATACCAGTTGCATTGTTAGATTGCATTCATAAAAAATATATAAAATACAAAAACATAGTTCTTTTGTGTGTTATTTTGAAGTAGTACACAGATTCTTCATTTCATCTAAAATCAAAATGAACCAGCAAAGGCCCCCTTGTGAACAATCAAATTTATCTTCAATTCAAAAAATTCTAGTAGGTTGCAAGATCAACCCAAAACCTTGGAGTTGATTCACAAAATCAGCTTTTCAAGAGAGGAATTCACAAGAATTCCTTCCATTTAGCATCATGCACAATGATAGCACAACAAGAGTATGTGGAGGAATATAATTTTACATTCAAAGAAAAAGAACATATCTACTAAGTATTATGTTTTGAGAGGGAATGTTGAAGAGAAATATACCATATTTGAGTATATTAGTACAATGTTAGAAATAGATAATATTGCGAATTTGGGGGGGGGGGGGGGTAGTTGAATCAGTATTTTCAATCATTTTTGTCGACAACTAGATATTATTAATTATTTTGTCACATGCATAAGAATGTAAACCAATAATGCTAAATAGTATAAAAAACCATACATAACAAGAGCTCATAACACCATATTTTGTTACCTAGGGAAACCTTGGCCAAGAGAAAATCCTTGTGGGGATGAAACCCACAAGATGATTCATTATGTAAAGAATCATGTTAAGGATATTGACCCTATTAGGAGTCTATGAAGAATTTATAGTGTCTCAAGTCCCTATTAGGAGACTAGGCCTTGTTAGAAGCCTCATCCCTATTAGGAGTTAATGGATCATATACAAATGTGTGCAAGAAGAGCCCATTTCCCTAACATGCAACTATGCAATTGAGTTCTTCAAGAGAATAGATATTCATACAAAGCTGGATCACTTGCTATACTTTGCAATTTTATTGATTGTCAGTTCTTCATACAAGCCTTTGGGAGATTGTAGATAATCTTCCTTCCTATTTTCCCAATGTCATAAACAAGGAGTAACTATGCATATATCAATTCACATCATATCTTGCATAATCATATCACATAACATGATTTCACACTCACAGTCACATTCACATTCACATTAAAAAATGAAGTCCTTTACTTATATCAATCATATTGATAAATCCTTTCTTATTCAGCTCATATATAAAATAATTCTATAAGTTGTACAACTCAATTTGCTAACATGCTCTATTCTATATAGTGAAGTATCTACATTGATATTTCCTTTATAACTTGAACTTGATTGACTGTACATTCATGCACACTTGTATACATCATCAGGGTGACATCATGCATCTATAATTAACTATGTAAGAGAATATTCCAATAGAATATTCCACTATCAATAAGTCTCATCATGCTGCTGTAACATTGTCCAATACTTAGACAATTTTCCATCACAAACAATCATAGCTATATGTTTGCATAAATGACAACCACATGTCTCATCTTATTTGACTAATTGGCCATATTGGCAACATATAAAGGATAAAATAGAAGATATATTTACAAATCCTTTTCCAAAGGATATATTTCAGTACTTGAGAGGTATACTTAGGGTTACACCCTTGCCTACTTGTGAATAGTTGATGCTGAGATTGAATCTATCCATTGGTAGCAGAGGACTATTCTTTATTTGGACTGCATTGTTGATGCTTCCTCTATGGGAGAGATCTTAATTTGAGCTAAGTCATGAATGAGTCTTGGTAAGTGTTATTTAACAATGTCTTTAGATACTTGAGCTTATTGAAGATCTTATGCAATAGAATTGACAGGATGATACATTTATCATTGATGTCAATGGGGGGAGAGTTGTACATGAAAACATCTTATGGTACATTGGTGGAAAGTTTGAATAAGGAGTATCATATTGATTAATATTAATGGGGAAAAAGTCCTATGAGATTTATATTCAATTGTTGAAGAGTATTTGAAAAGAATATGATTACAGTATAGTGAGAACTTATATATCTTTCATCTATGTTTCCAGGAATGCCAAAGGGAGAGTTTTTTAGAATGAATTTTTATGTTATTCCTATGGGGGAGTATCCTAGAATTATTGGAGAGATGATACATTTATCATATATTGCATTCATGGTTGAGTTTGTCATTGATGTCAACATAAATGTTATTTTATGAAGATTGGTAGAGTAGCAGATAGATATTGATGTTGAGTGGTTTGAGGATTGAAGATAAGTCAATGTGTAGTTGAGAACATGTTTATAGAGTTTTCTAATGATGTGGTTAAGTGTTTCTATGGAAATATGAAGACATATGATAGTTATTCAAGATTTATTGAAGATAGCATTTAGACAAAGTTTTTGATTAAGTAAAACAAGTTTACAGGGATCCTGAAACCTGAAAGTTTTTACAACATATCAAAGATAGAAAAATTTAGAAAAGTCTAGCTACAGAGAAATAGCTTAACAAAAGACAACCCAAAAAAATAGAACCACAACTAGGAAACAAAAAACTAGCTACACTGGAATAAGAAAAAACTAGCTACACAAGGAGAAAATGAGACAAAAAAGTAGTACTAACTATCAGAGCTCTCTATAAAGAACCTATAGGGTCTCTGCAACTTTATTGGTCTTCCTATCATCTACATCCTCCTAGTCCTAGTTCTGAGCATCCACCTATTCTTAGTTTCTTTTGGATAATCCTCAGCATGCCTAATTTCCAAGCTAGCCTTCTCCATCATTTCCTTGCCAAATCCATCACTAATTAGTGATTCACCCAGACTGTTAATGTTCTCATTTAGGGTGTTCAAAGTGGCGATCACCTGATTAGCTAGGTTCTAATGAGAGAACTCAATCCTTTGAACTCTTTGTTCAACCTTGGTGATTCTATCCTCCTAGTTTGCCCTATGTTCCTAGATGTTGAAGTGCCATTGGCTTCCATCATAGCTTCTCTCCTCTTCATTATGCCCCTAGTCACTGCTGATTTTTTGGCTTCTTTCTTGGCTTCTTTTCCCTTTAGTTCTTCAATTTCATGGAATAACCATTTGATAGATCAAAAGTTGTCTATCATGCTATTCTTAGCATTGTTCAAAAGGTTGAGCCCAGTTTCCCTTGCATTATCAAAGATCATGACTACAGTAGGATCAATGAGATCATCATAGTGGGCTTTGCCATCAATATCCTCCATCACTTGGATATTTAATGGCTCCTTGACAATCCCTAATTTAGTTGTATTCAAATTAAAATTCCTCCAAGATCTCCTTCTATTTTTTTTATCACCTCCCCACTCTTTTTTTTTTGAATATCTATAGATGGAGAGGTATTGGGGCCAGGGCCTAGAATCTCAAGAATCTAGTCATTGGTTTCAAAAGTCTCATTTGCTTTCCTTTTCTTGGGATTCCTTGACATGTTAGTTGAATCCTCCTCCTCCTTTTCGCTTTCCCTCCCCTTCTTGAACTCCTTCTCATCTTCCTCCCCCTTCTTCTCTTCCTTTGAGTTAGTATCCTTTGTTAGGATAAAACCATGAACAAAAATAAAAACTACATGCAAATATAACCAATAAAAAAAAATAATAGATCACATAGAAATGAACAAAAAACACCAAGATTTAATGTGGTTCACCCAATCTTTGGGCTATGTCCACCAAATAGCAAGTTTGATCTTATTACAATCTAGTGATTACAACCTGATTACAATCCGTAATCCCTTATAGCTCAATAACACCGCAAGAACCAATTTTGCATCACACTATGAAACAATACCTAACCCTAAGCCCTTTTATACAAGTATTAAACCACTTTAGGGTTATAACATGTCGGCCATAAATTATCCATAACTTTAGTGATGAATCTACGAATGGAAAATCTATGAATAGTACCAAAAAATTATGCAGTATGTACAATACTTTCCTGATTAGTCACCATAATCTAACAATCTCGCACTTGGGGATTGATTAGGCTCCACACTAAACAACAATCTCCCACTTGGAGACTAATCCTAGAGAAATACCACTACCACATGGGGCTCCTATTGGATCAAACCACCCTGGACTCCACTTTTCTTTTATTTATGGTCAGTCTAGAATACCAACCAAAGCTGAAGAAGAGTTCAACTTCTCCCTTGTTACAACCTTTGTCAACATATTTGCTAGATTTTCATTTGTATGTATCTTCTCCAGCTTTAAATGTCCATCCTCCAAAATTGACCGAATGAAATGGTATTGCAACTGTATGTGTTTGGTCTTAGAATGCAGAGCTAAATTCTTTGTAAGATGAATGGCACTCTGACTATCTATGAACAAATAATTATCCTTCTGAGGATGTCCCAACTCTTCCAAGAAGAACTAAAGCCATATCATCTCCTTGGCTACCTATATAGCAGCAACATACTCTACCTCTGTAATGGATAGAGCATTAATCTTCTATAACCTAGAAACCCAGCTCACGGCTGCCCCACCAAAAGTAAAGACATAACCTATAGTACTCTGCCTGGTATCAATATCCCCTACCAAATATGAGTCAACATAACCCTTTAAATTAGTAGTAGAACCCCCAAAGAGTAAACACTTATTATTGGATGTTCCTCTCAAATATATGAGAATTCACTTGATAGCATTCCAATGCTCAAATCCTAGATGACTCATATACCTGCTAATGACTCCCATTGCATGGACAATATCTGGTCTAGTGCATACCATAGCATACATCAAGCTTCCTACAACTAAAGCATAGGGTACCTTGGACATCTTATCCTCCTCTTCCTATGTCTTAGGACACATTTCCTTAGTCAATTTCAAATGACCAGGTAAAGGTGTACTGATAGCTTTAGCATTCTCCATAGAGAAACGTTGCAGAACCTTCTCAACATAATTAGCCTAAGATAGCATCAATGTTTTTTTCTTCCTATCTCTACAAATCTTCATACCAAGGATTTTTTTTGCTGCCCCCAAATCCTTCATAGCAAATGCATGTGCTAACTGGAATTTTAGCCCCTTAATATGATCCATGTTAGACCCAACTACAAGCATATCATCAACATATAAACATAAAATAATGTAGCTATCATTATCCAACCTCTTAAAATAAACACAGTAATCTGAATGACACCGATTATATCTATGCTCATGCATAAAATTGTCAAATTTTAGATAACATTACCAAAGTGCTTGCTTCAAGCCATATAAACTTTTCTTCAATTTGCACACTAAGTTCTCCTTACCTTTGACC
The DNA here is from genome assembly GCA_028749045.1 of Cupressus sempervirens. Taxonomy (NCBI): domain Eukaryota; kingdom Viridiplantae; phylum Streptophyta; class Pinopsida; order Cupressales; family Cupressaceae; genus Cupressus; species Cupressus sempervirens. The sequence goes on along the minus strand of CM053784.1, from coordinate 70,336,395 downwards.
TCAAATCCCCATGGCTGAGCCATATATATTTCTTCATCCAAATCACCATGAAGGAAGGCTATTTTAACATCCAGCTACTCTAAATACAAATCTTCAATAGCCACAAGACTTAAAATAGTATGGATAGGAGTCATTTTAACAACAAGAGAAAATATCTCATCAAAATCAATTCCCTTTTTCTGTGCAAATCCTTTTACAACTAACGTGGCCTTAAATCTTTTCTTACCTCCTTCCTCTTCTTTCAACCTATAAACTCACTTATTTTGTCAAACCTTTTTACCTGTAGGCAACTTTCATAGATCCCATGTCTTATTCTTTAGCAAAGAGTCCATTTCATCTTTCATCCCAGATTCCCACTGAATCTTAATATCCACCTACATAGCTTCATCATAACTTTCAGGTTCACCAGCGTCAGTAAGTAAAATAGAATACAAAGAGGGAGAAAATCTTTGTGGAGGTCTAATTTGCCTCATTGACCGTCTAACATTCACTGGTGTGTGTGGTATTTGTTGTTGCAGTTGTTGCACATCATGAGGAATGGATGGAACATCAACTTTTGGAGTATCATCCAACACTACATAATCATCTTATTTCTTCTCATGTTGCTGCAATAGATCTTTGTACAATACTTTCTCATTGAATATGACATCTCAGCTTCTTACAGTTTTATGATTTTTAAAATCCCAAAGCCTATAACCAAATTCATTAATGCCATATCCAACAAAGACACATTTCTTTGATTTAGCTTCTAGCTTGGTTCTATTTTCAGAGTCTATATGAGAAAAATCTTCACAACTGAAGGTCTTGAGAAAAGAATAACTCACCTTCTTACCAGTCCATGCCTCCTTTAGAATACCACAACCCAAAGGAGTAGAGGGACCTCTATTAATAGAATATACAATAGTATTGACAACCTTTTCCCACATGTGTAAGGGCAACCTAGCATGCAACCTCATGCTCCTTGCATGCTCCATTATAGTCATGTTCATGCGTTTAACCACTCCATTTTCCTGTGGAGTCCTTGGAATAGTTTTCTATCTATGAATACCATTAGCGAAGCAATAATCTTCAAATTCATAACTACAATACTCACCACCATTATCAGATCTAAGACATTTTAATTTCTTACCAGTCTCATTTTCAACCAAGCATTTCCATTTCTTAAAAGTTTGAAATACATTAGATTTCTGTCTAAGGAAATAAACCCATACTTTTCTAGTTGCATCATCAATAAATTTAACATAACAATGAGAGCCACCAAGGGAACATACCTGAGCTAGTCCCCATACATCCGTATGGACAAGCTCTAATTTCTCCATTTTGTTTTCCTTCCTAGTCTTTACAAAACTCACTCTCATTTGTTTTCCATACAAACAACTTTCACAGAAATCCATATTAACACATTTCAGGCCTGGTAAAACTTTCTTTGAATGAAGTAATTTCATACCTTTCTCACTCATGTGCCCAAGTTTATTGTGCCACAACACAGTATCAAAATATACAATAGCTATTTGTTCTCCCTGCTCAATTACAACAATTTTTCTTGAACATTCATTTTTCTCTGAAACAATCAAAGTACAAGGAACAATATGACCTATACAAAGATATAAGGTGCCTACTTTCACACCTTTTGCTACTACAAGGGAACCTTTTGAAACCTTCCAATTTTTATCATTAAAAGTAACTACACAACCCTCATCACCAAGTTACCCCACTGGAATTAAATTCCTACTTAGCCTTGGAACATGTCTTACCTCATGTAGTAGCCAATGATTCCCATTCTACAACTTAATCTTAATTTTTCCCTTTCCAACAATTTGAAAAGGTTCATTATCCCCTAAATAAACAAGCCCAAAATTCCCTTGGACATAATCAATGAAATAACCTCTATGAGGTGTAGCATGAAATGAAGCACTAGAATTTGAAACCCATGAAGCATCAACACTTTATAAAGACAGAAGCAAAGCATCCTCTTTAGATTTGTTACTTACCACATTTGCCTCCTTATCTCCATCTAATTTATCTCCTTTATTTTTCTTGTGATTCTAGTAATCTTTCTTTTTATGACCTGGTTTCCCACAATACCAATAGTCATTATGTCCTCTTGATTGAGACCTCTTCTCCTTTGACTTTCCTCTTGATTTCCCATGATTTCTAGAGTCATTTCCTCTCTCAATTATTCTACCCCTACTTTGTGCATTCAAAGCACTTCCTGATGTAGATCCACCTGAGGATTTCCTATGAGTTTCCTCACTCAAAACAACACTGATCACATCTTAACATTTTAGGGTACTAGATCCAAGAACTGAATTACTCACAACCATTACCAAGCCATTCCAACTTTCAGGAAAAGAACACAAAATCAAGAGAGCCCTAATTTCTTCATCGAAATTGATACCCATATAAGATAATTGAGTAGTAATAGTATTAAACTCCTTTAAATGATCTACAATAGATCCACCTTCTGCCATTTTCATATTAAATAAATGCTTCATGAGAAATACCTTGTTTGAAGTGGAGGGCTTTTCATACATTGTCGCTAAGGTTTTCATCAACTCTTCTATCATCTTCACTTTTGTAATATTAAATACCACTGATGGTGCCAGGAATAACTAAACGCTTCCAAGTGCCTTTCTGTCCAAAAAATCCCATTCAACATCTGACATAGATCCCTGATTCTTGGCTTTTCCTTCCAACAGCTTCCATAAATCCTTTTGATAAAGATAGTTTTCCATTTGCATCTTCCATAACTAGAAGTTTTGCCCATTAAACCGATCAACTCTCAACTTACCCTCATTTGCCATCGCTCCCACTCAACTGTGAGACTCCCACTTAACCACGAGACTCCCACTTAACCATGAGACTTTTCTGCAAAGGATAACTGAAAGAAAACCTCACTTTAATACCACTTGTTAGGATAAAACAACAGATAGAAATAAAAACTAAATGCAAATATAACCAATAACAAAAAATAATAGATCACACAAAAATGAACACAAGACACCAAGATTTAATGCGGTTCACCCAATCCCTGGGCTACGTCCACCAAACAACAAGTCCAATCTTATTACAATCCAGTGATTACAACCTAATTACAATATGTAATCCCTTATAGCTCAATACCATCGCAAGAACCAATTTTGCATCACACTATGAAACAATCCCTAACCCTAAGCCCTTTTATACAAGTATTAAACCACTTTACAATTATAACATGTTGGCCATAAATTAGCCATAACTTTAGTGGCAAATCTACGAATGGTGAATCTACGAATATTACCAATTTTTTTTTTCGGGGCAATGCGCCGAACCCCACTAATTATGGAGTATGTCTAGTACTTTCCTGATCACTCACCATAATCTAACATCCTCATCATAATCGTTATCCTCCTTCTCCTCCTCCTATTGCTCAGGCTTAGGGGGAATTTGGGATAAAACTCTGGGGCTCTTTTTGCAGGGGATGTGAGTAGAGGTATTGACTTTCCTTTCTTCCTCGGGGGATTTACCTTTAGATGAGCCACTATCCTCTTTTTCTAATTTTATGCTCCGTACATCCTTAGAGTCTGAACTCCTATATTTCTCAAATGCACACCCAGTATCACGAAGGGATTTTCCCCTAGTTTGAGTCTTTAGATACTCATAAACTAGGAGGAGTAATCCCTCATGAATAGCTGGGTTAGTAGTTGGTTTCCTCTTAAAACCCTCAATACCCTTGCTGATGGAGGTGAAAAGATAAAAAGGAAAAGAGATTTTGATACCATGCATAAAGTGATTAAGCAAGACAAAATGATGCATTTTGATCCTATCAAATCTGGGGTCTAGGGAAATATATTCAATGATAATCCTAAGGACATACCTCCATAGCTTTTTACTTGATTCCATCTCATAATATGTATCCACCTTGATGAGCTTATTCATATCCTTTTCATCCTTCACAAAAACTTTGACAGTATTTTTTGACATTTTCTTATCTTTGAAGAAATTACTCCCTTCTAGAGGGATTTCCGCAACCCAGGCAATCAAGTCTGCATTGACATGGTGGTTGACCCTGTCAATTTTGACTCTCTAATTTTTCTTGGAATACACCATAATCTTAGTGATTCCTACATCAAATCCATGGAGCTTATCTAGGAATCTAGTGATTCTACCCTTTTCCAACTTATGCCAAACCTTCAATTTCTTCTTCCAATTCTCTGCCTCCGCCAACGACTCCCTCCTAATTCTCTCCACTACCATGGTTTCCTCAGATATAATAAGCCCCTACCTTCTCACAGATTTCTTATAGACCTTGGCCTCCTTCAAGCTATGGAACTCAAAAACATTTTTGAATTTACTAATTTTAATGGTAGTATTCAAGACAACCATTAAAGTGTGCTATATGTACATGCTATCATCTTTTGAAAAAATTCCACATGAATTTTATTAGCTCCCACTCTAACGTGCAATCTTGAAAATCTTCCCATTATGAATTTTGGATTTTTCTAGTACTTCCTTGGATGCAATCTTATAGTATTAATTTGTTTACTACAACCAAAAATTATTGGTGATCACTTCATTGGCAAACCAGTCGGTAGATGAATTGGCTTCCCTATACACGTGGCTAAAATAGGTCTTGTTGAACTTAACTAGGTTAGACTTTAACTCATTGATCACATTTGCAATGGTCCAAGAAGGCTTAGAGTTACCATCAAGATGATTTATGATGTTTAATGAATCCCCCTCTAGCCATAGGTTCTCAATCCCAGAAGCCAGGGCCAGTTTAACAATGTGACTATCAGCACTAGTTTCAGAAAAATGGCTCATTTGATGTCCAAGTGGGTAGGAAAAAGCTGCAATTCCTCCACCATAGTTGTTTTTGATTATGCCTCCACTTCTAGCAAGGCTGGGGTTCCCTTTTGTAGCCCCATCAAAATTGGCTTTGTACCAATTTTCAGGGGAAAAACACCACTTGGCCTTCTATCTTCTCCTATCCCTATCTTTTTTCCTTTGTCTATTGTTCCCACCTTCTTCAATATTTCCTTTCTTTTTGGTGCATAGTTCTCCTTCATTAATCCTTCAATTTTCTCAACAATAAAAAACTCAGGGGATTCCTTGTCTCTGAAAAATTTGGTTACTTTTTTCTTTCCAAATACCCCTGCAAAAATGCAAGAGGGACCAGTAGCAAATTAATTGTGTCATTAAACTTCTATGTGAACTCCTCCATTGGCTAAAGAATTCTTGAATGTTGACCAGGGGGTACCAGCTAACCCCAGAGTCCCTAGTTAGGAGGTTCCACACTTTGGAGGAATAGGAGCAATGAATAAATAAGTGATTGACCATCTCCAAGTTATGCTTGCATAAACTACATCTGTTGGGTATGATCTGGCCTCTCTTAGCTAAATTATCTAGAGAAAGAATTTTTTCTTGGAGAAAAAGCTAGAAGAAGATGTTGATTTTTAGGGTAAGGCCATGAATCCATGCCTTAGCCCAAATGGGTTTCTCCATTCTATCCCACAATAAAAACTACCCAGAGGCGATAGAATACTGCCCATTTGAGTTACCTCCCTAGATGACTTCATCCACCCTGTTATTTATGAAAATAGCATTCAGGCTAATCATCAAAGAATTAAGGTTTGGGGATATTATAGATAGGTCCTACCATCCATTACCTATTATGTAATCACTGACATTTAGACCATATCTTCTTTTGCATGGCTCTGCCCATCTATCATGATTGGGGTGATCGATAAGAGGTCCTTGGCTCATCTAGTCATCTTGCCAAAATAAGATATTCTCACTTTTACCAATTTTCCATTTATCCTTGGACTTAGCTAGGGATTTTGTCTTTAGGATCCATATGTAAGTTCCTTGAGGTATCTTAGTCTCATGAAGCAAGAAGTTGAGAGACTACCTTCTCAAGTACTTCTCAATCATTATTTCTCTCCATTCTCTAGAACTCTAAAAGATGTGCTAGATCTATTTGGCTAAAAGGGCATTATTGAGATGTCTAATTTTTCTAATACCAAGGCCCCCATAACATTTGGGGAGGCAAACAAGGTCCTAGGTGAAAAGATGATATCTTTTGTGCTCTTCAACCCCTATCGAAAGAAAATTCCTCTAAATATTCTCCATTCTATCAACTTTCTTAGTTAGAATCCCAAAGAGGCTTAACACATAAGTGGGGAGATTTTAGAAAATTGATTTCACCAAAGTGCATTTGCTAGCTTGGCTAAGAGTAGCACCTTTCTAACCAGCCAATTTCTCATTGAATCTATCAATGATGCTATTCCAAAAAGATTATAGGGGTTTGGACCCCAAAGGTATACCAAGATAACTTGCAAGAAGGGTACCAATACCACTTCCCAAGATACAAGAAATTTTTTTCTATGTCTCCAATAGAGTATTGATTAAGTAGAGTGAACTCTTATCCCAATTAATAGCCTAGCAAGAACCCCTACTATAAGTATTTAGCAAGGCCTTAAACACGCTGGCCTTCTAGACCATGGTCTCTCCCCCCAAAATAGTATCATCCACAAATTGCTATTGGGTGCAAGAAAGATGAGTAGAAAAAGGCTTGAGACCTTGTAGAATTTGGTCCTCTCTTTTCCTTATAATAAGCCTTTCCAAAAAATTAGCCAAAATGATGAAGAGAATAGGGGATAGGGGATCACCCTAGCTCATCCCTCTTGAAGGGAAAAAGAATTTTGATGGGGAACCATTAATAAAAATAGACAAAGAAGGGGAAGAGATAAGTTGAAAGATGAGTTTAGGAACTTGAGAATCAAATCTAAAAACTTGGAGGACCACCATCAGAAAATTCCAAGCCACCCTATCATAATATTTAGACATATCAAGCTTGAGTAGGAAACCTTCCCTCTTACCAACTTCAAGAGAACAAATCACCTCATGCACCGTGATAATAGAGTTTAGGACCTATCTCCTCAGGACAAAGCCAGTTTGCTGGGGGGAAATAATTAGGTGAAGAACTGTAAGAAGCTTAGAAGTAAGTACTTTGGAAATGATTTTGTAGAAAGAGTTGCAAAGATTGATGGGCCTAAACTTATCCATCAAATTTGCCCCTGGGATTTTTAGTATGAGAACAAAAAAAGTGAGATTGAGTTCTTTCAAAAGGTTTCTAGCCCTAAAGAATTTTTGCACAAACTTCACAATGTCCCCTTTAACCACCTCTCAATAGACTTGGAAAAAGAAAGTTGGGAAACCATTCAGGCTAGGGGCCTTATCACCCAGAAGTTAATTGAGTGCTTAAAAAATTTCCTCCGGGGTTGGGATAGCTTTCAACATCAAGTTGTGGTGGGCTTGCAGTAGAGAAGGAATAGTAAAGAAAAAATCCTCCTAATTAGGCATCAAGAGAGAATTATCCTTAGAAAGAAGGGAAAAGAAAAACTACATTGCTTCATCTGCTATCTCATTATCTTTAGATAACAAAGCCTATCCTTTCTTGATGTTGGAAATCCTATTATTGGCTCGATGTTTTAAAGTAGATAAGTGGAAGAACCTAGTGTTTTGGTCCCCTTCTTTAAGCCAATTAACTTTTGATCTCTGTTTCCAAAAGTGTTCTTCCCTAGAGATGATGTTATGAAGGTCAGTGAGAATAGACCTTTTCTCCAACCAATTCTAATCATTATATCCATCTTGCTAAATCTCTTCCTAGATTATGCATAGCTATTTATTCTTCTCATCCTTATCTAGGAAAATGTGGCCAAAGTCTGATTTGTTCTAGATTTTAATATTTCTTTTCACATTCTTCAATTTTTGGGCCACCCTAAACATTGCAGTCCCTTCCATCTCAATGTTTCACCATGAAGAAATCTTGGTTTCCAAAGCCAGGTGGGAAATCCATATTTTCTCAAAATAGAAAGGGAAGGACCTTGTGAAAGGGAGAGGAAAAAAAAAGAGAGATATGGGGGAGTGGTTTGATCCCATTCTAGGAAAAAGGGAAAGCCTACAGGAGTGGGTTTGCAACCAAATAGGGTAAATAAGGGCTCTGTCAAGATGGACTTGGATACAATCCCCCCTAACTCTCTTGTTATATCAAGTGTATCTACCCCTCAGGAGATCAACATCCATTAAGGCCAAGTTGTTAATGAAATTCAAAAGGTTTAACTTACTCTCTTGATCTAGGGCAAGCCCTCCACTTTTTTCATCATTAGAGAGGGGGGAGTTGAAATCTCCCATTATAATCCCCTTTTTTATGTTATTGGTGTTAATAACCTCTATCAACTTAGCCCAGAATACCTTTCTCTCCCTTTTGGAATTGGGAGCATAAAGATTTAAAATAAACTAGGATTCATCACTATAAATATGGGACACCTTTTAAAGGAGGGCATTACCTGAATTATAGATAGTAAATATCTAACAAGCCTTGTTATAATAGAGAATCAACACCCCTTTTTTAGCTCCCTCTGAGTTTGTGGCCTCACTATTCATGTTTTTTTTGAAAGAGAGCTTGCCTAGCACATCTTTTCTCATTTTGGTTTCTTGAATCAATAAAAAATTTGGTCTTTGGTCTTTGATCATATTCTTAACTAACTCTTGTTTGTGAGCCCCATTTAGGCCCCTTATATTCCAAGAAATGATCTTCATTTCTTACTTCTAGAGTATTCCTTGATGGTTCTCTGGTTCCCATCTACCAAGTTCTTTTTGGTCTCTTCCTACAATAACTGGTTGATATTTTTCCTTCCTAAAGTTTGGAGTTTACCCCCAACATTGGCCTTAACCTTGCTTCTGGTTGTCATTGGTGATAGAGGATGGTGGTCACAGTTCTTCTTTTTTTAAACCAAACTCCAACCATTAATACTATCTTGAGAGAAACTATCAATCCAATCTTGAGAGAAACTATCAATCCAATCTTACGATTGTAAGATATGATCTAGGGAAGAGTTGTTAATAAGCTCTATGATCTTAGTCCCCAGATCTTTTGATGTTGGCAGGTTTGTCAAAGGAACAAGACTTCCTACCTGACCAAACCCATCACTAGTGACTTTGTCACATTGAAATTGATCCAACCTCCTTGAGGAATCATCAACACCATTATTCGGGGGATCTGAGCTAGAGACCCTTGAAATCGCTGCATGAGGGGGTCTCCTACCTTCCTACATTCTACTCCTTAGGCATCACATTACCTTCTACCACAACTATGGCCCCAAAAATTGGGTTATCCACCATAGACCCCTTTGGGACACTACCATGGACACCACCCTGTATAATAGGGTCAGAGTGGTGTGGAATGTTACCACTTTTATTGCCTTGGAATCCATCTTGCCTAGTGGTGTTATTGTTAGCCTCCTTGCCATCCTAGTTCATAGGTTGCTTAGTAGGTTTGCATCTCCAGATCAATTTTTTCTTTCCCTTGATAGAGGTTCTACTGGGCTTGGATTTTTCTTTGCTTTGGCCATGGTGACAGGAGCTTGACTTACCTAACTTTTTTTCTTTGCAACCCTTGGGCACCAATTTTCCTTATGACCAGCCTTCAAACAAAGGAAACATGCAAAAGGCACTATTTCATATATCAATTTTTGAACATGCAATCCAAGTTTTGAGTGAAAAGCCATAGTTTTTGGCATGTCTATTCCTTTTCTAACCTATATGTAGATGCGAGCATAGTTGAGTAATCTTTTAGAGGTAGTGATTAGATCAATAGATAGAAGCTCTCCAAAATAGTTAGCTAGCCCCACAAAAACATCTTCATTCTAGAATTCTAAAGGCAATTTGGGTAGTCTAATCCACATAGGGGCTTGGAAAAAAAAAGAGTCATTAAAATTCAATTTGGAAGACCACTTCTAGAGAACCAAAGTGGAATGACCAATAGCCCATTGACCTTCATTGAGAATGGAAGAAAGGTCTTCCATGCAGGTGAATTCAAGAGACAGAAAGCCCTTTGCCATGGCTGTGACTGCAACATGACCTTTAAGAGCCCATTTCTTCTTAATAAAAGACCTCACATCATCTATATTCAATCTAGGCCCTAGGAATTTTCCAATCAAGGTAGAAACCATGGATCAAATGCTATGATCCATGATTTCATTCAAGATGGAAATGGCACAAGAACCTTTCTTTGTCTCGAGAAGAATCTTAACAGGAAAAGTTCCTAAGAAGCTATGATTACCAATATTTTGATCATATCTCCTATCAAAAATAAAATTTAGTTAAGTGTGGTTTTATAGAGCTAGAAGACATGATGAAGATGAAGTGGTCAAACTTGCACATCCTAATGAGCATTGCATGAAGAGTTATGAAGATCGTGAGCTGGCAATTTGGCTGTAATTCTAAAAAGTTGTAATATTATAATGTAACACATATTTTAATATCTTAAGGTGGTCCTATATTGTAATTATAAATTAGAAAAGCCTCAAATATGACTTAATAAATAGTTTTAGCACTTGATATAAAAGAAATTTGTTTTTCTTGTGATAGTGTGGATCAAGTGATTATGATTGTAAGTAATATTTTTGTAATGCCTATATGTGAACTTGGATGTGAGATCTAGTAAACCTGATATTGAATATGTTTTGATGAGAGAAGTCTATGTTATGGTTAAGGAATAGTGAAAAAATAGAGAGATTGCATTTTTCAAAGAGGTTGTGGTGGATAGTAGTAAAGCCAGTTGGATAGTGTGTTTGGGGGTCTTGCCACTAAAGCTATTTGGATAGTGGATCTTTCTGACTTCCATAACTCCTAACAAGGTTACTACAAATACTAAAAGGGTTGGAATCTCCTCATAGGGACTCAAAGTCTCCTAACAAGGATGGATATGTACTTAATGTTGGAAGATTGGAGAGATTGTTAGAAGATTGGTTTGATGATGATATGTTATATTCATGACTAAGTTCATCATTGACGTCAACATAGCATGTTTGATGTCTTTTGTGGTCTCTAATAGAAGAATAGTGGAAATATTAAGTTGGTACGAATAGCTAGTTAAGCATGATAACTACCTGAGGTTATGGGAGATACTTTGGAGTATCTGTTATATGCAATTAACATCATAAGTAGAAAGGATAAGTCTAGAAGAAGTTATGTAAGTTTTGGTTGTGGTTAAGGAATAGTGAGAAAATAGAGAGATTGTATTTTACAAAGAAGTTGTGGTGGATAGTAGTAAAGATAGTTGGATAGTGTGTTTGGAGGTCTTTCCATTGAAGCTATTTGGACAGTGGATCTTTCTAACTTCCACAACTCCTAACAAGGTTGCCACAAATCCTAAAAGGGTTAGAATATCCTCATAGGGACTCAAAGTCTCCTAATTAGGATGTATATGTACTTAATTTTAGAAGATTGGTGGGATTGTTGGAAGATTGGTTTGATGATGAAATGTTACATTCATGATTGAGTTTTTCATTGATATCAACATAGCATGCTTGATGTCTTCTATGGTATCTAATAGAAGAATAAAAAAAATATTAAGTTGGTACAAATAGCTAGTTAAGCATGATAACCACCTAAGGTTATGGGATATACTTTGGAGTATCTATTATATGTAGTTAACATCAGAAGTAGAAAGGATAAGTCTAGAAGAAGTTATGTAAGTTTTGGTGATTCATGATTTGGTAAATTTGTTATATCTCTTAGTATAGTTGATATCTTGAGGATTGAGGTTGAGGAGATGAAGAAGACATGTTGAGGATGACTTGGCTAAGCTCAATTGTCATAATATTATGTGTATGAAAAGTTATTCAAGCTGCAAGGTAGAAGTTTAAGGTTATCACCAAGTGTAATGTGTTCTTAATCTAGTCCAATAATAATTAATTAAGGACTAAAAACTAACTTAGGAATTATTTTATGGATTTGGTATAAAGGAAGGACATTTTCATTTATCATGGTAATGGATGAATGTGAATTGTAAATGTTCAATAAGAAGTAGAGAGTGCAAAATGCGAAGTTGAGTAGAGCAATGTGGAAGTGAAGGAAACTTCATTGTCGAGGTTTTGTTGAGTGATCTGAGGTTTGGTATTCAAATTTGATGTTCATGACCTAGTCTACAAGGTCAAAAAGTGATTGGTTTAGTTGAAAATGTAGAGGAATGGATAGATGAAAGAAGAAGATAGCAGTAAATTACTTGTTTGAGAAATGAGCTATTCTTGTAGTTGAAATTACATGATTGGGTAGTGGGCTCTTCTTGCATACATTATGCCAAAACTCCTAAAAAGGTTGGCCCAACTCCTGACAGGGTTGGAATCTCTTAACAGGGATTCAAAGTCTCTTAGTAGGGACTCACTGTACTAAATGTTGTAATAAACTCCTAATAGGGTCCATCCTCTAACAAGGAATATTTATATTAGTACATCATCTTGTGGGCATCGTTCCCACTAGGGTTTTCCCTCTAATCAAGGGTTTCCCTAGTCAACATATCTAGTGTAATTTTTTGTGTATCTTTGTATGGTTGTTGTTTACTTTGGTTGAATGCTTAAGTTTGTTTAAAGAAGATAAATGTTCAATTGTTGGATAATTGATTCACCACCCCCCCTCCTCAGTTATCTTAGTGGACTATTGTTTCTAACAATTGGTATTAGAGCATTAGGTCCTTGAAGAAAAAGTTAAATAGCTTTGGGAGTTCCATGGTAAACATGTTTAGGAAAGATAGTTCTACATCTAATAGAAGAAATTTTTACACATGAGTTATGAAAATTCTTGGTGAGTTATCATATTTGTGTAAAGAATAGAGTATTGAATTTATAGATCTAAAATTTTTTAATTGCATACAAGGGAACAATAGCACAAGTGAAGATAGATCCAGAATAGAAGATGACATAAAAATAAAGGAAGCTATTGATCTACTTACAAGAAGAGAACCTAAAGGTATGAAAATTTTTGTTTTTTGGACATTTAAAGAGTTTGGTATTTTTTCAAGTAAATGTCCTAAGAGATTGAGAAAAGCTAGAAACAGTCTACTTTCAGATAAAGTTGAGGAATTTAGAGAAAGTATGGAAAGATCCTTGAAAGATTGTGTTAATGAGTCTAGATTGGTTAATAAAAAGCATGTATCAGAAGAAACAACTTTGGTAACTATTATGGAAAGTGCAAATGTGAGAAGTGGTGAGAAGTTTAGAATAAAAGAGAGAATAGTTGATTGCAATTTGAATGATGATAATGCTATTACTAAGCCAAGGAATGATGAGTATTTTTTGAGACTAACAATGATTTGTAGAATGAAGGAGAGCCAAGGTAGGAACAAATCTTGGAACCTTTAGTAGAGTTAAGAGTTGAGATAGCAACTCCTACTTCAGGAAGTTACATGATAAAGAATAACCCATTTGAATAAATCATCAAAAGCAAAGACAAAGGTGTGATGAAAAGAAGAAAAGTTAATGAAGAACTATGCTTGATATCTCAAGTTGAGCCTAAGAATGTAGATGAAGTATGTAGAGATGACTATTGGAAGAAAGCTATGAAAGATGAATTGGATCAAACAGAAAATAATGAGACATGGGAATTGGTCCTCAGACTAGAAAACATGAATGTGATAGGGACTAAATGGGTCTTTAGGAACAAGATGAATGAGTAAGGAGGAGTTGTAAGAAGAAAAGAAAGATTGGTATGTAAAGGTTACTCATAGCAAGAAGGAATATATTATGAGGAGACTTATGCTCCGATGGCTAAAATAGAAGTAGTAAGATTACTTTTAGCCTATGTAGCACAAAAGAAATTAAAAGTTTATTAGATGGATGTCATGTTAGCGTTTTTGAATGGAGAACTTGAAGAAGAGGTATACATGCAGCAACCTTAAGGATGTCCTTTGATAGATGACAAGGACATAGTATGCATACTGAGGAAAGCATTGTATGGATTGAAGTAAGAACCTAGAACCTGGCATGTGAGGTTGGACAAGCATTTGAAAAAGCTTGGATATAGAAAAGGTATGGAAGACAATAATTTTTATTGGAAAGAAATTGATGATGGTTTGATGATTTTGGTAATATTTGTTGATGACATTATATTTGGAGAAAATGATGAAGAAAGTGAGAAGTTTGTAGAAGAAATGAAGAGCGAATTTGAAATGAGTATTATAGAAGAGATGAAATATTTCCTAGGATTGTACATTGTACAAAATAAAGAAGGAATCTTTATTTATTAGACTAAGTACTTGAAGGATTTACTGAAAGGGTTTGGTTTGGAAACATGTAAACCTATTGGAACACCTATGGTAATTAGACACAAGTTATCTACTAAGGATGAGACACCTATTGTTGATAAAAAGAAGTACAGATCTATGATTAGAGGATTGCAATATCTAACTCACACAAAGCCAGATATAGAAAATTTAGTTAGAATTGTTGAAACATTCTAGGATGATCCCATAGAAGCACATTATGCAGCAGTGAAAAGGATATTTAGATATTTGAAGGGAACATCTGAGTTTGGATTATGGTATGCAAGATCTAATGATTTTACTCTAAGTGCTTATACTAATGTAGATTAGGTAGGTAGTATGGATGATAGAAATAACACTACTAGAGGATATTTATTTCTTGGAGGAAGATTGGTTTCTTGGTTAAGCAAGAAGCATGGTTGTACATATCAAAGTATAGCAGAGGTAGAAGATGTTGTGGCAACAAACAATTATAATCGAGTTATTTGGATGAAGCAAATGCTAAAGTATATAAGGATAGAAATTAGTGAACCTATTTTTATACATTGTGAAAACACAAGCACGGTAAATATGTCTAAGAATCTAGTATTACATTCAAGGACAAAGCACATTTCTATCAAGTATCATATGCTGAGAAGAAAAGTTGTAGAAAAGGAAATCAAATTGGAGTATGTGAGCACAAAAGAGTAGATTGTAGATATATTCACTAAGCCTCTTCCAAAAGAGACTTTTGAGTATTTGAAAGGTATGCTTGGGGTTATATCCATTCCTACATTAAAGTATAAGATGCAAGAGTGCATTAGTCTAGGGTAACAAAGCACCATTGTTTGTTTGGAATGGATGCTAATGCTTCCTATATGGGGGAGTATCTATGATGGAAAAATTCATTTGGGACTCTTGTTGATGTTGTTTTGAACAGTGTCTCTTTACGCTCAAACTGAGTA
The DNA here is from genome assembly GCA_028749045.1 of Cupressus sempervirens. Taxonomy (NCBI): domain Eukaryota; kingdom Viridiplantae; phylum Streptophyta; class Pinopsida; order Cupressales; family Cupressaceae; genus Cupressus; species Cupressus sempervirens. The sequence continues at coordinate 70,321,368 of CM053784.1, read as the reverse complement.
AGTATTAGTTGTTGCAGAAACCTTTGACATTGATGTCAATGGTGGAGAAGTTTGTCATTGAAAACATTACACTAAATGGGGAGAAGTATTGTAGGAAAACATTATGCTAAGGAGAGAAGTTTGGTAGTATGTTGAGGAAGATGTTTGACATGAGCACAATATACAAAATGATAGTTTAGTATTGAACATAATGAGGTATATCAATGGGGGAGTATGATTGATGAAGAGGATTTGAAGATGGATAGTCTTTTATTGGTATTCTTGGAACTAGATAGATGAAGAGGATTTGAAGATGGATAGTCTTTTATTGGTATTCTTGGAACTAGATTTTTTAGTCTATGTTACCATCAATGCCAAAGGGGGAGATTGTTGGAAGATTGGTTTGATGATGATATGTTACATTTATGATTGAATTTGTCATTGATGTCAACATAGCATGTTTAATATCTTCTGTGGCATCTGATAGAAGAACAACAGAAAGATTAAATTGGTGCAGATGGATAGTTAAGCATGATAACCACCCAAGGTTATGGGAGATACTTTGGAGTATCTGGTATATGTAGTTAATGTTGGAAGTAGAAATGATAAGCCTAGAAGAATTTATGTAAGTTTTAATGGTGCCTTTTCTAAGATAGAGTTTACAGAGGCATGTTCTGGTAAACTTGTTATATCTCTTAACAGAGTTGATATCTTGAGGATTGAAGTTGAGGACATGAAGAAGAAATGTTGAGGATGATGTGGCTAAGCTAGCTCATCATAATATTGAGTGTACAAAAATTTATTCAAGTTGCAAGGAAGAAGTTTGTGGTTATTGCTAAGTGTAATGTGTTCTAAATGTCATCCTATAATAATTAGTTGAGAAGGACTAACAGCTGACCCAAGAAAATTTTTATGAACTCAATATATAGGAAGAACATTTTCCTTTATCATGGTAATGGATGAATACAAATTTTGAATGTTTGATAAGAAACAAAGAGTGCAGAATGTGAAGTTGAGCAGAGCAATGTGAAAGTTAAGGAAAATTCATTGCTAAGGTTTTGCTAAGTAATCTGAGGTTTCCTATTTGGATCTAAGGTTTGTGACCTGGTCTACAAGGTATAACAGTGATTGGTGTAGTTGACAAGATAGAGGAAAGGATAGAAGAAAAAAGAAGATAATAGTAAAATACTTGTTTGAGAAGTGAGATCTCCTTGTAGTTGAAATTGCATGTTTGAGCAGTGGGTTCTTCTTGTATACATCACACCACAACTCCTAATAGGGTTGGCACAACTCCTAATGGGGTTGGAATCTCCTAAAAAGGAGTCAAATTCTCCTAAAAGGGACTCATTGTACTAAATATTTTAATAGACTCCTAACAAGGTCCATCCTCTAACAAAGAATATTTGTATTAGTACATCATCTTGTGGGCATCATTCCCATTGGGGTTTTCCATTTAATCAAGGGTTTCCCTAGTCAATATATCTAGTGTAATTATCTATGTGCATCTTTGTATGGTTTCTATTTACTTTGGTTGAATGGTTAAGTTTGTTTAAAGAAGATAATTGTTTTAATTATTGGATAACTAATTAACCCCACCCCCTAGTTATCTTGGTGGACTATTGTTTCTAACACTTAATATATTTCATTGACTCCTAACATGGTCCATCCTCTTACAAGCAATTTATATAGTAGTACATCATTTTGTGGGTACCATTCCCACAAGTTTTTTCCATTTAATCAAGGGTTTCCCTTGTTAATAAATTTGGTGTTATTGTGTGTGATTATCTTCTTATAGTCGTTATTCTTTTTAATTACTTGTTTCATATTTAATAAGGTTAATTAGAGTTTTTTTTTATTTTGATGAAATATTCACCCTAGGACCCTAGAAGGGGAATTCCCCTTGACACCACCTAGGGCCCTTCCCCAAGAACTTGCAAGGAGTGTTTCCCCTTGACCCCTAGAGCTTGGGGGCTCTGCCCCAAACCCCTATAGTAAATTTTGGGGGACACCACACCAAATAAAGTGGTGAAAGATTAACCTCTAAGTATGATTAGGCTCCAAATCATGAAAAAATGAAAGTCCTATGTTGAAAAAGAATGTTGTTGAAGTATAGAAATGAGGGAGATTATTGAAACCTATCATGGGAGCAATCATTATTTTTCACTGATGTCAAACCTGCTACTTGTTGGTAAGGCAATTGCTAAATTTAGTCTAAATGTTATCATTTGATTGATTAATGAAGAGGTATGAAAATAAAGGATAACAAGAGTACCTAGAGAAAGGTTGCATTATATAGTGTATAAAAGGAGCACTAAGACCTAGTAAGACTTTGATGATATAGTGTATCTTTTATCTAGTTAAGGCTAAAATGAAAGGATACTAAAGAAAAGACAAGAAGAAGACTAAGAAAAAAGAATGTGTCTACCAAGCTTGATCGAGAAAATAGTGTAAGTTGAACACTTAGTTCAAGCTGACTAGAAAGATGGTTATGAACAAGCTGTGAAAAGTTTACTATGTGTCAAGTGTCAACAGACATAGTTTGTGTTGAGCATCAGAGCAGTATTGACTAAGAAAAGACTTAGTTCAAGTTGAGAAACCTATTGTTGACTAAGCATCAAAAGCATGTTATTACTGAGTGACATCATAAAGATTTTGAACAAAGATTTGATGAATTTGAACCGACAAAGTTAATTTCTTGAATTATGTGAAGTGTGTTGAAGATAAGTATGATGAGTTGGCAGCATAGAATTCAAGATAAATCATTTGAAGATGAATTTGAAGATAATTGTAAGAGAAGTTTCTAGAGGGAACATAGTGGAAAGAAGGGAAGATTTGATTAATCTAACCTAACCCTAAGATGGATGATTGTGATGAACCAAAAAAAGATCAAAATTCTCTATGTAAGGAGATACAAGGCTAGAAGGAAAGGTGAGCAAAAAAGAAGAGTTTAGAATTGTTGCTTCATATGGTGGCCAAAGGAATGAACCTATAGTTGGCATACTAAGCAAGAAGGCTTAAGGAGGTGAAGGCATGAAGAGTAAATAAGCAATTAGAATGGAGAGCTAAATGAGACATCTAAAATATACAAGTGAGTTATTTAGTTATGAGATCAAGTCCTACTATTACTTTCTAGAAATTGTATCAGTGTGGATAAATCCTTTAGATTAAGGTTGAGCTAATAATCATGAAAAAATCCTTTAACAGGGTAACATTCTAATAAAATGTTATAAAGTCCTCTAATAAGGATCATGATAATAGGGTGATTGAAATTCTTTAATCAAGGTCATATTTAATAGTATGCATTGTAACCTTTAATAGGGCTAGCTCCTTACAGGGCTCAATTTAGGAGATTGAAAATTAGTAGCATGTTACTGGTGGTTTTTCCCAAATTGGGTTTCCAAGTTAAATACTTTTGTCAAATTGTGTGATTGAATTTGTGTCAACTTATGTTTACATTTTTTCTAAGTTCATTTAACCTAGGACAATAACATACAAACGTTTGTGATATTGGATGATCTAATCAATGCATGCACATGTATTTGTTGAGTACTAAATTTTTTTATCTATACATTTGGACCTTGCCCAACTAATTCACCCCCTCCTCTAAATTATTCTAAATTATTCCAACAATTGGTATCAGAGCATTTGGTTCTTGTGAAGGAAACAATTTAAAGGTACTTGAATCAAAAGATCATGATGTATAGAACGGAGGTGCCCAAGTTAAACAAGGAAAATTTTCTTGCATGGAAAAGTCTGATGAAGCCACATCTAGGAGGACTTGGGGATTTTGCACAATCAATCCTGACCATTGAATAGGTTGAAGTTGTTGGAGCCATTACTGCACAATAAATGAAAGTGAAGAAAGAATAAAATTAGGTAATGTTGGAGATTGCATCTGCCCTAAGCTATTTAGCACTTGATGAAATCAAAGAATGTATTAATGCTAAATAAATGTAGCATTCTATACAAAAAATATATGGAGGAGACAAGAATGTACTAAGATCAAAGGTAGAAAGTCTAAGAGAACAATTTGATGATATGAAAATGCAAGAAGTTGAGACTATAGTTTAGTTTTATGGAAGAATCAAAGATGTTGTAAATGAAATTAGAGGATCTAATGGAAATATTGAAGATGAAATTATGATAAAAAAAGTATTAATAACCTTGTTTCCTATCTATGATATTAGATTTTTTGCTATACAAGAACTAAGGTGTACTCCTAGTAGTGATCTGACCCTTGAAGGAGTAGTTGGTAGACTCACTACTTTTAGACTTTCAAATTTTGATAATTTCAAATATGAGAACATTGAATCTACTTTCAAAGCTAAACTAACACTCAAAGAACCTAAATTAGGAAATAAAAAGGTCAAGCATGTTGTTAGTGACAATAAAATAGATGGTGAAGATCTAGAAGAACTAGAAGCACTACTGGCTAGGAGATTTCATAGAGGAAAAGGAAAATACAATGGTAAGTTAGCCATCATATGTTTTAATTATAATGAAGTTGGTCATATTGCAGCAATATCACCACTTCCAATGAGTTCTCCCTTAGCATCATAGATCTTAGCCTTGTTTTGTTCAAATTCAACTTTGGATCTTGAACTATTCAATTGTGACACACTCAATAGATTATAGTTAAGTCCTTCAAAATAGTAAGCATTGTCACACATGATCTTTTCTATCAATCTTATTGATCCTTTACCTTTCATAGGACAAGGTGCATCATTGCCAAATCTAACACTATTTCCATTATAATGCTCAAGGGTAATGAACTTACTTTTGTCACTAGTCATGTGATGAGAAACTTCACTATCAATGATCCATCTATCACTTTTGGTTACATAAGATACTAATGCAGTTGCTTCATCTTTATCTAAATAATCTTTCATAGAAACATAGATAACCTCTTCATCATGATCATATGATTCATCATTAGATTATTCTTCAACAATGTATCAAGTTTTCTTTCACTTGTCTTCATAACCTTCATTACTTTCATCTTTCCTACTTTTGTATTTGTCTTTATTTGTTGTTCATATTCTCAAGACATCTAATAGCAAGTTATTCTATTTGTTGGTGATTACTCTAGAATGATGATAGTGATATTTTTGAGAGAAAAATATGATACTTTTCAAATGTTGAAGTGGTATCTAGAAAAAGTTGTAAAGGAGACTAGTAAAAGCTTGAAATGTCTGAGATCTGATAGAGGTGGAGAGTTTACATAAAATGAATTCAAAAACTCTTAAAAGATAGGGAAATCAAAAGACAAATCTAAACTAAGGACCCCTCCACAAAATGGGATACCTAAAAGGAGAAATAGATCTATAATGGATTGTGTTAGAACACTGATGATGGAGAAGAATATTGCTTTGAAATACTAAAGAGAAGGTGTTAATAAAGTTATCCATACCTTGAACCAAATACAAGTCAAGAAAGTCATGTCTGCTAATGCTAATGATACTATGAACCAAGATGCTAATCAACAAGAATCAGTGATTGTCGAGTCACATACAATGGATGTCAAGTTTCATTCAAGAACTGAGTTACAATCATAAGCTAAGGTACATTCTGATGCTAAGATCAGTTTACATGAAAGGAATGCCAAGTTACCTAGTAGATAAGTACACACTAAACTTGAGATTGAACTTTATGAATGACCTATTTTTGAAGAAAGAAGAGAAAAGCCAAGATTGTTAAAATATGTCAGAAGACATCATCCTACTAAACAAATATTTGGACAAAAAGAGGATGGAACAATGATAAGGAATAGATTAAGGAATGAAACATGCTTATTAGGCATACATGAACCTAAATTAGAAAAGGATGTACTTGAGAATGAAGACTAGATTAAAGCCATGAATGAAGAAATTGATTAGATTGAGAAGAAAAAAATTGGAGACTTGTACCAAGACTAGAGGATGAATGTTATTGGAACAAAGTGGTTATATAGAAATAAACTAGATGAGAATGAAAAAGTAACAAGTAATAAGGAAAGATTAGTCTGCAAAGGTTATGCACAAGAAGAGGGAATTGACTATGGAAAGACATTTTCCCCAGTTGTAAGATTGGAAGGATTAAGAAATATACTTTATTATTTTTCTTATAAAGGATTTAAAGTTTATCAAATGGATGTTAAGTCAGCATTTCTAAATGTTATTCTAAAAGAGAAGGTTTACATTAAATAGCCTGAAGGATTTGTTGATCCAAATAATAAGAACATGGTATGTAGATTGCATAAAGATTTATATGGTTTAAAGAAAGCTCTAAAGCATGGTATGCATGACTACATAATTATCTTTTGAAGATTGGTTTTGAGAAGATGAATGACAATGACAATTTGTACTTGAACATAGAAGGAGGTAAAGGAATTTTACTGGCTGAGATATTTGTTGATGATATCATATTTGGAGGAAAAAATGCATTATGTAAGACATTTGCAAATGAAATGATGAAAGAATTTGAGATGACTATGTTTGGAGAAATAAATTTCTTTGTAGGATTACATGTATATCAAATGAAATATGGTATTTACATCACTCTGTCCTAGCATGTAAAGGAAATCTTGAAGACTTTTGGTATGGATGATTCAAAACCAATTAGCACTCCCATGGTGATAGGACATAAACTATCCAAAACTAATGATTCTGCTAAGATAAATCAAACATTGTATAGGTCTATGATAGGAAAATTTCAATATGTAGTTCATAGAAGACCTGATATTGCACTAGATGTTGGGATTGTTGCCAGATTTTTTGCAAATCTTAAGGAGAATCACTTAATGGATATTACAAGGATTATGAGATAATTGAAAGGTACAAAGTACTATGTTCTATACTACAAGAAGAATGACTAGTTTTACTTAAGAGCCTATATAGATGTTGATTAGGCTAGAAACATTGATGATAGGAATAACAAAAGCGGTGGAGTATTTTTCTTAGGAAAAAGATTGCTTTCTTAGACTAGTAAGAAACAAAATTGTATTTCACAATCTACTGCTAAAGCTAAATATGTGGCTATTGTAGTGAATTGTACAAATGTGGTATGGATCAAATAGTTACTCAAAGGATTAAAGAAAAAAATCATCGAACCTATGGTAATCTACTATGACAATACAAGTGCTACACATAAAGATAAAGCACATTGCAATAAAATATCATTATTTGAGAGAATTGGTTTAGGAAAAAGAAGTGAGAATGGAATAAGTAAATACAAAAGAATAGATAGAAGATATATTCACAAAGGCTTTACCTAAGGATGCACATAAATATCTTAGAGGTAAGCTAGGGGTGATACGCCTATATCAAGCTACTTAAAGAAGTAATAGTAGTGTCTTGCATCAACTGAGATTAATGGCATACTTTATAACTAGATGTAGCGGATTTTACTTTAGGAATTGCCAAAATTAGGGAAGGAACTAAAACACAAGATTTAGATTCATAAGCAAGGTGATAGAGGGAGAACCTTATCAAAGAAGCACTAATTGTAGATATCTACATGAATAGATGACAAGTCTTTAGTACTGTTGCCAAAGAGGGAGAGTTTTATCAAAAAAGATTAAGATTTTACACTAAATATCTGAAGAAGAAGAGAGATTGTAAAGAAAACAATAATCTATATAGAGGAAGGTCAAATACTAATAGAGGGAGAGCTTTCAATAAAAGGTATTAAGTTTATTTTTGGTATTATTATTGGAATTGGTTTTCCATCAATTCCAAAGAGGGAGATTGTTGAAACATATCATGGGAATGATCATTATTTTGTCACTGATGTTAGACCTACTACTTTTTGTTAGGAAAATTGCTAACTTTGGTTTGAATGCTATCATTTGATTGATTAATGAAATGGATTTCAAAAGAAAGGATAACAAGAGTACCTAAAGAAAGGTTGTATTATATGGTGTATAAAAGGAGCACTAAGAGCAAGTAAGACTTTGATGATATAGTGTATTGTTTATCTACTTAAGGCTACAATGAAAGGATAATGGAGCAAAGATAAGAAGAAGACTAAGCAAAAAGAATGTGTTTACCTAGCTTGATCGATCAAATAGTTGATTTCTTCAATTATGAGAAGCATTTTGAAGATAAGTATGATGAGTTGGTGGCACAAAAATCAAGATAAACTATTTGAAGATGAATTTGAAGAGGATTGTAAGAGATTTTTCTAGAGGGAGCATAATGGAAAGAAGGGAGGATTCAATGATTGTAACCTAACCCTAAGATGGATGAATGTGATGAAGTGGCAAAACATCAAAATTCTCTATATAAAGAGATACAAATCTAGAAGCAAAGGGTGAGCAAAAAGAGGAGTCTAGAGGTGTTGCTTCATATGGTGGCCAAGGGAATGAACCTATAGTTGGAATACTAAGAGAGAAGGTTTAAGGAGGTGAAGGCTTGAATGGTGAACAAGAAATCAAAATGGAGAGCTGAATAAGAGATCTAAAATCTATAAGTTAGTTATTTAGTTATCAGATCAAGTCCTACTATTACTTTCTAGAAATTGTATTAGTGTGTATAAATCCTTTAGATTAAGGTTGACCTAACAATCCTAAAACTAGGGGACATTCTAATGGAATGCTCTAGATTCCTCTAACAAGGCTCACTTTTATTAGGGTAATTGAAATCCTTTAATCAAGGTCACATTTAATAGTGTGCATTGTAACCTTTAATAGGGTTGGCTCCTCATAGGGCTCACTTTAGAAGAGTGAAAATTAGTAGCATGTTTTGTATTGAAAAAAATAAATCCCAAATCCCTTAGATGTCAATACAAAACTATTAGCATAAATGTTGATGCTATGGGGAAGCATTGTAGAATATTAATATGGTGTATTCACAACTGTGTTTGTAATTGATGACAACATAGTAATAAGTTTGTAAAAGACTGATAAAGTGGTAGACTATGATTTTTGTATTGAGAATATTATATTACTTATCTGATGATGCATAGTTACTAGTGCATACTACATTGTGTATTTGTTACAAGGGTAAGTGCATAGAACCTGAATTGATAGTGTATAGAAGATATGATTGATTCACTAAGAATCATATGGAAATAGAGTATTAGGAAAGTAGTTCCTATTTTATGATTGCTACAGTTCATTACAATTGTAGTAAAGGGTTATGCAGTGAACTGTAGATAATATACTAATTATTGATGACATGAGAGAGTTTGCATGTATGAAAGTCCCACTTGTGAAAGTTTGTGAGCCAACAAAATTAATTAAATGTGTATTTCATTTAATTAACATGTGGAAAGTTGACTCAAGGATTTATTATTAAGCATGGTACAAAGGAAAGATGTTTTCAAATTTTTACATATAGTGAGAAGAGAAGTCTTGTGAAATACTAAGTAGTTAAGTGATACAAAAGAAAAGTGACCTACCTATGCGTATAAGTGACCTTAAGGTTTATTGTTACTAAGTTCAGAGTTTTAGATTTGATTACATGATTTGAAAGTGAAGGAGTCTGATGTACTAGATAGAGGAAAAAGTGAAAGCCTATTACACATCTATTATTCTAAAAGGAATAGTATTGAGGTAATGTGGAGAATGGGTTCATTGATCTTAACCTAAAGCTATTTGGATAGTGTGTTCAACTACCTTCCACAACTCCTACTAGGGTTGGCACAACTCCTAATAGGGTTGGAATCTCCTAACAGGGATTCAAAGTCTCCTAATAGAGACTCTTTATACTCAATGTTGTAATATACTGCTAATAGGGTCCATCCTCTAACAAGAAATTTTTATATTAGTGCATCATTTTGTGGACATCACTCCCACCAGGGTTTTCTCTCTAATCAAGGGTTTCCCTAGTTAACATATCTAGTGTAATTATTGTGTGCATCTTTACGGTTGTTATTTTCTCTAGTTGAATGGTCAAGATTGTTTAAGAGGATAAATGTTTTAAATTATAATATAATTAATTCACCACAGCACCCCCCCCCCCCACCCTCCTAGTTATCTTGGTGGACTATTATATCTAACAATTGGTATCAGAGAATTAGGTCCTTGAAGAAAAAGTTTAACAACTTTGGGAGATACATGCCAAACATGTTCAGAAAAGAAAGTTTGAGATTTGATGTCACAAATTATGGCAACTAGAAGGATAAAATGAAGACTCATTTGTTGTGCATGGGTCTAGGATATTGGCTTGTAACAAAGGCATCTAAAAGTATTGTAGAAGAAGACAATCTTGAAAGCTGCATCGAGGAACAAAGAGAAGTATTTATGTACAACATAAGGGCAAGAGGAGTAATATTGTTATCTCTATCTGAAAGTGAGTATAGCCAAGTAAAACAACTCAAAACATTTCATGAAATTTGGAAAACCTTAGAAGCTAATTATGAGGGTGATACACATGCAAAAGGAGTTATTTTACAAAATCTATATTTTGTATTCCAAGATGCTAGAATGATGGAAAATGAATCTGTAAGAAGCTATATTGGTAGAATATCTGATATTGTTGTAGGAATCACATCTCTTCCTAGAAAGAAATTTGATGATGAAGTAATATGGAAGATCTTGAAAAGTTTCATAGCACCTTTCGAGACAATAATGCAGATCTGATTTGGGTGATGATACCCTATACTACTAATTTAACCCAAGAAACATTGCTTGGTAGATTGAAAGCTAAAGAATTTGATCTGAAAAAATCTAGAGAATTAGAAAAAGGTGAGATAGCATTTATTGCATTAAATATTAAATCTAGTCTAGAAAGGAACACCAAAATGTAAGGAGACATTACTAGTAGTAGCAAGTCTATTGAGAAAAAGATCTAGGAAGGAGTGGCTCTTCTTGTGGAAAAAGAAAAAGATGGTAAGAATATATTTAAATGTTGTACATGTAATGAATATGGTCATTATGCATCTAAGTGTCCTAAAAGAAAGAAATTATAAGGGAAGATTCAAATCTACAAGACCTAGAAATTGTTTATATACTAATGAAGAAGATGAAGAAGAAGAATCTAATCAAAACAAAAGTGAAGATGAATTAGAATTCATAGCTATAAAGGAGGATGATCTCGATAGAGAGATCAAAGAAGAAAGCATGCTATTTTTACAAGTTGAAAGGAAAGATTGGATCATTAATAGTGGTTGTTCACATCACATGACTAGTGATATTTGCAAATTTGTCAAATTTAGAAGCCATGGTGGAGGAATTGTTAGAGAAGGAAGCAATACAACCTATCACATTACAAGAATTGGATCTATCACACTTGATGGTAAAAAAAGCACTAATGATGTTTACTTTGTTGATGGACTACAACACAAATTGTCAAGTGTTGGATAGCTTATGGACAAGGGGTACCAATTATAGTTTGGTAATGACACATGTATCATCAAGGACAAGGAAGGAAAATTCCTTGCTATTGGCACAAGAATCAGAGGTAATGTATTTTAGTTGAACACCACCAAAATAACTTGTTTAGTAGCTAAAGTTGACAATAGTTGGTTATGGCATAGAAGATTTTATCATATAAACTTTGATAACATTGTGAAAGCTAGTAATATATTCATTGTAAGAGATCTACCTAAGATCACTAAGCTCACTAACATTGTTTATAAGAAATGTATCTTGGCTAAGTAGAAGAAATCTCATTCCCTAGCAAGTAGTTTGGTACTACACAAATGTTGGAATTGATCCATACAGATTTAAGTGGTCCTTCAAGAATAAGAGGGTTTTATGGAGAAAGGTATTTTATGATTTTTGTTGATGATTTTACTAGAATGATATGGGTAGCTTTTCTTAAAGAAAAATCAGAAGCATTTGAGAAATTCAAGATATTCAAGAATAGAATAGAGAATGAATCTAGATTTAAAATCATAGAGAATGAATCTAGAGTTAAAATCAAAAGCTTAAGATTTGATGGAGGAGGAGAATTCACTTCTAGAGAATTCAATATCTACTATGAAGAGCATGGAATTAGGAGACAACTATCTTCACCCCATACACCTGAAAAAAATGGGATTGTTGAAAGAAGAAATAGATCAATTGTTGTAGTAGCAAGAGCTATGTTATTCAAAAATTATGTACTAAAGACTTTTTGGAGAGAAGCAGTCAATATAATAGTATACACTTTGAATAGAGTACATATCAAAAAAGGTATAGAGAAAACACCTTATGAGTTATGATTTGGATACTCACCATTAGTCAAATATTTCATAATATTTGGAAGCAATTGTTACATCAAAAGAGATGATGATGTTGGTAAGTTTGATCCAAGGAGTGATGAAGGTATGTTTCTTGGCTATTCATTAAAAGTAAATCATATAGATGTTTCAACTATAGAACAAAAACTACAATAGAGTGCACAAATATGAGAATAGATGAAAAGTTTGGCACCAAAGAGAAAGTCATGGATTATAACTCTAATGGAGATGATTATTCTAGGATGACCAACAAATGTAATGAATTATTTCTCAAGACTAACAATGACTTGCAGAATAATGTGCAAACTAGAGAAATAAGAGAAGAATAGAGCATAGTATCTGAAATAAGAATTGAAGAAGCAACTCCTACCCCAAATAAGAATATGATAAGAAATCATCCTACTGATCATATAATAGGAAGTAAAGAAAAAGGAGTAATGAGAAGAAGTAAAACCAATGAACTATGTCTAATATCTCAAGTAGAACATAAAAATATAGATGAAGTATTCAAGGATGATCATTGGATGAAAGAAATGGAAGAAGAACTTCAATAGTTAATAAAGAATGACACATGGGAATTAGTTCCTAGACTTAGGGACAAAAATGTGATTAGCACAAAATGGGTATTTAGGAATAAAATGAATGAACAAGGAGAAGTAATAAGAAACAAAGCAAGACTAGTATGCAAATGTTATGCTCAACAAGAAGGAATTGACTATGACAAAACATAGCTTGTTGAGATAATGAGTGTTGTACAAATTGCATAATATTGTTATATTTTATTATGTAATGTTGTGCCTAGATGGATGTGCAACATGTAAAGATTCCCATGAAATATTCTTGATGAGTTGTATTGTAACATTATGATAATATTTAATGTAATAATTTAATATTGGAGAAAAGAATTAAATGCCCAATATTAAATGTGGGGTCAGTGGGTTAGGTAGCACATGGTTTATGTAATACCACTTAGTGGTTTTGTGAGACTTGCTACTATATAAGCAGCCACAAGGGTAGTTATTGTAGAGTAAGAGTGAGAAAGGCAAGAGTCGAGCAGGACAAGGCTTGAAAGGTTAGCCAAGGGAGCATTTGTGAAGGTTGGAAGCATGACATGGGATGTGTGGATTCATGCTTGTTCACATAGTTTTCTCGATTGTGGCTATGGTCATGAAGGCTTCCATGGTTGTATTGCAATGGCATTTTTTGCTGAATAATACATGGTGATTGATGCTTTTGGAGGCTAGGTTTTTCCCTTAATGAGAGTTTCCCAAGGTATATCTTGTGTCACATTTTGTGGGTATGTTGTCTATTCTCTTGCATGTGGATTTTAATTCTGTATTTATTTCAAATCTATTATGAGTTATGTGGAAATGGTTATATTTTTTATTGCCAAGTTTCCTTACAAGTGGTATCAGAGTTGTGGTTTTATTATTGTAACCCTAGATTGAATCCATGGGAATGCATGAGAGGATAAAAGAAAAGGGCAAGATATATGAGTTGTTTATTGCAAATTTGAGGGTTTTGGGTTTGTTGTTATGATGGGATGTTAAAAGATTTGGGCATGTGAAATTGTTGGAAAAAAAGATTTTTTCAGATGTTTCATTTAAAATGAGGGTTTTGGGGGATAGCATGCAAAAATGACCTCCTAGGTAAAAACAAACCTCACCATTAGATCCGGGTTGACGTTTTCATAAATTTTTGATATATAATATGCCCTAGTTTGGCCATGTTCAGAGGAAATGAAAGGTTTTTTGATTTCAGCCCATGATGGTCGTCATATTTAATCCCATTGAAATTTTCGTCACAACAAAAAAATAAAAATGAAAAATCGCAGTGAAAATAGTAAAAAGACTGTCTTAGTAAAATGGCCATAACTTTCTCTCAGAATATCAAATTTTAGAGTTCTTATAGGCGTTGGAAAGCTAATTCAGAGAACTACAACATGCTATAGGTTTGGTTCTATGATTTTGATATTTTTTCAAGTTTTAAGAGCCCTAAAGTTAGATCTTTTTTATTTTTAGCATGAATTAGGGCATAACTTGGGCATACAAAGTCAAATTTTGGACTTCGAGTGGTCAACAGAAAGCTCTTGAGAGCTCTACACATTGGTTTAGATTTGGTGTAGGTTTGGCATGATTTATTTGTTAATATACTGATCTAAACAGTTTATAGATATATATTTTTGACTATAGTAACATTATGAGTTTATGGCATTGGAGATTTAAGTTTTGATGTCATTGTATACTCAGTTCATATTTCAGTTTGGTCTCATGATGATATGATTATTAGTGTTTGGTTTGGATATGTATGATGACTTGTTGGATCTACAAATTGTGCAGTGTTATAAGTGGTCTATACTTACATGTTTCATTTATAGCTTGGTTATGGGTTGTCTTTTCCCATTGATGTTTCATTATTGATGCATATTCAGATTGGTGGCTTGGATTTGGATTGTCTATGCCCTAAGTCACATGATTTTATGATTTTATCTTCATGTAGAAGGGATGAGATGTTGTTACTAGGTATAGTCATGGTGGAGGATTGTAGTTGACTATTTTATGCTGATAGGTTGGACATATTGTGAGTCAGATGCTCGGTTCATGGATGTGATCATGATGATATGGGTTTTGGTATGACATGATTGGATATACAGGTACATCCTTGATGTTCATTAGCTTCAACTTTTGATTTAGTTATGGTGGTATATCTTCTTGGTTGAGAATCATGGATATTTAGTTTTTTTTAAGGGGATCATGATGTGTACTTTGAGTTCTATGATGATTTGATGCCTTGGTTGATTCTCATGGTTAGAGGATGGATTTTTTTTTTTCATCATGGTGTCATGGATAGTTTGGATACATGGTTTAGTGGGAGCTTGTGATAGTGATGGGGTGACAATGCAGGATTAGTTCTTGGTTTGGTTTGGATCTTCATGTAGGAGATGGATTTTATGATGCCATAGGTGACTTGTTACCACGGTTGAGTGGGAGTTGTTGGCATTGATATATATATTGAGTGTTTGTAGATCTTGGAGGTTTGTCTTAAATCCTATTGCTACAAAAGAATCTTTGACATTTGCATGGTTCACTTGTTATCTTCATGGTATGTGGAGATGGTTCTTCATGGGATGTGGAGATGGTTTTCTTTATGGTGTATGGAGATGGTTGCATCTTGAGGACTCACAGGGTTCTTGGCAAAGGTGTGGTTTATGCTTTTATTTGGCATGTTATCTTTGGTGTGAGGATGGTTTCATTATTATGTCATGGTATACTTTTGATATGCGTTTAGAGTTGTGACATGTTATAGTATGTTCATATGGAGCATGTTACCTCTTTGGTTGAGATGGTTAGATCATGTTTTCATGTTTATGTTCTTGAGGCCATGGTTGGAACTTTGACATTGATCTTGGTTTTTTTGGGTGATGCGACGCGCTCCCCTGCCCATAGGTGGTTAATTATGTGGTGTTCCATGTTCACTAACAGTCATGGCTTTTGGTGCAATGGAAAATGGGCCCCACAATTGGTATCAGAGCCTGGTTTTGGCCTGTCATGGGTTCAAATCTCCCCGGTGCCTTCTTGACCCACGTAAGTACCTAGTATGCGCATCGAGGGGGAGATTGTTGGGTAATGCGATGTGATCCCCTGCCCACAGGTGGTTAATTATGTGGTGTTCCATGTTCACTAACAGTCATGGCTTTTGGTGCAACGGCAAATGGGCCCTACAGGTTTAGTTTCTTGGTATTGAGTACACTGATCATAAGCTAGATACTTCATGATATTTCTATGTTGCATTTGGAGTTGGCATGGATTGATTGGTTACAGGTGCTCATGGATACTTAGAGATGGTGGTGATGCTGATTTCTCTTGGATTAGAGAAGTATTTGTTGGGATGGTTGATGGTTTCAACAAGAAGTCTGAGGGGTAGTCACCTGATATGGACTTGAGAGGAGATTCTTCTTAGATGAGTCTTGGTTGGAGACTTGGGTATCTTGATGAGCATTCTCATTCCCCACTCTTGGTCTACTCAACAATTTGTTGCTTGAGAGGTATAGTCCATTGTTTCTCTCAGTTGTATTGTATTTATGCTTGTCTTTCATGGATATGGATCTCGAGCTATGGTACATGAGTTAGTTCTGGAGGGTTCATTTGAAAGATGGTTTAGCATTGGTTATCTCCATGTGCATATGTTCTTATGCTAGTTGAGTTTGGGAGATGGTTTTATATTGGGCATATTCCTTGGTTTAGGAATGGTTTATGAGTTTGATATTCTTGTGAGAGGCTGACATCCATGATTAGTTATATGGTATGATTTGGTTGTTGTTGAGGCTTCTTGTTGGGGTTTTATGGAGGAGATCATACTTGAACAATTTACATCTAGAGGTGTGTGTAGAAGGACATGATACAGGTTATGATTTGCATGGTTTCTCTAGTCTTGGTTATATTTCTAGATGTTTAGTTTTTCTTACATTGGATTTAAGATTGGTTAGAGATTGTGATCACTAGTTTGTGCTCATGTATGTCATATGAGAGATGACATGGTTATTACTTTATCTCTTTCCTCTATTGGTTGTGGAGAATTTGGGAGACTATTGAAGACTTGTTACAAGAGTTGTTCTTGTAGGATATTAGTGTCCTTGATACTACATGGATTCACTTCTTTGAGATGTTGTGAGTGGATTGGTTATAGATTTGACATTATCTTTTGCAGTGGGAACTTCTTGGTATATATGTGGCAAGTATTGCTCTTGAGGCTTGTGATTGCAGGTTATAGATTGGATATGTCGGTGATATGAGATTCACTTGTTATACCTTTAAGGTATGGATAGTTGGATGGTTTGGCACTTTGCTATGGGTGCTATTTCAGCTATGGATATTTTGACAACTATGGATACATGTGATTACCTTTGGATCAGGTTATTTGTGCTTGGCATTTTTTTAGTTGGTACAAGATTTTATGATCTTCTAATGTGACAGGTTGGGTGGCTTTCTCTTTAGATGGCTTCTATGTATGTCCAGTGGTAGTGGCATAATAGGAGGTGAGATCATTCATGTTTGAGATGCTGGATACTTTGATTTTGTTGCGGGTACCAGGATGGAGCACTTGGTGTATTTTGATCCATGATGGTGGATGTCCTAGGAGGGATTGTTCCCTTGTTCATTTATGTGGCTATGGATTGACCCTATGCAATGTATACAACAAGTGAGAGATTGTTGAGATAATGGGTGTTGCACACATTGCATAATATTGTTATATTTTATTATTTTATTTTATTATGTAATGTTGTGCCTAGATGGACATGCAACATGTAAAGATTCCCATGAAATATTCTTGATGAGTTGTATTGTAACATTATGATAATATTTTATGTAATTATTTAATATTGGAGAAAAGAACTAAATGCCCAATATTAAATGTGGGGTCAGTGGGTTGGGTAGCACATGGTTTATGTAATACCACTTAGTGGTTTTTTGAGACTTGCTACTATATAAGAAACCACAAGGGTAGTTGTTGTAGAGTAAGAGTGAGAAAGGCAAGAGTCGAGTGGGATAAGGCTTGATAGGTTAGCCAAGGGAGCATTTTTGAAGGTTGGAAGCATGGCATGGGATGTGTGGATTCATGCTTGTTCACATAGTTTGCTCGGTTGTGGCTATGGCCATGAAGGCTTCCATGGTTGTATTGCAAAAGTATTTTTTGCTGAATAATACATGGTGATGGATGCTTTTGGAGGCTAGGGTTTTCCCTCAATGAGGGTTTCCTAGGGTATATCTTGTGTCACATTTTGTGGGTATGTTGTCTATTCTCTTGCATTTGGATTTTAATTCCATATTTATTTCAAATCTATTATGGGTTATGTGGAAATGGTTATATTCTTTACTGCCAAGTTTCCTTACATAGCCTATGTAAAAAATAAATTTTTAAAGATATATCAAATGGATGTTAAGTCAACATTCATGAATGGAGAACTTGAAGAAGAAGTCTAAATTGTGCAACTAGAAGGTTTTCCTTTGACAGAAGAGAAGGATGTGGTTTGCAGATTAAAGAAAGCCTTCTATGGATTAAAGCAAGCACCTAGAACCTGATATGAAAGGTTAGATAAATACTTAGCAAAGCTCAGATTTGCTAAAGGAATAGTAGATAGTAATTTGTACTTGAAAGAAATGGAAAATAGTTTGTTGATAATCATTGTATTTGTTGATGATATCATTTTTGGAGGAAATGATGAAGCTAGAAACAAATTCTCAAAAGATATGAAGAATAAATTTGAGATGAGCACGATAGGAGAAATGAAATTTTTCTTAGGATTGCAAATTGTTCAAAAAGAAGAAGGAATCTTTATTTCTCAAACAAAGTATTTGAAAGATTTACTGAAAAGATTTGGACAAGAAAATTGTAAACCTATTGGAATTCTTATGGTAATTGGTCACAAGTTATCAAGCAAGGATGAGACACCTACTATTGAACAAAAGAAGTATAGATCTATGATTGGAGGATTGCAGTATCTAACTCATAGTAGACTTGATATAGAAAATGTAGATGGAATTGTGGTAAGATTTTAGGCTGATCCTAAAGAATATCACTATGCAATAGTAAAAAGGATATTCAGATATCTGAAAGTGACATCTAATTATGGAATTTGGTATGATAGAAGTAATGATTTTACTCTTTTCACTTATACTGATGCTGATTAGGCTAGAGGTATAGATGATAGAAAAAGCACTAGTGGAGGATCATTCTTTCTTGGTGGAAGATTGGTTTCTTGGCTAAGCAAGAAATAAAATTGCAATTCATGAAGTACTATAAAAGCAGAATATGTTGTAGTAGCAAACAACTATAATCAAGTTACATTCAAAGAAATTTTTATTATTTATTGTGATAATACAAGAAAAGTTAACATGTACAAGAATCTTGTTTTGCATTCTAAGACTAAGCACATCTCTATAAAGTATCATGTATTGAAAAAGAAAATTGTAGAGAAAGAAATCAGACTGGAGTATATTAACACTAAGGAACAGATTGCAAACATTTTCACAAAGGTCTTACCAAAGGATACATTTGAGTACCTAAGAGGTATGCTTGGAGTTATGCCCCTGCCTACTTCAGAATAAAAGATGGGAAAGTGCATCAGTCCAAGGAATAGAGCACTATTGATAGATTGGACTAAATGCTGATGCTTCTTGTATGGGGGATTATCTATGATGAATAGGTTCATCTAGGACTCTTGTTAATATTGTTGTGCATAGTGACTTTTGACACTTGAGCTAGTAAGATGTTATAGAGTTTGATGCAGAAATGTTGGTTGTTTAAACCTTTGACATTGATGTCAATGGGGGAGAGGTATGGCATGAAAAACATTGTACTATGGGGGAGAAGTATAGCAATAAAGGATTTTCATGAAGCAAGATTTGATTGATGAAGAGGATTTGAAAAGACTTGTTGGTATTCTTAGAACTAGATGTTTTTCATCTATGTTGCCATCAATGTCAAATGGAGAGATTTTTAGCATGACTGCTAAAGCTATGGGGGAGCATTGCAGAACATTGATATGATGTATTCATAACTATTTTTGTCATTGATGAAAATATAGTAATAAGTTTGTAAAAGATTAATAGAGTAGTAGACTATGATTTTTGAATTGAGAACATTATATTACTTATCTGATGATGCATAGTTACCAGCACATACTACATTGTGTATTTGTTACAAGGGTAAGTGCACAGAGCCTGAATCAATAGTGTATAGAAGATATGATTGATTTATAGAGAACCATATGGAAATAGAGTATTAGGAATGTAGTTCCTATTGTATGAGTGCTATAGGTCATTACAATTGTAGTAAAGGGTTGAGTAGTGAATTGGAGATAGTATACTGACCATTGATGATGTTAGAGGGTGTGCATGTATAGAAGTCACATGTGTGAAAATTTGTGCATAACTGTAAGTCAAAAATATTAATCAAATGTGTATTTCATTTAATTAACATGTGGAAAGCTAACTCAAGGATTTATTATTGAGCATGGTATAAAGGAAAGATGTTTTTCATGTTTTACATATAGTGAGAATAGAAGACTTGCAAATTGTTGAGTAGTTAAGTGATACAAAAGTAGAGTGACCTACCTATGCATGTAAGTGACCTTAAGGGTTATTGTTACTAAGTTCTGAGTTCAAGATCTGATTACATGATCTAAAGGTGAAGGAGTTCGATGTACTAGTTAGAGGAAGAAGTGAAAGCCTATTACACATCTATTATTTTGAAAGGAATAGTACTAAGGTCAAGTGGATAATGGGTTCATTGATATGATCCTAAAGCTATTTAGAAAGTGGGTTCAGCTGCCTTCCACAACTCCTAACAAGGTTGGCACAACTCCTAATAGGGTTGGAATCTCCTAACAAGGATTCAAAGTCTCCTAATAGGGACTCTTTGTACTAAATGTTGTAATAAAATCCTAATAGGGTTCATCCTCTAACAAGGAATATTTATATTAGTACATCATTTTGTGGGCATCACTCCCAATGGGGTTTTCCCTCTAATCAAGGGTTTCCCTAGTTAACATATCTGGTGTAATTGTTGTGTTCATCTCTATGGTTGTTGTTTACTCTAGTTGAATGGTCAAATTTTTTTAAGAGGATAAATGTTTTAAATTATCATATAACTAATTTACCCCCTATCCCCTCTTAGTTATCTTGGTGGACTATTGTTTCTAACAAAAACATAAGCTCTAATAAAATTATTGTTAGTCAATTAACACACAGACAATTGTTGTAATAACCCAAAATTGGCACATTTCCATGCTAAACCAATTCTAGTCTATTCAATAAATCTTAAGTCATATTTTATTAGGCAATTCTAAATTCTAATATTCTCTACTTGACCTAAGTATCGAATGCAAAAAAACATTAATTTGTATTAATCACTTACCTTAATTAATTCCTTAATATTCATTGAATTGGCTAAATTAACCTTTCTAATTAAATTAATTAAATTATAAGTCCTAGTACTTTAATTAAATTAAATTCACAGGTTAATGGGTGATGCAGAGCCACACCTTGGAAAACTCAGGAGGAATCAGTCACTCAATTGAGTTGCTTCAAGGGGCGTCTACAACCTTCAGGATCACACACGATATATTATAACCACCCATTGTGATTTGAACCAACTGTTCTTATCATTATTATTATTATGAAAACACAACCAGAGATACCTTAGACTCAACTCATAAGACTCTTATAACCATCCACTAGATTCAAAACTTTGAAAATAAATCCCCCCAAAAAAAATTTCTTGCTGCCTTCGAATAGACCTGCACTTAGGCATGAATAAATTTCGAACCAGAAAAGATTTACTCAATCCAACCATTGAGATTTGGTGTAACTAGGTTTCAAACAACATATAATTTTTTTAGATAAATCCAACGGTTGAAACCCAAGATATTGACCACGCATCAAAGTACATTTTTCTGCAAAACATTGCTTCTTGCTGTCTCTAGATAGACCCATGAATAGACATGTATAACTTTTGAACCAAAAAATATTTTCTCAATCCAACCATCAATATTTTTCATAATTAGGTTTCAAACAGCATATAAAAATTTGAGAGAAATCCAACGGTTCAAACTTGAGAGATTGACCCCGCATCAGAGTACATTTTTCTGCAAAACATTGCTTCTTGCTATCTCTAGATGGGCCTGCACTCAGACATGAATAAATCTTGAATCAAATCAAAACTCTTCAATCGCTCAAGTGAAGATGGGCGTAATTAGGCCTATAATAACATATCCAAAGCTCATAAAAATCCAACGGTGCATTTGGGAGATATTACCCATGCACTGAGACTAATTTTCTGCAAACATACCGAATCCGACCCAAAACTAAAACTTTTTAATCTTCTGCAAACTATCAACTTGTTTCCAGTGAGAAGATAAGAAAAATCCATTCAAAACTCAAACCATCGAAAAATTGCACAAAGAAAAAATGAAAAAAAAACATTCCATATCTCTCCAAATTCGATTCCTGTCTTACATAGCCGACTGGCTTTCATTTAAAACTGACTCTCTTTTTTTTAATTAAAGGATGTGAAACGTTTTCTTTCTATCTAGAAAAGAAACACATCTTCTATCCAAAAAAAGGATAAGAATCTGAAACATTCTTTTCCTACCAATATTAGATAGTCTAAATCAAGAATATTCTAAAAAATTGCCTACTACCTATTATTGGATTCTAAAAATCATTAAATGCTCCACCTACAAACTAAAAAAAAACTATTCTAATTTAAGATCCACACACCTGGTCCTAGGTGGCTATATCTGGAGAGCTTATCGAACTGCTACTCTAGGTATGCCACCACATGTAGGACGTTATTACAAACTTCAAAAACTAAAAGCATTTAAAACATAACATTAAATTTCCTATTACAATTTCAACAATGTTGCCTCCTATAGCGTTTCTCTTCTCTACCACTGCAACAATGGGTTCCAAAAAAAGATGTCCATTAGTCCTACTTCCAATAACCTAGTAGAGCTCAGAGCATTAGAAGAAGGGCTAAAGCTTTGTCATCATTTAGGTTTATCAAAAATCATCATTGAAGGTGATTCACAAATTACTTTAAATGTGATTAGAAATAGAGTTACTCAAAATTGGGTCCTAAACTCTAAACTAGAAGAAGTTATTAGCCTTATAGATAGGTTTGAGGATATCAAGATTTTTCATATATATTGAGAAGGTAATCAAAAGCTAGATCATTTAGATAATAAAGGTGCGGATGGTGTCAACTTGCTAGAATTCAGAGAAAGATGATGATCTTTTAATTTTCCTATTACCATTAGTATTTACCATTTCTAATTAAATAGAATTTTGGTATTTATATAGATTAACTTAGGTAAGCCAGATTAGGCCATCTATATATAAGGATAGTTTATTTGGGGTATCAACAATTCATAACATATTTTATCTTATAGATTTTCAATTGGAATATAACAATTAGATGATTAACAGATGGTCACATAAATATTAGGTATCTAGGGTACCTACGGTGTGTCTTTATTAGGTAATGGGATAGATAGTTTCAAATTTTAGTAGGATTTTGATAGACACTTAGACTTATCATGTTCCTAAATGATTCATGCATTGTCACATGGTTGGAGCATGACTATGTAATCATTTTTTAATGACATCAAGTTCCACTAAAACTTCTAGACATTCGAGGAGTTTCCAGAGGTTTTGTCCTTTGTTCTTGTTTGTATCTCAGCACCCAGTCTCTGTCATTAGGTTAGTCTATAGTAAAGATAGACACATATATATGCATTTTCCACACCACTAAAGAATCAATGATGGTATTTAGAGGCGATATCAAACCTAAAATATGGATGAAGATTTGAATGTGCCCCTTCTAGAGATGTATATGGATCATCCTCTAGGTAGTCTCGTAGTGGCTAGTATTCCTAAGAGACTAGACCTAGTTATTAGAGATAGGGTGGCCTTAAATTTGGCTTGGCCTAAGATGGAGTCATGTTTCCATTTCCTCCTCAATTGGAGAAATATTTTGGTGTATGCTAATCAGGGATGGCTTACCAATTATCTTAGCCTTTTCAAGGCTTATATCCATCTAGGAGTAGAATTAGGCAACCTAGATAGGTTGGATTTCTATACCCCCAATATTGAAAAAACCAGCAAAGAATAGTCATCTTTCAAATTTACTTCACTTTTTAAGGCAAAAAACCCAAATGATGTTGTGGAAGTTATTATGGTCTTTTCGAAGAAGTGAAGTGGTCAAGCAATTACAGATACATGTTTTTTTGTTTGATTGTCCGAGTATGATGGATAGGCCAAGCAACATTTTTGCCTTAATCCATTGGGTATTTATGGTATAGCCCATCTTTCTCATATGTTTTTTTCTGTCTTCAACCATATGATTAGCTTAATATCAATCTAGATTAGCTTTTTTTTAGTTCATGCTTTTGGTTTGGCAATACCCAAGTAGTTTGTAAATGGATAGTTATCAATTGGGGTGACTCTAGTGCACTTGAATGTAAACACATTGGTGTACTCTAGTAGTTTTTTATTCTTAGTATGAATGCTGAATGGATATATAATATGTTTTACTATTAAATTGGATGGGATGCTTAGTATTGTGATAGTCTTATCTATATTTGTTTTTTAACCTTTTGAGAAGTGCAGCATTTTATTTTTTGAGAAGTGATCTTGAATTTAGAGTGAGCAGAATGATTTTATGGTGAGTAGCTTTGAATTTGAATTTTTATCTTTAAGGTTATGCATGCTTATCAAATATGGTTTTTTGTTTCCTAATCCCTTCCTGATTGGATCTAGAGTTTGTGTTAAACTGCCATTTAGTTTAGACTAGTATTCATGTTTGAAGTGATAAGCCCTTGTAAGGAAACTCAGGTGCAGAAACAACTTCCTACACTAATCTCTTAAGAGAAGTATGATGCAAATCCTATTAAAATCATTTACACTTATAGATTCAATATCATGTAAACAACAATATTATAGCAAATCAAGCATAAAGAAAATAGACAGAGAAAGAAATGCATAACACAAAGATTTGTCAGTGGGGAAAAACCTTTCGGTAAAGGAACCCCATCCCTCCAGAACCTACATAATGTATTATCTTCAACACAGGGTTACAATACACTTGCAATGCAAGTTCAATAGTGATAGCATAAGACTCTAGTAGTAACTCACTATACCAACAATACACTTTCTCACATCCCCTCTTCGCAACCCTAAAAATGCTTATAACATGCACTTCACTTTAGGGCTACTCCCAAAGGTAACTGTATTAGGGTTTTACCATTCTCTGAGAAAATAGGAAACCCCACTATTGGGGTAGAGTGTATAGTACTCAAATTTATCAGTTGCCACATGTCTTCACCTGTCATTGAATCTTCCTAACATAGCTCTTACGTGTCATAGGAATCTGTCATAACCATTTTAGCTATGATCTCCTTATACACAATTCAAGATGCTGACACATCAACAATATTTGCAAGAAATACATTTTACAAAATAAATAAAAAGAATAGGAATTCCAAGGTTGAGAAACCTTATTTCTAACAGCCCTAAGGTGCTAATTGACTCTTAGTAGGAACACTCAGTTAAATATTTAAGATTTGGTTTCATCCCTTAAAGAGGGAGGGGATGTTCTTTCTATTTGATTATGTAGATTTTCTCTATGTCATTATTTATATAGAGTATTGGTTTGAAATTCAGTGTGGTTAGTATGAGCTCTAATAAATAGGACATTAAAATCAATATCTCTTAGGATACGGATTTGTATCAAGTAAGATACTCAATGCTTAAATATCCTATTAATAGGGTTATATGTAGTGTGATTTAGAGTTCTTGTTAGTATAAATGCAAGATGTTTGAGACTAGTGTTAGGATTCTTGGTGATGTGTTTAGTGCTACTGCTTGATTTTGAGTATAAATATTCAATTAATTTGTTAAATTCCGAGGTTCCTTTTGTAAGACTAGTCTAGGTGTTGGCAAATTAAGACTTATTCTCATGGCCCTCTAAAGGTAATAAAGGCAGTTTTGGTACTAGAATTTGATAGGAATTTTAATAAGCCTAATTTAGTATAGTAGAAAGAGTTAAAGATCAGTTTCCCAAATCTAGTAATTTTAGGTATTTCCCAAAATACATTAATTATTAATTATTTTGATATAATAAGGATTCTGTTAACAAAGGAATGATAATAATTTTTTGACATATGTAATATAAAAGTATTGTAGGATATAGTTCAACTAAATTAAAGAGAGGTAATATTTATTTTTCCAAGGCATCCATTTCATTTATATGATTTTTTAGTTCTATCACTGACAATTCTCATGGTTAGTTAAGAAGGTAGGGCTGAGTGTCTTTGCTCAGTTATGGAAAGATGTTAAAATATAGAGGTTGAAATGGTCCATCTACACTTATCGTAGCTACATCCAAGAACCAATGTCAATTGTACTTATTTGAATTATAATCCATTCTTTTATAATTAAAACTTTTGAGTTAATTTAACTTGGGTATGTCCCTTTTAAGATGTATTAATAAAGGATGTTGATCTTGGGCTAGATTGGAGGCTTTCTTCTCTGTTCTTTCCTACCATACCCTTTTGAATGGAGAATCTCTATTGTAATTTTTCATTTTTATTAGTAAATATATTTAAGGCATTGGCCATTTACAAATCAAAAATATATATACATGAGGAATTAAATATATTTGATTTAGTTAAATATCCTCATTCTAATTGTTGGATTTAATTATTCAATTTAGAATATTCAATTATGAGGTTATATTTAATTTCCTTAAATAAAATATCTTATCCAATATTTTCTCTTCAGTTTAGAATTGGAAACATTGAGTTGACTAAAATTAGGAAAGGAATTAAATCAGTTAACCCATTATTGCACTAAAAAATAATCAATTAACTTCCTTTTCATAAGGAAACTTTCTATTCTAACTGAATCTTCTTCAGATCTCAACTATTTATTCAATTTGATCTTGACCATTGATCAAATTCTTGGATTCTAGTTAAGAAGCCCTTAATTCCTCATTTTAGAGGTTGACAACTGATTTGCATCAAACTTATGTAGAATTATTGACTCAAGCACTCTTGCATTCTTAGCTTACATTTCCATGTTTCTTTCATATAGATTAATTATGCATACATATAGATTAATCTATTTTTTTTTTTCTTAGATTAATACTTGCATCTCATCTACCTTAATACTACATCTCATATAGCTTAAAATCCTTCATTCTAGATGTCTGGTTGCTAGCTTCTTAGTTTGAGAGCAATAGCATAATCATTCTAGTTAGGAGGCAACAGATCAACTTGTCAAGTTGTTTTGGGTGAACGATCCAATGTTCATTCCGAAATGATTCTTCACATAAGGATCATGTTGAAGTGTGGTTGATTAACAGGCCATAATTAACACTCACGTTTATGGCGCCTAATGTGGGCCAAAGAAAATCAAAATTTTTGGCCTCATTTCTTCTATTTTTTGCTTATTTTTAGCTTTCTGCCCATACAAAACATCATTCTCTTGCATCAGAAGTTATTCCCTTGCATAAGAAAATGGGAAATTTGCATTTCCATGCGTGGCTCACTATACTTTCATAGGTGATAAAATTCTAAGTTTACACTTCCTTGTGGGGTTCACTACGCTTTCTCGCACCATATGTTGTGTTTCTTCATGCAATACATGACATTAATAAACTAAAAATATGCATTTTTACTTCATTTTCATGATTTCTTTGATATGATGACTATTTTTGTAGTATTTATTTAATGATATCTAACCTCTAATGCATCTTAACAATGGTTTGCATAATGCTTGTCAGAGACACCCTATTAGAAAATCTTAAACAATATTGATAGTTTTATTATAGGATGTTTTGTCAAAGATATGCATGTCAAAGAATATATTCAAACCCACTAAAACATCACATCTTTTCTACTAATTTCTAACACATAGTTAAATAGGGCTTGTGAACTTTGTAGGGATTTAGACAAAGGAATAGGGGAGTATGCTCTTTTCTACTTGGAAGTGATGCTCAAGAGGATATAAAAAACCTAGATGCCTTTGGAAGATGGTACCCAATGAAGGAAGGAAAGTTAGTGGTTCTCCCAAGCAAAGCCTTTGATGAAGAGATGATGATTTCCTTTTAGGGGATCAAAGTCTTCGAATAGGACAAGTTGGAATTGATAACCTAACTTGGTGAAAAACATGTACTGCATGTTTGGGTAAGGTGACAAGGTAGAGGAATATGCTCTTTCCCCTTGCAAGAAATCAAAAACTTGGACCCTTAGATCCAAACCCCCAGTTTGAGTTAACCTTTAAAGGGCTAGCCGAAGCAATCCAACCTCTAAGAATGACCTAAGTGAGCACACACCTTTTGTCGGTGATTCCAACTCACTATAATAAAGAAGCTTTGTAGAAGGAAAGACTCCAAAGCCATGTTAATTTCTTCATCTTTATTCTTGATATCACATATCAAGATGAAGCTCTATTTGTTGCACTGGTCAGTGCCAACCTTTGTCTTGCTAGTCAAGTTTGTCTACTTTTAGATGTTGGTATTGGTTGTTGGCCTTAACTTCATTCACAAAGTCACCAAGGATTAATATGAATGAAATTCAAGTAAAAACTTTTAGATAGTTGCTACCTAGTTCACCTTTGAAAGGGGGCATAATCTTTGTGCAAGGAGGGGGAAGAATCTCTCCTATAGATACTCACTATAGGCATGTACCTAAATGTAAGAAGGTGGTATATGCACTTGACCCATACCACAAGGGTTCTTGTTCAGTGTATATGTTATTGAGTCCTTGGAATACACCAAAAAAATGGATGCCCTCTAGTGGGGTGACATAGCTATGTGAGCTGAACACATGCACATAAGTTGTGAGACAAAGGTTTTACTTCCTCTACCATTTTTGGTTATAGGGATAAAACATGTCTTTCTTGAGTCTTTTAACTTGTCCAAATCTTTCAAAAAAACAAAAGGTCAAGAGTTCCCCATCCTACTTCTTGCCTCCCATGTCTAAAAACAACTGTCTGCTGGAAAAAAAAAATGATGTCCAAAATTTGAAAATTATGTTGATATCTATATAAAACTTGTATAAATTGTCATTATTTATTTAGAATTATCAAAACCATTGAAAATATGTTTAAGTTTTCATCAAAACCTCTTAGTTTAGTCTTTTTCTTGCATCTAGTTCTACAAAATTTTGCACAAAAAAATTATCTATCTGTACTTCTTCGTGGGGTTCTTTGTAGTTCCTCATGCCCTTTTCTATGTATCTTTACATGATATCCTACCAAACACTATCTCTTCAAGTCAAAACCTTTTTTTTTAATGAGCTATCAAATCCTCATGTGGCCCTTTACAAGTCCTCATGTGATAAAACTAATTGTTGTTTTGAAACTTTGCCTAGTTCTTTGCACTTTCTTGAGTGGTTTTTTGTGAATCATTGCATGAGATCTTGTCCTAAAGCTATCAAAACTATTCTACTAGTTGTTTCTTCTTGCCTAGTTGTCTATATTTCCTTTCCCTAGAGTCATTTTCTCACGTGAGTCTATCAAAATCTGTCAAAAATAGTGATCTATTTTCAGCTCCCTCTTCAAAACTTGATCCAAGTCTAGTCTATGGTTGTAAACATTACATTATTCCTCTATCTATAGCACACTTATTTCCTAAAACTTGGTTGTCACTATTTGAAACATAGCCCATCAAAATGACTAGCAATAAATGCACTTAGTCTAACATTCCTAGTGAGGAAGAAGGGATTCTAATTACAAATATGAAGAAACAAATTGAAACAATAAGCACTCAACTTTAAAGACTAAAAGAAGAAGAAGACACATCATCAAGGAAATTTTCCTTGTAAAGTTATTCTAGTTCCTCTAAAGAAAATGGACTATTGATAACTTCTTATGATGTTGAAACCAAACCCTTGGAAAATAGCGTACCCAAGAAATCTAAAAGTATCTTTGAAAACAAAACTTGGGAATTTAAACCAAAGCATGATTTCACACCTTTGAGAAAATCTTACAAAGTAACCTTGGAAGAAATTCTTGAAGAAAAAATCATTATTTTACCTAAGGTCACTTTGGCAGGAGTTTCTTTTATGAGTAACTATTATGCCTATCATAGGCATAATTTACATAAAACTTCACATTGTAAGGAGCTGAAAAAAAAGATCCAAGATCTCTTTGATAATGACATAATTTGAAAATTTAAGCTCTCATCTACTAGAGATTCTACTCTCAAGAAGGATCAACATCATGAAACCAAGTCTAGTAATGGTCTAAATGTGACACTTATCTCTTCCAACATACAACCACCTTCTAAAATGTCCAATATTTCCAACACATATTCACCAAACAAAGAACTTGCTACTCTGCTTGTTGACTATGTATACCCTCAAGGACTTCCTTTAAACAAAACTCAAGCCAAAAAATATTGGGTTGCAAGTATTTTCACTACCTTTACAGATCATATGTCTTCATGCCCTACTCATATGCCTATGAAGTTCACTCCAAGTAATTTTCCTTCTAAGCTTCAAGAGCCTATTACGTAGACTCTAGAAATAGATTTGAATATATATTTATATAATCCCTCATCCTTGGAATTGGTTTCATGTCAAGAGGACTACTTAAATGATGGAGAAAAAAGTGTTGACCAAGACCAAGATTCCTTCATCCCCTTTCAAATCTTCCAAGATCTCATGCCTCCATCTCAAGAGCCACATAGTCCTCCATCTCCCATGTCATGCACCTCTTCTAAGCAAGATCAATATATTCCTTCCACCATACCTAATGAGATTATTGAAGATCAAGAGAAGGATATTTTTCCTATGATACCTAAACTTCCTTTTGAAGAGAAAAGTATCCCCTTACCCTCTTGTTCTACCTTGCTAAATTCACTTCAAAAATATGTTCAAGCTTTAAATACTCTTGTCAAAGGTATTGCTCCTATAGTAGTTACTCATAAATCTATGATGGCTTTGGTCATGTTGCTCACTATAAAAATATTGATATCCCTACTCATGGTCCATTCACATTTTCTAAATCTATCCTTGGCTCCTATCCATCTTAGCTAAAACCTTCAAGTCTTCCATCTGTATTAGGACCTTATGTTCCTCTATCTCCTACTTCCACTCTTAGCTCATTACATGTTCCTCCTACCCCACCCCAAGATCAACAAATAACACATACTTGAAATCTTCACATTCAACTTTCTATCTAAACTAGTCATATTGGCCTCATTCATCCACAAGTCCCAAGTCCTTTGGAAGAAATTTGGATTATCAACTCAAACACAATTGCATGAATCCATCTTCAAAATTTCACTATGACTCCTCTAATCAACATGTGAATGTTAAGAAGGAAAATACACAAAAGAGACTACAAAGGTCCACTATTCAAAGAGCTCAACCAAAGAAAGTTTGGGTTCTTAAATCTGTTATTGAAGAAATGTGTTCCAAAGCATCTAATGAAAAAGAAAAAGCTATATGAATTCTCAAGTCTCTTTTGAAGGACTTGAATATTGAAAATAGATCAAATTTGACATTCAAGCTTCCAAAGGCTTCCACTCCATCTTCTTCCCAACATCTTCCTAAAAAGGTTTCAAAACCTTCTACTCCACCTTCCTCCAAAATGGCTCTATTGCCTCATATATCTAAGCCTCAATCTATTTTTCCCATGATTTCCCCATAATTAAATCACCCTTCAAGGTGTGTGTCAATTTTGATCTTTCCTAATATCTCATCCACCCTTATAAAATCCTCTAAATCTTATTGCCTACTTGCTATTCTTTCTTGTTTCCAAAATCAACAACCTTATCCTCCATCTACCTCTCATTTTCCTATCATTTTCCTTCCATTATCTTATCAACATCTTTGAGTGTACCTTTCTATAGCCTTGGCTTATCATAACTTATCTTTCTTATAGGCATACTATCTAACTTGAGAAAGCTTGAGCTCTTTTGTAAAAAAATTAAAAATAAAATAAAAATAAAAATTTAAAATGAAAAAGTGACTTGGTGAAAACCACTTCTTGGGGCACCTTGGTAGAAAAAGTAAAATAAAAATAAATCCATCCTATGGTGAAAATGACTTCTTGTGGCACCTTGGATAAATACCATGATGAAAACCTGGTAAACAGATGTCATGTGTAATTCTTCCATCCATGACATCCTATCATGATCTTGCTTATCCTTTAGATGTACTCATTCCCAAATTCATTTGGTCATAACCTCCATAACAAACTTTTCTATACTATTTAGTTAACCCTTTGGTCTTGATCAACTAAAGAAAGAAGAAAACTTAGTTCTTATCAATCTCTTGACATTGTCATTTTCTCAAATTACTTACGTGATATCCTTCATTACACCATGAGCTTATATTGCTATATCCATTGTCCCTAGCTTGGGTAATCTTGTGAACACTTTCCTTGAGGCTAACATTAACCACTCCATACTCCTTGCCTATCCATCTCTACTTATTCACCAACTTGATACTACATCTCATCCTACACCTTGCTAGACACTAGAGAAAAATGATATGATCCTACTTGAGAGCTAGTAATCTCTAAAAAAGTTCTAAAATTTTGAAAATATTGTGAAAATGTTCTAAAAAAATAATTGATTATCTTGGTGAAAACCTAGCAATAGGTGCCTTGGTAATACCAAAAAAAATTGAAAATACAAAAAAATACAAAAAAGGAAAGAAAGAGAAAAACAAAAAAACATGAAAAAAAAAAAGTGCCATTGATAAAAACCTAGAAAACATGCATCATGGTAGCAAAAATAGAATCTTTGCCAAGATAGTGAAAACCTAGTAAACAAGCACCTCTTGTTTCAAATGCTACATCTTACAACACATCTTCTGGCTCCTTGTACAATTAATTTCCTACTTTAGTTTGTTACTTTGACTCATGCATCCATGGATTGAATCTTATCATAACTTAGGGGCAACACCCTATAGTGACATGGAATATCTCTTTTGCATTGGTCACTAGTTGTTCTAACTTTGTCTGCCTAATATCACTTTACTTGACTATAGAGATTTCTCTTTCAAAGATCTCTTAAGATCTAGTCACCAGTTGTTCTAACTGGGTGAATGCACAAAGTTGGGTCGTAATTCTGCGAAAGTCAAATCTGCAAAATGAGACCTCTTAGAAACGGGTACCCGATTTTAAAAAATGGGCACCCATTTTTGGCTCGGTTGCTCGACCCTAAATTTAAAAAATGGGCACCCATTATTTTTAAAAATCGGGTACCCATTTTTTATTTTCAAAAAATGGGTACCCATTTCTCAAAAAATTAAAAATTTAAATTTTTAAGAAATGGGCACCCGTTTTTAAAAAAAAAATGGGTACCTATTTTTGAAAAATAGGGTACTCATTTTTTAAAAGTAAAAAATGGGTACCCATTTTTTAAAAATTCAAATTTTTAAGTTTTCGACGAATTTTACATGCCACTTTTAGTTTTTCAAAATGGGTACCCATTTTTTGAAATTCAAATAACGGGTGCCTATTTCTTACAACATGAGGCGAGATTTTTTTTCCCTGCCTCTGATTTTGGTTTGGGATGGGCTTAGTGAGACCAAGCCTATGCCTTGGCCTCTCAAGATTTGGCTAAGGCATTGAACTGACAAATTCATGCTTTGCCATAATTTTTAGAGGGTCTTCCCAATCAAATTTTTTTACAAAACAAAAACCCATTAGAGCTCTCACTGTCTTGATTTCAGAAATATAAATTTTATAGAGTTATGATTTTATTTACTATTTTTAAAAAATTTTTAATCAAAGGTGGTACCTAAATGTAAAATAACAACGTTCACTAAAACTTTAATAAATTTTTTATTTTATATTTTTTCTTAAATTAATTTATATGTCATCAATCTACATTCAATTATTTTGAAGTTAAAAAAAAAAAATTGAAAAAAGTGAAATTTTGATCAAATTATGGTGTTCGTACATGAGAGGTTAAAAAAATTTCTTTTATAGCCAATTAAAAATTAATTAAAAAAAAAAATTCATTAAAAAATTCAAGAAAAATATTCTCATCAATCTTTGGTGTGTCAGGTAACTTCATTTAAAAGGATTTGCAAAAATTCATTCATTTGTGTCAAATTATGGTGTCCGTACACGAGCGTGGTATGGTCCTGAAACAAGCATTTTGAAAAAGTGGTTTTTAAAGATCCATACCAAAACAATAATCTATCATATGGGTATAGAAATAAATTACATATTAAAAAAGAAGATTCCAAGCACTACAATTTTTATTTATGAAGTTTTTAAATATTTAATCTCTAAATGGCTCAAATTTTGGCATCAATTGACAAAATATTTTAAAAACAGGAAAAACACTTCCACTTTTTGGCCAAAAGTGAGACCCAACTTCTTGCACTGACCCAACTATATCTATCTACTATCTTTTACTTTACTACTGAGATTCCTATCAAAGAAGATCTTATTCACGTCAATCACCATTTGTTCTGACTATGTCTACCTATTGTCACTTACTACACTAAAAAGATTCCTATCAAAGAAGATATCTTTTACATTGGTCACTAGTTATTCTAATTGTGTATACCTACTATTGCTCACTTTACTCTAGAGATCCCTCTCGAGGAAAATCTCTTAAGCTTCAATCACCAATTGTTCTAACTATGTCTATCTACTATCACCTAGTTTCTTGCTAAGGCTCTTCTTATTGAAGGTTCCTCTTTGACTTCAGTCACCACTTGTTCTAATTGTCTGTCTACTATTGTTACCCTACTAAAGATATTTCTTTCTATACATTCCAAATATTGACACTTGACATCAATCCTATAACACCAAAACTGAACTAAGAATGATGAACTTGTTTGGGATATGTTGAGATTTTCTTTTTTTGTTTTGCTTTCACTTTATTATGTCTCTTTGAGGCACTCGATGATGTCTCTTTTGACTAGACTAGTGAGGACTAGGGGCATGATATTTTATTTATTTTTCTATTTGATGGTCTAGTTCCAATGATTTGAAGTGTCCATATAAAAAGGGCGTCCACTATAAGAGCCTCTATCTTATGTTGGATGGCCATGTTTACCTTGACTCATTTTACATGGACTTTTCATTGAGGTTGGTTGTTTTCCTTTCCTATTTGAGTGAATTCTCTATGCTATAGTAACTATTGATACTCATCCTGCTAAGTGAATGTACGGATCACTATGAGTATGCTTAGCACACTTCTATTTTAGGTTGCAAATGGAAGGGTCATTACAGACAAAATACTTACTAATTACTTAGCATGAGAAGGATCTCTCATGTGTTTGGTGATCCTAGCATTTATGCTTTGATGCTTATGTTCACTTGCTTTATCAAAAGGGACAAATATTCTGGTCATTCTGGCTTATATTCATATTTCCATGATTGCAATGTCAGTAGGAATTTTATGACATTTGTGGATTTATCTAAACACTCAATAATGATAATTTTATGAGCTCGGTAACCAAACCAAGGGTTGCATCTAGCATAGGGTTGCATTTCATACTGCACTTGCATAAGAGCACATGTTGATCACTACTTTACTTGCATCCTTTGGCATGAGAGATTGTCAATTTCTTGAAAGCATCACATTTCTTTATGATTGCACAAATGATTGATTAATCACCCTCTTGGCTACTTTGGCTACTCTAAATCCATTTTTAAGGATAAAATTCAAAATCTAACATACTTAAATAGCTAAAAAACACACTTTAAAATTTTGGGACTGACATGATATAATGCTTGTGTAGTCCATTTTTTTGATGCTTTCTAAATCTTTTAATATTTTTAGATCACATTTTCTTCAAATTTTCCAAAATTTCTAGAAAAATTCAACTCTGGTAAACTTTGGTCAAACTTGGTCTTTTGGACCTTAGAATCACTCTAAATTGACTCCAAATTTTCTTTAAACTCTTGTAATCTATTCTACATTCTTTTGAATCTCTGATTTTTTCAATATATTTGGATCTACTACTTTGCATCACTATTTTGGTGTGTCATCTTTTGATTTCTCTCCGGAAGGGGGCAGGATGATTACATCATTGAATCTTCCAAAACTAGTTTCAACTCAATTTGAATCTTATGTCATCATCACTTGGGGCATCTCATCACTTAGGGAATCTTTTTTCCCTCTATCAAGTATCTATTTTATCTATCTCATCTTTTGATTAGCTGATTAATCTTATAGCAGTTCTTATCAGAGTTTGATGGACAGGATCGAGATAGTCTAACCCTGGCTCTTGAGGATAAAGCCTTAGTTTGGAGATGATTCTATGACTCATGTTAGGTCTTGTTATCTCTTTCATTGATTAGTATTCAAGTGTTCTACCTAGAATCTAGGGGATTAAGCTCTGTTTTGGAGATAATTCAAAATTTTTGTTGAGGGTTAAACTTGGTTCTAGAGATAATCCTAACTCTTGCTAAGAACTAATCTCTATTCTAGAGATAATTCTAAGCTCTTACTTTTGATCACTATTCAATTGATAGGTATCAAGATAGTCTAACCTTGAATCTTGAGGATTAAGCCTCATTCTAGGGAAAATTTTATGAATTTTGATTAATCTTGTCATCTTCTAATGGATAGGTATCAGGATAATCTAACCCTAACTCCTAATAATTGAGTCTCATTCTGGGAACAATTCTATAAAGTTTGACAATCTTTGTTCTATCAACTTTGGTATCTAGGTGTTCTATTTGGATTCCCTAAGGTTAACCTTCATTCTAAAGATCACCTTAAAAGCTTATCAATTTTGGTATCTAGGTGTTCTATCTGGACTCCCTAAGCTTAAGCTTCATTTTGGAGATAATCTTAAATAGCTTATCAATTTTGGTATCTAGGTGTTCTATCTAGATTCCCTAAGGCTAAGCTTATTATATATGTCAATATCCTTCTTTTTTGAGAGCACATGTAAATGATAGAATGTTAGTAGCATGTGCATATAACAAGACATAAATCAAGATAAATACTAACTAACATTGTGTTGCACTACTATTTCATTCGACAAACAAGAGTCTCCACACAACCTCAGAGTAGCTCAATAAGGAGAACCCATAAGAGGCCATGTTGGTGTGCTCAAGATTGAGGGATGTGGATGTGCTCTCCCAAACACAATTGTTGAATCCCAAGATGATTGAAATGAAGTGTAAGATGCATGAAGGTAACTAGGTATGAAGAGATTTCTTCAAACAATGGCTATGACTGCAACCATGCTCAAAGCATCCAAGGATGGTGAAGATGGATGCAAGAAAATAAATTAGGTTAACCATGCAAATGAAATGAAACTACCAACTACCAAAGGTTAGAAAAAACCATAACACTACTAAGATCTCTAGAACTAAATTAACATGATAAAAATGAAATAAAGGAGAGTGATCAAATGCTTGAGAAAAGTGCTCCATTTATAGGTTCAAGGAGACCTTGAGGAGGTGGCATTAACATAGGTACCACAAGGGCTTGGGGGACAAGCATAACAAAAGTAAAAAAGCACCACTAAGGTTTGGGGGACTCAATGTGTGCTCACATGTGTGAGCAACTTTGGAGGATAAAGTCAAAAAAGAGGGCATCTAGATTGAGGACTAAAGGTGTGTTCACACATGTGTGAGCAACCTTTAAAAATGAGTGGGGGACAAAGCCTAATAAAACAAATGAGCCCCAAGACTTTGAATTTCATGCATGTGTGAGCAACCAATTAGGGCTAAAATGAGATTAGGCTTAGGTTTATAATTAAATTAAATAGGATTTAATTTAATCATAGGATTAGAGAATTGTGTAAAGTGAAGGAATTTAAATAAATTTCATTTATTTAAAAGGGGATTTATGAGGTCACAATGCATTAAATGAATTTAACACATTAGGGGGAAGTGTTTGAATTAAATTCAAAATACATTAGGGAAGTGAACCTAGTTAATTAAGTAAAATTAATTAAATAAGTAATAGAATATGAAAAAATATAATTAATTAATTATAGTGTCAAGGGAGATATAAAATTAATTAATATAGTGTTTAGGAAAAATTTTTGTGTCTACATTTTGCCCCTCTTTAATGTATTGTGAGGAATACATTGCATCAAAGAAAAGAAACCATAGGTTGCCACAACATAGAGAGGAGTTAGAAGAGTCATGTCATAGTGAAGACAAGGGAGGAGGGTGCCCCCTCAAGGAAATGGGGTGGAAAAGGAAAATATTTTTCCCCATTCTCTCAAAAATAGATAGGGGAAGAAAAAGGCATAGAAGAAAGGATAAAATAGGACCTTTGTCTCAAACAGCTCATAATGAAGCCCTATACTACATGAAGTCTAACTACATGAATGTAGGGGATTTTGTTGTGTTCATATGGGAGAGCATACCCTAGTTTGATATTGCAAAAGGAGTGATGCACATAATGCTATAGTATAATAGATGATAAGGTTCCTTTGCATGGACTAGACTTTTCCACACAATAGATGTAGGTTTCATAGTTATCATGCAACAAATGACATATATGCACTAGAGAGGTCTAGGCACACCCAAAGTTTTTTCATGGATGTTGGTGGTAAGTGTGCTAACCCATTTCCTCCAATGAGGAATGCATAACCATAACTCAAAATCAACATAGATGTGCTAAAGAATCATGAAAATAGATCATCCCACAAAAGACAAGTGTATTTAGTTTGAGCCATCCAAATGATACCAAGATATTGAAGAGCGAGGATCACCTAGGAAGGTGGTGGCTGACACATGAAGATAAAACCAACAAAAAGACCTCATGACAAAGTAGTCATTCAATCCACACTTCTTGCCATGAACCTTATTTTGATAGTAAAATTTACAATGTCATGGTAGGAATGAGTTAGCATGTGTGACAACTTCTGCTAGTGTAATAGTTTTCTATGGGCATTGGAAATTACTATGAAGAGAATAATTTTTTTGAATCTTTCAATATCAATGTCAACTTTGTGTAGGTTTTGTGATATAGTCACTATTTTGGGAAAAATATTAGTGTAATGGGATTAAAGTGAAACCTTATTATGACCATGTGATGAGAAAGTGCCTTGCGGACTAGAGGTATTTGATGGAAATGAAAATGGTATGATTGCCTCACAAGCAAGAGGTCTTTTATTAGTGGCTTGAAAAGAATGATTTAGGTAGGAATTTTGCACAAATATTGGTGGAAATGGATGGGGATTTTTTTTTGACTTTTTGGAGTTTCTATTTTTTTGGATTTTTGGGTTTTCTATTTTTTTTGGATTTTTGGGGAACTTTAGCAACAATGTACAGGAACTCTAAAAACTCAAGCATAGAACCACTTGAGGTGTTGAATATTGACAGGCTCAAGGAGTCAATCTCCCTCTAAGGTAGCAATTTGATATGCCCTAGAACCATACTTGGTTGTGATGATAAATAAACCAAGCCAATTAGCTTCAAATTTTCCTTTCTTTCCTCGATTCTACAGATTCCTTGTGTTATGTTGCAATACTAGATCACCAACCTCAAATTCTCATGATCTAACCTTTTTGTAAAATTGGAGTTGAAGGCAAGTTTGATACATGTGGAGGTGGTTTAAGGCATTGAAGCATCTCTCATCAAGGAGTTATAACTCTTGCAAGTGAGCAACTCAATATTCTTCTTCGAACATTAGATTCTTGAGAGATATGTTAGAAATAGGGATTATTGAGAGGGAGGGTGAATTAGTAATCTAAAAAATTTAGTTTCCAACTAGATATTATTACTTACTTTAGACCATGCATAACAAAGCAATAAAGTAATGTTGAACAACAACACTAAAAATGCACAAAGATAACTCATAACACCATATTTTGTTAACTAGGGAAATGTGGCCAAGGAAAAAACCCCGATGGGGATGATACCCACTAGTTAATATACTGATATATGTTCCTTGTTAGAGGATGGACTCTATTAGGAATCAATGAGAAAATTCAATATAATAGTTCCTGTTAGGAGACTTTAAATCCCTATTAGGAGATTAAAACCCTACTAGGAGTTATAGAATAATGTATGCAAGAAGACCCCACTACCCAAACATGCAATTTTAACTACAAGAAGAGCTCACTACTCAAACAAGTAATCTACTATTATTTTCCTTCCTCTTCTGATCTCTAATTTTCAGCTTGATCTTGGATCAGCATATAGTTCATACACAACTTCACATATATCACTTTCACAAAAATTCACTCACTTCACAATAACATAAACTCACAAGTTTGCACACTTGATACACACTTCTTATCAGAAGAATTTCCTTGTATAAATGCCATGCCTTTACATAAAATACTACTAGGTTGGCTAAAACCATAATTCATTTTTCCAAGTTAAAGTAAAAATCTAGGATGTTGGCCCTAATTGGAAAATTAATTGTATTGCAAACAAAACAATTCTTTCCTACTATTTTGCTGTCCCACTTCAACAAAACATGATTAAATCTA
Organism: Cupressus sempervirens; assembly: GCA_028749045.1. Taxonomy (NCBI): domain Eukaryota; kingdom Viridiplantae; phylum Streptophyta; class Pinopsida; order Cupressales; family Cupressaceae; genus Cupressus; species Cupressus sempervirens. The sequence continues at coordinate 70,281,290 of CM053784.1, read as the reverse complement.
TTTGTACAATCTATTCAAACTTTTTATGTTATAAACATCATCACCAACATGTAAACTATCTCCATGTAACTTTACTTACCATAATATGATGTCTGCAACTTGTTATAAACAAAACAATACACTTCTGTAAACCAAATTCTATACTTAGACAATTTTCTAATAAACAAACACTAAGTATCTTTATTTTTGAGGTTTCTTGTCAACATGTACATCATGTGTTTCCATTAATGATAAAAATTACATATCACAATTAGCCAATTGTCATCAATCTCTCCCTTTGGCATTGATGGCAACAAAATATGGAAAATTAGTTGAGTGACAAAAACTTAACTATCAAAATAAATATTACATCTATTACAACTTTACATATATGCTCCCCCTACAATATGCTTCATACTACACATGTATCTCTCCCAATAATGACATGTATACAATTTTCACATGAATCTCTCCCCCTTTGACATCAATGAAAAAGGTCAAAATGTCAAGATTGAGTCAAAATCTGTCAAAACTATTGTAATTGTTGTCTTCACTTTATTCTAAAATTATCTTCATATAGTCATCAAAAATAGTCTTCAAAATGTCCATACCTTTGTTCCATGTTTCTTTGGTAGACTTTGTTGATGTGAGAATTGCATATAAAGCATATGATGCAATCTCAACTGCATTAATAGCTGAATACAAAAAGTTTGTATATTTTTCCTTGGTCTTGACACATTCCTCTAACTACTTCTCAACAAATGATAACTTCAGAGCAATGGATTCTCTAAAATCATATGTTCTCCTTAATATCTCTTCTTTCTAAATTTCCAAAATTCTTGGTATTGCTATGAATACTGGAAAATTGACTCTCAATATCATTAACTTTACTAGATGGATGTTGGATTAGGCTGGATAAAGCATCTAGCTCATTCCTCTTTGCCTCTATCTGAATGTCCAAATCCTTAGTCAGTTTGTATTATAATGTACACTTAACATACAAAGGTTTCCCTTCCTAGTGACATTTTTGAAGTTCTTTTATGCAAGTATCAAGATTGACTAAGTCATTCTTGACATTCTGGCAAATGGTGCTAAACAGGTTGGCATTATGGGAAATTTCAGATTTTGCCTCTTTAGCATTCAAAAAATTAGTAAAATCTTTATCAAAAGACTTTAGCACTATCTATGTTCTTAGTTTGGGATCTAACTCAGTATGTTGTACTATTAAGGTATTGTGCAATCTATTAGTCACTTCCATTACTAATCTTTATAAACTCTTCATAGTCTTATTCTTATGTAAAAGCCTGGATAAGGATGAAATCAAATTAGCTTGATCATCATCATCAGTGCCCAAACTTGCAAGAGAGAGAGGAGTAGATAAACTTGATGCTTTAGTCTCATCCTCCCTAGCTTTCCTCTCTTCCTCTTCTTTCCTTTCCTTTTCTTCTCTTTCTTTCTTCTCTTCTGATATTTTCTTTTCTTCCTCCTCTATTTTCATTTTTTTTTCTTCTTCTATAATTCTTCTATTATCTTCTTCTTCCTTCCTTTTTCTATCTTCATCAAGCAACTGTTGCTTGGCTTCCTCTATCTTTTTTATTTTCCATTTCTATTTTCCTCTTCTCTTCCTCAATTTGTTTTAACTTTTCCTCAACATCTTTAGTATCAAGTACATTTGGTTTGGAACCACCAAATGGATTGGTGTCATCAATTTTAAGAGTAACATTGGTTTGATCAATCTTCATAGTGTCACCACTAACTGACACTTCTGAGGTTCTAGGAGTTGGACGAGATGTTGTCCTAGATTTTGACAACATCTTGCTAATAGCTATTGTAGTCTCCTTCCTCAACTTATCCTTCTCACCAACCATAAATAAAAATGGCCTCAAATTATTCCTTAAGTATGTTGAAAGGTTATTTAGTAATCTCTTAATCTCATCCTCATCATCAATCTTGTAGATTTTCCTTAGCATAGACTTCCAAAGTTCAAGGTCTTCTTCCCTTGCTGGATTTTTCTTCTCTATAAGCCTTTCATAGACTTTTTGGTTCACTACTCCTTTTATATCCTTCATAATTAGATCGTTTGCAATGATATGTCTTATAGTAGACATGCTAATCTAATCCTTCTCAAAATTATTATAAAGATCATAAAACGTTTTCATCTATATGAAGTTTCCCTCATTTGCAATTGTTGTGTTTATCTTTCCAATCTTTGACTTCCATGGTTGTCAAGCTTTTCCTACTGCGTGTTTAAGTAGAGTTAGCTTTTTAGCTTGTTTGATTTCCTATTCCTCAACTTCTTCATCGCTACTAAATTCAATTGTCAACAATAATTTTTTCTTCTTACCAAGTCTTATAGCCATCTATTTGACTCTCTTAGTATTTTTTGATATTGCTTCAACCAATCTCTCTGACCTTTTTCTTATGTTCACTAGGCTGAACATCAGACATTGTTGTATATGGTATGCTCTATACTGAAGTTGTCTCAACAACTGAAACTAACAAGGGTTGTATATTTAATACACCTTGTTTCATAGTCTATCTCATGACCTTAGATTTTCTTTCTAATAGTCCAGCCTCAGATAGTGCCTTCTTCATAATTGATTCAACCTTCTTGTGAGATGCCTTCTCCAAGGTTGCTTGATGAGCATGCTGTGTGATCTCATCAAATTTTCCAAATCTATACTTAGCTTTATCTTTCTTAGAATTCAACAATAAATCAATATAGCTAACCACAACATCATTACTCAACTCATAGCTCGAAGGATCCAAAAATGTTTCAAGGTTCCATTGCTTGAATGTATGTAAAGTTAGTATTAACTAGAATACATGCATCCTCCTTGAACCTATCCACAATTGCAGGTAAGATCCTAAATCTCTATTTCATCTCATTGTGAAGTGTTCTCATAATTAAATTACCACTATCCAATATCTTATCTGTAGGCTGCCTTCTGCATACCTCTATAATGTTTTCCATAGTGCATCTATTACTACTCATAATATATGTTACTAACAAGTAAGGAAATCTCTTCAGCACATGAAATAATATGTGATTAATCAATGATTGGAATCTAAATACATCGTTCTTTGTCTTCTTAATATTTTTAAGGTTTTCCAAGAGTTGCATTCTCAATATTTCACTCAAATTAACTTTCTCTTTCTCTACACACATTTTGTAAGCTATATAAATAAATCTAACTGAAATTTAATCTTTCTTAGAACTTGCACAAACTTAATAAGAAATAATTCTGCTCAGAAATCTCATATAATCCTGCTTGATGGAGTTGATTACCATAGCTTTTCCATTGTATACTTCCTTAGTGTAGCTTTTTGCTTTCTTCTTAACCATTTTCTCTCTTATGGGTACATTGCCTTGTTTCCTGAGACCAATTACCTCATGAATAAGGTTGGCCAAGATGTCTACTACATTATCTTGCATTCACAATTTTCCATCATGTATCCTACTTAATATAATTTGAGTCCATTCATTTGTATCTAGCTCAAGGTATAAGTGATACTAAAACAAATCAAATTCCTTTAAGTGTTCAAATTTGGGCTTCATAGTCATGCCAAGGTTAAAGACTAGTTCTATATCTTTGTTCATATATTCAATACCAATAGACTCAAACTTGCAATTCAAATAATTATCTACATCTTCTAGATAGACTATGTTGTTCGGAGTGGTGTTCTTCACTTTGAATGAGTTTTCAATGAAGTAAAATTCAATTGTGTACTCCATTTATTCATCAACTTGAGCTTGCATTAATTGTGTGCTTCAGAAATGTGAAGAAGTTTTTATTTGTGTTCTACAATTAGATAACTATCCAAAATCATCTGTCTGATCTTAAAATACCACCCAAGGTTTACTATAGCCTCCTTCTATCATGACAAACATATTCAAAACTTTGCATCATGATATTTCTCTGCAAAAATATATTTTCATCTTCTATTACAAAATCAATCTTTACTATAATACCAATAACTATGAATTTCACCATAACTTGTCTAGATGAGTATATAAACCTAATTGAATAAATATTTTCCCAACTTTGCTTCCTCTAATTTAGTTTCTTCATGAAGTTCTCACATACTAATGATGTGAACAAGCTTAATTCAACTTGGTTGAATCAAACTCAACAATTTCCTTTAATCTTTCTGTCTCATCATCATTTAACTTTTCTTTTGAGATATCTATTCATTTCACAAATGCTTCATTAAGTTCTTCTTGAAGTTTACTTAAAATGTTTCTTTGTTCTTCACTATTAGATCTAGATTCCCTTTCATGGTTCCTTCTATCATTCCTTTTGTTTCTAAATTTTCTTCCATTATTTCTTTTGTCTCTAAAGTTTTGATCCATTCTATAGTACTTCCCTATGTACCTAGAGTTATTGCATAACTAACATATAGGTGCTTTGCTTCTACTATTTTGTTGATCATTAGGTGCATGACAATTTTGAGCAATGTGTCCTAAGTTGTTACACTTATAACACAAAATTTGTCTTCAATATTCATAAGATCTTCTTTCTCTTGATATCCTTTCATTAGATCTTCTTCTATCTATAGGGTTAGTATTTCTAGACATTCTACTATTTCTTTTGTCATTATCATAATTTGGTTTCTGACAATCAATTGTATTATGACCCATACCATGATAATTATGACAATAAAAGTCCTTAACATGATTAAATGACTTATTAGTACAATATTTTTTCATATGACCTATCTCATTACATAAAAAGCCCTTACCTCTAAATTCATACCTAGTTGTCTTAGGAGTCTCTACTTGCTTTGGTTCATCCAAGATTTCAACTTCATTGATTTGCTCAACTTATTTAGGTTTCTCAGAAGATTGATTGGATTTAATCTTATTATTAGATTTGTCTTTTTCTTTTAGATTTGATCTAATCTAAGGTTTTTTCATAGACATGTTAATTAGATAACCAAGGCCAATCTTGTCATAAGAAGGTCTTTGTATAGATATAGAATCATCAAGCTTTTCCTTACTAGAATAAAGTTTCTCAAGATGTTGTTTGCACTATGTCAATTCACCTTTCACAATAGTATTGTACTTATGGAGTTCTTCATGATCTTCTTTCAATGTTTCAAAATCAAATGTTTTCTTAGCCAAACTTACTCTCAAATCTACATTTTTAGTCTTCAAATCAGATTCAATTTTCCTAGGATCATTTCTCAAAGTCAACTTTAGATTTTTAATCTTGAATTCATGTTTCAAGATCTTGTACTTAGTCTTCAAATTTGAATAGTCATCATCAATAATTCAAGATTCAGTAGATTCAGGCTTGGATTTTAGATGTTCAATCTTTTCCTTCAACTAACCAATGTACACTTTGGAATCTTCATATCTATCCTTTAGCTTATCTCTTTCTTCAATAAGGAGATCAATTTGTTTAAGAGCTTCTTCAAGGTTCTTCATCAATTGTTCCATATCCATAGGGATCTTACTTAAGTTGTTAAGCCTTTTTAAAGTAACTATACTTTGATACCAATTGTTAGAAATAGGGATTACTTCGGGGGGGGGGGAGGGGGGGTGAATTAATAATCTACAAACTTTAGTCACCAAATAGATATTATTACTTGTAATAAAGTAATGGTGAATAGTAATAGTAACAATGCATAAAGATAACTAATAACATGACATTTTATTAACTAGGAAAACCCTAATCAAAGGAAAACCTTGGTGGGGATGATACCCACTAGATAATATACTGATATATATGTTCCTTGTTAGAGGATGGGTCATATTAGGAGTCAATGAGAAAGTTCAGTATAACAATCCCTATTAGGAAACTTTGAATCCTTATTAGGAGATTGCAACCATGTTAGGAGTTGTAGAATAATGTATGCAAGAAGAACCCAATGCCTAAAAGTGCAATTTCAACTACAAGAAGAGCTCAGTACTCAAAAAAGTAATCTACTATTATTTTCCTTCCTTATCTAATCTCTAATCTTCATCTTGATCTTGGATCACTGGATAGTTCATACAAAACTTCACATTTATCACTTTCATAAAAGTTCACTCACTTCACAATAACATAAACTCACAAGTTCGCACACTTGATACACACTTCTTATCACAAGAAGTCCCTTGCATAAATACCATGCCTTTACATAAAATATTTTTGGTTTGGCTAAAACCATAATTAATTTTTCCAAGTTAGATTAAACATCTAGGATGTTGGCACTAATTGGACAAGTAATTATATTACAAACAAAACAATTCTTTCCTACTGTTTTCTTGTCCTGCTTCAACAAAACACAATTAACTTTGTTCTGTATAGTCTGCACAAACTTTTGAGTTTATACATGTCATCACCAACATGTATATTATCTCCATGTAACTTTACTTGCCATAATATGACATCTATGACATGTTATAAACAAAAAAATAAACTTCTATAAACCAAATTCTATACTTAGACAATTTACTGATAACTAAACACTAAGTATCTTTATTTCTAAGGTTTCCTATCAACATGTACATCATGTGTTGCCATTGATGAAAAAAATTAAATATCACAATTTTCCAATTGTCAACAAGATATTCTAAGGGAAGAGAGCTCAATTTCAAAGGGTAAGACAGCCTTAGAGCCATAAACAACAAAAAATGGAGTGGCTCCAATGGGAGAATGAATGGAGGTATGATAGGCCCAAAGAGTAGGAGAAATTTGGAAGTGCTAGTCATGACCAGTAGTATCAATAGTTTTCTTGAGGATTTTCAAAATGGTTTTATGAGTGGCTTCAACTTGGCCATTTCCCTAGGGGAAGTATTTGGTGGAGAAATGCTGGGTGATTCCAAATTTCCTACACAATTCAGTGACTTGCTAATTTTTGAAAGGAGTCCCATTATCCATCATGATGTCTTGGGGAATGCCAAAATGAAAGATAAAGTAGTTCAAGATGAACTTTGAAACCTATTTTCTAGTAGTGTAGGTTACATTAATAGCCTCAACCCACTTTGTGAAGTAGTTAGTGATAGCAATAATGTACTTATGGCTATTTGTGGAATCTGGATATATTTGACCAACAAGATCAAAACTCTAGTAGGAAAGTGCCATGGTGTGATGGTGCGTTGAAGGTCATGGGTGGAAGCATGTATGAAACCTCCATGTTATTGATAAGGAACAAATTGTTTCACAAAATGGTAGGAATCCACTTCCATAGTAGGCCAATAATAACTCATTCTAAGGAGCTTTCTTGCTAATGTGAGGCCACTAGAATGGGAACCAAAAATTCTTTCATGAACCTCTTCTAACATCATTCTATCTTCATCTGAACTAAGACATCAGAGGAGGATTCCATTTTAGTATTTTTGAAACAGTGCATTTCCTAGGATAGTATATCGAGTAGTGTGATGGATGAAGGTTTTACCTTGATTTGTGGAAAGGGATATGGAAATTATTTTATGATGAAGTTAGGTGAAAATGTTAGAATACTATGGAGACTCAAGACCAACAATCTCACACAACAGCTCTGATTAAGATTGCTAATAGGCAGGAAGGAAAAGATTCTCAAAAAGAAATTCACACTTAGGACTGTATTCATGAATGGTGATCATGGAGGCTATGGTAGTCATGACATCTACTACTTTATTATTTATCCTTGGTATCTACTAAAAAACTATGTTAGTGAAATGTGGTTTAAGATCTTCTACTATCTGCCAATAAGGCAACAACTTTTCAACCTTTGTTTGGCACTCATTTATAACTTGTTTAATGACCAACTGGGAGTCTCCAAAGACAAGTAGTCTCTTAATATTCCATCAAATAGCTTGACGTATCCCTATTACTAATCTTTCATATTTAGCTATGTTGTTTGTACAAGGGAATGCAATCTTGTAAGACATAGCGATAAGGTCTCTTTGTGGTGTAACAAACAAAATTCTTATCCCCAATCCTTTTTGTGTGAAAGAACCGTCAAATTAAATCTTCCATTATGTGCTGGGGGTAATAGTCATAATTATGTGATCTAAGAAATTTTCTATGATAGGATGGTCTCCATAAAGAGGACCTTCTACAGTTGGTTGGCAATTACTCATCCTTTTATGGCCTTGTGGTCTTTATAGAAAATTTCAAATTCACTTAAAATCAAGACCCATTTTGTAGCACAACTACTAGTGAGGGAAGCTTTTGGTAGAAAATACTTAAGAGAATATACCCTGGAAATGAGGTGTGTAGCATGATTAAGCATGCAAAGGTGGAGTTTCTATGTGCAAAAGACAGTTGTTAAACAAGCTTGCTCAATAGCAATTTAATTCAACTCATAGCCTACTAATGTTTGACTGAGATAGTAGATAGCTTTCTCATTTCCCTTTTCATCTATTTGTGCTAAAAGAGCACCCAATGCAACTGTAGTAGCATAAATGTAAAGAATCAATGGTCATCCTGGAATTGGAGGAACTAGCACTAATGGATTAGTTAGGTATTCTTTTACTTGTTCAAATGCTTTTTGACATAGGTAATCCCATTGAAACTTGATATATTTTTGAAGAAAATGTTGGAATTGATGAACTTTATTTGCTAACTGGGACACAAACCATCAGATGGACTGTAACTACCCTTGAAAGCTATGGAGTTGTTTCAATGTAGTGGGTGTGTTGGAATTATGATATATTTGTCATCAATGACAACACTTATTCAATTTTGAATGCTTACCGAGCACATCACCTAGTCTACAATTCACACCAAGCATTCAACGGTTACCTCATAAATTCCACAGGTAAATAGTTGATACTGAGCATTCTTTTGGAAACTGAGCATATGGGCAGTTCAGAAGTGTTCTCCAAGAAGTTAGTGGTTACGGAGCAGAACAGTATTCTCCAAGCAATCAGTGCTCACCGAGTCATCAAAAGAACTTAGTGTTTACCGAGTGATAAAGGTAAACAAAGAACTTAGTGTTTACCAAGTGATCAAGGTAAACAAAGAACTTAGTGTTTACCGAGTGACCAAGGTAAATGAAGGAATCAATATTTACCAAGTGAAGAAGGCTATCAATGGATTCAATTTTTACCGAGTGACACAATATTCACTAAGTCACCAATGGTTACCGAGTTCCAAGCTACTTAGAATGATTAGTATGGATGTGCCTCTACTCTTATCAAGTGCATGACGATGCAGTGTATTGTAGTGGATGTCAAGTATCAAAAGGTCATCGAGTCAGTTTATGGAACTCGAGTTTTCTACCACCTGGCCGACTCAGTAATACTTGTTCACTTGTATCTGGCCGACCTTGCTAGTGTAAATATTGGATTGGTATATATCATGTGAAATGATGAGATGTTATGTTGTTGGTTATGATGAGTAGCAATTTTTGAGAAGAAGCAAAGCGAATCACTAGCAAAATAGAGGAATACAACAAGGTCAACATTGATGCAGAAAGGATATATTCATCACATTAGGTGATCAAAACATAAAGGATCTTACCAGCAATCAGTTGTAATTAGATCCACTGCTTCATCCTAATAGGTGAATCAGTTTGCTAAATCCTTTAACAAGGTAGACTTAACCGTCTTTTGTAAATCTCCTAACAGAGTGCATACTTCATTGTATGTTTGTAAATCCTTTAACAAGGTGGATCTAGCAATCCTACTTGTTCCTAATAGGGTAGATCATCAAAAGTGATCATTGTAAGCCTTAACTGACCAAATTTATACTATAGTATTGAAGTTTTGTGGGTATCATCCCCACCCCAGTTTTACTTTCTAATTGGAAGGTTTTTGGGTCACCAAATCTGTGTGTTCATGTGTTACAAATGTTTATCTTTTCATGCATACAATAGTTTAAATGGATGAATAGTAAAAATATTATTATGCAGAATTGAGTTAAAGTTTTAGAGTTACTGATTCACCCCTCCCCTCTTAGTAACCTTGTTAGTCTTGATTATTTCCAACAATTGGTATCAAAGCTTTGTGGTTCACAGGACAAAAGTTTAACAGCTTGAGCAAAGATCAAGGACAATGGACATATTCAAACTTGAAAAATCTATTGAGAATGAAAAACTAGATTTGGAAATGGCCATGACTCAATTCAATGAAGCAAAGGAGCATCTTTGTCAATCCCTAAAAAGAAGGAAGGAACTTGCAAGACAAATGAATGATTATCAGTATATTGAAGAAAGGATTGAAGACCTTTTACCATCATGCAGTTCAAATGAAGCTAATGAAGCAATCAAGGAACTCCTAGCAAAGAATGGTTCTTTGAAGAAGTAAGAAAGCTCAAAAGAGAACAAGAAGTCCAATCCATCAGGTTATGTGAAGTTTTGGAATAGAGAAACAAGGAAAATCAAGACTTGGAGGTAAGAAATAATCTATCCCTTCAGCATGAAGATCTTATAGGACAACTATCTAATGCAAATGAAGAAATTACGATTCTAAGATCTGAGAATGAAAGTTTGAGAAATAATTTAATCACTGAAAGACAAATCAATGCAAGTTTGCAAAGTGATATGAGATCTGAAAGACTAAACAATGAAAGTTTAAAAAATGACTTAAATGTTGAAAAACAAGTCAATGAAAGGATGATAAAATCTCAAGAAGATATGGATCAATTGAATTTGCAAAATGAGCAGAATCTTCATAGACAAAAAAGGTAAAGCAGGCCTTGGATACAATGAAGAAGGTGAATCTTCCAAACAGGGGACCCAAAAGAATCAAAAACCTATTTGCAATCACTGTGTAAAGTTAGGTCATACATCTAACAGATGTTGGATCAATGGTAAAAGAAAATTCAATGGTAAATGCTACAATTGCAATCAACATGGTCACAAAGAAAATGAATGCAAAATGAAACCAAAGTTTGAGGTAAAATGTCAAAAATGCAAGAAACAAGGTCACAAGGCATCTGAATGTAGATCTAAATCATTCAATCCAACTAAACAAATTGTCAATGCATCATTTGGTTGGGACTACAATACTTGGTGCAAATGTCACTATTGTGGAGAATATGGACATATTGGAATAAACTGTGCAAGGCATCACCTAAGGAAGAAAGATACTACTATAAGATGTTATACTTGTACTGAACTTGGTCATATATCTAAGAATTGCATGAATAAAAGAAGAATTGAAGATGAAAAAAAAGCCAGAACTGACAACATTCGAAAGTAGATGAGACAACAATGCATTCCAAAATCTACCGAGCCAGAGAATTCAAATAATGGCTATGTCACTCAAGAAGTGGGTGACTCCACCATTTCTAATAAGACTCATCAAGAAGGACCAGGGACTCCATCTTCAAGCAATATCCTAAGTAGTTCTAGAATGTAGAAGTGCAAATGACAAATTAGTATTGTTCACTGTGACGCATTTTACTGAGCAAGGTTGGTTTCAGACTTAACTGAGCAAGGTCAGTAATATGAAATATTTTTTGTTTGTATACCGAGTTGCAAGGTTTACCAAGTAAGTCTGTGACTCTCTGACAAACCCTAGGTCATCTCAGCTACCTTCATACCCAAGCATTAATGGAAAATTTTTCATCAAAAGGGCAGAAATTGATCTCATTTTTTCACCGCGAATTTAGAATATACAGAGTGAAGAGTTTCCAAGAGTGTGAAAGAGAGTTCAAGCGATTTGAAGTGATTTTCCAGCAAAGAATTTGTTTAACAAAATCATTCACTTACCAAGCAACAATGGCATCCGCAAGCACCAGCAACAGCAAGGCAAAAAGAGGCTCTGAAATTCTTGTGAAGGGAGTAGAATGGAAAACACCCAGCTTCAAGCTCGTTCCCGCCATAGCTGAATCGCTCGACCCTCATGGAGCTCAATCAAAAATTCCACTAGAGACTTCAAGGAAAGAATGAATAAATAGATTCAAAATCCCTCCTAAGCTTGTTGAGGATTACAAAGATGATGTGTGCTTCATGGTTGACTGTGACAAGGTATACATTTAGGCAGTCAGACCCCGAGTTGCATGGGTAAAACCTCTTCCTTATGAGGTAAATATTGATGAAACCAGAGACATCATAGAGGCACTGGTAAATGAGCTAGTAGACCCAAGGCAACCAATTTTTGGAACCTATGAAGAAGCTAAGGCCAGAATTGAGCTTGAAATCAAGCTACCTCAGGCCATAAGCAAGGGCAAGAGGAAAATAGAAAAATTGAAAACTTCTACCAATTCTCTTATGCTCACTGAGGGAAAAGGTGAAGATGAAGAAGGAGAAGAAAAAGACAAGGAGGAAGAAGCTGAAGAGGCAGATAAGGAAGAGGATGACCCTGTGAAAATTGTAGCAATAGTTATTGCATCCCTTCCTCACTCTCCACCTAAAACTATGATATCATCAAGGTTGGAGTCAACTTCAGCAGGTTTGGTCACAACTACATCAGATATATCATCTGCACCTGCCACATCTCAGCTCCAGGTATCATCAATGGAAGTGTCTACCACTTCATCTACCAAGCTGCATACCTCCACTTCATCTACCGAGCTACAGGCAACTCCTTCAGTTATCAAGTCATGCACTGTAGCAGTCACCACATCAGAAGTATCTATTACTTCTGCAATATGTACAGTAAGTTTTCCAGTTTTCTCTCCAATTTTGTCAACTTTAGCTACATTAGCACCAATTTTTGCATCAGTGAGCTCTTCAATTGTAAATATTCTAGTATGCACATCAATTCTGGGAAGTATACCAATTTTGGATACATTTAGCCCCTCTCTCAGTCTTCCTTTAGTTGGTCCTATTCTAGTTTTGACAGCCGGTCCAACCTCATCAACCATTGTCTCTGTTTCAAAAGGCAAAGATGTTAGTACAATAGAAAAACCAAAGACTCCATTAAAACTTCTGCTTACAGGCAAGGCAATTGATGATGATGTAGACTTGGATACTAAATTTGTCATTCCAAAGATAGATATAGATACTGCTTCAGTTGATGAACTAAGATTGCTCAGTCAGTGAATAGAACTGAAGGCAAAACAAAAACAACTAAGGAATGAAAGAGATAGAGAATTTAGAATTATTGATGAAGAAAAAAATATAATTACTGAGGCTATAGGTGTTGATGTTGATACTTCTCAACACATTTTTCTACAATTAGAAGAGGCAATCAATAAATTCAATGAGGATACCTCTGGTCAAGAAAAGTTGATAGAGAAGGCAGAGAAGAAATTTGATAATAAGGTGCTCGAGCACATTGCTCAGCATATAGCAATAAAATAGGTTGAATTAACCTTAGTTTTGGCCAACATTGAAAATTCTTTTAATAATGTAACATCTCTTTTTGCTAAGCTTTGTGATGTTACTGAGTATACTAAAGAAATAAGAAAGCAATTGAATAAGATAGATGAGGATCTGAAGACAAGCGCACAAAATTTGAAGCTTGACCCCAGTTCAACCTCATCTCATCACCTCAGAATCAAATTTTTGTCAAAAAAACAAGAAGAATTGCTGAGAGAAGAGTCATGGATCCAATCTACATTGTTAGATATTCAGAATATGATCCTTCCCATCATGGACACAATGCAAAAGGACATTGCCCATTCAAAAACATTGATCCATGACAACAATTTCTCCATTGCAGACCATGTGATTGAACTCTCTGCAGAAGGTCAAATAGCTCTATCCACATGCAAAATCCTTCAAGAGAATTGGGACAAGACTCTGCAACTCATTCTTCAGGTCCATTTAGAGTTTATCTCACATTTTGGTGTTTCTATGTAAATACATTTTTTTAATTCTTTGGCATTATTGTCAAAAAGGGGGAGAAAGAGATACTCAAAAAGAGTTATTGGTGAGATAAATGTACAAAAAAGACAAAGAGATACTATAAATAAAAGTCATATAACTCAAGTAAATACCTTGTGTATATTGTAAGGGGGAGTCATATGCAAGGAAGCCATATATATTCAACATAATCAGTTGTTAGTATGTCAAATATTGTATATAAGCTTTGACTCATAAGTGTTTTTGTCACTAATGCCAAAGGGGGGGATTGTTGGAATTATGATATATTTGTCATCAATGACAACACTTATTCAATTTTGAATGCTTATCGAGCTCATCACCTAGTCTACAGTTCACACCGAGCATTCAACGGTTACCTTATAAATTCCACAGGTAAATAGTTGATACTGAACATTCTTTTGGAAATTGAGCATATGGGCAGTTCAGCAGTGTTCTCCAAGTAGTTAGTGGTTATCAAGTAGAATAGTGTTCTCCAAGTAGTTAGTGCTCATCGAGTCATCAAAAGAACTTATTGTTTATCAAGTGATCGAGGTAAACAAAGAACTTAGTGTTTACTGAGTGATCAAGGTAAACAAAGAACTTAGTGTTTACCGAGTGATCAAGGTAAACAAAGAACTTAGTGTTTACCAAGTGATCAAGGTAAACAAAGAACTTAGTGTTTACCAAGTGACCAAGGTAAATGAAGGAATCAATATTTTCTAAGTGAAGAAGGCTATCAATGGATTCAGTTTTTACCGAGTGACACAATATTCACCGAGTCACCAATGGTTACTGAGTTCCAAGCTACTTAGAATGATTAGTATGGACCATGCCTCTACTCTTATTGAGTGCATAATGATGCAGTGTATTGTAGTGGATGCTAAGTATTAGAAGGTCATCGAGTCAATTTATGGAACTCGAGTTTTCTACCACCTGGCTGACTCAGTAATACTTGTTCACTTGTATTTGGCCGACCTTGCCAGTGTAAATATTGGATTGGTATATATCATGTGAAATGATGAGATGTTATGTTGTTGGCTATGATGAGTAGAAATTTTTGAGAAGAAGCAAAGTGAATCACCAGCAGAATAGAGGAATACAACAAGGTCAACATTAATGCAAAAAGGATATATTCATCACATTAGGTGATCAGAGCGTAAAAGATCTTACCAGCAATCAGTTGTAATCAGATCCACTACTTCATCCTAACAGGTGAATCAGTTTTCTAAATCCTTTAACAAGGTAGACTTAATAGTCTTTTGTAAATCTCCTAACAGAGTGCATACTTCATTGTATGTTTGTAAATCCTTTAACAAGGTGGATCTAGCAATCCTACTTGCTCCTAACAGGGTAGATCATTAGAAGTGATCATTGTAAGCCTTAACTAGCCAACTTTATACTGCAGTATTGAAATTTTGTGGGTATCATCCCCACCCCAGTTTTACTTTCTAATTGGAAGGTTTTTGGGTCACCAAATCTGTGTGTTCATGTGTTACACATGTTTATCTTTTCATGCATACAATAGTTTAAATGGATGAATAGTAAAAATATTATAATGCAAAATTGAGTTAAAGTTTTAGAGTTACTGATTCACCCCTCCCCTCTTAGTAACCTTGTTAGTCTTGATTATTTCCAACAGGGTGGAGGCATTTCCATGATTACTTTCACTTTTGCGAGGTCTACCTCAATACCTCTTCTTGATAGTATGTATCCTAACAATTTTCTTGATTGAACCCCGAAGACACACTTGTTAGGGTTAAGGTAGACTTTTTATTTCTCCAATCTTTCAAAGATAGTGATAAGAACAACAATATGGGAATCACTTGTCTTAGATTTTCCTAGGATGTCATCCACATAGTCCTCCATTATTACATGTAGAAGATCATGGAAGATTTTAGTTATTACATGTTGATACGAGACACTAAAATTCTTTAAGCCAAAAGGCATAACTTTATAACAAAAAGTTCTCCATGGGGTAGTAAATGTCATTTTGTGTTGATCTTCTTGTACAATTTTAATCTAATTGTAACTAGAGAATCCATCCATGAGAGATAACATTTCATGCTTGATAGTGAAATGCACTATAGTATCTATTTTAGGTAGTGGAAAATCATCCTTAGGACATGTGAGATTTAAATCTCAAAAATTTGAACAGATGTGGATGCCCCTAGAGGATTTTCCTATAGGAACAATGTTGGACACCCACTCAAGATAATCAATAGGTTGGATGAACTTTACTTTTAAAATTTTCTGCAATTTTACTTTTACCAATAGTGCTAGCTTAGGATGCATTTTACATATAATTTTTTAATAGGTTTAATATTTGGCTCCACTTCTAGATTATGGACAACTAAATCTGTATCTAAACTAGGCATATCTTTGTATGCCCATATGTAGTTGATTTTTCCTTTTTGTAGGAACTTAGTCATCACTATATGTTCTTTAGGACTTAGGGTAACAAAAATGTAGGTAGTTTGTGGACTATCTACCATAACCAAGTTAACTAGAATGGTGTCTTCATTCAATATAGAAGACTTTTCTATCAGTAAAGATCTAAATGGAAATTCAATCTCTCCCTCTTTTGGTGCTTCTAAGAGGTTTTCACCAGAAGATGCATCCTTTATTTTAGCTTTTACTTCATCCAAGAGTGCTCTAAAATATTTTTCACTAGAGGATGTTTCTTCAAGTTTTTGTTTAAATTTTATTTTTCATTTTTGTGACTAAGAGTTGACTAGGCTATCAAAGTTGGTTTCCTTATTGTATTATATCTCATGTTCATAATCTTGGAGATTCTTAAGGCCAAAGAGTGCCATCACTACTTCAATAGAGTTACAAATATCGAGAGTTGGTGGTGTGTCCTAAAGATCCCACTCTATCATGTCAAGGTTAGTGAGGGGTAGGTTGGTAGATGATAGGTCAGCTACATTAATTTCTTGGATGTGGTTATCTAAGTCATCTTCAATGTATTGGAAGGGTACTTTGAAGAATTCCTCCTCCTTAGACTTAGAATTAGGTTCAACAATACAATAATTGTTAGCAAAGGACACCTTGAATTTAATGGAGCCCAAACCACATCCTTTAGGATAGTTATTAGCCTCAAGGGGTTGTTTGATTCCATCTTCTTTAGGCACAAGGATGGTATCATGATATCCCATATTTTCAATGATGGGAGGAGCCTTGACGTATGTATCTTTAGGGCCACAAGATCATATTTTACATCATAATCTATCCAATCTAAGATATTAGATTCCATGTGGTCATCACTAAGTGAACCCCAAAGTTCAAAGGTTTTTTAATTAACATGCATGATATCCTTGTTTATAGCAGGTGATATTTGGGAAGGTTTACCAAAGGATTGGGGGGATAGTGGTAGTTGTCCAACACACAAGGCCTTTTCAAAACCTATACTCTCCCATTTCTTGATCAGCAATAGTAACCTTCTTTGTCTTGATATCTTCCATCTTTAATTTTCCTTTATGGGAATTTGAATCAACATTAGATGACTCTGGAATTGTTGCAGAAGGTGATTTTGTGATGGTGAGAGATATCTAGGTATAACCTTAGAAAACTCACTAACTAGAAAATTTTTTTTGGGGGCACCTTATAATCTTTTACAAAAAGAAAAAGGCAAAGGATTATCTGGAATTGTGACCTCTCTTCCCTTGTGGGGAAATTTCAAGCACGAATGATAAGTAGATGGAATTTCTTTTAGTGTATGTATCTAGGGTCGACCAAGCAAGATGTTATATGGTAAGTCCAAATCTAGAACATGACATTTAGTATTGATTACAGCCAGCCCAACCTTTAGTTGTAGCATGATAACTCCTTTTGATTATCTTTCTCTTTCATCATATGCTTTAATGGTTATTCTTTTATTGATATCTAGGAGGTCTTTTGGAAGCTCCAAAAATTGATCATATTCAATGTACAAAGGTTCAAACTAGATCCATTATTTATAAGGACTCATTTTATTTTGTGTCATTTTATAAGGACTTCAATTTGGAGAAAAAAATTATGGTGTTGATTAGGGCCCTAGAAATATTTGTCTATTAAGACATGGTGTTGTTGTGTGGCAAGATTTCAAATCATGACAATGAATTGGGATGCATTGATATTTTCATGAACATAAGACTCTAGAAGAGCAGTCTCAAGAATTTCTTTGTGGATAGCTTAGGTGGTGAGAAGCTCAAGGATGGATATCTCTGTAGGAGTCTTCCCTAATTGAGATAGGACATCATAGTTGGAGGTTGGTCTTTGTGAAGTAGATGGCACAATAGGTGCATGTGGAACTAATGGATTAGTGGCATTGGGAGTAGCAAGGTGTAGGGTGATTCTTCCCCACCAAGTGGCTGCACCACAATCAAATGCTTGTAAGGCAAGGGTATTTACATGAGTGTCTACTCCATCGATGCAGCCATACATGGAGTCATAACTACATATATCATTTCTTTCTATTTTACCATACAAGGAGTCAAAGCATGATATGTGGCTAGTAGAATAGTCATAATGTAGCACATTAGATGTAGAAGCTTGGTTGACATTGTTTCTGTTGTTATTTCCATTGTTACTGTCCATGTTGTGGTTGAGGAATGACTTTTGAAAAATCTTCAGTTTAGCATTTTTAGAGAATGGTCCTCCTTCAACCTCAATTTCCACATCATCAACAAGATTTTGGATGAAAACATTGAGATTGATACATTTATTAGTATCATGTCCTTTGATACTATGGTATTTGCAATACTCATTATCTCTTTACCACCTGGATTTGGGTTTGTTTTCATCAAAAGGTCATGTGTTGAGAAAAACCATCAAATTTTGATCCACTAGTTTCTAGAATATGGCCTCTAAGTGTTCATGGAAGCTAGTGAACAATCTATTTCAATTGTAGTCATGATTGTAGTTGTTTTGTTGACATTACAATCAATTTTTTTTATTAGTGACACACACTTAATCAGATGATTTGTAGCTACTGAGCTTATCTTGTAGTTTATAGTGTTAACTAAGTATTTTAGGCTCTACTGAGTTCTAAAATTGCTATTGAGTTCTAGGAACAATATTCAATTTGCACTGAGCAGTATCTAACAAGTTGGTGACTATCGATGTAAACTAATCTTCATAGTATTTATCAAATTTCTTAGTGCAAACTGAGTTCTCTAGTGTTTATTGAGTTAGCAACTTCAACAAAGTGATTTAGTTTATATGCCAAATTTTTTAGTGTTCGCCAAGTCACCAGTGCAGATCGCGTTTAGAATACTTGAAAGTGATTAGTATGAACCAAGATTCTACATCTACTGAGTGCATGATAATGCTAAGCATTGGCAATGGTTGTTGAGTGTTAGAACCTCGCCAAGTTTGTCTTTAGAACTTGAGTACCTTCAGCTAGGTTGACTTTGTGTATTATGGTGAAACTTGTATTTTAGCTAACTTTGATGAATTGTAAATTGGATTGGTATATATTTAATGTATTATATCATATCCAAAGAGAGAACATGTGAAGGGTATGAAGATAAAAATATATGTATAAGAGCACAAGTGTGAAGTAAAAGGGCTATAAGAAGTATAAGGAGAAAGAAAGATTTATCTATCATAGTAAGGTGATCATTACACTCCAAAGGAATCTCATTCAGAAAATCAAGTTATAGATCAAAGATTAGCCACTAGTTCATCCTAATAGGTGGAATCATTAAATCCTTTCACAAGGTAGACTTAACAGTCTTTTGTAAATCTCTTTAATGAGTGCATACTTCATTATATGTTTGTAAATACTTTTGCAAGGTGGACCTAGCAGTGTTTATTGCTCCTAACAAGGTAGATCATCAAAAGAAATCATTGTAAGCCTTAATAGGCCAACTTTATACTACAATACTAAAACCTATGGGTATCATCCTTACCCAATTTTACTTTCTATTTGGAAGGTTTTTGTCTTACGATATTCTTTGTCAAAGTATTATGAATGTTTTAATGTATTTAGTTTTTCATGTATGCAATTAGATTAGAATACACATGAAGGATTAATTGGTGAATTAAGATTAAGTTTTATTAGTTACTAATCCACCCCTCCCCTCTTAGTAACTTAACCTATCTTATATTTCCAATAATTGGTATCAAAGCATTGTGGTTCTCAAAGAAGAAGTTTAACAGGTTGAGCAAAGATTAGAGGCAATGGAGGTATTTAGACTTGATAAGGCTTTGACAATGAAAAGCTAGATTTGGAATTGGCTATTGGGCAAGTTAAGAAAGAAAAAGAGAAACTCTCTCAATCCCTAAAAAGAAGAAACAATCTTGTAGTAAAAATGAATGAGAAACTCTACACTAAAGAAAGAATTGAAGATACCCATTTAGGAATAAATTTAGATGAAGCCAATGAAGCAATTACAAAGCCATTAGAAAAGAATGGTAACCTTTGAGATCAAGAAATTTAGTTAGTAAGATTGTGTGAAGTCATGGAAGAGAAAAAAAAGATAAAAGAGGAATTAGAAGGAAAGAATAATGAAATTCATCATCTATCCCTTCAATAGGTAGACTTCATTGATCAACTTACTAATGCAAATAAAGAAATCATGAATCTATGATAAGAAAATGAAAGATTGCAGAATGATCTAAACACTAAAAGGAAAACCAATGAGAGGATGTTGAAATAAAAAATAGACATGGATTGATTAAATGAGAAAATCTAATACAGATAGAAAGGAAAAGTAGGAATTGGATATATAGAAGAAGGTGAATCATCGAAACAAGGAGCTCAAAAGAATAAAAAACCTATGTGTAATCACTATGGTAACCTAAATTTGAAGGAAAATGTCACAAATGCAAGAAGCATGAGCATAAATATTCTAAATGAAAAACCAAGATATTGAACCCACCAGAATAGATTGTAAAAGATATATCTAGTTGGGACTAAAACACTTGGTGCATATGTCACTACTATGGAGAATTTGGACACATTGGAATAAAATATGTAAAATATCACATGAGGACAAGAGAAACCAATAGAAGATGTTTTATTTGTACAAAACTTGGACATCTTGCCAAGAACTATATGAAGATTGGAAGAATTGAAGATGAAATGAAAGCTAAGGCTGAAAATATCAAAAAGTACATGAGATAGTAGTGAATTCTAAAATCTTTTGAGAATGCAAGTCTGAGCAATGAAGAAAATGTCACTCAAGAATTAGGTGACTCAAACATTTCTACTCAATCTCCCACAAGGATAACTATAACTAAGATTATGAATTAGACATCTTAGATCAATTCCAGTTAGCCATAAGGAAAGATCCATGTCAACATTCAAGATGCAAAGGGATCACTGAGTGTCTAAAGAAATTCTAGATCTTACCATGCTAGGTTAGGTTGCAAGACCTTGCGAAGCAAGGTTAGGAGTAACTTAGTCATTGTGTGGACATTGAGTCATGAATGGCTCTGTTGAGCAATTAATTCAAACTAATTCAAAGATAGTTTGTCATAAAGCAAATGAATGTACCGAGCATTTATGGCAATTGGAAGGTGTAATTTGTTAAAAAGGGTGAAATTGAATTCATATTTCACTATTAACTTTCAAGAGCTTATGAAAAGAGTGATTTTGGTGCATCCAAGTGATCTATGCAAATTTTTGCTGAGGTTTTTCATGTTTTTTCATAAACCCTACTGAGCATGGCATCCTCCAACAGAAAAACTAAGAAAGGATATGAGATGTTGGTTTGAGGAGTTGAGTGGAAATTTCCTAACTTGAAGTTTATTTTGATAATTATAGAAACACTTGATCCTACCCAAGCTCAGTCTAAGATTCCACCTAAGGTACTACTAGTTAATGATATTTGCTCACATTTTCAATATTTGATTCAAGCCATAGTAACCCTAGAAATGGATGAAACTTCATACAAGTTGTTTGTGAATGGTGCATTAAAACCCAAGCATCAACTCTTGGAAACCAATGGTTTAAGCCACATTCCACACATGCCCCAAGAATTTTAGATAAAATGGATAAGGTTTATCCTTACTCATGTATACAACAAAGAACTATGGTTGGAGCAGCCCATTCTCATAACAAAGAAAATGATTCATCTAATCATGGGGCTCCCAATGTTGGCCAAGGAAAAAATTACTAAAACCCTAAGTCAAGTAGAACTAGAAAAGGAAACTCTTGCCAAATGGGATGGAAGAGGTATGAAGATCAGCCATGTAGCTAACATGGAGCTAAAATTTAGAATTCACATAATAGCACATTAAATATATAGCTCCAATTGTCTCAACAATGTATCATGTGAGGAAGTTGATCTCACTCTTAAGGTGGTAAAGAACAACATGTCCTTCGACTTTGCTAAGTTGATGTTGAACCAATTCAACAAGAACATGGAGAACACCAAAACTTTGAAGAATAGTTAGATAAGTTTTGTTCACTTTAAACCTATACATTCTTCTTTGTGAAAAAGTTTTTCCCTTCAAAAGGTATAGTTTTATGGAGAAAAGATGTGCCAGTACTATATCAAATCAATGACTATATAGTATAGATGGGTGAAAACTATGTCAGTATCATGGATAATTATTTTGATTCATTCAAAGAAAAGATGAATAATAGATTTAGAATTCCTAGGAAACTTGTAGAAGATTACAAGGATGATGTTTTTTTTATGGTAGATTGTGACAAAGTGTACATATAAGCTGTCAAACCTAGAGTGGTATGGCTTAAGCCTCTAGGCTATGAGGTTAATATTGTTGACACCAAGGATATCATTGACGCATTTTTGAATGAACCTATAGATGCCAAGGCCACATATTTTGGTAAGTATGATGAAGCCAAAGCTAGAATTTAATTAGAGATAAAGCTTCCTTAGGTTGTCAGAAAAGGAAAGAAAAGGATAGAAAAGTTGAGACAAACTAGTTCTACTCTCCTATTAATAGAAGGTAAAGGAGATGATATAATAGAAGATGATGCAGAAGTTGAGGCAGATGAAACACAATCAAAAGAAGAAGAGCTAGTCAAGAAGAAAGGTAAGGTTATCATAATTGAACCTATCAAGTCATCTACTATAGTATTTACAAGAAGAACATCTAGAAATAAATTGAAATTAGGTGAAGAAGTAGAGGATGTGATTTTCAAATGGCCTCCAACTACATTTCAAGAGAAACTAAAAGAGATTGATTCTAGAGCTGGCATGGCAAATTTTAAATCCTTGAGATATGAAACCAAACATGTACAGGAAAGGAAGTAAGTTGAAGACATGATTATGTCTAAGTTATGTAAATGGAAATATTCACCTAACCAACTTGCATAGCAAATTCCCAATGAACTTATCTAAAGAATCAAGCCAAGATGGGAATATGCCAAGAAAACTATAAAGGATATATATGAGTAGAATCTAAGGTGACCCATGCTGAGTCTTAATGACAAAGAAGTAAAAGAGTCCATGAAGTAGAATGAAGTAAAACTTTGAAATTTAACACCTTCTTGATACTGGTTAATAACATTGAACATGTGGAGAAGAATGTCACTAATACATGGAAGAATATCTACAATCTTCATCAATAGGATGATTTTGTTGTTCATGTCAATGGTAAAGATGATGATGATGAAGATGACAAGGAAGAAAAGACTAATGATAATGAAGAAGAAACAAATGATGGTATTATAGATGATGAGGAGCAAGAACAGGAAGCCATTGAGGAGAATCTCCTTGAGATTTAGAGCATTGAGGAAATAGATCCTAAAAAATATTGTAGTAGCGATAGCTTTAAAGCCATCAAGCTTAGAAAAATTTATTACCAAGTTGGTTGTGACAAATACTACAAACCCAAGAACTCAACCAATCTTTGCACCTATTCAGCTCAGTACTTCATTGACTGAAGTGATCAACACTTCATCTATCGATCAATTAGTGCTTCCTCCTTCATCAACTTTAGCTATGCAACAACAAGGTATTTCTTCAATCAATGCAATATCTACTTTTTTTTGCTAGTCCTTCCATTTCCACTATTATTACTATTCTAAGTATGCAAATAAATAGTACAAAGATAGTTGAGAGCAAGCCTCAATAGAGTACAAAAGTTTCTAGAAAAGGCAAAGATAAGGAAGAAGACATTGATCTTGATGAGGATATAGTTATCCCAAATTGGGATATCTCTACTCTAAATCCTGATCAAATGTATATAGTAGGTGAGCTTTTGCAGAAGAAAGCTAAGCAATAGAGGCTTAGAGAGGAGAGAAACAAAGAAAATCAAGTGCTAAAAGATGTAAAGAACATACTTGTAGATGCACTCAACACTGAGGTTGATACTTCTAAACCTATTTTATCTCAATTAGCAAAAGTGGCTCAAAAATTTAATAAAGATCTAAATGGGCAAGAAAAGCTATTGGAAAGAGTAGAGAAGAAATTTGAAAATAAAGTATTGGAGCTATTTGCACCAAAGATTGTAATATATCAAGTAGACTTGTCTACTATTCTTAGCTCATTGGAAACATCTACCAGCAATACCACTTCTCTATTTAGTAAACTATGAGATACATCTATCCTCACATAGGAAATTAAAGATAAAATCTCCAAGATAGATGAAGATCTAAAGGCAAGTGCACACTAGATGTCACTTGATACGAGCTACAGTTTAGCTCATTAGAAAAAGATCAAAATTTTGACTAATATGCAAGCAAAATTACTAAGAGAAGAAGCCAAGACAAGGGCTATAGTTGTAGACATACAAGGCATGATTCATTCAAACATGGATGCATTGTAGAAACACATTGCACATGCCAAAACTCTCATACATGATAACAACTTCTCCATAGCTGATCACATGATAGAATTATCAACAAAAGTTTAGATTGCATTGCATGCAAGCAAGGTGTTGAAAGAAAATTGGGACAAGAAAATGTCATTGATTTTAAAGGTACATTCTAAGTTATTTTCACATTTTTGCATTACCATATAGCATACAACTTTGGCATGTATTTTAGAAATGGGGAGAATAGGTAAAAGGGGAGAATATGTGATGAAGCAATAAAAGAGGAGAAGATGAGAAGATGTATATGTTGGTGTTTATTAACTATTAAGTAAAAATACTTAATACCAAGATAATGGAATTACAATAAACTAAGGATCAGCTACTTCCCATAAGCAATTATATGTGCTTCATATCTAGACCCAACTTCAAAAAAATCAAGACAGATCTTCTAATCTTTAGCCTCTGCAAAACCAAGTTGGATATACCTGAGGGATGGAATACTTTCAATATGATATTACATACATTTTCTACTCATTCCATGATAATTCACAACAAGACACATCCTTCATAGTAGATTTGGTCACAATTCTTCTTAGTTTTTACAAACACTTCTGAGTAATAATAGCTAATTAAGGCTCAAGAATTACATGCAAATAAGTCTTGACCAGCTTTGATATTCTTCCAATAGTAAAGTAAAATTGATTTTGATTTTAGACTTGGTGTTTATTCATGATCTCTCTATCTATAAATTGGATTAACTAGATTAGTGCCTCATCCATTGGGATTTAGAGTTCACTTCAATTTACAGATCTAATTGATTGTATTACAATCAATACTATCAACAATTCTTATTGAAATTCAGTCTTATAAACATCCTTCCTATTACCATGGAAAACCTATGAACTTCACCAAATCATTTACTTAATTCATTGAATCAATAGCAATAATGAATTGACAAACAACCTAAAATAAATTGCATTCAATTGGACAAGCTTTTCTTATTCAACATCAAAATGACTAGGTAACAATAATGAAGACAAAATTCAACAATAACATATATGGGGACAAATAATCTTTGCATTAACTTTCTTTGAAAATTGTATACAACTAAAATAAAACTCAGAATGACTCAAGAAAAGACACTAGATCCCTATAACATTAATGTATTCTTAGGTATTTGTAGAGAAAACACATCACAAAGTTTACATCAATAAACTAGACTGACCAAAATTCAGCATGGACTAAAATTATACAATAAATCAAACCCTTTCTCTAGACCTAGAATCTCACTTATATAGTGTGAGATGCAACAAGCTTCAGGCATAGAGAACTCATAGCTATCCTTTAGACAAAAGAATTTTACAATTGTTGTTGTCATAAAAACAAAAATTTATGTAACAAAAAAGACTTTACATCATAATATTATTTTAGGTGGGCCTATTTTCTATTTACATTTTTTTAGAAAGTTACAAATCCCATGATTCACTTTTATGCTATTCTAACTCCTCGGAGTATGTAGCCATCAGGCTTGCTAATGATGCATCTAACCTTAATGTTTGCAACTTTACTTCAATTTGAGGATTTGCACTACCACCATCATGAACTATCAAAATAATAGTTACCTATGAATTCTCTTCTACCACATGACCAGTTTGGTTCTCAGGATCAACAATCACAATTGGTTGTTCTATTTCTATTGTTAGGGGTGATTGTTCTACTTTTTCTTCTTCGACATATACTAATGTGTCATCTATTTTACTCTCATCCTTGTCCACATCTTCTTTTGTTGCCACCTATTCTCCAAACAAAAATTGTTCCTTCCATTTGTTGAAAATAGTATCATTAGGCTAATCAAAATTCAAGATTTTGCGTGCTATTTTTTATTACAAAATCTCCTATTTCTTTATTTCAACAAAATCCTTTCTAACAAAATTATAGAACAATTTTAGTTTGATATATTCTTCATTAGTTATTGCCCACAGTACGTGTCCCTTTTCATTAATAACCTCATTCATTCTATGGCATAACAGGTCATCTATTTCTTTCTCCCATTCTTATTTTCCTTTTATTTTATCAATCTTTTTAAGTGCAATAGGAAAAAGGTTAAATTTATCTCCTCTATATTTAGAAAGACAAATCATTATTCTCTTTTTAATAGAGACCCTTTTCTCATCAAACTCAGAAAAAATACTAGTTATATCAAAAGTCTTTTCTATCTGCTCACTTGATAGATGAATAATGGAGATACACATGAGGGTGATGTCATTACTCCTTGCATTCCAATTTTACACAATGGGCTTTAGGGTATATTGATCTTTTCTTATTTCATCCCATATTTCTATGATCTCTGTGAACTGATCATAGAAGGCTAGCTAGTCAATCTTGTCTACTAAATACAAAATTTTCTTCCTAAGTTTGTCTTCATATTGATAATTTAATTGTATTTGCAATTCATATAACTTGGTTTTTTCTTCTTCAAATTTCTCTTTAGCATAAAACTTTGGCCTTTGTAGAGTATCAGGCAATTCCATAATTGGTGTAGACTTGAATGGCTCACATGGAGGGTGAGGATAAACAATTCTTGGCCTGCTAGGTTCTCCTACTTTCCTCCTTCCTAATTGTTTATCCATTTGGGAAACCTAGTTTTCAAGTAGGTGTATTTTGTTTCCTCTTTCCCCATATTCCTTAAGTATTTCTTCAAACTTGGCATTGACCTCTAGGAATTCACTCTTTTCTTTATAACCTACCACACTCCCAAAAGATAACATCTCTTGATCCATTTTGGTAACATCTCCAATGTGTACTTCATCAATTATATATAGTGTAAGAGTACCAATATGTTTAACACTTGAAATTTCTTCCATCCTGGCTTTATTTCTTTCTTCAATAGACCAAATGACAAGGGCTTGGTGATCATTACTAAATTTTACCCCTATATGTGCTTGTACAATTTCTTCTCCAGTCTTATATTGCACATCTTTCTTTTTTCTAATATAATTAAAAATCATAGCATTAGCTATGTCTCACTCTAGCAAAACCAAAACTCCTGATTCTTTGAGAAACTATCTCCCAGCCTTAGGTATTACATGGATAAAATGCTTTAAAAATTTAGCCTTCACCTCTTCCTCAATTTTAGAGTCCAATTTGCTAGGTTTCTCTATTTTTATTACTTTACACATCTCCTTAAAATTGCCTGTATTTTTTCTCCACCAAAATTGTGCAAAGGCCCTAGACTTAACAAAATTTTCATCATCTATGAAATTTTGAGAGGCTTTAACAATGATGGGATCCATCTCCTCACTACTATATTCAACAATAGTGAGGTCAACGGATGTCATAGGAGGCTCCTTAGGTAATCCCCTCTCTATATTAGCATTAGTGACAATGATGTCTCCCTCCCCTCCAATCTACCACAATTTCTCTCTCAAAGATTCTTCATCATCTATTTTGAGTGGGGTTTGGGATGGTGAATATTCTTTTTCCTAAGAAGAGGATCCCCCTACTCCAGTCTTTATCTCTTGGGGACATTTGTGTCAGGTGGACTCTTTGATCCTGTCCTTTTGTAGGTGGGAATTTTCTATATATTTTGAGCTACAATATATCCAACCCTTCTTGATAGTGTATACTAGCCAAGAGTAACCACCATTCTACTATTTATCCTTCTGTCTACCTCTATAGACTTATCAGGATATGCCTTGACCAAGATACTCTTCTTCTCATTTAAAGCTTGCATTATTATAGAAAAATTATTCATTAGTGTGTCCATTTTGTCCCCCCAATACTTCTTATCTACCAAGGGATTATAATTGGGCTCAAAAGCATTGATGAATTCTAAAACTTTACTAAAAACTATCAATTTTTCTTTCTTGACCTCTTGTTCTTGCAATGAAAGAATATTACTAATAACATGCTTTGAGAATTATACATTTTGTGTAATACCTTTAGCTTTGATTCTTTCCCTAAGGATGTCATAAAATCCCTTTGGATCAATATATATAGCATGTGATTGGGCCATGTTATGTCTATCCAAGAATAAGCTTAAATTTCTCCATCCTTTCTTTACAAAAACAAAATAATGCACCATAGTAACAACATGAAAGATTGGTAGAATGATGGGTGCTCTCTCTATTTTTGAATTAGTTGGAATGTTGGAAAGTGAGAAATTGGTCACGGACAATTAGTGGACATATTAGCTCAACATGCTGAGGTGGAAAAGGTTATTGAGAACATTCATGAGCAAGGGAATGTTTTTGAGCTAGATATTGAGGGAGTTAATATTGAAAAAGAAGGGAATGGATCTCAGCTTAAATCCATGGTGCCTAAACAAAGTATAAGTGATCTGGCACATTTAACAAAACAAATTGTTATTTGCCAAAAAATGGAAGATTGGTGGGAAGATATAGATGAAAAGATCTTGCTTGAGGAAGGTGAAATATTGGTTGAATCTGGAATCCAACTTGAGGAGAGAGATTTACATTGCTCCCTATCTAGGGAGATTCAGGTATTTGACTCATTAAGTTATTAGGATGATTTTGATACTTCTAGAGATGATCCTCTAATCCTAGAAGTTTCAAAGGAAAATGAAGTAAACTCAAAGCTTAAACCAAATCAAAGGAAAAAGGCTGAAAAAAAGAGCAATATAGTTGTGAAGGGGGTAGAGACTAGAAGCAATAAAATAGATCAACAAACCAAAGCAAAACCATAGACATCTACCTCAGAAGAATTTGAAAAAAGAGTAGATCAGCATCTCAAGGTGAAACTAGATGTTGGTACCCTGGGCCATCCTGGAAGAAGAACCTCTAAGAAAACTAGAGAGTTAGAGAGTATGTAGAATATTGCCAATGGTAGGAAAGAAACTATTCTGGATTTTACCTCTAAAAGATAGAAATGAAAATTATTTCCTGGAATATTAGGGGGCTGAATAGTGTCCATAAACTAGATGTAGTTAGGAATTTTGTTAGAGAACAGAAGCTAGATTTCCTTCTTTTGCAAGAAACAAAGATGGATAAAGAGAAAGATGTGCATATTAAAGCCTTTAAAAGTTATTCTATAAATGCTAGTAGTTTAGAGGCTACTTTAGGGGGATCTTTGATGTTATGGAAGAAGAATTGTTATTCTAGAACAATTTTGTTTGCCAATAAATATCTTATGACATCCAATATAACTAGTGTTGACCAAAAGGAGGGTTGGTATACTGTTAATATATATGCTCCCAACATTAAGAACCTAAGGAAAAAGGTTTGGGATGCTATCACCAATATTAAAAGTAATGATTATTCTAGATAATGGATAATTATGGGAGATTTTAATGTTCCTCTCTATGATCATGAAAAAATGGTAGGTAATGTTCCTCTCATTTTCAATACTACAAAGATTAATTTTAAGAAGAATTTTCCTTTTAGATTAGAAAAGATGCGGATGCAGCACCCACTATTTGAAAGTAAGATGGAAGAATGGTGGAGTATTGATATTGAAGGTACAACTCTCTTTAGAGTTGCCTCTAAGCTTAAAAATGTCAAAAAGGAAGTTAAAATATGGAATAAAAACTATTTTGGGAATATTTTTGAGAATAAATCTGCTATGAAGGAGGAAATCCAAAAAATTTAGGACAAAATTCAGAAAGAAGGATATACTCCTGACCTTCTTTTAGAAGAAAATGAAAAGTTGGCCCAATATCATGACATCATTACTAAAGAAGAAATCTATTGGAGACAGAGGTCTAGATTGATATGGTTGAGTGAAGGGGATAAAAATACCAAATTTTTTCATCTTTCCACCCTTAAACAAAAAGCCAAAACTCACATTTCACATCTTAAAAAGGGAGACTTAAAAATTACTGAGGATAAGGGCATTATGATTGAAATGGTGAGTTTCTTCTCTTTTCTAATGACTGCTGACCCTAATATTAATTTGGATAATTAGGCTGATTTCCTAAGAGTGATTCCTCCATTGGTTACAAAGGAACAAAATAAATTATTAAGCTCAATTCCAAAGGATGAAGAAATCTTTAAAGCTGTTTGCTCTCTTGGAGGAGACAAAGCACCTGGTCCAGATGGGTTTCCTATGTTTTTCTTCTAGAAACTTTGGAAACTTGTTGGAAAAGATGTTTGTGATGCTGTGAAGGAATTCTACAGAGCAAAATAGATGTTGAAGGAAATCAATTCCACCTTCCTTTGCCTGATTCCTAATAAATTTGGGGTTGACTCTCCTGATTAGTTTAGACTGATCAGCCTTTGTAATTATTTCTATAAAATTATCTCTAAAGTGCTCACCTCAAAATTACTCTTGGTGACTCCTTCAATTATTTTTGATCAGCAAAATGGCTTCATCCTAGGTAGACAGATTCTTAATTCTGTTATCTCTGCTCATGAGAATATACATTCCTTGTCATGTTCTAATAATCAGGGCTTTATTATGAAAGTTGACATAGCCAAGGGCTATGATAGAGTTGATTGGGCTTTCCTCTCAAAAATTTTATATGCTTTTGGCTTTGACCAAAAGGTTGTTAGTGTCATTCTTTAGCTGATTTCAACTTCCTCTATTGTGGTTTTGGTTAATGGTAGCTCTTCTCATTTTTTTAATCCCTCTTGGAGTTTGAGACAAGGAGATCCTTTATCCCCCATTCTTTTTGTTAATATGGTTGACTGTTTGGGGAGGTATATTGGGTATTTCGTCCAAACAAGAGTCATTAAGGGTTTGGAACCCTCTTCTCACCCTCTTATTTGTTTGCATGGATAGTTTGTTGATGATACAATTTTTATGGGTAAATTTGAAGTTAAGGAAGCCAAAAATCTTAAGCAAGCCATTAATTTTTATTCTTCAGCCTCAAGTCAATTGATTAATTAGAACAAAAGTGTTGTTTTCTTTTTCAATACCTGTATTCCTAGACAAAATAAAATTGCTAAGATCCTTGGTTATTCAATAGGGTCTCTGCCTTCAACCTATTTGGGTCTTCCTCTAGACTTGAAAGTCCCTGATTCCTTTTGGGTTGATCTCATTAATAAATTTAACAAGAAATTGGTAGGTTGAAAAGGTAATCTTCTAAGTCAGGCAAGTAAATTAATTCTTCTCAAAGCTTATCTCCAAAGCATACCTACTTATTCCTTGAGCCTTTTTAGAATTCCTTTAAAATTTGCAGAGGCTATTGAAAAAATTCAAAGAAATTTTTTATGGTCTGGCATTGAGGAAAAAAAGAGAATGCATTTAATTTCTTGGGATCAAGTTTGTAAGCCCTTTAGTGAAGGAGGATTGGGAATTAGGAAAATTAGAAGTATGAATAAAGCTCTTTTGGCTAAACAAGGATGGAGAACTTATCATGATAACAAGGAATGAAGTACCATTTGGAAACATAAGTACCTTTTCAATGCTAATTCTCTAGCTTATTTCTTCTCCTCTCTTGATGTTATTCATCCATCTATCATTTGGGGAGCTATTCAGGGGACAAAGAAGACTCTGGTAAAAGGGTGCTCCTGGAAAATTGGAAATGGGCACAAGGTGAGATTTTGGGAAGATGTTTGGTTAAAGGATCATCCTCTTATTGAAGATTTTCAAGATAACGCTAAGGTTGATGTATGCAAATAGAGATATGGCATTTTAGTTTCTCACTATTGGCAGAATAATTCTTGGGTGAATTTATCTGGTATTGATCAAGGTTTCAATAACATTCAACTATCTCTAAATGTTGTCTCTCTTTATCCATCTCTTGAAGATAAGATAATCTGGAATATTGATCCAAGTGGCCTATTTAAAGTTTCTACTATCTTTGCTTCTAGGGAAAAGGGAAATCCTTTGTGGTCTTATGCTTGGATTAAGGGTCTCATACCCAAAATTAATATCTTCTATTAGTTAATGCTTCAAAATAAAATTCTAACATTGGACAATCTGCAAAAAAGTGGTATTAATATGGTTAATAGGTGTTCTTTATGTAAAAATGGTTTTGAAGATAGAGATCATTTGTTTATGAATTGTGATTATACTCAACAAGTTTGGGCTGAGATTCTTAACTACTAGAGTTTGACCTGGGTTCACCAAAATAATGTTGAACTTTCTTTTAAAAGTTGGAATTGTCCTTCAAAGGACCCTAATGTTCAATTTCTCTAGAAATTAACTCTTCCTCATCTTTGGTGGGGCATTTGGAAATAGAGAAATAATAGAATATTTAGAAATAAAGAATTAGCAAAATGGGTGCTTGGACAAAATATCATTAAAGCCTTCAAGGAGAATTTTATTTTTCAGAGGAAAATGGGTCCAACATTTCAATTTGATACTCATTTGCAACCTAAAGATCCTAATTTGAAAATTGATAATCCAAGACTGACCATATGATGGAATACTCCTAACAATTGGATTAAAGGGAACTTTGATGGAGCCACTAAGAGAATTCTAGGAAGAGTGGGATGTGGAGGTGTTTTGAGAGATCACACGGGAAATGTAATAGATGCAATCGCAGTCCCTATAGATCACTCTAAAAGTCATATTGCTGAAGCAACTACTACCCTATACACTATAAATATTGTAGTTGATTTGGGATACCCTAATCTATGGTTGGAAGGTGACACTTTGAATATTGTTAACATTTTGAATAACAAAAATTCAATTTCATGGATGATAGAAGCAATGGTCATGGAGATCAAATCCCTAATACATAAATTAGAAAAAGTTGTCATTTCCCATACTTATCGAGAGGCCAATTGGGCTACTGACTGGATAGCCAATCACGTGGTATAGTTAGGATATAAGGTGAGGTGGCTTGATGAGTTAAACAAGCACATTGATTTAAAAGCTATCAGTAATTATGATGCCATTCATTCCAAAGTGGGAAAGATTTGCCCGAATTAGAAATTTAATGATTTTATGGAGTGACCTTACGACTGTTAGATCTCCCTCATCAAGGAATTACACTCATATGAATGTAATGTGGCCTTTGCACATATCATTGGAAAAAAAAGCTCCTTTTCAAGTGATTAAAATATGGTTTTATTTTAACTTGGCTCTGTGTGTTTGTTTTTTTCTAGTTCTTGGCTCTATCTATTTTTTGAATATGGGTGGTGAACCACGGACAAAAGAACCTAAAAAGTGTGATGAATGGAAGGCTGAAAAGGAATTTTGGAACATCTTATAGAAAGGGAAGGCGACCAGTTACCTGGAGAGACTACATGGTTTGAAACCCCATATCATGATTGCCTTTTTAAATAATTGGTCTGAAGACAAGGTCCGTCTTCATGGAGTCACTATAAATTTAATGGAGGACTTTATTGCTGAGATCATGGGGCTCCCCATGGCTAGCATTAAGTTCACCAAACAGACTAGTATCTCCAATGCTACCTACAAAAATTTTCCAAAGTCAAATGCTGAGGAGAAACAACTGGAAAAAAATGGAGATTTCTTTGATGTGGAGCAAATAAAAGAAATTTTGTGGGATGAATTATGCTATATTCATGAGTATTTCATCCTCGACAGTAGAAATAAAAGGGTTCATAAATTTCATTCTATTTTTCTCAATCATTTTAGGCATAAGGATAGAGTTTCTTTCCCTTTCTATCTACAGTTTTCTTTGCTTCAAAGTTTGCATGCTCATAGGAAGAAGGAGTCTCATCTTATTTTGCATGAAGGTCTAATTCTTCTCATAGAGGGTTATTGTAGAAATAAATCTATATCCTCTATCCCTTCTGAAAAACATAAGGGTTCTCACTCAAAATACATTAAGAAGGAGAGCAGTGTAAAATGAAAAGAAAAGGACCCCAAATGTAAACCCTCTAATACTTAGAAACAAGTTGTGTAAGAGGTTTCTAAGTCTGAGAATATTGTTAGCTCAAAGAATGATATCTATGAGGAAGAGGATGGTACAGATGTTGGGGATTTTAGCTCAAATTTGGAAGGATCTCTGGAGACCAAAGGAAGAACTGAGAAAGGGAATGAGAAAGACATAAGTGAAGGAAATTCAGAATAGAGTAACCTTGAGAAGGACACTCAGACTATTTCTAGTGGAGGGGTTAAAGACAAAGATATTCTTATTGTGAATCCTATTGAGGTGAGAGAGGAGGATCAAATGGTTAAACCTACCTTAGCTGCTATAGAGACTGGAGGTCATGACGAGGAGGACCTTGTTTAGAATGAGAATCCTATTGAGATTAGGGAGGAGGAATAGAGGGATAGGGAGGAACATGTAGATATAGTTGGCTCCCCTCCTCATGAGTCTACAGATGGTACCACTGATTCACCGTAGAGGGAAAGCAAGCTCTCCTTCCTGCATTCTACCAAGCTCAAAGCTAACTCCATTCTCCATGTTGATTCTTAGATTTATAATGAATTGATGGAGCTAAAGAAGAAAGTGGAAACTCTGCAACACATCAAGGATACTGACCATGCCAAAATCAGTCATTCAGAAGAGAAAATGGGAGATATCCCTAATAAACTCAAAAACCATGAGCAAAATCTCAGAATGCTTATCAAGGAAAGTCGAAAAAGGATGGAATAGGTCATTTCTAGTATCTGTGCTATTGCTGTGAGCCTTGGAAAAAGAGTCAATGAAGAAATTATATCTCCTAAGGGTCCAAGCAAAAGAACAATGTAGAGCTCAAGGAAGATAGCCTTGAAAGATGCTACTGTTTCGACTGCTAATTCCATTAAGGATATTGTTGTGATTGGGAAAGAGGCTATTAAGATGATTACAAAGCTACAATAGTTTCCTGGGGTTTTTGTTCTTTGGTTTTGTCCCGTTCTGGTCCTATTTTCTAGATGTGACACTTGGTACTAGTTTTTGGTTCTGTTTACTGGTTTTTGGTCTAAACTATTTTAGTGGTTCTAGGTCCCTATAAAACTCGAGTTATATTTTTTTGGACTATGTTTTTGGTTTTAGGTCCCTGTAAAACTTTATTTTATTATTGATTTCAAGACTTCTTTCTTGGTGGTTTTATTGCTATATCTTTTCTCTAGTTGTTAAAGGGTTTCAGGGTCCCTTAAAAACCTACTTTTACCGTAATCTAAAACAATAGGAAAGATTGTACCTTTACCTTTGCCCATTATTTCCTCTTCTATTGTTCCAATTTTCCATTGTAACTTTACAATTCCTACCTTCAAGGGCACATGAAAAGGTAGTACATGGGGTCTTCCCAAGAACCCATATACTCTGATGACAGTAGAAATAGGGAATGGGATTATATTCCCCCAATTGTGACTAACTAATAGCCCCTTGGCATGGCCCCTAGGTCTGATTAGCTCCAATAAAGGTTGTGGGATCCTTGGACTATCCCCTTTCAAAAGAAATCTAGGCCTTGATGGGAAATATCTATCAAATATGACATAGCTAGTATCTGTGACTTCCCAAGTCAAGTCAGCACTCCATAATTGAACTGGGAGTTTCACCCCATCCCTTTCTAATTTTAGTTTCAAAACCTTAGAGAAGAAAGTAACTCCTTTGTAAAGATAGATTTACATTAATACAGAATACCGGCAAAAAGGTATATTCACCTTAGACTGAGCTATTCCAACTAAACCATTGTGAATTTCCACAGATAGGAATGTAGCAAAATCAACAATTGAGCTCATTCCAAATTTCAATGTCTAAGCTTGATGAGGATGATAGAGCCTTGTATATGTTCTTGCTCATCTATCCCAAAAATTTTGCAAAGAGTAAGATATAGGGCTTGTTCTCTAGGATTAATTTTTTTTTCATCAAGGGCTCTAGGGTACTTGGTGTAACCAGAGGTAATGACCCAATTTTAACAATGTGTTGCTACAATGGCCCTACCCTCAAATATACCCTCTACATATCATATCTTACATAAAATCCATCCATGTTAATTTTCTCATAGACTACTTGATTAGGGTTAAGCTTAAATACTTCTCTAATCAAGGTAGGTGAAACCCTAAAGAGGTTATCTCTAGCATGGTTCTTCACAATTTTATTTATAGGGTCATAATTCTTGGCCATGTTAGATAATAAATCACTGTCAAAAAATACTCTAGGAACCACCAGTTTTCCAATGTCAAATTGCCAAACATTACTTAATGGGGTATGCAAGTTGTGTTCAGCGAACCATTTCTTAAACAATTCTAAACCCCCCATTAAAACTTGTGCATCACTTACCCAATTGGCTCTATCATAGAAACCCTCACCTACAACCAACCTAGGGTTTTTAGGGATTAGTTCTCTCCCATTTTTTAATTCATTCACAAATAAAGGCAATTGTTCTAGAAAACTATCATGAATCTCCCTTTTAAGGTAGTCCTTTTGGCTAGAAAATTCCTTTCCGAGAGGCATTTTAAATTTAAACTTAGCATAATTACAATTGTTCAATTCTTAGAGGTTTCAAACTACTTAGCCATTCTCTCCTACTAAATTTTATTAGTGAATTTCTTTGCGAACTATTGAAAACTCTTGAAGAATTTGATGCTGTAGTTCTGGAGATGTTTGCACTCTCAAAATTTTGTGATTTTATGACTAAATAATGGTGAATTTTTAAGTTAGAGTGCAACATTAAGGTCACATTAATGTTCCTTAGCCATTAATGTTCCTTAATGTTCCTTAGTGCATTAATGTTCCTTAGCCATTAATGTGCTCTGAGTGCATTAATGTTCCTTAGCCATTAATTTTCATATTGTGCTTTAGATTCAAATTTTTCCTATCAATCTCATAGCATCTGATAGCTTTATTTGAAAAGGAAAAAACCTTTAATTTTTTTTAAATTGTTAGCCACGTGTCAAGCAAGCACTTCTTGCTTTAGGTATTTTCCTTGCATCTCTTCATTGCATTGAAGCACTAGTCATTGATCTTACCAAGATCGACAATCACAAATAATTGCAATACCTTATTAATAAAGCTATTTGAAATGTGGGCCCATGATATAATCATTTACAACCTGGCACATACATGTCAAGTCTCACCAATTATTACACTCTAATTCATCTAACCTTTTGAGCTTGGCATGACTCAATGGCTTCTATTAAGAGCTTGGCCCCACTATGCCACATGGAACACTAGTGCTTCCCTACTTTTCTTAAAGTTCAAGTACCTTGGCAAAGTGGGTAAGCACTATCAATTCATCTATCAAAGATCAATGGTGCTACAAAATAAAATCCTTTTGAGCCTAGACAACTAGACCATCCAATGAAATGTTTCCTTTTTGCCAATATGTGTAATAGCTTTTTCAGAAATTCTATGCCCATGACATCACCATGCCACATGTCTTATTAGTGCTTTCTCACATTACTTAAATAGTGAGAATTTTAATATAATGGTAAAGTGCCCACCATTGATTTTCCAAAACATCAACAGCTAAATGAAATGCTAGTATGAAACCACCGTAGTACTTGGGTTAACCAATAAGATTGCAAGAAAATCAAATGTGTTTTGACATGTATTGACCACTCTAAAAAGGTCTAACACAATCCTAAAAAGCTTTATTCTTTTCATCACATTTAAAATTCAAAATTAGAAAGGGCTACATGTCTCATTGGTGCTTTCTTGCTTCACTTAAAAGGTATGTAATTTCACATTGCAAGCATGCACTCATTGTTGATCTTGGAGAGATCAATCCGCAACCAAAATAGATCACCACAATAAAAGATGATTAATAAAAAAATTAGGAAATGTAATTGCAGTTAGAGGCAAGTTTAGCAAATAAAAGGATTTATATCATGAAAAATAATAATCTTTCTAAAAAGAAAACTTATGATAAGCTTGTCTCACCTTTTTTTTTTGAAATATTATTTTCAAAATTTTCCTGGGTTAGGGCAAAAAAAAAGGCTTTTAGGGTTTTAACAATTTTTTTACCCAAGGTCTTGATCTATTTTCTTAGAATTAAACATATCCTTAAGTGTTTTCACTACTAGATGCAACAAAACACAAATGGTGAACAACTAGACCAACAGTGGCTCTATTTGGAGATAATGAATAAGTAGAATTCATATGAGGGCTTAGAATTCCTGGGAGAAGTAGACGACAAACTTGACCTTCTTACCTTTTGACAACTCTGAGAGAACAAAGACATAGAAAAGAGAATATATAGGGGTTGCACAAAAGACACAAAGAATTTATAGAATGTACAAAGAAACTCTGAACTACTGTTCATGGAAGAAACAAGTATTTTAGGAAAAATATCTCTTCAAGAATTGTCCATGAACTAGTAGTTCATGAATGTTTCCTAATATATCTTTAAGAATATAAGAGTCTTCTCCCCATGTATTTTCAATTAGATAGGGACCTAACCATATAGGATCAAACTTACCATGTTTTCCTTTATCCTCAATCTTGGCATTCCACATGAGGACAAAATCTCCAACTTCAAATTTTGTGCTCACTATCTTTTTATCATAGATTTCTTTGACATGTAGTTGCAATTTTTGATTTTTGAGTGATACATCTTTCCTGGTTTTAGCCAATCCTACTAACTCATCCACCCTTTCTTTCATATCATTAGTGATATCCTCATATTCATTTGGATGTAGTTATACAAACCCTTTAGTTTATTCTAAGGAATCCTTCCCTGGATTCCATATACAATATTAAAAGGTGCTACACCAATGGTTTTCTTCATAGTGACTCTGTCAACCCATATTGGTAACTACAACTTGGAATCCTAAGCCTTCATGTTATCATCTAGGGTCCTTTTTATTACTTTCAACAAGCTTTTATTAGTAGATTTAGCTTGTCCATTTCCTTGTGGATGATATGGAGAAGATGTTGATCTTTTAATCCCATACTTATTAAAAATTTTTATAAACTCCTCAGATCTGAAGCACATTGCATTATCTATCACAATTTTCTATGGCCAACCAAATCTTGAAATAATGTTATTGAGAAGAAAATTGTTTACAACCTTACTAGTTGCATTTCTTGTAGGAATTTCCTCTACCCACTTTGTGAAGTAATCAGTAGCACTAAAATCCATGATAACTAGTGCTAGATTTAGGAGAGATCTCACCTTTAAAATCCATCCCCAATTGCTGAAATGGTGCTTGAACTTCAACTGGCTTTAATGGGGTATTACGTAAAAATTTCAATTTATCTAGAAGCCTTTGACATGCATCACACTTCCTAACCATTATCTAGGCATCTTTGAATAGGGAGGGCCACTAGAATCCAGCTCTCATTACCTTGTGTGCAATAGCTTTTTCCATATAATGCCCCCCACAAACTCTGACATGCATTTCATTCAACACCTCTTTTTCCTTCTCTTGATCAACACACTTTAGTAGTATTCCTTCAAAATTTCTCCACCATAAATTTTTCCCAACAATAATATACCTAATGGCTTGTAATTTTGTACTTCTTTTCTCATTTTTAGCCTAATGGGAAGGAGCCTCCATGTGTTGTAAGTAATATATAACATTAGCATATCACTAGCAATGATCCATATGACATAAATTAGATCTTAGGTCATCTACTACTATATTTATTTGATTGGCATCTAAATTAGACTAAGCCATAAGCTTAGGTAACCCTTGACCTCTCACCAATTTTGTTATCTATATTTCAATATTAAATTCTTTGATCTTATTGATCGATCTACATCTTCTACCTAATACTTCTTGTTGAGAAAATATGTCCTTGATAGTTGCACTAGGCACAAATGCAATGACAACTACTCCTACCAAATAGCACCTAAAGGCCTTTACAACTTTCACCAAAGCATATGCTTGTTTCTCATTAATCTCATATTTAAGTTCAATAGGCTGTAGAGATTTGCTAAAGAATGCAATTGGCTGCTCATATCCTTCCTCATTTTTTTGTAATAAAACTATAGCTATAGTATGGAAGAATGCAAAGGAAAATATGTGCATATGCTTTGTATAATTTGGTGTCCTAAGGATTGGAGCATTCTTTATGGTAGTTTTAATATCTTGAAAAGCTTGTGAAGGTTCACCATCCCAATTTATGGTAGCTCCTTTCTTGAGCATTTTAGAAATAGGCTTTCTACTTTTGGCAAAGTTTGTAACAAACCTCCTTATAAAGTTAACTTGCTCAAAGAAATATTGTATTACCTTCACATTTTTTGGCTTAGGCACCTTATTAATGGTTACCACTCTCTTCAAATCTATCTTAACACCATCTTTTAACACTATATGTCCCAATAATCTGAATTTTGTTATCCCAAATGCACATTTCTTTGGGTTTAAGGATACTCCATATTCCAAGGATTTGATAAAAATATTCTCCAAATCTCTACAATGGTCTTCAGCTTTCTTGGAATAAGTTGTAATGTCATCTTGGTATACTACCATAAACTTATTTATGTAATCATGGAAGCTACATCCATAGCCCTTTAAAAAGTTGCACCAACATTAATCAACCCAAATGACATTCTCACATATACATAAGTTTCCCATGGAGTTGTAAATGTTGTCTTAAATTGTTCAATTTCTTTTAGAAGGACTTGAAAATAACCTTAGAACCATCCATCATAGACATCAACTCAGAGCCAGTTACTTATTGCAACATAGCCTCCATGTTTGGCAACCCATAATTATCTTTTAGAGAAGCAATGTTTAGGTTTCTAAAATCTACACATAGTCTAATGTATCCATTCTTTTTTTTGATAGGTACAAAATTTAAGACCCAAGTAGAATGCCTAATAGGTTTAATTATCCCTCCATCCCTTAGCTTCATTAACTCTTCTTGCATTTTAGGTGTTAAGGTAGGATTTTCTAGTTTCTACTTCTACCTAAAAGGTTTTACATTTTCTTTCAAAGGTATAACATGTTTGAAAAGGTCTTCTCTATAGGCCTTGATGTCCTCATATGACCATGCAAAAACATGTATGTATTTTCTTGGTAGATCAATCAAAGGCTTCCTAATTTTAGCTCAAAATTTTTGACCAATATAAAATTTCATGGGGGCCTAAGTAGTACCAAGTTTTATTTCCTCCAACTCTTGGGGTTTATGATCTTTAGCTCTAGGTCTTACCCTATCTTGGTTGTCAAACATTTTCTCTAAAAAAACCAAAACCTTAGGTACTTTATTAGTCTTTAATTGTATGACCTCTTGACCAAAAATTGTTTCCTTACCATCTATGGTTTCAATCAAATCACTACAATCCAATTCTTGACCATGGTACTTATCTTCATTCAACAAGAAATTTACAATATCTTTAGCATCTTCAAAGACTTTCCAATATTCAACATTGTTAGGTATTGAAGGCCTATTCTAAACCTCAATCTGTGAAATTCTTACAAATGATACATCTTTAGGCTTAATTGCTACATTTTCCAATAGATCAGCCATCTTATTCTGACTCCTATCTCTCCATGAAATACCAAATGCATCAAAGAATTCAATCTAATTCTAGACACAATTTCTATTCTATATCAATCTTTAATTTTTAGAGGCATAGGTTTCCCCTATTTGTGAGATAACTAGTTTAGAATCACCTATGACATGCAACTTCTTAATTTCATGGTAGGTGGCAAATTTCAATTCTAATCGAAGAGCTTCATATTCTACTATATTATTGGTGCACAAGAAATTTAAGATGAATGAGTATCTAAAAGTATTCTTTCCAAGAGAAACAAAAACTACTCCTACACCTGAACCTTCTTTAGAGCTAGCCCCACCAAAGTACATGGTCTACAATACTGGTGAATCCATATAGCATTCAACTTCGTGCTCAATCACAACAAGAAATTCTCAACTTCTTGAATAATTAGCTCTACCCTAAAAACATTTACACCAATGTCTAAGAAAAAAGTGTAATCTTTGTCAATTTCTTGCCCCAAAATGTGACTGGCCCTTGGTTCTCTGTCTACTTTCACAACCTTATCTCCTATGTGAAATGTTGAATAGGTCAAGTCACATTGTAGGCTACCTCCCATAACATCACTCTATTTTCTAGAGAGCAACATTCCATAATGTGGAGGA
This sequence comes from Cupressus sempervirens, assembly GCA_028749045.1. Lineage (NCBI taxonomy): Eukaryota > Viridiplantae > Streptophyta > Pinopsida > Cupressales > Cupressaceae > Cupressus > Cupressus sempervirens. Next base: position 70,239,070 of record CM053784.1, on the reverse strand, counting down.
ATATCAACTACAAGGACTTACATGGTCAATTCTACCTTAGGGTATGCAGCTATCTTAAATGGTAAACTATTGATAGTACCTATAACTAAGACTTCTCTATCATCCATACCTCTACATATGCCTTGCTTAGTATCTACTTTCAAACCTAAAGCTTCCATAACTTTCAAGGGTATGATGGTGTTAGAGGCTTCTGAATCTATCATGCAATTTTTAAAGGTTTTTCCTTTTATAATCAAGCTGAGAAAGAAAGGGTCAATATCTTCTATACATGCTATTGATGAATCATCCAAAAACATTTGGGGAATTTGAGATATAATGCCACTATCCTCTACTACTATTGGGATTTCCTAAATGACAATTTGTTCTACAAATTTGCTATTATTTCCTATCCCTCCCAACCATGATAGGGCTTTGCTCTTATGCTCTTCAATTTTAAATAGTTTAGGTAAAGGTATCTTAATAGTTATTTGTGACAACATAGATATCATATCAATAAGTTTAGATATAGTGGGTTTTACAAGAATACTTGGAGTGGAAACCTTTTGGACAATAGAGACTATCATTTTCTTGACATTATTAGGTTCTAATTTCTTTTCTTGCATAGTTGCTTTTGTTGTCTTAGTTGTTTTGAATTGAACCTTCTTCTTGGGCTCCAACTTCTTGATCTTACTATCTTTAATCTTAGCAATATCTATATTGATCTTCTTATTTTCATCCTTCATCTTATGTGTAATATCCTTGATGAATATACAAGAAGGTCTCCCAAAATCATTATTAACTATTCTATTTCTCAAATTATAATTGCTATGAACTTGGGAAACCATGTCTGTAGTGATTCTCTCAATCTCCTCTTTAGAAGGCATTCTTAAATTTTTGTGACCAACTTCAGAAGATGTAACACATACTTGATCTTCATCATAACCTTCATCATCTAAGAACACTTGTTGATGATGTAACTAGTAGGTAATTTTTTGATTTGCAATATCATTTTGATGTTCTTCCAAATTAGAATCTATACAATCATCACACATGCTAACCATATGATAGCTTATGTCATCATGGTTCTTTTCTACTTCTTCCTCCTCATTTTGATCTGAAGCAAATGATTGAGAAATTGCACAATAATCTAAAGAGTGAGTTCAATTACATATGATGTACCATGGTACATCATCATTCATCTTAATAGAGCTTCTTTTTAGGGGATCCAATGTACCCTTATCCTTCACATTTTGAGTCTAGTAAGGAATTGGTTTACCATCCTTCTATTGAGTGGTATAAGGGTAGTTCTACATTCTAGGTTGTATGTTGAAATTATTTTTGTTCATTGGGGCCTTCTCACGAACATTAGGCTTATGTGTATTTAAAGTCATTGGGTTCATCTTTTTGAACAAGTCCAATACCTAACCTACTGTGGGTTCTTCAAGTTTCTTACCTATAGGAGTTTTATCAACTTCCCTTTTGTTTTTATTCTTGGGATTGAACAACTTTGGATCATCTCTCCTCCCAAGCTTACCAGATACTTTTTTGTTGTTTTCAATATTCACTACAATCTTATAAGCATCCCTCAACTGATAAGCCATCTTGCTATAATAAACATTAAAATATGTTGTAAGGTAGACATCCTCATTCAATCTCATAACTTGGAACAACTTGTACATTCCCTTTTGAAACCTTATGTTAAAATTAAATGTGGATATGTTAGGGTTTTTCTTGATGTTATTGAAATCATTCAGCATAAATCAAACATTAGTGTTGTCTCCATATTGTTCTTTAAACAATTTTTCCAAATCACTCTATGAACTAATGTTGTCATCAAACAATCTTTTGAACCAATTCCTTGCATCCTCAATTAGTGAATAAATAAATAACTTCATTACCACATCCTTGTGTTTGAATTCAAAGTCATTTAGCATATCTATGAAAATTTTGAAGTGTTCTTCACTAGTGACAACGTTATTTCTAGAGAACTTGACAACTTTATCTCTTAAGTCAAAAGATATAGGGTTTGGAGAACTAGGAATACCTACAAATGACATCTGCCTATATTTTTCCATGGAGAAGGGATTCTTCTAAAAACCAACATCATTTGAGGTGCTTTCTACATTGGCTTGGTTTGGAACAACACTTTGAGATTGTTGAGTTTGCATAATAAGGATCTGAGTATTAATAGTAGATGATGAAGCAAGGAAAAACTAAGACATACCCTGATTTGAAATTATTGGTCCACAAGTAGGTATAAAATTTGTAGCTAGGGTAGACAAGTTTGGCCATGAAGCCAAGGTAGAATTGGACTTTATGAACTAAATTTTTCTCCTAGTTTTTGCAGCCAAAGCTTCACTTTCAACCTTCTCAAGCTCTTTAGCAAGATCTTCCTTCTCCTTCTTGGCCTTTTCTAGATCTAGATCTAACTTTGACATAGGAGGGTTTATAGATTTACTTGCTACTCCTTGAGGCTCATTTATTTGGATTCCTATACCCTTACATTTTCCTTTATCTACCTACTTGACACTAGGTTCTATCTAGTCGATTTGGACTAGCTTGTAGCATTGAATTTGTGAAATAATAGGTTCTCATATTTGTCTTAGAAGCTTTTCTTATTCTTGAAATTTAGTTCTCAAACTATCTATGTCTCAAAAAACATCAACTTGTAGGACTAAAGTACTTTCTTTTAACTTCTTGTTTTCATCCTTCAAGGTAGCCATTCTTCCAAGTAAGTTATCTCTTTCAATGATGGCATTCAAGGTGGCTTGCTGTCCTTCCTTCTCTAAATTACCATGCTTTCATTCTTCCTCAACAACCCACTTCTTCAAAACTCCTATCTCTAATTGAACTTCTTTAGGATTTGCAGAAGTAGCTTTTGAATTAGTAGGATCATCCTGATCTATAAGATTAGTTTCCATGTATGGAACTACTATAGGATTGAAAGGATCTTCAAAGACATTCTTATATCCTAGCCTATGGTTCATCTTGGCTATTAGATCTAACCTAGGTGATGCATTTCCTACTAGTGACATATTCTTGTCTTGATAGACTCTTTCATCTTGTAATGGGGTACTAAATATTCCTCCTAAGAGTCTTGTGGTTTTTGTTTCAAAGTTAAGTGAAGAAGAACTTCTCCCTACCACTGGTTGGTATTGAGAATTAATTTATACACTACCTCTTGGTTTCTAGGTAGGATTTGGACCTACCATTTTCTTATTTAGGTTCTTCCTACCACCTTGAGGTAAATCGGTATACATTGGTACATTAAGATTGGCTCTTGTGTTTTTCCTTTTGCTAGCCATTTAAGTGGATCACTTACCAAACAAGCACTAGCTTAAAAACCTTAACTAAGTCACCACCTTATTCTAGGGGAAAAATAAAATAAATTCTAACTCTAAAGGAAGGACACAAGATAATATAAAAATATCTAACACACAGATGAACTAATCACCAAGGACATAAGACTGCAATTCTTGCTTAATAGATAAGACACCTGAAAATGCTATGTACATTAGCATACACCTATGATACTAGGGTTGTCTCTTTCTTTTTTTAAATTCTCAAGGTTTGTCACTAAAATAGGTCCACTATAACCACAATCAATTACTTGAAAAGATCTAACACGCACATACACAACAAGACCAAAGAAACTATAGTACTTCTCACACATGAACATGTGTTGAACAACTCCCCAGTAGAGTCACCATTTTGTTGATGTTTTTCAACTATTAAGTAAAAATACTTAATACCAAGATAACAAAGATCACAATAATCTAAGGATCAACTAATTATCATAAACAATTAGATGTGCTTCATATCTAAAGCCAACATCAACAAAATCAAGGTAGATTTTCTACTCTTTAGGCTCTATAGAACCAAGGTGGGTATAGCTAAGGGATGGAAGGCTTCTAATCTGATATTACATACATTTTCTACTCATTCCATGATAGTCACAATAATACACATCCCTTATAGCATATTTGATTTCAATTCTTCATAGTTTTTACAAATACTATTGAGTAGTAACAACTAATTAAGACTCAGGAATTAGATGCATATAAGTTTTGACCAACCTTGATGTTCTTCCAATAGTAAAGTAAAATTGATTTTGATTTTAGACTTGGTGTTTATTCATGATCTCTCTATTTGCAAACTAGATCAACTAGATCAGTGCCTCATCCATTGGGATTCAGAGTTCACTTCAATTTACAGATCTAACTGATTGCATTACAATCAATACTATCAACAATTCTTACTAAAATTCATTCTTATAGACATCCTTCCTATTACCATGGAAACCCTATCAACTTCACTAAAGAATTTACTTAATTCATTGAATCAATAAAAATAATGAATTGACATACAACCTAAAATAAATTGCATTCAATTGGACAAGCTTTTCTTAGACAACATAAAAATGACCAGGTAACAATAATGGAGACAAAATTCAGCAAGAATAGATATGGGGACAATTCATGTTTGTAATAATTTCCTTTGAAAATTGTATACAACTAAAATAAAACTTTGAATGACTCAAGAAAAGACACTAGATCCTTGTAACATTAATGTATTCTCAGGTATTTGTAGAGAAAACACATCACAAATTTTGGACTAATAAATTGGACCAACCAAAATTCATCATGGACTAAAATTACACAATAAATCAGACCCTTTCTCTAGCCCTAGAAAATTGCTTATATAGTGTGAGATGCAACAAGCTTTAGGCTTAGAGAACTAACATTTGTCCTTTAGAAAAAATAATTTTACAATTGTTGCTGTCATAAAAACAAAAATTTATGTATCAGAAAAGTCTTTACATCATAATATTCTTTTGGGTGGGCCTATTTTCTATTTACATTTTTTTAGAAAGTTACAAATCCCATGATTTTCTTTTATGCTATTCTGACTCCTTGAAGTACGTACCCATTAGGCTTTCTAATGATTTATCTGACCTTAATGTTTGCAACTTTACTTCAATTCAAGGCTCTACACTATCACCATCATGAACTATCAAAACAACAATTACCTGTGAATCCTCTTTTGTCACATCACCAGTTTGGTTCTAAGGATTAGCAATCATAATTGGTTGTTTTGTTTCTATTGTTAGGTGCAATTGTTCTACTTCATCTTGTTCTACATATACTGATGTGTCATCTATTTTACTCTCATTCTTTCCCATATCTTCTTCTATTACCACCTATTCTACAAACAACAATTGTTCCTTCCATTCGTTGAAAATAGTATCATTAGGCCAATCAAAATTTAGGATTTCCCGCTCCTTTTTTATTACAAAATCTCTTGTTTTCTTTATTTCAACAAAATCCTTTCTAACAACATTATATAACACTTGTACTTTGATATATTCTTCATTAGTCATTACCCACAGTACATGTCCCTTTTCATTAATAAGCTCATTCATTTTATGGCATAACAGATCATCTATTTCTTTCCCCCATCTTCTTTTCCTTTTATTTTATCAATATTTTTAAGTGCACTAGGAAAAATGTCAAATTTCTATACTATATATTTAAAAATAAAAATCATTATTCTCTTTTGAATAGAGACCCTTTTCTCATCAAACTCAAACAAATTACTAGTTATATCAAAAAAAATTTCTATCTGCTCACTTGATAGATGAATAATGGAGATACACATGAGGGTGATGTCATTACTCCTTACATTCCACTTTTGCACAATGGGGTTTAGGGTATCTTCATCTCTTCTTATTTCATCCCACATTTCTATGATCTTTATCAACTAATCATAGAAGGTTGGCTTGTCAATCTTGTCCACTAAAAAATAAATTGTCATCTTGAGTTTTTCTTAATATTGGTTATTAAGATCTATTTGCAATTCCTATAAATTGGTTTTTTCTTCTTTAAATTCTTCTATAGTATAAAAATTTGGCCTCTATAGAGTATTAGGCAACTCCACAATTGGTGTAGAGTTGAATGGTTCACATGAAGGGAAAGGATAAACAATTCTTGGCTTTCTAAGTTCTCCTACTTTCCTCTTTTCTAATTGTTTATCCATTTAGGAAACCTAGTTTTCAAGTAGTTGTATTTTTTTTCCTCTTTTCTTGTATGCCTTAAGTATTTCTTCAAACTAGGCATTGAGCTATAGGAATTCACTATTTTCTTTATTAGCTACCACACTCCCAAAAGATAACATCTCTTGGGCCATTTTGGTGACATCTCCACTGTGTACTTCATCAGTTCTGTATACTATAAGAGTACTAGTATGTTCAACACTTGAAATTTCTTGCATCCTAGTTTTATTTCTTTTTTCAATTGACCAAATGACTAGGGCTTGGTGATCATTACAAAATTTTACCCCTCTATGTGCTTGTAGAATTTATTTGTTGGTCTAATATTGCACATGTAAGGAAACTTGGCAATAAAGAATATAACCGTTTCCACATAACCCATCATAGATCTAAAATAAACACGGAATTAAAATCCACATGCAAGAGAATAGAAAACATACCCACAAAATGTGACACAAGATATACCTTGGGAAACCCTCATTGAGGGAAAAACCCAGCCTCCAAAAGCATCCATCATCATGTATTATTCAGCAAAAATACCATTGCCATACACCCATGGAAGCCTTCATGGCCATAGCCACAACCGAGCAAACTATGTGAACAAGCATGAATCCACACATCCCATGCCATGCTTCCAACCTTCACAAATGCTCCCTTGGCTAACCTGTCAAGCCTTGTCCCACTCGACTCTTGCCTTTTGTCTTCTTGTCACTCTTCCTCTTTTTTCTGTCTCTACAACAACTACCTTTGTGGCTGCTTATATAGTAGCAAGTCCCACAAAACCACCAAGTGGTATTACATAAACCATGTGCTAAAACCATGTGTTACCTAACCCACTGACCCCACATTTAATATTGGGCATTTAATTCTTTTCCCCCAATATTAAATAATTACATGAAATATTATCACAATGTTACAATACAACTCATCAAGAATATTCCATGGGAATCTTTACATGTTGCACGTCCATCTAGGCACAACATTACATAATAAAAAAATAAAATAATCAAATAACAATATTATGCAATGTGTGCAACACCCATTATCTCAACAATCTCCCACTTGTTGTATACATTGCATAGGGTCAATCCGTAGCCACATAAAATGAACAAGAGAACAATCCCACCCAGCACATCCACCTTCATGGATCAAAATACACCAAGTGCTCCATCCTGGTACCCGCAACAAAATCAAAGTATCCAACATCTCAAACATGAATGATCTCACCTCCTATTATGCCACTCCCACTGGACATACATAGAAGCCATCCAAAGAGAAAACCACCCAACCTGTCGCATTAGAAGATCATAAAATCCTGTACCAACTGAAATCCAAGCACAAAAAACCTGATCCAAAGGTAATCACATGTATCCGTAGTTGTCAAAATATCCATAGCTGAAATAGCACCCACAGCAAAGTGCCAAACCCATCCAACTATCCATACCTCAAAGGTATAACAAGTGAATCTCATATCACCGACATATCCAATCTATAACCTGCAATCACAAGCCTCAAGAGCAATACCTGCCACATATATACCAAGAAGCTCCCACTGCAAAAGATAATGTCAAATCTATAACCAATCCACTCACAACATCTCAAAGAAGTGAATCCATGTAGTATCAAGGACATCCACAATACATAATCCAATATCCTGCAAGAATAACTCTCCAATGCTCTCCCAAGTTCACCACAACCAACAGAGGAAAGAGATAAAGGAATAACCATGTCATCTCTCACATGACATACATGAGCACAAACCAGTGATCACAATCTCTAACCAATCTCAAATCCAATGTAAGCAAAACTGAACATCCAGGAAGATAACCAAGACCAAGAGAAACCATGCAAATCATAACCTGTATCATGTTCTTCTACACACACCTCTAGATGTAAACTGTACAAGTATGATCTCCTCCATAAAACCCCAACAAGAAGCCTCAAAAAACACCCAAACCATACCATATAACTCATCATGGATGTAAGCCTCTCACAAGAAGATCAAACTCAATAAAACCATTCCTAAACCAAGGAATAACCATTCCTAATCCAAGGAATATGCCCAATATAAAACCATCTCCCAAACTCAACCAGCATAACAACATATGCACATGGAGATAACCAATGCTTAACCATCTCTCAAATGAACTCTCCAGAACTAACTCATGTACCATAGCTCAAGATCCATATCCATGAAAGACAAGCATAAATATAATGCAACTGAGAGAAACAATGGGCTATACCTCTCAAGTAGCAAACCGCCAAGTAGACCAAGAGTGGGGAATGAGAATGCTCATCAAGATACCCAAGTCTCCAACCAAGACTCATCTAAGAACAATCTCCTCTCAAGTCCATATCAGGTGATTGCCGCTCGGACTTCCTGCTGAAACCATCAACTGTCCCAACAAATACTTCTCTAATCCAAGAGAAATCAGCGTCACCACTATCTCTAAGTATCCATGAGCACCTGTAACCAATCAATCCATGCCAACTCCAAATGCAACATATCAATATCATGAAGTATCCAGCTTATGATTAGTGTACTCAATACCAAGAAACTAAACCAAGATCAATGTCAAAGTTCCAACCATGGCCTGAGGAACATAAACATGACAACATGATCTTACCATCTCAACTAAAGAGATAACATGCTCCATATGAACACACCATAACATGTCACAACTCTAAACGCGTATCAAGAGTATACCATGACATAATAATGAAACCATCCTCATACCAAGGATAACATGCCAAATAAAAGCATAAACCGCACCTTTGCCAAGAACCCTATGAGTCCTCAAGATGCAACCATCTCCACACACCATGAAGAAAATCATCTTCACATACTAGGAAGAACCATCTCCACATACCATGAAGATAACCAAGAACTCCATGAGTCCTCAAGATCTAACCATCTTCATACACCATGAAGATAACAAGTGCACCATGCAAATGTCAAAGACGCTTCTGCAGCAACAGGATCTAAGACAAACCTCCAACATCTGCAAACACTCAATAAATATATCAATGCCAACAAATCCCACTCAACCGTGGTACCAAGTCACCTATGGCATCATAAAATCCATCCTCTCCAAACCAAGAAGATATAAATCAAACCAGGAACTAATCCTGCACTATCACCCCATCACTGTCACAAGCTCCCACTAAACCGTGTATCCAAGCTATCCATGACATAATGATGAAAAAAAAATCCATCCTCTAACCATGAGAATCAACCAAGGCATCAAACCATCAAAGAACTCAAAGTGCACATCATGAGCTCCTCAAAAGAAACTAAATAATCATGATCCTCAACCAAGAAGATATACCACCATAACTATATGAGAAATCCAAGCTAATGAACATCAAGGATGTACCTGTATATCCAATCATGTCATGCCAAAATCCATGACACCATGATCACATCCATGAACTGAGCATCTGGCTCTCAAAGTGTCCAATCTGTCAACATAAAATAGTCAACCACAATCCTCCACCATGACTGTACCTGGTAACAAAATCTCATCCCTTCTACATGAAGATAAAATCATAAAATCATGTGACTTAGGGCATAGACAACCCAAATCCAAGTCACCAATTTGAATATGCATCAATAATGAAAGATCAATGGGCAAAGACAACCCATAACCAAGCTATAAATGCAACCTGTAAGTATAGACCGCTTACAACACTGCACAACTTGTAGACCCAACAAGTCATCATGCATATCCAAACCAAACACTGATAATCATATCATCATGAGACCAACCTTGAGTATACAATGACATCAAAACTTAAATCTCCAATGCCATAAACTCACAATGTTACCATAGTCAAAATATACCTATAAAGTTCAGATCAATATATCAACAAATAAATCATGCCAAACCTGCACCAAATCTGAACCAATGTGTAGAGTTTTCCAAGAGCTTTCCGTTGACTACTCGAAGTCCAAAATTTGACTCCGTATGCCCAAGTTATGCCCTAATCCGTGCTCAAAATAAATAACATCTGAGTTTAGGGCTCTGAAAACCTGACAAAATTTTAAAATCATAGAACCAAACCTACACCATGTTGTAGTGCTCTGAATTAACTTTCCAACGCCTATAAGAACTCTGAAATCCGATATTCTGAGAGAAAGTTATGGCCATTTTACTAAAACTGTCTTTTTAACATTTTCAGTACGATTTTTCATTTTTTTTTATTTTTTCAGTGACGAAAATTCCGACGGGATTAAATTTGACGGCCATCACGGGCTGAAACTAAAAAACTCTTTCATTTCCTCTGAACATGGCCAAACTAGGGCATATTATATATCAAATTTTATGGAAATGTCGACCCGGATCCAATGGTAAGGTCTGTTTTTACCCAGGAGGTCATTTCTGCAAGCTACCCCCCAAAACTCTCATTTAAATGAAGACATCCGAAAAACCTTTTTATCCAACAATTTCCCATGCCCAAATCTTTTAACATCCCATCATAACAGCAAATCCAAAACCCTCAGATCTGCAACAAATCATTCATATATCTTGCCCTTTCTTTTATCCTCTCATGCATTCCCATGGATTCAATCTAGGGTTACAATTATAAAACCATAGCTCTGATACCACTTGTAAGGAAACTTGGCAATAAAGAATATAACCGTTTCCACATAACCCATCATAGATCTAAAATAAACACGGAATTAAAATCCACATGCAAGAGAATAGAAAACATACCCACAAAATGTGACACAAGATATACCCTGGGAAACCCTCATTGAGGGAAAAACCCAGCCTCCAAAAGCATCCATCATCATGTATTATTCAGCAAAAATACCATTGCCATACACCCATGGAAGCCTTCATGGCCATAGCCACAACCGAGCAAACTATGTGAACAAGCATGAATCCACACATCCCATGCCATGCTTCCAACCTTCACAAATGCTCCCTTGGCTAACCTGTCAAGCCTTGTCCCACTCGACTCTTGCCTTTTGTCTTCTTGTCACTCTTCCTCTTTTTTCTGTCTCTACAACAACTACCTTTGTGGCTGCTTATATAGTAGCAAGTCCCACAAAACCACCAAGTGGTATTACATAAACCATGTGCTAAAACCATGTGTTACCTAACCCACTAACCCCACATTTAATATTGGGCATTTAATTCTTTTCCCCCAATATTAAATAATTACATGAAATATTATCACAATGTTACAATACAACTCATCAAGAATATTCCATGGGAATCTTTACATGTTGCACGTCCATCTAGGCACAACATTACATAATAAAAAAATAAAATAATCAAATAACAATATTATGCAATGTGTGCAACACCCATTATCTCAACAGCACATCTTTCTCTTTTCTAATAGAATAAAAAATCATAGCTTTAGTTATGTCCCACTCTAGGAAAACCAAAATTCCTAATTCTTTGACCAAATATCTCCTGGCCTCAGGTGTTAGATGGGTAAAATCTCTAAAAATTTAACCTTCACCTCTTCCTCAATTTCAAAGTCCAATTTTCTTGGTTGCTTTGTTTTTATTGCTTTACACTTCTCAAAATTGCCTATATTTTTTCTCCACTAAAATTGTGCAAAGGCCCTTGACTTATCAAAATTTTCATCATCTATGAATTTTTGAGAGGCTTGAACAATGATGGGATCTATGTCCTTACCTCTATAATTAGCAATAGTGAGGTCAAAGGATGGGATAGGAGGCTCCTCAGGCACTCACCTTTATATATCAGTAGTAGTGACAATGATGTCTACCTCCCCACCAATCCGCCTCAATTGCTCTCTTAGAGGTGCTTCATCATCTATTCTGATGTGTTTTGGGATGGTGAATATCCTTTTACCTAAGAAGAGGATCCTTTCTCTAGTCTCTATCTCTTGGGGACACTTGTGTTAGGTAGAATCTCTAATATTGGCATTTTGTAGGAGGGAATGTTCTATATATTTTGAGATACAATATATCTAGCCCTCCTTTGTAGTGTATATTGGCCTAAAGTAACCACTATTCTGCTATTTATCCTTCCACCTCTATTGATGATGGGCCACATCACTCGTACCAACTCACAACCAAAAAAATGCAACAAGATGGAGATAGAGAGATGACAAAAATGCTTCATAAAGCATCCATTAATACTTGAAATCCACTAGAAGAGATTACATTTGAAGAGCTTACAACTCAAGAACTTCTATTTCTCGAACTTCCATTAGAAGAGCTTCCATTTCTTGAACTTGATTACAAATGATAATAAGCCTTGCTTAAATAGGCACTTCTAACCCAATTCATTACAAACACAACCAATGTGGGATAAAAGGTAAATACAACTACCTTTAAATAAATATTAAATTCCCACCCAAATACAACTAAGCACCCAACAAAGATTAAATACATGATTTATCCAAAACCTTCTAAAATTTCCACCTACACACCTCGATTAACAGAATGACAACTATTTTTCTTATTTTTCTATTTACACCACCTATGCACCTTGAAAATAGAAATTCCTCTTTTCTCTTTTTTTCCTTATTATATTTTTTTATTATTTTCTTTCTATTTTCGTCACTTTCTCTCTCCTCCACAATTTTTTTTCCTTTTTTTTTCTTCTTCTTCTCTCTCTCTCTCTCTCTCTCTCTTTTAATAATTTAATTCTCCCATGCAAGGTGCTCCTGCATCAAACTTCCCTGGTAGATAGAAAAGTTTGTCCCACACTTTGACACCAAAAGAAAGATATACAACCATCTTCATCTTCACCACAAGCTTCCACCTCAACAAGGACAAGAAAACCAACATGCAAATCTTCCACCTTTTTTTTTTGTTTGCTGATGCATGATGCTCCTGCATCCGACTCCCATGGTAGGAAAAATTTTGTGAGTATGGATTCACAAAATGAAGTAGCCACTATTGACAGATTTTTCTTTCTCTTCCTCCAACACATAGCTGGAACAAGTATCCATGAATCATCTATAGACTTTTCAAGATATGCCTTGACCAAGTTTCCCTTCTTCTCATTTAAAGCTTGCATTATTATAGCAAAATTATTCATCAGTGTGTCCATTTTGGCCCCCCAATACTTCTTATCTTCCAAGGGGTTATAGTTGGGCTCAAAAGCATTGATAAATTCCAAAAATTTTCTAAAAACTATCAATTTTTCTTTCTTGACCTCTTGTTCTTATAGTGAAAGAATATTTGTAATAACATCCTCTGGGAAATACACATTTTGTGTAATAGCTTTAGCTTTGGTTCTTTCCCTAAGCAGGTCATTAATCCCTCTAGGTCAATATATCTAGCATGGAATTGGGCCATGTTATGTCTATCCAAGAATAAGCTTAAATTTATCCATCCTTTCTTCACAAAAACAAAATCATGCACCACAATAACAACAAGAAAGAATGTGCCTTTACCTTTGCCCATTATATCCTTCGCCTCTATTGTTCCAATTTTCCATAACTTTGCAATTCTTATCTTCAAGGGCACATGAAAAGGTAGTACATGTGCTCTTCCAAAGAAACTATATACTTTGATGATAGTAAAAATAGGGTATGGGATTATATCCCCCAAATTATGACTAACCAATAGCCCCTGGGCATGGTCCCTAGGTTTGATTAGCTTCGATAAAAGTTGTGGAATGCTTGGACTATCCCCTTTCAAAAGAAATTTGAGCCTTGATACAAAATATCTATCAAATCCAACATAGCTAGCATTTGTGACTTCCCAAGTCAAGTCAACACTCCAGAATTGAACTAGGAGTTTCTCCCCATCCCTTTCTAATACTAGTTTCACAACCTTATAGAAGAAAGAAACTCATTTGCAAAGATAGATGTACATTAATAGAGAATACCAACAAAATGGTCTATTCACCTTAGCCTAAGTTGTTCCAACTAAACCATTGTGAATTTCCTCGTATAAGAAAGTAGCAAAATTAGGAATTCAACTCATTCCAAATTGCAATGTCTAAGCTATGATGAGGACCATAGAGCCTTGAATATGTTCTTGCTTATCTATCCCAAAAATTCTGCAAATTGTAAGATACAGGGATTTTTTTCTAGAATTAAAATAATTTTTCATCAAGGGCTCTAGGGTACTTGGTGTAACTAGAGGTGATGACCCAATTTTAACAATGTGTTTCTACAATGGCCCTACCCACAGATATACCCTCTACACATCATATCTTTCCTAAAATTCATCCATGTCAATTTTCTCATGGACTACCTAATTAGGGTTGAGCTTAAGTTCTTCTCTAATCAAGGCAAGTGAAACCCTAAAGAGGTTATCTCTGGCATGTCTCTTCACGATTCTAGTTATAGGTTCATACTTCTTGGCCATGTCAGATAATAAATCACTATCCAAAAATACTTCTAGAACCACCAATTTTCCAATGTCAAACTCCTAAACATTACTCAATAGGGAATCCAAGTTGTATTTAGTAAACCATTTTTTAAACAACTCTAAACCCCCCTTTGAGACCTGTGCCTCTTTTACCCAATTGGCTCTATCATCGAACCCTCACCTACAACCAACCTAGGGTTTCTAAGGATTAGTTATCTCCCTTTTATTATTTCATTCATATATAAAGGCAATTGTTCTAGAAAATCATCATGAACAACCCTTTCAAGGTAGTCAGTTGACCAAAAAATTCCTTTTGGGGAGGTATTTTAAATTTAAACTTAGCACAATTACAATTGTTTGATTCTCAGAGGTTTCAAACTACTTACCTATTCTCTCCTCCTAAATTTTATCAGTGAATTTCTCTGTAAACTATTGAAAAGTCTTGAAGAATTTGATGCCCTAGTTTTGGAGATATTTGTGCTCTCAAAACTTTGCAATTTTATGACTCAATAATGGTGAATTTGTGAGTTATATCATAGCATTAAGGTCACACAAAAGAGCTCTAAGCACATTAATGTTTTGTAGCTATTAATTTCCATATCATGCTTTAGATTTGAATTTCACTCATTGATCTCACAACATCTAACAATTATATTTGAAAAAGGAAAAAAAAAAATTAAAGTTTTGAAGTTTGGGCTACATGTCAAGCAGACACTTCCTTGCTTTAGGTATTTTCCTTACATCTCTTCATTGCGATGAAGCACCAGTCATCAATATTACCAAGATTTATGATCATAGAAAATTGTAATACCTTATTAATAAAGCTATTTGAAATGCAGGCCCATGACATAATCATTTCCAACCTAGTGCACACATGTCATGTCTCACCAATTATTGTGCTCCAATTCATCGAACCTTTCTAGCCTAGCATAACTTAGCTCCTATTAAGAACTTGGCCCCACTATGCCACATGGTGTACTAGTGCTTCCCTACTTTGTTTAAAGTTCATGCACCTTGTCAAAGTAGGTAACTGTTATCCATTGATTTATCAAAGATGAACAATGTTACAAAATAAAATCCTTTTCAGCCCGATCAATCAGACCATCCAATGAAATGCTTCCTTTTTGCCAACATGTCTGACAATTTTTTTAGAAATTTCATACCCATGACATCACCATGCCACATGTCCTATTAGTTATTTTACACATTACTTAAATAGTGAGCATTTCCATATAATGGTAAAGTGTCCATTGTTGATCTTCCAAAGATCAATAGCTAAATGAAATGCCAGTAAGAAACCATCTCAATACTTGGGTTAACCAATAAGATTAAGATAAAATCAAATGTGTGCTGACATGTACTAACCACTCTGAAATGGTTTGACAAAGTATTGACAAGCTTTATTCTTTGTAGTGCATTTAAGATTCATCATCAGCAAGGGCAGCGTGTCTAATTGGCACTTGCCCACTTCACTTGAAAGGTATGCAATTTCACATTGTAGGCATGTGCTTACTATCAATCTTTGAGATATCAACAAGAAACCAAAATAGATCACCATAGTAAAAAATGATTAATAAAACATTAAGAAATTTAACTATGATAAGAGGCAAGCTTAGTAAATAAAAGGATTTATTTCATGAAAAATAATAAAGTAATCTTTGCAAAAAGAAAACCTAGGATAAGCTTGTCTTGCCTAATTTTGTTTGAAATATTATTTTCAAACATTTTCAAGGGTTAGGGAAAAAAAAAAGGCTTTTAGGGTTTCAAAATTTTTTTTACCCAAGGTCAACCTAATTTGTCAAAATTAAGCATATCCTTAAGATTTTTCACTATTGGATGCAACAACACACAAATGCTGAAAAACCAAGCCAACAATATATAATGTGTAAAGTATATTGAATATATATGTATGGGGGAGCATCATAATATTATACATATACATGTACAAATATTTAGATAAAAATATCTTACAAAATAAATTTTGAAAAGTTTCAAAAACAGAGTATGTTACCAAGTTGAAGACACAGGATGGAGGCTAAATATTGTTTTAAACTTTTTGAGAGTTTAGTTTTAATTGATAAGTGTTTTTGTCACTAATGCTAAAGGAGGAGATTGTTGACATTGTAGTCAAGTTTGTTTATTAGTAACATAGAAACTTAATCATATGGTTAGTAGCTACCAAGCTTATCTTATAGTTTACAGTGTTAACCAACTATTTCAGGCTCTACCGAGTTCTACAATTGCTACCAAGTTCCAAGAACAATATTTAGTTTGTACCAAGAAATATCTACGTAGTTGGTGATTATTAGTGTAAACATAGCTTCATAGTGTTTCCAAATTTCTTAGTGCAATCTGAGTTCTCTAGTGTTTACCAAGTTTCTAGCTTCAGTAATGTGAATCTAGTGTCTATACAGTGTCAACCAAGTGATTCAGTTTTTATGCCAAGTTCCACAGTGTTCACTGAGTCACTAGTGCAGACTGAGTTTAGACTACTTGGAAGTGATTAGTATGAACTGAGTTTCTATGTCTACCAAGTGCATGATGATACCAAGCATTGAAAATGGTTACCGAGTGTCAAAACCTTACCAAGTTTGTCTTTGGAACATGAGTACCTACAATTTGGCCAACTTTGTGTATTGTGGTGACACTTGTATTGCAGTCAACTTTGATGAATTGTAATTTGGATTGGTATTATGTAATGTATTGTATCACATCCAAAGAGAGAATATATGAATGGTATGAAGATAGAAATATATTTATAAGAGAAGAAGTGTGAAGTAAATGGGATATAAGCAATAGAAGGAGTAGCAAAGATTTATCTATCACAATAAGGTGATCATTACACCCCAAATTCAGAAAATCAAGTTGCAGATCAAAGATGAACCATTGGTTCATCCTAATAGGTGGAATAGTTAAATTCTTTCACAAGGTAGACTTGCTAGTCTTTTATAAATCTCTTTACCAAGTGTATACTTCATTATATGTTTGTAAATCCTTTTGCAAAGTGGACCTAGTAGTCCCTATTGCTCTTAATAGGGTAGATCATTAGAAGTGATCATTGTAAGCCTTAATAGGCTAACTTTATATTGCAATACTAAACCTTGTGGGTATCACCCCCACCACAATTTTACTTTCTATTTAGAAGGTTTTTAGGTTACCATATTGTGTGTCAAAGTGTTATGAATATTTTAATGCTTTCATTTTTTCATGCATGAAATTAGATCATAATACACATGAAGGATTAATTGGTGAATTAAGATTAAGTTTTATTAGTTTTTGATTCACCCCTCCCCTCTTAGTAACTTAGCCTATCTTATATTTAATAGTTATTAGCATTATTTTTATTGCTCAAAAAGAATTGTGTTTGACTACAATATTTTTGGTCATTCTGATTGTTGTTTTGATTTTGATCACAATTTGAATTTTTTTTGTTTTGACGATGATAGTTGTTATTGTTATTGTTTCCACCTTGAATGTTTTGTATGCTCTTAACATCAGTAACACCATCATGGGTAAAACCTTTTTTTTTTGACTAAAATTTTGGTTTGCTATTATTTTTTGTGTCATTGTTTGAAGATCAAGAGCTATAATGTTTAATGGAACCTTTGTCTAAGAGTCTATTCTGAATGTTCTTACCTTTCTTGACTAATGTGCAAAAGTCTTCAGGACTAGCCATTTTCATTTGGAAAGACATCTCTGGAATAAAATTCTTGATAAACATTTTTACAAGGTGGGAATCTTCAATTTTGTAGGGCATGTGATTCACAAGATGCCACCACCATTAGAGAAAATTGGAAAATGTCTTACCATTTCTTTGTTTTGTCTTGCACAAATAAATTAATTGGGCATGATGTTCAATGTTGTAAGAATATTGTGCTACAATTTTTTCGGTTATTTAATTGAAGGAAGTAATGTAACCTTTAGGTATTTTCATTAGCCGCTCAAGTGTAGGGACTCAAAGGCTTCTTGTGAAGAGCCTCTTAAGGTAATCCTCACTATAGGCCACTTCTTGAGATAAGATAGAAAATTCTTTGAGATGTGTGATGGGACATATTTCTCTTTTGAATTTGTCAAATTTAGGAATCTCAAAGTTGGGTGGAAATGGTATCATGTTGATAGATTTGTCAAATGGTAAGGGATAATTTTCCTCAAAATAGAAATCTTTCACCCCTTTATTGCTCATTTTGTGAACCAAACTTTGGAATTCATGCAACTGTTGGGCTAAATCTTTATTTGGTAGCACTTGTGATGGTTGAGAATTGATGAACCCACCTCCTAACCTATATGAATTTCCAAACATATTATAGGGTGGTGGAGATGGTGGTGTGCCACTTTGGCCAATGTACTAATATGCAGTGGTTGGGATTGGCACAAATGTTTTCATCATATTTGTTGGTGTTGGTGTAAATAAGTATTTACATATTACACTTTACTTAATTTTACTTAGGTTAATGCATTATTTAATTATTTTGCATTATTTT
The DNA here is from genome assembly GCA_028749045.1 of Cupressus sempervirens. Lineage (NCBI taxonomy): Eukaryota > Viridiplantae > Streptophyta > Pinopsida > Cupressales > Cupressaceae > Cupressus > Cupressus sempervirens. The sequence goes on along the minus strand of CM053784.1, from coordinate 70,220,244 downwards.
ATTAGTTATTTAGGCCAGACACTTAGGAGTTTGTGTACTCTCACAGAAGTGCACAGCTCTTATTATGCACATGGTGTCTACAACACAGGAGTTTATATCATTCACTAAGTTGTCATGTTGACAACATAGTTATCCACACTCCTAATTTAGCACATGTCGTCTACACCACTGATTTGCATGCTACACCATTGTAGGCTTATCCTGACATCATTGCACTTAATTTTGTACTTAATGGAGGATAACCCATATCTAGTGGACATGTGCCTAGTTGTATGACTTATCATGTTGTTGATTTTTATGCATTTTAGAAGCTCTCCTGAGGCCTTTATGTATAGGCACTACTAGTGTACTCTCATCATGGCATATTGAATGAATATAATGATTCTGATCATACTTTGTCTATTTTGTTCTATTGTGTGCTTGTGTTGAGTTCCTTAGTTCTTGGATAAATTCTAGCCTAAGCCAAATTCTTACATGGTATCAAAGCTTGGGGAAATTCTCTACAAATAACCATTTGAGACCATTCATGCTTTAGCACCTCAACACAAATTTGGAGGATCCTTAAAAATTGGGAGCATCTAGAGCCAGATCTAACCTCATCATTGCATTCAGAGCATCGATTTTGTGAAGATTCACTATAAATTTGACTATGCTGGGTGAAAGTTGATTGTGAGGCAAATTGTTTTTGCAAATTGAAACCTGGAGGCCCCAATTTGTAGTTCAGGTATGGTCATTTTTGGATCTTATTTATTTATTTTTTAGATTTGAGTTATTTTTCTTCTCTACAATTTATTTCCAAATTTGGTATTTTTTGATTTATTACACAGGCAAAATATTTTTTTTTGGCCAAACCAGGCAGTAACACCCTGGCTTGGCTTTGTATTTTTCATAGAAAATTTTATTATTTCATAGTGTATCATATTTATTCAGTAGGCCAAATCACATATTCAGGGCTGAATTAGCCAAATCTGGCATTCTCTCTCCAAAATCCTAGCCATTCCACTGAACCAAGCTCCATACACATCAAGTTGATGGCCACACATAATATCTGGTGGGAAAATTCCACCATCGAGATGAACCTCACCCACATAGTAGCCTTTTATTTTGCCTCAGTGGGCTGTATCTTTTAAAAAGTGCATTGTGTACTTACCCACTACATGTGGGATTAATCCAAAAAAATTTCACACATTTGAAATAAATTCTGGCATTACAAAAATAAACTCTAGTGGTCGACATTAGCTATTGAGTATCCTCACAACTATTAGGCAGAATTTTGACATCGATCAACCTATGATTACTTTAAAAGACTCAACAACATGTAGACAAATCAAGCTAAGCCCCATCACATACACATAGTTGAGTTGCATTGTGACACACATTGCTCCACAACAACACTGCAAATGATAGTTGTCACTCCTGCTCAGTAGTCCTAGTCTGTGTATGTGTTGACACAGTTAGCACATGCATGATAGTACCTACCAACTTAGCTGCATACGTGTCATCCATGCATATAACCCAGTCAGCACCACATCATCCACTTTTTACCATACAAATTTATTGCTTACCTTGTTCGTACAATTTGTATGATGTTGATGTCATCATGACATAATGATGACATCTCACAAGTGAGATACTTAGGAGTTTGTGTACTCTCATAGAAGTGCACAACTCTAATTATGCACCTGGTGTCTACAACACAGGAATTTGCAACATTCATTGAGTTTTCATGTTGACAACATAGTTATTTGTACTCCTAATTTAGCACATGTTATCTACACCACTGATTTGCGTGCTACACCATTGTAGGCTTATCCTCACATCATCACACTTAATTTCATGCTTAATGGAGGATAACCCATATCTGGTAGACATGTGCCTGGTTGTATGACTTATTATGTTTCTGAATTCTATGCATTCTAGAAGCTCTCCTAAGGCCTTTATATATAGGCACTCCTAGTGTACTCTCATCATGGCATATTGAATGAATATCATCATTCTGATCATGCTCTGTCTATTTTGGTCTACTATATGCTTGTGTTGAGTTCTTTAGTTCTTGGGTGAATTATGGCCTAAGCCAAATTCTTATAGTTGGCATTTGCAAGTAGGAGGAATATATTGGTGGTGTTAGGATTGCTATTTTTTGTTTAGGTACTTGCCCAATGTTTAAACATCCTATAGCTAGACCTATCAAGGTTGACTATGGAATACTTGCATGTTTAGTCACATTGGGCATAGTATTAATGATTTGTTGAATGTTTTCTAGACTTAGGTAGAATTTGGGTTGTGTTGAAGTTGACATAGGTATAGAACTAGTTCCCATTGCAGTTTCTTTTCCTTTGCTAGATAGTTGTATTGTGGTAGAATTTAGCAATGCTAGTACACCATCTTTGGTAATTTGTTTAAACAAAGTGTTCTCATCAAAATTCATTTGGACATTAACATCATCTTTGACAAGGTTTAGGAAGATCTCAATTTTGTTCACCCTAATAGACTTTTCCATTATTACCAAGTTGTATGGGTTTGCAAGAAATGTTCAAACATCATTGAGAATTCATTATTGTTAATGGGATCTTTATCTTGGTGTTGGTCTAAATAAGTATTAACTTATTACAGTTAAGTTTATTTAGGTTAATGCATTATTTTATTATATCTTAGGTGAGATAGGAGTTTGTGTAATCTTATTGTTAGATTGTGGTGACTGATAAGACAAGTACTATACATACTTCATAAATCCGTAAAAAATAAAATTGGCCCTATTTTATCAAGATTTTGGGCTGACATGTAATTATTAATTATGACCCTAAAGTGGTAAAAATACTTGTATAAAAGAGCTTAGGGTTAGGGATTGTTTCATAGTGGTGATGCAAAAATTGGTTCTTTTAGCAGTATTGAGCTGTAAGGGATTACAAATTATAATTAAGTTGTAATCACTGGATCATAATAATATCAGACTTGTTGTTTGGCAGACATAGCCCAAAGATTGGGTGAACCACATTAAATCTTGGTGTCTTGTGTTCTTTTCTGTGTGATCTATTATTTTTTAATATTGTTTATATTTGTATTTAATTTTTATTTTTGTCCATGGTTTAATCCTAACAAGTAGTATCAGTGAGGTTTTTTTCAGTTATCCTCTACAGGAAAGTCTCACAGTTGAGTAGGAGTCTCACAATTGAGTCAGAGTGATGTTAGATGAGGGTAAGCTAAGGGTTGATAGGTTTAATGGGTAAAACTTTTAGTTATGGAAGATGCAAATGGAAGACTATCTTTATTAGAAGGATTTATGGAAGCCATTGGAAGGAAAAACCAAGAATTAGGGATCTATGTCAAATGATGAATGGGATCATTTAGATAGAAAGGAACTTGGAAGTATTCAATTATGCTTCGCACCATCACTGGCATTTAATAGTACAAAAGTGAAGACAACAAAAGAGTTGATGAAAACCCTAACGATATTGTATGAAAAGCCCTCTACTTTAAACAAAGTATTTCTCATGAAGCATTTATTTAATATGAAAATGGTAGAAGGTGGATCTATTGTAGATTATTTAAATGAGTTTAATACTATTACTAGTCAATTATCTTCTATGGGTATCAATTTTGATGAAGAAATTAGGGCTTTCTTAATTTTGTGTTCTTTGCCTAAAAGCTAGAAAGGCTTGGTAATGACTGTGAGTAATTATGTTCCTAGATCTAGTATCCTAAAATATGATGATGTGATCGGTGTTATTTTGAGTGAAGAAACTCATAGGAAATCCTTAGGTGGATCTACATTAGGAATTACTTTAAATGCATAAAGTCGACACAAAATGACTGAGAGAGGAAGTAATTCTAGAAATCATGGGAAATCAAGAGGAAAGTTAAAAGGGAGGAGGTCTCAATCAAGAGGATTGAAAAACTATTGGTATTATGGGAAACCAAGACATAGAAAGAAAGAGTTTTGGAATCAAAAGAAAAATGAAGGAGATAAACCAAATGGATACAAGGAGGTAAATGTGGTAAGTGACAAATTTGAAGAAGATGCTTTGCTTTTGTCTTTAGAAAATTTTTGTGATTCATGAGTTTTTGATTCTAGTGCTTCATTTCATGCTACACCTCATAGAGGATATTTCATTGATTATTTCTAGGGAATTTTGGTCTTGTTTATTTGGGGGCTAATGAACCCTTTCAAACTATTTGAAAGGGAAAAGTTAAGATTAAGTTGTAGAATGGGAACCATTGACTACTACATGAGGTAAGAAATTTTCTAAGGTTGAGTAGGAATTTAATTTTAGCAGGGCAACTTAGTGATGAGGGTTGTGTAGTTATTTTTAATCATAAAAATTGGAAGGTTTCAAAAGGTTCCCTTGTAGTAGAAAAATGTGTGAAAGTAGGCACCTTATATCTTTGTACATGTCATATTGTTCCTTCTACTTCAATTATTTCAGAGAAAAATGAATGTATAGGAACAATTGTTGTAGTTGAGCAAGGAGAACAAATAGCTACTATAAATTTTGATACAACATTGTGGTACAATAGACTTGGGCACATGAGTAAAAAAGGTATTAAAGTACTTCATTCTAAGAAAGTTCTACTAGGTCTAGAATGTGTTAATATGGATTTGTGTGAAAGTTATCTATATGAAAAATAAAAGAGAGTGAGTTTTGTGAAGACTGGGAATGAAAATAAAAAGGAGAAATTAGAGCTTGTCCATACTAATGTATGGGGACTGGCTTAGGTATCTTCCCTTGGAGGCTCTCATTATTATGTTACATTTATTGATGATGCAACTAGAAAGGTATGGATTTATTTCCTTAGATAGAAATTTGATGTATTTCAAACTTTTAATAAATGGAAATGCTTGGTTGAAAATGAGATTGCTAAGAAATTAAAATGTCTTAGATCTAATAATGTTGGTGAGTATTGTAGTCATGAATTTGAAGATTATTTCTTTGCTAATGGTATTCATAGATAGAAAATTATTCCAAGAACTCCATAGGAAAATGAAGTGGTTGAACACATGAACATGACTATAATAGAGCATGCATGGAGCATGAGGCTACATGCTAGGTTGTCATTACACATGTGGGTGGAGGCTATCAATACTACTATATATTTTATTAATAGAGGTCCCTCTCCTCTTTTGGATTGTGATATTCCAAAAGAAGCATGAACTAGTAAGAAGGTGAGTTATTCTTTTCTCAAAACCTTCTTCTATGAATCATTTGCTCACATAGACTCTAAAAATAGAACCGCGCTGGAAGCTACATCAAAGAAATGTGTATTTATTGGATACAACATTAATAAATTTTCTTATAGGCTTTGGGATTTTAAAAATCATAAAATTTTATGAAGAAGAGATGTCATATGCAATGAGAAAGTGTTGTACAAACATCTGTTGCAAAAATATGAGAAGAAAGAAGATGATTATATAGTGTTGGATGATACTCCAAAAGATGATGTTCTAGCCATTCCTCATGATGTGCAATAACAATAATAATAGATACCACACACACAAATGAATGTTAGATTATCAACAAGGAACATTAGACCTATAGAAAGATTTTCTCCCTCTTTTTATTCTATTTTATTAAAGATTTTGGTGAACTTGAATGTTATGATGAAGCTATGCAAGTGGATATTAAGATTCAATGGGAGTCTACGATGAAAGAAGAAATGGACTCTTTGCTAAAAAACCAGACTTCAAATTTATGCAAGTTGCCTGTAGGTAAAAAGGCTTTATAGAATAAGTGGATTTATAGGTTAAAAGAAGAGGATGGAGGTAAGAAAAAATTTAAATCCAGGTTAGTGGTAAAAAGATTTGCACAGAAAAAGGGAATTGATTTTGCTGAGATATTTTCTCCTATTGTTAAAATGACTTCTATTCATACTATTTTAAGTATTGTGGCTGTTGAAGATTTTCATTTAGAGTAGCTTGATGTTAAAACAACCTTCCTTCATGGTGATTTGGATGAAGAGATATATATGGCTCAGCCATGGAGATTTGAGGTCAAAGGTAAGGAGAACTTACTATGCAAATTGAAAAAAAGTTTATATCACTTAAGGCAAGCACCTCGGCAATGGTATCTAAAATTTGATATTTTTATCCATCAGCATGGATACAATAAGTGTCACTCAAATTATTATATTTATTTTAAGAGGTTGGATGATGATAGATACATTATTTTATGTTTATATGTTGATGATATGCTTGTAGCTAGGTCTAAAATGGATCATATTAAGGGGCTGAAATGCCAATTTGCACATGCATTTGCTATGAAGGATTTTGGGGCAGCAAAATAAATCCTTGGTATGAACATTTGCAAAGATAGGAAGAATAGGAAATTGATGCTATCTCAAGCTAATTATTTTGATAAGGTGTTGCAATATTTCTCTATGGAGAATGGTAAAGTTGTCAGCACACCTTTACATGGTCATTTGAATTTGACTAGGGAGATGTGTCCAAGATACAAGAAAAGAATTATAATATGTCCAAGGTACCCTATGCTTTAGCTATAGGAAGCTTAATGTATAATATGGTATGTACTAAGCTAGATATTGCACATGCAATGGGAGTCATTAGTAGGTATATGAGTCATCCAGGAATTGAGCATTGGAATGTAATCAAATAGATTCTTAGATATTTGAGAGGAACATCCAAAAAGTGTTTACACTCTGGGGGCTCTACTACTGATTTATAGGGCTATGTTGACTTATATTTGGTAGGAGATATTGATACCATGAAGAGTACTATTGTCTATGCCTTTACTATTTGTGGGGTAGTTGTGAGCTAGGTTTCTAGGTTAGAGATTTTTAATGCTTTATTAGCTATAGAGGTAGAGTATGTGGCTGCTACAAAGGTAGAAAAGGAGATGATATGGCTTTAGTTCTTTTTGGAAGAATTGAGACATCCTCAGAAGGATAATTATTTATTTATAGATAGTTAGAGTGCCATTCATCTTGCAAAGAATTTAGCTCTACATTCAAAGACAAAACACATATAGTTGTGGTACCATTTCATTTTGTCAGATTTGGAGGATGAATAGTTAAAGCTAGACAAGATACATACAAATGACAATCTAGTAGATATTTTTTATAAAGGTTGTAACAAGGAAGAAGCTAAACTCCTCTTTAGCTTCAGTTGGTCTTCTAGACTGAACATGAATAAAAGAATTGTAGAGTCGAGGGTTGTTTGATCTAGTGGGAGCCTCATGGAATAGCTATAGGACTAGTCTCCAAGTGGGAGATTTTTATTCAGAGTGGAGCCTAATCAGTCTCCAAGTGGGAGATTGTTAGATTATGGTGACTAATCAGAAATTACTATACATACTTCATAAAAAAATTTGGGCCTTATTTTATTAGGATTTTGGGCTAACATGTAATTATTAATTATAACCCTAAAGTGGTAAAAATACTTGTATAAAAGAGCTTAATGTTAGGGATTATGTCATAGTGGTGATGCAAAAATTGGTTCTTGTAGCAGTATTGAGCTATAAGGGATTACAGATTATAATCAGGTTGTAATAACTAGATCATAATAATATTAGATTTGTTGATTGGTGGACATAGCCCAAGGATTGGGTGAACCACGTTAAATCTTGGTGTCTTGTGTTCTTTTCTATGTGATATATTATTTTATGATTTTTTTAATATTTGCATCTAATTTTTATTTCTATATGTAGTTTAATCCTAACACTTATCAGTTGTCTTGTTGACAACACTGGAGTAAGCAGCTCTAATTTAGCACATGGTGTCTACAACATTGGAGTTTGCATAATTAACTAAGTTTTCATGTAGACAACATAGTTATTAGCACTCCAATTTCAGCACATGGTGTCTACAATGTAATTTTGTATGCTACACCTTTGTAGGCTTATCCTCTAATCATTGCACTTACTCATGTGCTTAATGGAGGATAACCCACACCTAGTGGACATGTGCTTGGTTGTATGACTTATCATGTTGTTGACTCCTAGGTATTCTAGAAGCATTCTAGAGGCCTTTATATATAGGCACTTCTAGTATACTTACACATTGAATGAATATAATATCATCATTTTGATCATATTCTTTTGGTCTACTATTAGGCTTGCACTTGATTTCCTTGGCCTTGGGTGAATTTTCATCTAATGAAAATTCTTACATGGTATTAGAGCTTGTGGAGATTCTCTTCACATAGCTATTCGAGACCATTCTGGCTTCAACACATCAACCTAGATTTGGAGTATCTATAGATATTGAGAGTATCTACAGCCAAAGAAGACCTCACCATTGTGTTTGAAGCATTGATTTGGTGAAAATTGACTATAAATTCACTTGTGTTGGGCCATATTCAAAATTGAGGCAATATTTTTTTTTGCAAACTAGCAACCTGAAGACTCGATTTGCAAAATTGGTATGGTTATTTTAGATCTATACATTTAATTTTTAGATCTATATTTTTTTATCTACGTCTCTAAAAAATAACTTGGATCTATATTATTTTCCAAGAAATTTTTGGTGATTAGGCTAGTAGGAGAGATTTTTGCAAGTGAAGATTGAAGCTTGCTGGTGCAAATTAGATATTTGCATCACATTTAGAAGGTCAAAAAACCCCCAAATCAAATTTTGTTTCATCTAAATCAGACATATGACGCAAAACCAAGAACCATTTGTTTTTTGGGAGGTAGAAGAGCAGTGATTAAAGAAAAATAATAAAAAAGGTTATTTTCAAACATTGATATTTCCCTCATATAGACTCCTTTTTGCAAGCAATTATTTTTTTTGTTTTAGGGTAGAATTTTGTGATCTACACATTGGTTCAGTTGCTTTGAGATCTTTTTTCATGATTATTTTTGCAACTCACAAATCTTGATTTTTTCCACTTCAAATGCTTAGTATGGTCTCATTTGGACACATAATTAGGTTCTATTATTTTTGAAAGTTCATAATTTTTTGTCTACTTTTTAGATTTGCAATCAAATTGTAGGCTTCTATGAATATAAATACTACTTTAAAAAATAAGCCCTAATTTGGCAAGTGGCTATCAAATGCTTAAATCATACATTGGGGGGGTTGATTGACTATTTTTGTATTTTGGGGGTACATTTATTGATCTCATAGAGTTTTTTCACATGTCAATGTGGATTTAGACCCCCATTGACAAAAAGGAACTATCACAAATGCAGTGCTTTAATTATTGATCATCTAAGAAGTGAGCATAAAGAACTATGTCCTTATTTATGTTCCAACAAATTGATCTATGACATTGAAGAATAGCCACCTATTAACAAACTTTTAGATATCATTGTTATTCAACATCAATTCTGTTGGTTGGCCTGTCATTAAAAAGTTCATTCACCCTTATGATATGTGGATGGCTCTTTGGAAAGCATATGGAGATCCCATAGTTCCTCCCTTTCTAGAAGACATTATATCTTTGGTCACTTTAGCTTTGGTTCCTCCAACTCCAAATGAGATCAAACCTCCTAATGCTCCTGTTGATACTACTGATCCAGTTTAAGCCATCAATGCTTTTGATTTAGTGCTATAGGAAACACCATGTCTTCCTACTTCAGCTTCATGGGACAAATTCCATTATGATATTGTAGGTCTGTTCATGCAGTCTCACATTGAAGATGTGGGAGACATTGTAGATGATATTTTTCTTCTTTTTGTTGGGGCAAATACTTCATCCATTGCCACAGTGATAGGTCCAACACAACAGGGTAAACCTAGTCTTCTAGCTCCAGCTTTAGTGGATGACTTCTTGACAAGTATTTGTAGTTTGTTCATGGATTCACACATAGTAGATTTGGGAGACATCATTGATGATCTACATCTTCTCTTTGATGAAGAATATCCTTCTCTAGTTTTCATGAGGACTCACTCAAACCCTCCTATCCATTCTCTACATGATCAATGTTCATACATTGATATGATTGTGGATCCTTATGAATAGCAATTGTAGGAGGTCTCTTTATCATTTGACGAGTCAATAGGTTCTTTGTGTCAGATTCTACATCCATCCTTGCTAGAACTACACTCATTCCTTTTAGTAGTATTGGAAGGGGTGACTATTAGTATCAACATAGGGATAGTTGAGTAGGTTTTAGAGACACCATTTATCTTTGAGATTCCTTCTAAACATAGGGGAAGCATCTCACCTGTACCTCTACCATTGTTTCTTCCAAAGGGGAGGAACATTATTTAGTACTCATGGATTAGCTCCTACATTAGAGTAGCACTCATGGAATTTTTCCTCTTAAGAGGTTTTGTCCTTCTCCTACTTCTTTTTTGTATAAACTTGATGTATGTTGTAATGGAGGGGTCTTGATAACTCCATCCATCCATGCATCTTGTTTTTCATATCTCTTTTTGAGGGATGGTTTTTCCTATGAGGTTTTCCCTCTTTCTCCACTTTGCAAGAGATTGCATTTCATTATGTACATGGGTACCTAAAATGGCCTAGTAGTCGGGACCCATTATGCATTTCATCCTAGCTTTCATTAGCTTCTTCCCTAAGTTGAACTTAAGGGGGGGTGTTGGTGTAAATAAGTATTTACTTATTACACTTTACTTAGGTTTACTTAGGTTAACACATTATTTTATTATTTCTTAGTAGAGACACTTAGGAGTTTGTATACTCTTATGAGTTGTCATGTTGATAACATTGGAATAAGAAACTCTAATTATATAGATGGTGTCTACAACATTGGAATTTGCATAACTAACTGAGTTGTCATGTAGACAAGACAATTATAAGTACTCTTGTTTTAGCACATGGTGTCTACAACATATTTTTGTGTGCGAAACCTTTGTAGGCTTATCCTCTCATGATCACACTTACTCCTATGCTTAATGGAGGATAAAACATACTTGGTGGACATGTGCCTAGTTGTATGACTTATCATGTTGCTAACTCCTAGGCATTCTAGAAGCATTCTAGAGCGATTTATATATAGGCACTCCTAGTATACTTACAGATTGAATGAATATCATATCATCATTTTGATCATACTCTTTTGGTCTACTATTGTGCTTGTTCTTGAGTTCCTTGGTCTTGGGTAAATTTTGTTCTAAGAAAAATTCTTACATGGTATCAAAGCTTTACCAAATTCTTATACTTGGTACACTTCTTCCTCATCATGTGTGTTACTACTTATAGTGGTGTTTCAAAAAGGATTCTCTTGTTCCTATGCAAATGTTGTGATAGGTATGGAAAAGTTGGTACTAGGGAGCATTGTATTCCCTAATGAGGATGTCTAAGGAGGAAAAGGATTCTCCATCCCTCTGTATTTTAATAATTCCCACAATTGAGACATGGGATTGAATATAAATCTTCCAGATTGAGTGTGTACCATACAAGTATGACAAAAATGGTGAGTGGAAGTTTGTGGAAGCAGAAAATGTGAGATACAAAGTGAACCTTATATGATAAAATTGAAAACAACCTAAATGTGAACAAAATACCTTGTTTCTTTAGAAAACCAAGTGTGATATAGGATAAAAGTATCTTTCTCCTACCAAAAGATGGACAAATGACATTTAGTAAAGATAGGACACTAAATAGAGGACCCAATCTTTGCAAATGGACTTGTGATCCCAAATGAGTGAGTGGAAATATGATAATGTTTTATTTGTGGATAAATATCTAGTGTTGCAATCTTGGAATTCTTCTAACTAAGATACTCATTAAGGCTTAAATGATCATGCTCTCTAGAGGAAATTTTGCAAATGGAAGACTAGAAGTTTTGAAAATTGATTGACGTGGAAAATGAGGGTGATATAGTCACTATGTGGGTAGTTAATCCTCTCTTACTAGAACCAAAATTTTTGAGTTTACTCCAAGGAAAATAGACCAATTTCAAAGTTTAGCATTGTATAAGATTCTATTATAATGATCCTATTTATCCTCTTCCTTTTTGATGTCTTTGATAGTGTATTACAATTGTTTATCACTGTGTGCTAAGATTTTTCTTTCTTTGTAGGAAAATAGTTTGGATAACTTCACCTTCTTTAATTTAACTTTGTTAGACATGCCAAGAACAAAATAATTCTAATTGTAAAACCAAGCACAATAGTTTTACAAAAATGTTGTGAAGAAAAGACTGAATGAATTTAAAGTGCTGGACCAAATATAAGGACTTATGAAAATAACCATAGGTTAGGAGGACCCACTTACAACAAATTTTCTTATTGAATTTTTAGCTCACCATTTCACTCATTTTAGATTTCTTTGATGTTTGGTATTGGGTTTTTGGATGTTTAAACACTTAAGCACACTAAACACATCAACAATTCTAATATGGCTTCAACTAGGATGCACAGGGATCAACTAGAGGGTGTCCTCGATATACACAAGGTACATTAGGCAAAAATCTATAGATGAAAGAAAACAATGCCACATAGTCAGAAGGAGATGGTAACCCAAATCTCCACCTTCACTTCCCAAAGGTATAAAGTTCTTTGGGACTTAGTCAAGAGTGAAAAAAGTTTACTTCCAAGAGAGGTGTCTTTTGATTCACCTCCTAATATTTATACTCTACTAGAACACTAGAGTTGAGGTCATCCCAAGGGGTGATGCAATACCTAAGCAAGCCTCTTAAAAAGTGTAAAACAAGACCACTTATTTCTTGTGTACTCAAGATCACCCGAAAGTGCAAGAGGAGTGAATGCATAAGTGATCTTCAGTTTTAAAATACACTTGTTCTTTCCCATTGGAGATTTTGGTGTTGTAATCTATTATTTAAGATACTTGTGTTTATAGCATGCAATTTTCTTTCCAAATTGATAGTGTCATAAATATAATAAAAATTGATAGTTTTTGAACATAAGTAAATCACATGGCATCAACATAAGAAACTTGATTGAGGAAAGAGTCAATTCTGTTATGCATTCAAGATTGAGAGAGCATTTGTCTTAAGCACCAAATTAAAATGTTCATTACAATATTCTTTTATCCTTAGGCATTCAAGATTGTATTTGAACATTCATTCCATGAAAATTCTAATTCCCTTAATGGCATTCAAAATTGTGTTTTAACAATATCCATTCAAATAAAATATTTGGTTTAATTGATTATGTATTCAAGATTGGATGTGTTTGTTCTAACTTTAGTCATTCAAGAGTGTGTTTTATTTGTCTAATCGAGTGCAACATGCATTCAAAGATAAGTGGTTAAGCATTAAATTTCATTCCAAAAGAAATTTAAGGAAAAACCTACAAGAGATATAGTTAGTGATCTCTAGAACTCTTCAACTTGCAATGCATGAGTTAGCAAATATACCTGCAAAACCACAAGTTAGGGCATCAAAATTGTATAACAAACATGAAATAACCCTGTATTGAAAATGTTAAAATAAAGTTAAACCTTTGATAAAAAATATGGCTATCTAAATGTCATCAAAATTGAATGAAACCAACACCATCATGATAGGCTTGAAACTAGCTTTTTGAGAATATTTCATTTTCCAAAAACAGAGTCTGGATGCGCAAATTATGAGAAAAAAATGAATGTTACTTTTTATGGCCTAAAAGGGCATGTAGAAGGTTGTTGATGCAATGATGACATCAGAAAACTATGTGTTTAAATTTGATAGCTAGTAACACAAGCTAGTGGTTAGAAAATGTGTATGGTCATTGAGTGTTGGTCAGTGGTGGTAGCTTAGTTAGTGGTTTGGTCGGAGAGCCACTTGGGTGGTGCGATGATAGTAGAGAAGCTATGGTGGAGCTTTTCTTAGCTGGGGTATTGGTGGCATGCTCATCAAGTGGAGGGTAGAGATTATCTATGGATAATGAGGAAAGATGGACACATGGGTGGTTCAACTTTGGAGGATGCCAGGGTGGCTAGGTAGAGGAGGAGGTGTAGGCTAGAGGCACGAGAGGTGGAAAAAGTGTGGTGGGGGTTGAGCAAGTCATGGGTAGAGTAGGGAGTTGGGGCTATGTAATAGAAATGTAGGTGCAAGTTGTGATAACTATGATGACTAGTAGTGGCATTATGGTGACCATGAGCAAGGTTTGGGTGGCACTATGAGAAAAGAAAAAGAAATTATAGGGCAAAAAATTTGTGTCACTTCAAAAATACATATTTTTGCAAGATTTTTACAAAAAAAGTCGCTAAAATGACTTTTAATTTTTTTTGAATTGTTGTGTTTTGGGTTAAATGTGTATGTATTAAAGAAAACAATAAAAATTTAATTAAAAAAATTTACAAAGAGAAATTATGAAATATTAAAAGAATGACAGAGAAAAAATGTTGTGGTTGTGGGTTTATCCCACCAAGCATGCCAAAATGTATATGTGAAAATTCTTCTCTATTAGGAGCATGTGTAAATAATAGAATGTTAGTAGCATGTACATATAACATGATATAACTCAAGATAACTACTAACTAACATTGCATTTCACTACTAATGCAACCAATAAACAAGTGTCTTCATGCAATCTCAGAGCAACTCAATACGGGGCGCCCATAAGAGGCCCTGTTGGTGTGGTCAAAATTGAGAGATGTGGATGTGCTCTCCCAAACACAATGATTGAATCCCAAGATGATTGAAATGAAGTGCAAGATTCATGAAGCTAACTAGATATGAAGAGAATGCTTCAAACAATGTTTATGAATGCAACCATGCTCAAGGCATCCAAGGATGCTAAATATGGATGCAAGAAAATAAAATAGGTTAACCATGCAAATGAAATGAAACTAGAAATTACCAAAGGTTAGCAAAAATCATAACACTACTAAGATTTCTAGAACTAAATTGACATAATAACAATGCAATGAAGGAGAGTGATCAAATGCTTGAGACAAGGGCTCCATTTATAGGTTCAAGGAGATCTTAAGGAGGTGGCATCCACATAGATGCAACAAGGGCTAGGGGGACAAGCCTAAAAAAATTCAAAAAGACCCACTAAGGTTTAAGGGGTTCAAGGTGTGCTCACACATGTGTGAGAAACTTTGGAGGAGACAGCAATAAAAGAGGGCTTCTATATTGAGGACTAAAGATGTGTTCACACATTTATGAGAAACCTTTCAAAATGAGTGGGGGACAAAGCCTAATAAAACAAATGAGTCCCAAGAATTTGAATTTGACACATGTGTGAGCAACCAATTAGGGCTAAAATGAGATTATGCTTAGGTTTAGAATTAAATAAATAGGATTTAATTTAATCATAGGATTAGAGAATTTGGTAAAGTGGAGGAATTTAAATAAATTTCATTTATTTAAAAGGGGATTTATGAGGTCACTATGCATTAAATGAATTTAACACATTAGGAGGAAGTATTTGAATTAAATTCAAAATATATTACAGAAGTGAACATATTTAATTAAGTAAATTAATTAAATAAGTAGAAGAATATGACAAAATATAATTAATTAATTAATAATTAATTATAGTGTGAAGGTAGATATTAAATTAATTAATACAGTGTTCAGGACAATTTTAGGTGTCTACACTTCATTTTGGAGATAACCTTAAAAAGTTTATCAATTGGTCTCTATATCATTAGTTTTGGAACCAATCTCATTTCTTGATCTGTGCTTCATTTTCTTTGAATCAAATGTGTTGCTTGCACATTCATTCAAACAAGGGCAAATGTAATACCCCAAAATTGGCACATTGCTATGCTAAAGCAATTATAGTCTATTTAATCAATCTTAAGTCCTATTTTACTAGGTAATTTTGAATTCTAATAATATCTACTCAACCTAAGTGTCAAATGCAGAAAATCATTAATTTTTGTTAATCACTTATTTTAATTAATTCTTGAATATTCATTAAATTGGCTAAATTAACCTTTTTAATTTTAATAACTTAATTATAAGTCCTAGTACTTTAATTAAATTAAATTCACCCTTTTAGCTAATATACATGAGGAATTAAATATATTTGATTTAGTTAAATATCCTCATTCTAATTGTTGGATTTAATTATTCAATTTAGAATATATAGTTATGACATCATATTTAATTTTCTTAAATCAAATATCTTCTCCAATATTCTCTCTTTAGTTCAAAATTGGAAACATTGAGTTGATTGAAATTAGGGAAGAAATTAAATTAGTTAACTCCTTATTCCACTAAAAAATAATCAATTAACATCCTTTTAATAAGGAAACTTTCTATTCTAACTAAATCTTCTTTGAATCTCAACCATTTATTCAATTTGATCTTGACCATTGATCAAATTCTTGGATTCTATTTAAGAATCCCTTAATTCCTCATTTCAAAGGTTGACAACTGATTTGCATCAAACTTATGTTGAATTGTTGACTCAAGCACTCTTGCATTCTTAGCTTATATTTCAGTATTGCTTTCATATAGATTAATTATGCATACATATAGATTAATCTATTCTTAGATTAATACTTTCATCTCATGTAGCTTAATACTACACCTCATATAGCTTAAAATCATTCATTCTAGATGTTTGGTTACTAGCTTCTCAGTTTGAGAGCAATAGCATAATTATTCTAGTTAGGAGGCAATAGTTTAGTTTATTGAGTTGTTTTGGGTGAAAAATCAAATATTCATTCTAGAATGATTCTTCATATAAGGATCATGTTAAAGTGTGGTTAATTAACATGCCATAATTAACACTCATAATCAGTTAATAGTAACAATATAATGTAACATGGAAAACACTATAATAACAACTATTACTTGACAAATATTAAACATGTAGATCTTAAGATGATAAGTGTGACTAACTTTAATTAACTTAGTTACATACACATACAAGAAATATCATGAACACAAGTGACACCAAGATTTAATGTGGAAACCCAATTTGGGAAAAACCACCAATTGCATCTAGTTACTATTTTCACTCTTCTGAAGTGAGCCCTATTAGGAGCCAATCCTATTAAAGGTTACAAAATGCACTATTTAGTGTGAACTTATTAGAAGATTTAATCATCCTATTAGGAGTGGCCTTGTTAGAGTTATTTAGACACTTCAATCTAGAAATGCCACCTTGTTAGAGGATTTGGAAAATAACTTTTAGGTTAAATTTGTTAAGAGATTTAATTCACTGCTACAATGGTTAGAGAGTAACAATGAATTGACTTGATTTCTGATGTAACTAAATTGCTGATTTTAGATCTCAATTTTGGCTTGAATACTTGATCCTTCCTGATTAGATTAATCTTTTTTACCCAACAATGATATTTTGCTTATCCCTCTAATTTGCTTCCTCTAAGAATCTTCTTATCTTCCACACATTCAATCCTCACCTTGACCATATAATTATATCACAAACATTGCCAAGTCAGCTTGAATACAACTTATAATAATAATATTGTTAGATTGTGGTGACTGATCTGGGAAGTATTATACATACTTCATAATTTCTCGCTAGGGTAATCCTAAAGTGGTAAAAATACTTGTATGAAAGGGTGTACGGTTAGGGATTGTATATAGTAGTGATGAAAAAATTGGTTCTTGTAGTGGTATTGAGCTATAAGGGATTACAAATTGTAATCAGGTTGTAATCACTGGATCGTAAAAATATTAGATTTTTTGTTTGGTGGATGTAGCCTAGGGATTAGGTGAACCACATTAAATCTTTGTGTCTTGTGTTCTTTTCTATGTGATCTATTATTCTATGATATTGGTTATATTTTCATGTAATTGTTATTTCTATCTATGATTTAATCCTAACAAGTGGTATCAAAGTGATCTTATTTTTAGTTATCCTGTAGAGCAAAGTCTCACGATTTAGTGGGAGTGATGGTAGACAAGGGTAAGCTGAGGGTTCATAGGTTTAATGGAAAACACTTACAATTATGGAAGATGCAAATGCAAGACTATCTTTATCAAAAAGATTTATGGAAGCCGTTGGAAGGCAAAGCCAAGAATCAGGGATCTATGTCAAATGAAAAATGGGATCTTTTGGATAGAAAGACACTTGGAAGCATTTGTTTATGCCTAGCACCATTAGTGGCATTTAATATTACAAAAGTGAAAACAATAAAATAATTAATGCAAACTGTAGTGAAACTATATGAAAAGCCCTCTGCTTCAAACAAGGTATTTTTCATGAAGCATTTATTTAATATGAAAATGGTAGAAGGTATATCTATTGCAAATCATTTAAATGATTTTAATACTATACTAATTAGTTATCTTCTATTGGTATCAATTTTCAAGAAGAAACTAGGGCTCTCTTGATTTTTTGTTCTTTGCCTAAAAGTTGGAATGGCTTGGTAATGGCTGTGAGTAATTCTATTCCTGAATTTAGTACCCTAAAATATGATGATGTGATGAATGTTGTTTTGAGTGAGAAAACTTGTAGGAAAACCTTAGGTGAATCTACATCAAGAAGTGCTTTGAAAGTGCAAAGCAGGGGCAGAATGACTAAGAGAGGAAGTAATTTCAAAAATCATGGGAAATCAAGAGAAAAGTCAAAAGGGAGGAGGTCTCAATCGAGAGGACCAAACGATTGCTAGTACTGTAGGAAACTAGGGCACAAAAGAAATATTGTTGGAATTGAAAGAAAAATGTAGGAGATAAAGTAGATGGAGACAAGGAGGCAAATTTGGTAAGTAAAAAATCCGAAGAGTATGCTTTGCTTTTATCTTTAGAAAGTGTTGATGATTCATGGGTTTTAGATTTTGGTGCTTCATTTCATGCTACACCTCATAGAGGTTATTTTATTGAGTATGTACAAGGGGATTTTGGACTTGTTTATTTGAGGGATAATGAACCCTATTAGATTCTTAGAAAGGAAAAATTTAAGATTAAGTTGCAAAATGGGAATCATTGGCTACTATATAAGATAAGATATGTTCCAAGGTTGAGTAGGAATTTAATTTCTGCAAGGCAACTTGGTGATGAGGGTTGTGTAGTTACTTTTAATGATAAAAATTGGGAGGTTTGAAAAGGTTCCCTTGTAGTAGAAAAATGTGTGAAAGTAGGCACCTTGTATCTTTGTATAGGTCATATTTTTCCTTCTACTTTAATTGTTTTAGAGAAAAAGGAATGTTCAAGAATAGTTGTTGTAGTTGAGTAGGGAGAACAAATAGCTACTATAAATTCTGATATAATGTTGTGACACAACAAACTTGGGCACATGAGTGAGAAAGGTATGAAAGTACTTCATTCAAAGAATATTTTACTAGGTTTGAAATGTATTAATATGGATTGCTATGAAATTTGTCTGTATGGAAAAAAAGAGAGAGTGAGTTTTGTGAAGACTGGGAAGGAAAACAAAAAGGAGAAATTAGAGCTTGTGCACACAGATGTATTGGGACCAACTCAGGTATCTTCCCTTGGTGGCTCTCATTATTATGTTAAATTTATTGATGACACAAATAGAAATGTATTTGTTTATTTCTTTAGATATAAATATGATGTATTTCAAACTTTTAAGAAATGGAAATGTTTGATTGAAAATAAGATTGGTAAAAAATTAAAATGTCTTAGATGTAGTAGTGGTGGTGAGTATTACAATCATGAATTTGAAGATTATTGCTCCACTAATGGTATTTGTAAACAAAAAAACTATTTCAAGGACTCCATAGGAAAATGAAGTAGTTGAACTCATGAATAGGACTATAATGGAGCACACAAGGAGCGTAAGGTTGCAAGTTGGGTTGTCCTTACACATGTGGGTGGAGGCTATCAATATATCTATATATTTGATTAATAGAGGTCCCTCTACTCATTTGGGTTGTGATATTTTAGAGGAAGCATGGACTAGTAAGAAGGTGAGTTATTCTTTTCTCAAAACCTTTGGTTGTGAAGCATTTGCTCACATAGATTCTAAAAATAGAACCAAGCTAGAAGCTAAGTCAAAGAAATCTATGTTTGATGGATATGACATTAATGATTTTGGTTATAGGCTTTGGAATTTTGAAAATTATAAAATTGTAAAAAGCAGGGATGTAATATTCAATGAGAAAGTGTTGTACAAAGATTTGTTGTAGCAACTTGAGAAGAAAGAAGATGATTATGTAGTGCTAGATGATACTCCAAAAGTTGATTTTCTAGCCATTTCACATGATGAGCAACAACTGCAACAACAAATACCACACACACTAGTGAATGTTAGATGGTCAACAAGGTAGATTAGACCTCCAAAAATATTCTCTTCCTCTTTGTATTCAATTTTACTTATCGATGCTAGTGAACTTGAATGTTATGATGAAGTTGTGTAGGTGGATACTAATATTCAGTAACAGTCTACAATGAATGACAAAATGGACTCTTTGCTAAAGAATAAGACATGAGATTTATGCTAGTTGCCTATAGGTAAAAGGGCTTTACAAAATAAGTGGATTTATAGGTTAAAAGAAGAGGATGGAGGTAAAAAAAATTTAAAGCTAGGTTAGTTGTAAAAAGATTTACATAAAGAGAGGGCATTGATTTTGGTGAGATATTTTATCCTATTGTTAAGATGACTTCTATCCATACTATTTTAAGTATTGTAGCTACTGAAGATTTGAACTTAGAGAAGCTTGATGTTAAAACAACCTTCCTTCATGGTGATTTGGATGAAGAGATATAAATGGCTCAGCCATGACGATTTGATGTCAAATGTAAAGAGAATTTAGTCTACAAATTGAAGAAAAGTTTATATGGCTTAAAGCAAGCACCTCAGAAATGGTATCTAAAATTTGATCATTTTATGCATGAGCATGGATATAGTAGGTGTCATTCAAATCATTGTGTTTATTTTAAGAGGTTGGATGATGATAGCTACATTATTTTATGTTATATGTTGATGATATGCTTGTAGTTGGGTCTAACATGGATCACATTAAGGGGCTGAAATGCTAGTTAGCACATGCATTTGCTATGAAAGATTTGGGGGTAGTAGAAAAAATATTTAGTATGAAGATTTAAAAAGATGGGAAGAATAGAACATTGACACTATCTTAGGCTAATTATTTATAGAAGATGTTGCAATGTTTCTCTATGGAGAATGCTAAAGCTATCAACACACATTTACCTAGTCAGTTGAAGTTGACTAAGGAGATGTATCCCAAGACACAAGAAGAGGAGGATAAGATGTCCAAGGTACCCTATGATTTAGTTGTAGGAAGCTTGATGTATGACATGATATGTACTAGGTTAGTTATTACACATGTAGGAGGAGTTGTTAGCAAGTATATGAGTTATTCAGGAATTGAGCATTGGAATGTAGTCAAATGGATTCTTAGATATTTGAGAGGAACATCCAATAATTGTTTACACTTTGGGGGCTCAACTACTAATTTAAAAGGCTATGTTGACTCAAATTTGGTATGGGATATTAATACTAGATGGAGTACTCCAGGTTATGTCTTCATTGTTGGTGGGGCAACCGTGAGCTGGGTTTCTAGGTTATAGAAGGTTAATGTTTTATCCACTATAGAGGTAGAGTATGTTTGTACTATAGAGGCAGCCAAGGAGATGATGTGGCTTCATTTCTTCTTAGAATAATTGAGACAACCTTAGAAGGATAATTACTTGTTTATAGATAGTCAGAGTGCCATTCATCTTGTGAAGAATTTAGCTCTGCATTTAAAGACAAAACACATACAGTTGCAGTGCCATTTTATTTAGTCAATTTTTGAGGATGGATAGTTAAAGATAGATAAGATACATACAAATGACAATCCAATATATATGTTGACAAAGGTAGTAACAAGGGAGAAGCTAAAATCCTCTTCAGCTCTGGTTGGTCTTCTAGACTAAACATGAATAAGAGAACAATAGGGTCTAGAGTGGTTTGATCTAGTGGGAGTCTCATGGAGTAGTGGCATAGCTACATGATTAGTCTCCAAGTGGGAGATTGTTGTTTAGTGTGAAGCCTAATCAGTTCCAAAGTGGGAGATTGTTAGATTATGGTGACTAATTAGGGAAGTACTATACATACTTCATAATTTTTTGTTGGGGTTTGGGGCTGGGAAAAAATTTTAGGCCCTATTTGATCAAGATTTTGGGCTAACATGTAATTATTAATTGTAACCCTAAAGCAATAAAAATACTTGTATAAAATAGTTGGGGATTGTATATAGTAGTGATGAAAAAATTGGTTTTTATGGTAGTATTAAGGGATTATGGATTGTAATCAGGTTATAATCACTAGATTGGAATAATATTAGACTTTCCATTTGGTGGATGTAGCCTAAGGATTGGGTGAACCATATTAAATCTTGGTGTCTTGTGTTTTTTTCTATGTGATCTATTATTATCTAATATTAGTTATACTTGTATGTAATTTTTATTTTTGTCTATGGTTTAATACAAACAAATACTTCATCTCTGTAGTTGGCTATAACCAACAAATAAATTCTTTAAACTTAATAAGCCAAAATAAGAAAATCCTTTGTTAGCCAACCCTACTCGGTAGACACTAACACATAAATGATTTCTTGTGTTAACTAAGTAAACTTGGTTAACATTGCATCTTTTTAAAATTCCTTTGATAATCAAGTGAGCTTGGTTAACATTGGTTCCATAAATTTTTTCCTTTGTTACCTGACTGATCTTGGTTAACACTGAACTTCTCTTTGGTGCTTGAGAGAACTTGGTAGATACTATCTTCTAAACTTGGCAAACACTAGAATTCTGGATAGTCACAAGGAACTATCTTCATTGCCTGAGTGATCTTGTGATACACTAACTAGTAAAGTTATGACATTTTATGTAACATTAAAGACAATATATACTTGACCAATTGTTTTCAACAATCTCCCTCTTTGGTATTGATGGTAGCACAACATTTCATAATGCAATGAAATTTTAGAGAAAGATAAAATAAGGGTAATATCCTTAGTTTCATAATTCTAATTCTCATCCATGAGAACTCCATCTAACTTCAATCTCTTCCTTTGACTTTAGTTTCACTCTCTATTAGCAAACTCTATCTTCAACATATTCTTCTAATAGAAAACTCTCCCTCTTTGATATCAGACCAAGTCCTTCCTGTTTGAAATCTTCAAGCAAACTTTCTATGATATGTATACCCTGCCCCTTTATAAAATTTCTACGATATGACACAAAACTCTCCCTCTTTTATATCTTATGCTAAAGGCAATATTTAGTGAATTTTAATGTACGCGATGTACTAATTCATATGCAATCAGCTCTTTCATTAGTGTATAAGCTTGATTGATTGTCAACATGCTCTAATTGATGATACACTAAACTTCATTTAGTGAGCTTCAAATAGGGGAATAACCCATAGCTTACCTCTTAGATACAAAAATGTATCCTTAGGTAATGACTTGGTGAATATGTCTACAATTTGTTCTTTAGTATTTACATATTACAATCTCACCTCTTTGTCTTTCACTAATTCTCTCAAAATATGATATTTTATTGCAATGTGTTTGGTCTTGGTGTGGATCACATGATTCTTTGATATATTAATTGAACTAGTGTTATCATGAAAGATAACTAATGGATCCTTGATCTCTACCTTCATACCTACCAATAATTTCTTAAACCAAACAATATTAGAACAATTGACTACAACTACAAAAAACTCTCCCTCTATTGTAGACTAAGAGATGCAATTATGCTTCTTACTTGTCCAAGACACTAGTCTCTTACCAAGAAAGCACACTCCACCAATGGTTCTGTTCCTACCATCAATACTTCCTACCTAATCTACATTAGGTAAGGCTTTCAAATACAAATTGCCTACTTTCTTGTACCATAATCCATAATATTTTGTACACTTCAGATATTGTAAGGAAACTTGCAAGAAAGAATATAACTATTTCCACATAACCTATAATAGATCTAAAATAAATATGGAATTAAAATCCATGTGCAAGATAATAGACAACATACCCATATAATTGTAAATAAGATATACCCTGGGAAACTCTTGTTGAGGGAAAAATCTAGCCTCCAAAAGCATCTATCACCATGTATTACTTAGCAAAGACACAATTGCAATACAACCATGGAAACTTTCAATGCCATAGCCACAACCAAGAAATCTATGTGAACAAGGATGAATCCACACATCCTATGCCATGCCTCCAACCTTCACAAATGCTCCCTTGGCTAACCTTTCAATCCTTGTCCCACTCAATTCTTTCTCCTTTTCCCTTCTATCTTCACACACAACAACTATGCTTGTGGCTGCTTATATAGTACCAAGTCCCACAAAACCAACAATTTTTATTACATAAACCATGTGCTAAAACCTTGTGGTACCTAACCCATTGACCCCACATTTAATATTAGAAATTTAATTCTTTTCCTGAATATTAAATAATTACATGAAATATTATCAACATGTTGCAATACAACTCATCAAGTATATCCCATGGGAATCTTTACATGTTGCATGTCCATCTAGGTGCTCCTAGAAAAAATTACATAAAAAAATAAAAAACTATAATATAACAATATTATGCAATGTGTGCAATACCCATAATCTCAACAATCTCCCACTTCTTGTATACATTGCATAGGGTCAATATGTGGCCACATAAATGAATAAGGGAACAATCCCTTCTAGCGCATCCACCATCATGGATCAAAGTACCTGAAGTGCTCTATCCTAGTACCCACAAAAAAATTGAAGTATCCAACATCTCAAACAAGAATGAAGCTACCTTCTATTATGCCACTACCATCAAACATGCATAGAAGCCATCCAAAGAGAAAGTTACCCAACCTATCACATTAGAAGATCATAAAATCCTATACCAATTGAAATGTTGAGCACAAAAACTT
This sequence comes from Cupressus sempervirens, assembly GCA_028749045.1. Classification (NCBI taxonomy): domain Eukaryota; kingdom Viridiplantae; phylum Streptophyta; class Pinopsida; order Cupressales; family Cupressaceae; genus Cupressus; species Cupressus sempervirens. The sequence continues at coordinate 70,195,600 of CM053784.1, read as the reverse complement.
GATACAAAGGTAATCACATGTATCCATAGTTGTCAAATATCCATAGCTGAAATAACACCCAAAACAAGTGCCAACAGGTATACTAAGTGAATCTGACATCATCAACATATCCAATCTATAACCTACAATCACAAGCCTCAAGAGAAATACCTACCACATGTATACTAAGAAGCTCCCACTTTAAAAGATAATGTCAAATATATAATATTCAATCCACTCAGAACATCTCAATGAAGTGAATCCATGTAGTATCAAGGACATTCAAAATACATAAACCAATACCCTACAAGAAAAACTCTCATAACATGTTTCCAACACTCTCCCAAGTTCTCCAGAACCAACAGAGGAAAGATATAAAGAAATAACCATGTCATCTCTCACATGACATACATGAGTACAAACCAGTGATCATAATCTCTAACCAATCTCAAATCCAATGTAAGTAAAACTGAACATCTAGGAAGATAACCAACACCAAAGAGAACCAATGCAAATCATAACCTATAACATGTGCTTCTACACACACTTCTAGATGTAAATTGTGCAAGTATGATATCCTCTATGAAAACCCAACCAAAAAGTCACAAAAGATACCAAAACCATACCATATAACTAATCATGGATGTAAGCCTCTCACAAGAAGATCAAACTCATAAACCATTCCTAATCCAAGGAATATGCCCAATATAAAACCATCTCCCAAACTCAACCAACATAATAAAATATGAAAATGGAGATAACCAATGCTAAACCATCTCTCAAATGAACCCTCCAAAACTAACTCATGTACCATAGCTCAAGATTCATATCCATGAAAGACAAGCATAAACATAATGCACCTAAGAGAAACAATGGACTATACCTCTCAAGTAGTAAACCATTGAGTAGACCAAGAGTAGGGAATGAGAATGATCATCAAGATATTCAAGTCTCCAACAAAGACTCATCTAAAAACAATGTCCTCTCAAGTCCATATTAGGTGAATGTCCCTCAAATTCTCCTACTTAAACCATCAATCATACCAAAAAATAATTCTCTAATCCAAGAGAAATCAATGTCACCACCATTTCTAAGTATGCATGAGCACCTGTAACAAATCAATCCATGCCAACTCTAAATGCAACATATCAATATCATGAAGTATCCAACTTATGATCAATATACTCAATATTAAGAAACTAAACCAAGATCAATGTCAACGTTCTAACCATGGCCTCAAGAACATAAACATGAAAACATGATCTAAACCATCTCAACCAAAGAGATAATAGGCTCCCAAGCTCTCCACAACCAAAAGAGGAAACAGATAAATGAATAACCATATCATCTCTCACATGACATACATAAGCACAAAACAATGAACATAATATCTAACAAATCTCAAATCCAATGTAAGTGAAATTGAACATCTAGGAAGATAACCAAGACCAAAGAGAATCCATGCAAATCATAACATGTATCATGTCCTTCTACACACACCTCTAGATGTACATTGTGCAAGTATGATCTCCTCCATAAAACCCCAACCAAGAAGCCTCAACAACACCTAAACTATATCATATAACTAATCATGGATGTAAGCCTTGCACGAGAAGATAAAACTCATAAACCATTTCTAAACCAAGGAATAACCATTTCTAATCCAAGGAATATGTCCAATATGAAATCATCTCCCAAACTCAACCAGCATAACAACATATACAAGTGAAGATAGGAAATGCTAAATATCTCTCAAATGAACCCTCCAAAACTAATTCATGTACCATAGCTCAAAATCCATATCCATGACAGATAAGCATAAACATAATGCACTTGAGAGAAACAATAGGCTATACCTCTCAAGTAGAAAAATTGCCAAGTAGACCAAGAGTGGGGAATGAGAATGCTCATCAAGATATTCAAGTCTCCAACCAAGGATCATCTAAGGAAAATGTCCTCTCAAGTCCATATCAGATGGATGCCCCTCAAACTTCCTGCTAAAACCATCAACTATCCCAACAAATACTTTCTTTATTCAAAGAGAAATCAACATCACCATCGTCTCTAAGTATGCATGAGCACCTATAGCCAATCAATCCATGCCAACTCCAAATGCAACATAGCAATATCATGAAGTATCCAACTTATGATCAATGTACTCAATTCCAAGAAACTAAACCAAGATCAATGTCAAAGTTTCAACCATGGCTTCAAGAACATAAACATGACAACATGATCTAAACCATCTCAACCAAAGAGATAACATACTCCATATGAACATACTATAACATGTTACAACTCTAAATGCATATCAAGAGTACCATGATAGAAAAATGAAACCATCCTCACACCAAGGAGAACATGTCAAATGAAAGCATAAACCACACCTTTAGGAAGAACCTCATTAGTCCTCAAGATGCAACCATCTCCACACTCCATGAAGAAAACCATCTCTACATACCATGAAGAACCATCTTCACACACCATGAAGATAACCAAGTGCACCATGCAAATGTCAAAGATTCTTTTGTAGCAATAGAATCTAAGACAAACCTCCAACATATGTAAACACTACTAAATATAACAATGCCAAAAACTCCCACTCAACCATGCTACTAAGACACCTATGACATCATAAAATCAATCTCCTATATGAAGATCCTTCATGTCTATACACACAACCAAAAGTGTCAGGACAAGGTGAAACCAAGATCTCCAAACCAAGAAGATACAAACCAAGCTAGGAACTAATATTGCACTGTCACCTCATCACTGTCACAAGATCCCACTAAAATATGTACCCAAGCTATCCATGACATCATGATTGTTGGTGTTTTAAAACACTACAGGTTTCAAATTATCTCAATGAGAATATGACACATCTAGGGGGAGCTAACTTCCATCTTTAACATATCATTTTAGACACTGGGACAACTATAAGGCTAGACCCTTCTTCTACTTTAGGCTCTGCAAAACCTAGGCAGGTGGACCTCAAATTCAATTATATGGTACTAGTGCAAAAACATATTCATGAATCTACTAAGAAAATTTAACCCTTAATTCACCTATTAACTCATTTAATGACATAGATCTACAATAGCTAAATACAAGATAATGCAATTCATAAGCTGAGTGAGGGAATTCTATTATAGCTTTTCAACATAAAATATAAAGATGATTTGAATTTGATTTGATTTTATGTGAGTGGGGAAAGTGGATGAAAACCAAGCATAGACAACAAGTTAATGATCCTATAGTTGATTAGTGCCTGATCCATTGGGCAAATTCATATATCTCTCTTATGCATTTTGGATATCCTAGACACATACCCTATGCAAAGACTCTAGATTTGTCCATTTACCTTGTAAGTTGGATATCAATGTTAAATCTAAATTTCATTCTTACCTGATATCCTCCTCAATAAACCTGCAACCCTATTGATTTCTCTAAGGAATTTACATAATTCCTTGAATTACAAGCAACAATGAAACAACATACAACCTTAAGGGACTACAACTATGATCTAGGCTCTTTGTTAAAAGAACATAAAACATTACACATCACTGAGAAAGGAGACAAGATTTAACATGAAACTCAACACTTTCTATTCTTTGTATTGATTTCCTTGAAATAATACATAAAAATGCATAAAATTGACTCACAAGATACCTAATAAACTAGACTGTACAATAACATATGCTGACATAAAAGAGAAAAAATGGTTGAAATAAGAAATTGATGGGATGGGAAAGGGGTATCATAGCCAAAGCAAAGCTTCATGGTCTGAAATCAACACATCCTAGATCTTTCCATTTAGACTTGATCAATTCCAAAGCCAATTCTGCTAAATGTTTTCATTCTAGAATTTTCAATATTTTCCAACCCCCTATGATGGATAAGAAAAAAGAAGATATAGACAAGGAGTGATTTGATTTGAAGATGACATGTGTCCACTTGAAATTCCCTCCTTTGCAATGAAGAGAATCTTTCTAATCTCTCTCCCCTTTGGTCTAATTTGATTTTTATTAATCTTCTGTAACTAACTTGAAACATCTCCTATTCAATGATGAAAACCATTCTATTTGCCCAAAATTTTGAAAACTTCATAAATGACGGTAAAAATTTGGGTTTAAACTAAATAAAGGTGATCAAAAGTGACCCCAACTACATTTTTACCATGTTTTACCAATCCTATAATTATGTTTTCAATTGTATCCCATTTCACTGAGAAGGCCCAAAAATTACAAATCCACCTATAGCCACTCATGGTGTACACATGTATAAAATTTGACTACAAAAATGGAGAGTCCATTCTTTGTCAATTCCAATGGTATATTATACTGCATATTTTGGACAAAAATGGTGCCCTTGAGACCAATTTGAAAATCTAGCTCCTAGACTAAATAGAGAATTAAAATTGAAAAAATAAAAATATCATATAGTGTAAACTATACAACATCATCAAATCATTTAAATGTTTTCAATATTTGAACTTATTCATTGATATGCATCTCTATGTTTTGATTATTGTTTTATATTCATTTTCACTCTCCCTCCAATCTATAAAGGTCTCATGTCAAACCCTGATTTGCTAATTGTACCTAAGTGGGCCCCACATCATAGTGTGCATTTAAAAAATTTCAATTTTTTAATCTTGTAGCATCTTATCTTTCTTATTTTCTCCATCTGATCATACAATTCCATTTGGCATAGCATCTTACATTCAAATTATGACCTTTATGATCTTATGATTTTTGCAAGATCATAAGGCTACATCCTTAGGTTTGTGATCATGTGATTGGCACTTTAGTTGTAACATCAGAGATCAATATTCTTACCTTGTACAATATCATTGCAAGGGGACTCATCATAGTATCTCAGCCCCATGGAATCTACTTCCTGACCACATGATGGGTTGTCACATGGCACTCCTCTTTTTCAATTTTCCTGACCTTATGCCAATCATATCATCATAGACCTTGAGAATTCTCCTCATGAACACATGGTAGGGAGCCCATCATAATATTTTATCACTTCTTGCTACATCTCCTAACCGCATGACATGAGGCCTATCATAGTGTTGTGAAACATTAAAAATCATCTCCTAATCTTACAACAACTTGGGCTTATCATGTTATTATAGGCCACTTGGAAATTTCTCCCCGATCTCATAATGTGATTGTAACATCGGGCCTCTTCACAATGAGCCTTCTGATCTCCCAACGTTGACATAATATTGTGAATCTCCAAATTTTTCTTGGAAATCTTATGATTGGGCATCATAGATCCTTCGATCTTACAATTCTATGATGGCATCATAGCATCAGACCACTCTAGGCTTTACATCTTTGATCATTCAATGGTCCCATAATATCATAGGCTTTTGGTTTGAGCTTTATGATCACATGAAAAAGGGGGCTATCATAGCATCTTGGCTGCTTGGAAATTGATCCTCGATCTCCCAACATGATCGTAACATTGGACGCCCTAATCTTTCCTAAGCCAATCTCATGACAGGCCTCTTGATTCATGCCACAGCAACATTTGATTTTCTCTCAGGTCCACATCTTTTGCCAGCTCATTTCTTGATCATCACCATGTCATTACATGATCACTGCTATGTTAACCACCACCTGGATTGATCACTATTTACCATGGATATCAATCGAGCATCATCCCTTGGTGACATAGCAACTACTACAGGATCATCCACATGTCACAATCTCCTTCCTTGAATTCTATGTCATCACACATCATCACTTGGTCAAAATTTGCTCATAGTGTCCTCTAGCTAGCTGACCACGGTGGGCCCCTCCTTCATGCCTATGGCTTACAAAAGCCTCGTGTGTTAAAGACACTTAAAATCTACATGATTTTGTATTTAAAAGACAACATCATCCACCTCGACATGAATGTGGGATTAAACATTTTTCAAAGACATGTCTTTACTTTGCACTTGGCCCCTTTTACCCACATTCTTCTCTACTTGTAACTTCATCTTTCCTTGATGTCATCCTCTACTATGCTCCAAACTATGGTTTTGATGTCATCTTCTTGCTCTATGCCATTAGTGCTCTCTCTCTTTTTGGCGTAGATGCATAGATACTTGTGGATGCTGCCTGTGCATTTTTTCTTGCATGGGGTATTTGATTTTATCAATGATACTCAAAATTAAGGCTTTAATTTTGAGTCACAACAATAATGAAAAACCATCCTCTAACTATGAGAATTGATCAAGGAATCAAACTACCAAAGAACTCAAAGTGCACATCATGAGCTCCTCAAAAGAAAACAAATAACCATTATCCTCAACCAAGAAGATATACCACCATAACTAAATTAGAAATCCAAGCCAATGAACATCAAGGATGTACCTCTATATCCAACCATGTCATGCCAAAACCCATGGCACCATGATTACATCCATGAATTGAGCATCTAACATTTAATATATCCAACCTGTTAGCATAAAATAGTCAACCACAATCCTCCACCTTGACTGTACTTGGTAACAACATCTCATCCCTTCTACATGAAGAAAAATAAGAAAATCATGTGACTTAGGGCATAGAAAACCTAAATCCAAGCCACCAATCTAAATATACATCAATAATGAAAGATCAATAGGCAAAGACAACCCATAACCAAGCCATAAATAAAACTTGTAAGTAAAGACTACTTACAATGCTACACAAATTGTAGAGCCAACAAGTCATCAGACATATCTAAATCACATACGGATAACCATATCATCATGAAATCAGTATGAAATATGAAATGAGTATATAGTGACATCAAATCTTAAATCTTCAAACATATAATGTCATAAAATCACAATGCTACCATATTCAATGTATACCATAAATTGTTTAGATCAATATAGCACCAAATAAACCATGTCAAACTTGCACTAAATCTAAACCAATGTGTAGAGCTCTCCAAAATCTTTTTGTTGACTACTAGAAGTCCAAAATCTGATTCTGTATATCCAAGTTATGTCCTAATCTATGCTCAAAATAAATGACATCTGACTTTTGGGCTCCTAAAACCTAACAAAATGTCAAAATCATAGAACCAAACCAACACCAAGTATTAGTGCTTTGAATTATCTTTCCAACACCTATAAGAAGTCTAAAATTTGATATCCTAAGAGAGAGTTATGGCCATTTTACTAAGATAATCTTTTTACCATTTTCATTACAATTATTTTTTTCTTGTGATAAAAATTTCAATGGGATTAAATTTGATAGCCATCATAGGCTGAAATTAAAAAAAATCTTTCATTTCCTCTAAACATGGCCAAACTAGGGCATATTACATATCAAAATTTATGAAAACATCAACCTAGATCCAATGGTGAGGTATATTTTTATCTAGGTGGTCATTTCTACAAGCTACCCCTAAAACCCTCATTTAAATGAAACATCTGAAAAACACTTTTCTTCAACAATTTCACATGCCCAAAATCTACCAATATCACATCATAATAGAAAACCCAAAGCCCTTAGATCTAGAGTTAACAACTCACATATCTTACCCTTTCTTTTATCCTCTTATGCATTCCCATAGATTCAATCTAGGGTTACCATAATAAAACCATAGCTTTGATACCGCATGTAAGGAAACTTGTAAGAAAGAATATAACCATTTCCACATAACCTATAATAGATCTAAAATAAATATGGAATTAAAAATTCACATGCAAGAGAATAGACAACATACCCACAAAATTGTGACACAAGATATATCATAGGAGAACCCTCATTGAGGGAAAAGCTTAGGCTCTAAAAGCATCAATCACCATGTATTATTCAAAAAAAACACAATTACAATACAACCATAGAAGCCTTCAATGTTATAGCCACAACTAAGTAATCTATGTGAACAAGCATGAATCCACACATCTCATGCCATGAACCCAACCTTCACATATGGTCCCTTGGCTAACCTATCAATCCTTGTCCCACTCAACTCTTTCCCTCTTTCCCTTCTGTCTTCACACACAACAATTACTCTTGTGATTGCTTATTAAGTATCAAGTCCCACAGAACTACCAAGTGTTATTACTTGAACCATATGCTACCTAACCCATTGACCCCACATTTAATATTGAAAAATTAATTATTTTCTCCAATGTTAAATAATCACATGAAATATTATCACAATGTTACAATACAACTCATATAGTATATCCCACAAGAATCTTTACATGTTACATGTCCATCTAGGTGCTCCTAGATAAAATTACATAATAAAATAAAATAAAATAATATAACAATATTATGCAATGTGTGCAACACCCATAATCTTAATATATACCTCATGATTCTGTTTATTGCCATCATATGATTTTCTTTAGGATTAGCTAAGAATCTTGCCACCATACCAATTGCAAGAGCAACATCAAGCCTAGTATGTAATACATACTAAATTTTCTGAATTATTAATTTGTATGTGGTCTGATATACCTCCTTGAAATCCTCTTTTTTTGATAGCTTATGTCTAGGAGACATAGGTTTTCCAACTAGTTTTGAATCCTCCATTCCAAACTTCTTCAGTATCTCCTTGATATACTTAGATTGAGTAATGTAGATACTATTTTTCTTCTATTGAATCTAGAAGCCAATGAAGGATTTGATTTTTCCAAATATTGACATCTCAAATTCCTTAGTCATTTCCTTTGAAAAATATTTGCAAAAAATCATCATTTCTAGTAAACAAGATATCATTCACAAATATTTCTACCAACATAATCTTCTTGTCTTGTCCTTCTTTGATGTAAAGACTATAGTTATCATTTGTCCTTTGAAAACCACTCTTCATCAAATAATTATGACATCTTTCATATGAAGCTCTAGGAGATTTCTTAAGACCATATACTTCTTTGTGTAGTTTACAAACGATATCCTTTTTGCTAGGATCTACAAAGCCTTCAGGTTGTTCTATGTAGACTTCTTCTAGAATTCCATTCAAGAATGCAGATTTCACATCCATCTAATACACTTTAAAACCTTTATGTGAAACATAAGAAAGTAAGGTCCTAACAACTTCTAATCTTGCAATAGGAGAAAATTTTTCACCATAATCAATAGCTTCCTCTTGAGAGGAACCTTTGCATACTAACCTTGCTTTATTTCTTGAAACTTCTCCATCTTCATTCAACTTATTTCTAAACACCCACTTAATGCCACTTACATTCTTATCCTTAGGTCTAGGAACAAGAGTTTGGGTCTTATTTCTTTATATCTATTCTATCTCTTCATTCATTGCTTCAATCCAACTTTCATTATCTAAAGCAGCTTTAACTATTCTAGGTTCAAATTCAGTAAGAAAACATGTACCTTTCAATTTGTTCCTTGTCATTATACCATATAATTTGTCTCCAATGATTTTCTTAGGTGCATGGTGTCTTCTAACATATCTTACAAGCATGGGTACTTTGGATTTAGATCTTGTTCCACTTGCCTCACTATGATCTTCAGCATCATCCTCAAGTCCCACTATTTGTGACTCCGGTCCTTCAAACTCAAACTTAGGTTGCACTAGCTACAACTCGATAGCTTCTAACTATGACTCAATTCCTTCAAACTATGATTCAAGTTTCACTAGCTATAACTCAAGTAATTCTAGAGATTTTGAGGACTTGGAAGGTGAAGTTTGTTGACTTCTAATTAGATTAGGCAATAAATTAGGTTCAAATTAAATAAACTTTCTATAACCTTCAGGTTCTTTATTACTGTCTTCTTCACTCTTTTCTTTAAACTCATCAATCATAACATGTTCACTTTCTATGATCTTATGAGTGGTTAGATTCAAACATTTATATGATTTACTTGTACTAGAGTATCCTACGAATATGCCTTCATCACTTTTGACATCAAATTTACCTTTCCTAGTCTCCTTCAAAATATAACATTTTCTACCAAATACTTTCAAGTAACATACATTAGGTTTGTAGCCATACCATAGTTCATAAGGAGTTTTATTTGAGTTTTTCTTCAACTATACTCTATTTAAGGTACAAACTATTGTACTAATTTCTTCTTTCTAGTTTTTTATTGTAACATTATTTTCTATTATTAGGGTTCTTACACAATCCATGATTGATCCATTCCTTCTTTCCACTATACCACTCTATTGAGGTGTACTAGGGGTTGATACTTGTCTTTTTATCCCTCTTTTAGTGCATAATTCATCGAATTCATTACAAATGAATTCACCTCCTCTATCTAACCTCTAACATTGTAGCTTCTTTCTTCTTTTGTTCTCTACTCTTGCCAGATACCACTTGAAATTTTGAAAAGCTTTAGACTTATCTTTTAGATACATTATCATCATCATCCTAGAATAATCATCAAAAAATAAAATGAAATACTTATCTCCACTATAGCTCTCTATGCCAATAGGTCCACAAAGATCTATATGAACTAGCTCTAAGATATCTTTAGAATGATAAATTTTTTTCTTGAAACTTATCTTGTCCATGTTACCAATTTGACAATTCTTGCATAGGCCCATATCGATTTTCCTCAAACTATGAATACCTCTTACTCTTTTCCTTTTTCTTATCTTGATCAGGTTATCAAAGTTCACATGACACAACCTTTATGCCATAACCAGCTCTCCTCTAGTTGAGCAATGAAACATGAACTTTCACTGAGATCTAGTCAGAATAAGTTATTTTTTGTTTGATTACAATACCCAACTAGATATTCTTTTCCATCTAGCATCTTGGCCTTCTCATTCATGAATTCTAACTTGAATCTAATGTTATTCAACTATGCGACACTCAATAGATTATGATTCAATCCTTCAACCCAATAAGCATTATCATAATTGAGTTCACTAGTTAGAAAAATACAACCTTAAGTCCTTTTATTCAACATGGTTCATTGTTTCTAAATACGAAACTTCCACCATCATAGTGTTCCTTATGTTCAAAATTTGTTTTACCACTAGTCATATGAGGAGAACAAAAAATATCAATAATCCATACATCATTTTATCATCTTCATTATTAGATTCATCTTTGACAACAATATAAACCATTTCATCATCATCACTACTATCTGCATCTTTATTCATGAAACAAGACCTCTTACCTTTTCTCCTTGTAGTCCCTGTAGTTCTTGAAATCCTTCTTTCCTTTATACTTTCTTTTCTTATTTTCTTATTTGTCTTCTCTATTTAGACACCTTACAAAAATGTGACCAACTTCTTCATAAGAAAACTAGATTAGAGGAATTTTACCTTTGTACTTTCCTTTGCCTTTGGGATATCTTCTTGTAAGGAATGCTTCAATGGCTTCAAGATCAATGTCAAAATTTTATTCCTCTTCACTTTTAGATTTTTTTTCTTTAGACTTTGTAACTTTCTTCTTGAGTGAGAACTTAGATTTAAAAACAAACTCAAGATTGCTAGAACTAGGAATATAATTATCATAGTTATCTAGCTCAAATGTTGTCAATCTTCTTGTTGGTGTTTTAAAACTAATAAGTAGCATAATAAATAATATGAAAATGGTAAAGAGAAATTTAGTCTAAGGATTATCTATTTCCTATGGTCAACGAAGAAGTCTTTAGATCTAGATTCAACTTCAACAAAATCATAAAGATTTTCTACTCTTTAGGTTCTACAAAACCAAGGTAGGTGCACCTGAGGGATAAAAGGATTCAAAACTTGATACTATCTTAACACTTCATTCATTAAATGACATCCTATTATAATACTCATCACCTATAATAGATGCTTGGTCATAATTCTTCCTAGATTTATAGGTAATTCTAGGTAATAGAAGCTAACTAAAACATAGAGATTAAATGCAAATAAGTATTGACCAGCTATGATACTCTTCATACATTTAAAGTAAAATTTATTTTGTTATTAAGATTTTTCTTGATTCTTATCTATGATTTCTTCATATGCAAACTGAAATAATTGTTCAGTTCCTCATACATTGGGATTTAGAATCTACCCAACTATTGGGACCTAATTGATTGCATTACAATCAATATTATAAGTAATTTTTCCTAAAAATAATTCTTATGAAAATCCCTCTTATTTCCTAGAAATCCTATCATATCACTAAATTATTTACTTAATTCATTGAATTAAAAGCAATAATGAATTGATATACAACCTATTCTAGTTGCATTAAATTGAACAAGCTTTGCCCATACAATCTCAAGATAACAAGACAATAACAATGGAGACAAGACTTAGAGAAAATAGATATGGTGGTGAGTCATCTTTGTATTATTTTTCATTGAAAATCATATAACATTCAGAATAAAACTCTACTCAACATACGAAAAGACCACCTAATCCTTCAAAATTAATGTATCTCCAACTTTGTAGAGAAAATATATCACAAAATTGACATCAAGAAAACTAGACTAAATGCAAACCTAGCAAGAAAACTGAAATTTACATAATAATTTAGATCCCCTCTCTATCCCTGGAATATCATCTATATAATATGAGATGCAACAAGCTTCAATCCTAGAGAATATTGATAACTGTCCTTATGATAGAAAGATATTTATAAAAGTTACTAACACTAAAGAAAACAATTGGTGCAACCAAATTATTTACATCATGAATATTATTTTGTGGGACCACTTTTGTTGCAACTTATTTGTTGCTAAGAAATTTGTGATTGGGACTAATAATGATGATTGTGATGGACCTATTTCTCATACTTGAAATCTGAACTTAACTTGTGGTTCTCCATCGAAGTCATCCTGCACTCACAAACTAACAATTACACTCGATTCTCCTACTACCAAGTCATCAGTTTTGACTTATGTGCTTGTTTTTATAGTTGATTTTTTATCTTTATCTTCTTATAAATTATCTAATGCATCATTTTTTTTCAACTCATCTTGGTCAATCTCATCTTCATCGGATTCACCAATCACTAACTATTTTGAATGCACAAAATCTTCCATCCATTTGTTAAAAATTGTGTCATCTGGCCAATCAAAATTCAATACCTCATGTTGCTTCTTCAAAACAAAGTCTCCTAACTTATTTATTTCAACAAATTCTTGACTAATAGAATTATAAAATATTTGAACTTTAACAATTTCTTTAGTTGTTGTTGCCCACAATACATGCCCCTTTTCATTTATGAACCCATTAATTCTAAGGCATAATAAATCATCTTATTATTTGGTCATTCCTCCTTATCTTTTAATTTATCTATTTTTCTAAGTGCATGGGGGAAAAGCTCAAAACTTTCAGCATGATACATTGAGAAATAGATTATAATCCTCTTTTGCATTGCAACTCTCTTATCATCAAAATCAGATAGATCATTAGTCATATCAAAGTTTTTTTCTATCTATTCACAAGATAGACTAATGACTAAAACACATAAAAGGGTGACATCCTTATCCCTTCTACATAATTTACTCATAATGGGTTTCAAAGCAGGCTCACCTCCTTTTATCTCATTCCACATGTCCATTATTTTTACCAATTGTTCATAGAATGCAGGCCAATCAATCTTACCTACTAGATACAAGAATGTTTTTCTAATTTTGTCCTCATATTGGCCATTTAACTTCACATGTAATGCCCATAATTTACTCTTCTCCTCTTCAAAATCCTTAGCTATATAAATTTGTGGTCTTTATAGAGTATCTAGTAGCTCTACAAGGAGAGTTCACTTGAAAGGTTGAATTGGGGGACGAGGAGGATAAGCAATCCTATGTTGGTTGGATTCTCTCACTTTTCTCTTTCTAGGTTTCTTATCCATTTAGGCCACTTGAGCCTCCAACTGATGTATCATATCTCCTCTTTCCTCATATGCCTTTAGCATCTCTTCAAACTTAGCATTGAGCTCCAAAAAATTTTTTTTGTCTTTCGCAACAACAACCACTCCAAAGTCCACCATTTCTTTGATCATTTTGGATACTTTTTCACTATCCACCTCTTCTATACTATAGATCTTGAGGCTACCTCTATGCTTAGCATCTAAAACTTCTTTCATCCTAGTCTTATCCCTTTTCTCAATAGACCATATGACCAATGCTTGATGATCATCACTATATTTCATACCTTTATGTGCCTACAAGACCTCCTCCTTAGTTTTAAACTAAATATCCTTTGTTTTCCTTATAACATAAAAAATCATGGCATTGGCAATGTCCCATTCAAGTAAAATCAAAATTCTTGAATCCTTCAACAATTGTCTTCCCCCTTCAGGGATTATTTGTGAAAACTCTTCCATATAACTAGCTTTGACTTCCTCTTCAATTTCAAAGTCCTTTTTGTTAGGTTGCACTACTTTAATCATTTTACACTTGGCCTCAAAATTATTAACATTTCTTCTCCATAAGAATTAAGAAAATGCCCTTGACTTGACAAAACTCTCAACATCAATAATTTTTTTAGAAGCCTGCGCTATTACATGATCTATTTCTTTACCTCTATAATCATCCACTATGAGAGCATGTGTACACATAAGAGGTTCTTCAAGTACTCCTTCTATATATGCAGTTGTAACCACAATATCCTTCTACCCTCCAATTTGTCTAAACTATTCTCTCAAGGATACTTCATCATCTATCTTGAGTGGGGTTTGGGTAGGTAAGTATTCTTAAAAATTAGAAGATGATCCCTACTCCAATTTTCTATTCTTAAGTGTATGTGTACTAGGTGAGCTTTCAAAGAATTGTCTTTTATATAGAGGAATAGGCTATACACTCCTAGCCACTATGTACCTAACTCTTCTCTATAGTGTGTATTGCCTTGGGTTCAAAATCATTTTACTTTCCATTCTTCTACCTCAATTTCCTTGTCTGGGTATGCTTGTGTCAAAATTTCTTTCTTTTCATTCAAAGTTTTCATAATCCTAGAAAAATTATCCATCAACAAAGCTACTTTCATACCCCAATATTTTCTATTAGCTAGGGGATCATAATCTAGCTTAAAAGAATTTATAAAATCTAAGTATACTTTCCACTTCTCCTTCTAAGCTCCTAGTCTTGTAATGAGAATTTATTTATAACTATGTCCTCAGGAAAGTATACCATTTTCTTATGGGCTTTTGCCTTAGTTTTTTCTCTGAAAAGATTGTAAAATCCGTTTGAATCTATAAAATAGGCATGGGACCAAGCCATTTGATATTTGTCTAAAAATTTCTCCAAGTTCCTCCATCCCTTCTTGACAAAAACAAAGTTGTGAACAATACTGAGTTAGGGAAAGAAAATGCCTTTATATTTACCCAAAAATTCTCTTACTTCCACTGATCCTATCTACCATAGAAGCTCAACAATTCCTACTTTTAGAGGTGCCTGATAGGGTAGCACATGTGGTTTTCCTAGAAAACCATAAACTCTAAAAATAGTAGACACTACATATGGGATGATGTCTTCCCACTTATGAGTTACCATCAACCCTTTAGCATGATCTTTTGGCCTAATCAACTCTAGTAGAGGTTGTGGTATTCTAGGGCTATCCCCTATTAACAAGATTCTAAACCTAGAAGAAGAATATCTATCAAATCTGACAAAACTAGCATTAGTTACCTCCTATGTCATATCTGCACTCCATAGTTTTATAGGGAGTTTTTCTCCATCTCTCTCCAATTCCAACTTCATTTTTTTGGAGAAAAAAGTAACTCCCTTATACAAGCATATGTACATGACCATCATGAAGTACCAAAAAAAAGGGCTTATCAACTTTAGCCTTTGCAAAGTCATAGATAGAACTCATACCATATTGAAAGGTTTGAGACAATGGAGCCTCAAATATTGTCTTTCTCATGCATACCCAAGATTTTTTAAAGAGAAAAATGCAATGCCTCTACTCTAGGGTTGAACTATTTCTTCAACAAAGGCTCTAGAGTGTTTGGTGTAACTAGGGGCAATGATCCTATTCTAAAAAAATGTACTTGTAATGGTCCTCCCCTTAGATATACTCTTTGTGCATCATACCTTGTGTTGGGACTCAAAATTGAAGCCCTAATTTTGAGTACCATTCTAGAAATCAAGCCCTATAAGTGCTTTATAATGCATGTTTACCCAGCTATTTTTTTGAGGCCTAATAGATGTTTAATGTTTCTAAAACCTTTTATTTAGTCTATCCATGTGTACCATGAAGATAAATTTCCATTTTGAGTCATTCTGTGAAGTTTCGTTTTGAGCAATGTCCAAATCTACATTTTTGCCTAAGTGTCAAATAGTGACAGAAGGCCTAGTTTGCAATTGAATATGTCACACCTAGTAATGTTTCATGACTCACCACTTTGGGAGTGTTTTATATCCATATAAGAGAACCTATGTTTCATATTTTGAGTCATTTTGACATGTTTTTATTGGATTTTGAATCCATTAAATTCAGTTGTTTATTGTTGTCATGTTGATGCAAATTATTTAGAATTTTGGGAGTCCTTGTTTGACTAGTTATAACTTTGACCCAGTTGACAAAAATGAGAAAATTTCTTTTGCATTGCATTCTAGAGGTTAGAGACTTGTGATGTCTCTGATTTGAGCTTATGATGAATCTGTTTGATTAGTTTTTGAACATGATTCTAAATGCAATTTCTAAAGTTTTACTAATGTCAAGAAATGTAGATTGGTTAGTACCCCTATTCAAGATGTCATAACTCTAAATCTATGATAGGTGAGATCAAATGGATTGTACCATTGTGTTCTCCTTTCAAATTTCCTCAAGTGTGCCATTTTGTAACTCTTGAAAAATTTGTTTGCACACTTTCCTAGGTCCATTATGTCCGTGTGTTAGTTTGACCTAATTTTGAAGCCAAATCTGAACGCATTTAATGATTTTTTGACTTGTTTTCTTGTAGGTAGTTCTAAGAAGGAAACTTTGACAGTTAATATCTTTTGACTAAGAATTTATCATGAGATGAGATTTGGTAGTGTATAAGAATGTGAAATAGAGAATCAATGCATCTAATTTTAAAGCTCAGTCAAGTGTTTTGGTTAGTTTTTAAGGCCAGTCAAAGGACCTCCTAACACAAAATTGACATTTTGCAAGTAAATGGTAAAATAAGTTTTAAATAACCTTTCAATGGCCAAATTTGATTATTCATCAAGATGATGGACTTAGTGGGTTAGTTTGAAGGATTAGGCATTTGAGTTCAATTTTTTTTTAGTTGGACCCACTTTGGGGCCCGACTGATTCCATTAGACTCTTATGAATGCAATAAAATCTTAAAAATGTTGTTGGTGTTTGAAAATTCTGGAGGGTTTTCAATTATCCCGATGAGAATATGACATGTTTAGGGGTAGCTAAATCCCATTCTCAACATATCACTCCAAACAAAGGGCCAACTATAAGGCTTGACCCTTCTTCTACTTCAGGCTCTGCTAAAAACATATCCCTATATCTATTAAGTAGATGAGAACCCTTATATCTTCTAATAACTCATGAAATAACATCAATCTATAGTAGCTAGATGCATATCTATGAAATTCATAAGTTGAGTGAGGGTTAAACATTTAGGTCCTTCAACATGAAAGGGAAAGAACGTTTGATTAATAATGTTGAATTCACTAAAACCCCTAATATGTAGCAGCAAGAACTAAGTGACCCTATAGCTAATTAGTGCCTTAACCATTGGGAAAATCCATGAATCAAATACACACATATGTATATCTGAGAGATATTTGTATCTTTAGTTCTACGATCTATCCATTCACCTTGTAAATAGACATCCATGTTCAATCTGAATCTCATTCTTACATGATATCCTTCTCAATAAACTTGCAACCCTATTGATTCCATAAAATATTTACATAACTCCTTGAGTCATAAGAAACAATAAAAAAACATACATCCTTAAGGGACTACAACTATGACCTAAGCTCTTTGTTCAAAGATCATAAAACATTGAAAATTCACTAAGGCTGGAGACAAGAATCAGAATGAAGCTAATGAAATTCATCTGCTCTTTGTATTATTTCCTTGAAATTATACAATCATATGCATGAAAATGAAGACATGGAAATACCTAACAGATTTGAACTATCTGTATTAACATTCTTAATGTTGTTCATACAAGAGAGAATGTGCTGAAAGAATGGTGTCACAGTCATGGGAACACATCAAAAATTGGAACCAAAACCTAGTATCATAGCAGTGAGTCCATTTTCTCAAAAAAAATGGAACCCCTTGAATGAGAAAGAATGAGATTGATATAGAGGAAGGAATTCCTGGATTGAATCTGCAATTGACATCTATCCACATGAAATTCCCTCTCTTTGCCATGAAAAGACTCTCTCTAATCTCTCTCCTCAACTGCCTATCAGATCCCTTTTTCAATTTTCTTTCAAAGGCATCAATTATCTTAGAAATGTAATGATGAAAGATCATAACTGATTCTGAGGTAAAAGTGAACTCAAGGTAAAAGGTAAAAATCAGTTGAAAAGGCCTCAAGAATACAAAAAAACTAATTAAAATCAATTTTCTTCACTTTTACATTTCACCAAGCCTTTATATCTACCTTATGACCAATTCTGATGATCAGTGATCAAATTTTCTTCTTCTTCCACCAATGCCCCAGATTTTACAAATTGGCCTACAGTGCAAACCAATGAGGACCTATGCAAAAATTGACTTCAGATTCAAAAATTTTGTCTTGTTCTGATTCCAGCAATATATAATATTGATATGTTTGTATACCAAAAATCCCTTAGAAGCTAGTTTGAAAAATGCTCTCCTAGTATAAGGTTTAGGTCTGCACATTTTTTGAATTTAAAATTTTGAATATTTAAATTAAACTAAAGTTTAAACTTTAGTTTAAATATCATTTGAATTAAAAGAAATTTGCACGACCCTCTTGAAAAGGAAATTAAAATAATAAAATTTTATGACTTAAAAATTGTTTTCCTCTCCTTCAAACTCATGGTCAACCCTCTATTGACCAAGTGCCATGTGTCAATCTCTAATTGGTACATCCCTATGCAGAAGATGCCATGTCAACATAGGCCTGGGCCCGATGCCACATGGCAACATTCCGCAAGCCCACATTTTAAACTTTCTTGCAACTTTGTATTGCGGGCATGCACAAAATGTCAGATCGTGACACGTGTCATGATCCTATGCCTTTCCTTTAACCTTTCTCTAGAGTGCCACATCATCATGGTTGGGACCTATGCTACCACGTGTCAATCACTCGCATGCCTGCATTTTTAAACTGGTGAGCACTTCCCTTTTGTAGGCATGCACCCACTGTCAGATCTACCATGTGACAACATCTTGTGTTTCATATTTGATCACATCCCTGACTGCCACATGATCACTACATCACACTAGGTGGGCCCCCTACCACATGGTAACAACCCGCTTACCTGCATTACCTATCCACCTTGCAACTTTATTTTGCGGGCATGCACTATTTGTTCAATGTGCCACGTGGCACGATCTCATTGTCTGGGTCCACATTAGATCACTTGTCTTTTCATTTAAAATTTTTCCTTCTTTCTTGCAGCTAACATCATTAGTGGGACCCTTCTAAGCCTGCTTGAGCTTCAAAAGCCAATGGCTTTGAGATACTAACAATTATTGTGATGGGGCATTTAAACAAGTTTAAAATCACCCACACTCCCAATGTAGGACTAAAAGCATGAATGCTTTTCTCACATCTACCACTACCCTCAACTTTGACTGCGGTTAAACTCTGCCTCCATTGCTACCCTTACCCTATGGCTTTGAACGTGGCATGTTCTCTTTGTCTTATTTGCTTCTTTAGGTGGCTTCCTCCTTCTATGCTCTGCCCCTACTACTATGGCATGGGAGTTGACTGGGTGTGAATGCTCTTTGCAACATGCATAAGGTTCCTTGCCAATGCATGAAATGAATCACGTTGCACTCAATTTAACCCTACTCCCTACACATGTCCATGAGAGGCACCGAGAAACTTACACATTCTCTAATGCATAGCTGAACAGGGAGTAGGAAAGAATTTTAGATGAGGAAGCTCTAGCCGATATAATCAGTGACATGAACACCTCCATTCCATCCACTACAATGAAATCTCTAGGGAGGAATGGATTTTTTGATGATGTACAAGGCTCTATTGTTTATACTGAGTAGCAGATTACTAACATGGTTTAATCTATCTTTTCAATTGGTAAGAACAATGAATACAATTTGATCTTGGTTAGCAGGGGGTGCTTTCCTTCTCCTCTAGTGGCAGATTTCACAGATAGAGTTGCAGAGTGTGCTGAGTTGGGTCTAATCGAGGATCTGTTGGCTTCCATTTTAATTGGCATTGACTATTGTAACTCCCATTTAGTGGCTTGAATGTCCCATGCCACTATGTGGGAGGTTCTATTCAATGCATGGATCATCTTTGACAGGTGTGGAACTTCACATGTGTGGGGCTCTTTTCCTTTAAAAAGTTGGCTGCCTTTGCTTAATGCGTGGACTTTCATCTGCTACTGCAACTTTCCTCTTACCTGAGTTTTCCTCTTCATGGTGGGTGTCCTTTCTTTCACTGTGCTTTATCTATAGCTACTCCCCTATGAAAAATAGAAAGAAATGGTTGTATTGTCTCCTCCCTATTCTGACTTGGATGTAGATGTGTTCATTTTAAAGAAGAAGAAAAGTATGGTCAAGACTTGCAAACGTCTCTTGGGAGTTCAAGGAAATTAGGCTAATTATTACACATTTTGTTTACATTCCACAATTGCATTTTTGGTTCTCTTATGAGAAGGGCTTGAGTAATATCTATGACCTTAAGTTCAAACTTTACCTTCAAAGTCTTCCTTTTTTCTACTGGCACCCCTGCAAACTCCTCTTCAAGAAGCAATCATGTCTTCTCCCCTTTTTGCACGTCACTACATCACTAGTGGTGCTGCTTCAACATCTTGTTTATGCATGGAGTCTATTTCAAAAATTGTGGTTCACTTTGCATGGGGCTTGATGCCTTCTTATTTGGTATGTGGCTAAATATATGTGAGTTTCTTCATGCTCAACATATAGCTTCTCTATTTTCCTTGGGGATTCTAGTTTGCAAACTTGGCTTTCCTTCTTAGCTTCATGATCCTCTTCCAAAGAGAGGTTTTGAAATCATGCCAAAAGAAATATAGATGCACCATAACAAGTATTAAAAATGAATTAACCCATTTCCATCTTCAAAACATGACTTGTCTCCAACATCTATGATTCTAAGAATAGTTTTGCAAATTGAAACAAATATAGATACATGAAAAGCATAAATCTCTACTCTATCCTGAATAAGCCCTCCACATAGTCTAGCATATTAATGTCTCATACAATTGTAGCTTATTTAAAAATTATCTTTAGGTGGCATTTTAAAATGAAGCTTCATAACAGAAGGCAATGCATTACAAGATGTTGAATTTATCGCAACCACTTTTCCTCCTTTCCTTTTTGTAGGTGTGCATGGGTTCGATTCTATTATGCCTTAGAATCAGTTTCTCAAAATTCATTATTAAGCAATTTACTCTTCATTTTATCAATCTGACAGGGGTAGTCAGGCCCCAAAGTGGGTCTGGCTAAAAAAAAAATCATTTTTGAACAACTGACCATTGTAACTGATCCATTCATCACCTAATAGTGATTAGAAATAAGTTCAATCACTGAATCATCAAATAAAACTCACTTTACCACTTATCTGCAAACTTGTCAACTTTGTGCCAGGAGGTCCATTAACTGGCCTAAAAAAAAATGATCCAAACCTCTAATCGGGCTCTAAAATCAAACACTATGATTCTCTATTCCATACACTTTTACCCTATCAAATCTCATCTCATGAAAAATTTGGGGTCAAAAGATATTCACTGTCAAAGTTACCCTTTTAGAATTGCCCACAAGAAAACAAGTTAGAAAACCATAAATTGGGTTCGAATTTTACTTTGAAAACTGGGCAAACTGACACTTGGGGCAACAAAAACTGGGGTGTCGGTTCATTGTCATGAGGAGAGTATAAATATTTGATTTGGGCTCATGAAAAATAAAAAAATGCAAATGGCGACCATTCAAAGTGGGCTACTTAGATTTTGTAGATTGGAAAGAATGACAAGAAATCAATTTTTGCAAATGGAATTGACCTGAAAAAGTGTGCAAATGGATTCGTCATGACTTAAAAACTAACACACTTGGAGTATTTTTAGTGGAAAAAATAGTGGTACAATCCATTTAATATAGGCAATCATGAATCTCAAGTTATAACGTCTCAAACAGGGGTCCTAACAAATCTACAATGCTGACACCAGTAAAACTTTAGAAATTGCATTTGGAATTACGTTTGAAAACTCATCAAAAAGATTCCTCATGAGCTGAAACTTGAAACATAACAAGTCTTTGATAGCTACAATACAACACAAAATGAATTTCATCATTTTGGTCAACTGGTCAAAAGTTATAACTTGTCAAACAAGGCTTCCTAGAAATTTGCACAATTACACAAAAGCATGAAACAGTAGTTGAGCAACTTTGAGGGATTCAAAACCTAGTCAAACGAACTCAAAACAACTCAAAATCTGAAACATAGGTTCTTGGATATGGACACTAGACACTAGAAACTCCCAAAGTGGTGAATCATAAAACATTTTTGGGTGCGAGATATTCAATGACAAACATAGCCTCCTGACACCTTTTGACACTTGGGATAAAGTGCAGATTTGAAATTTGCTCAAAATGGGACTTTGCCAAATGACTCAGAATGATAGTTTATCATCATGGAACATGTGGATGAGCTAAATGGAAGGTTTTAGAAACATTAAACACCTTAGGGACCTCAAAGGTATAGCCAGGTACAATCTCATCAAAAAGCATTTATGGGGTTCAATCACTCAATGGTACTCAAAATCATGAAGAGGCATCCCAAGGCAGCAAACACATTTTTTCTTTTGAAGTTTTATGTTTTTTTGATTGCTGCCCTTGAAAGGAAAATTATGCCAAAGTCATAGCCCATAGAAACAGCATACCATAAAGTAGCCGACAACCAAAAAAGGGACCTCCACGTTTAAAAAAAGGGGTAGAGTACTCCCAGTAGAGTCACCATTTTGTTGGCTCCTAATTTAATAGTGTTTAAAAAACCAAGTATATAGGGTAAGATTTTATCTATGGGCAGCTATCTCCAATAATGAACTAGAAGAGGAGTGGCATAAAGTTTGAAACTAGATAATCAAAGTAAAAATGATTTTGATAGGATCAAGAGCCTCCCACCTTTTCATGGCAACCCAGTCCATTTCAACCAACAACTTACATACCCAATGCATGCTCATAGGTTTTGCATACATGATTTCCATTAAGAATAATCTTCAATCTAAAAAGGGGACACCTAGAAACTTTTGACACAAATATAGAATTTGGTGTGTTTGAAGCTTTATTAATCTATGACTTTACTTGGATATTAGACCACAATGCATATGCCTATATTTGAGTTTCATGAGAAATCAATCATACATTCTTTACTATGGAATCTTGTCTTTGTCATGGTCAAAAGCACTTTCGATGACTCTAATTCTTCTCCATGCCCACTCCCTGCATTTGAGCTGATTGCTCCTCTATGCCATAGTCTTACTATCATTCTAGGTAGTCTGGTGTAGTAGAATGAAAAGAAGAAGATTGGTTTTAGTTTTAATCCCATATGGCTTGTGTGAGGGGTTTTCAAAATATTTATAGGCCCAAACATTCATATGGTAAGTGTCTTAAAAGACATAGGCTTTTGAAACCTTAACCTTATGTGTGGGGCCCATGGCCAACCAAATGGCTACAAGAGGTTAAATTTTGAATGTGTAGATTGATGTCAACATGACATGGAATCTATGGACCAACCTATAGTTGACACATGGCATTAGAGGATTGACCCAACATGGCATGGAAAATGAGGTGCCACCATGGCATAGTGGACATGTGGCAGTAGGGTGCATTCCCATATTATGGACATACACAAAATTAAACTAATGCAAGGAAGTGCCTAACTACCATGTGGTAGCAGGCCCCATTTGGTGCGGACATGCCAAGTGTAGCTCCTGGCTAATGATGAAGTGCCACATGGCAGTGATGTGGTAGGTGTAGCTAGATGGTGATGTGGTGTTGACCAGATAGTCAAGAGACCCAATTAGAAATCAACACATGGTGGTGACTAGTAGACTAGTTAGAGGGTGCCATGTGGTGCCTGGGTGGAAGGTGACATGGTATATGTCAACCAATGGCATGTTGCCATGTGGCACAGGTGGTCAAACCTAGGTTTGGCTTAGATTCATGGGTAAGCTAGAAAATAAAAAATGATTAAAAAGTGATTTTTAAATGTTTTTGGTAAAATCAATTGCAAGAATTTTTAAATACAGAAGAGGATATAACCTAAAGTGTGAACTATAGGTTATTTTTAAATTTTTGCCTAAAATTTAAAAGGCAAGTGTAGGCCTGTGAAGCCTTGATAGGAGCATGATTTTCAAAATGGTTCTAAGCATTTCTATTAAGGAAATATAGTGATATCATATATCATTGGAATCAAGAGAGAACAAACTTTCTATTTTTGGAGTTTGTTTTCACATAGGAAGCCATTTACTCAGGTTATACAAGGTTTTGTCCTAGATACTCAATATGCAACTACATTTAGGTATTGAAGTTTAGATTTTTTTTTTCTGGTGAGGTGATGAACTGAATGTGTATAAAAGGCAGTAAAAATATAGTTAGGGTCAAGTTTGGTCAACTCCAAGTTAGTTGAATCAAGATGTTATCAATATTTATGTTGATATTTGATTGAAAAGATCATTGCTGAAAGAGATTATTGAGAGAGGGAGATTGTTGAAGTAATATGTGTTTCAATCATTATTTTGTTACTGATGTCAAACCTACCATTTTCTAGTGAGACAATTGCATATAAGATCCAATTACTATCACTTAGTTGATTATTGAAGAGGATTTAATCAATAAGATGTATCAATAGCACCTAGAGGAAAGGTTGAGTTATGGTTATGTAATGAAGTGCAATGATTAGTTAAGACAATGGTAAAATGATGTATTGACAATCTACTTGAAGTTACAAAGGTTGGCTACACCTAGAAACTTTAGACAAATAAGTAATACTAAGACTTTCTGCAAAGCCTGACCAGGTTAATAGTAGGTGTCGAGCAAAGATAAGTGATGCCAAACAAAAAATTAGTTGGTGTCGAGTAAAATAAAATTCTAGTATGTGCAGAGTAACACAATTAGTGCTAAGAAAAACACAATAGATATTGAGCATCAATAAAATGTAGTTAATGCAGAGTGATTATATAGTTGATGCTGAGTGACACAGTATGTGTCAAGGATCAAAAGATCAATAATGCTAAGCTACTGCATTATTGCAAAATGGTAGATTCACCAATTATAAGTCAACAAGTTTATTTTATTAAAGTTTGTGAACTAGGTGGAAGATAAGACTGATGAACTAGTGGTATAGAATTTGAGGTGAACTTTTTCTGGATAAATTCAAATTGATTCTTGGAGAAGTTTCTAAAAAAGACAAG
This sequence comes from Cupressus sempervirens, assembly GCA_028749045.1. NCBI lineage: Eukaryota > Viridiplantae > Streptophyta > Pinopsida > Cupressales > Cupressaceae > Cupressus > Cupressus sempervirens. Next base: position 70,170,161 of record CM053784.1, on the reverse strand, counting down.
ATATGGGGTAGATACATTGTATCCTACCTAGTTCATCTATACCCTAACTGGATGATGGAAGTTGACAAAGTATTCTAATTTCCTATTTTGTCATGCCCAAACCTACAGAGAAAAATGCAACTACAAACTTTTTTTGACAACATTTAAATTATACATCAGATATATCAAATGAGATGATGATCAGTTAGAATGTTAAGATTATTTGAAAGGTATAACTATTACAACTTAGTGTGCTAGTATTGAAATTGAAGGCATACAAACCATTAATCAACCATCTTCTAACATTCACAACTACCATTTGGGTGGTAGGGAAACTTACCCATACATCTTGACCAACCTAATTCTTTCGTTAAGCATGACAATGATGTTGGGGTAACTCTCACATAGTTCTTTTCATATATATTCGTAGAGATAATAAGTCCATTCACTTTTCAATAATCTCACTTACATTCTTTTATAACAACTAACACTAAGCAATCCTATGAGGGGTGCAACCCTTCTAGCATTTTATCATTACATCTTTGTCACAACTGACCCATCAAAATTTATTAATTTCCACTATAACTAATACCTGGTAACATTAGGTTATTCATTTGTTCTCCAATACTTGTCAATAAAGTTCGTATCCATAATTGATTATAATTGTACATTATAGTTCTGGTTGTGGGACAATGTAGATGACTTAGAATCTATGACTTAATAACAAGATATATATCTAGTTTCATATGTAAATCTTTAAAAGTATTTTAATTACATAGTTAAATACATAGGTGCAATCATGTCTTCCATGGCATATATACCATTACATAACAATCTTCTACATAAATCATCTCAATGTTAAGATCATAACTGGAATTCCTATATAGTAATAACTAGACACCAATGGTAATTAGTCCTTGCAATTACATAGATATCTTATATATATCACTATTTCTACTACTAGCATTATTAATGTCGTCTACCTATCAACCAATTCCATTCTACTACCTAATACTAAATAATTTTTTTTAGGCTCACTCATGATATTCATCACTCGACTCATCAATGGAAGACTTCACAATTTTACTAACCCTTACACCCTATAACCATAATGACATGAATTAATTGAACCTCTAATTAAAAAACTAAATAATTAAATTATAAAACATTTCCTAAATACAATCCCTAACTACATAATACAATTCTACTATCACATCCTATCATGCTTGTACCCTGTAACCTTATTTACTTCTATTATTTTATTACTGTCCCTACAAGATTTACTAATGCTTAACATTCATGATTTATCAATATCTAATACTAACTAATACATCTCTAATCTTACCTAACTACTATCCTAACTAAAATGCTTAATCATGTAATAGCCCTTGACAATACTACACCCTAAAATAATACTAACTCAAATCACCTAACATTCTGTTTTCTACCAAGCAAGTACTAATTTCAAAGGAACTGTCCCATCCTATGGATTACATCCTCTCCTAAGGTGCCAAATCTACTATGCATCAGTTTTCCTACCACTACTAATCCTTACCAAGTTGCCTAGGGAAACACATTGTCTCTTTTAAATGAATGGATGCACTTAGGGAGGGAATTCTAACTTTTGTCAGTTCAAACATCATTTCACTTTTTAGTCAAAACTCCATTTCTCCTTCACATGCACTATAACTTGTCCTTTGAAGGTAAATGTGCCCAGTCTTGTGTGGGGACCATGTCTTGTAAACAACTTGCCTCATAGTTGGTTGTCATGGGAATAGGCACCTAGATACATATGCCCCATGGTTTTTAGCTGTTTCCCCTTTTTATTTTATTTTTATAATTTACCTTCATTTTGTTTTGTTTTATCCTACATTATGGTACTTGGTTAATAGTATTTAGGATGGATGCCTTATTTTATTTTGTTTTATGATTGTAATTAGTAACCTTTTAATACTCATAGGCCTACACTTAGGGCATCCTATTGTATAGTTTTTTTTATGTGAGTAGTTATATTTTAGGTAGTTATTTATTTTAGTTTGTTTCTATTCATTAGATAAAAATGACTATTTTATTAGTGTCCTATACTAAGGAACTTAGGTATATTCCTCTAAATTATATATTGGTCTATAATAGCAAGAGTATTTAATTTATTATTCTCATACAAATTCTAGAGAGTAAAATGTGTAGCTACAAAAAGTTTATATCTTAAATCTTATATATTCTATGTCATCTATTTGTTGTTCTATTTCTATAGTTCAAGGTATTCATAATATGTTATTGCAATGATAAATTAGGAGTTACTCATTATGTTATATATAGTCTAGATTGATAAATTCATTCAACATTTTAACATTAGACTCAATCCAAATATATATATATATATACATTCCATGACAACATTATATATAATACTATTTGATTGTTCTTATCTATGACTTATGAAGTTTGGAACCATTAACTCGAGAACTAATAGTGCATTCTCTTGAGAAGGATTAAATCTAAATTTTCATATACAACTATTATACAATAGAACTAAAATGATAATAAATTTCAATGAGGATAATCCTCCTACCATTACAATTTTTTCATGATATTAAATCCTTTTGGCAAACCTACATAAATATGGAGCAGATCAAGAACTATAAAATAATACATCATATCTCTCAACACCATCACATAATTCTTACAATAACTTCCAAGATGCATAGAAAGGTGGTGAATCACCATAATAGAATTACACAAATGGGTAGACCTTATACAACAAAAAGATGTTCACAATCTCTCTATTTTCAACTAAATATAAACAACACAATACTCTTACACAACACAAATAGAAACACATAGCAAAATGGAGTTTGTATCTCCATCATCAACTCATTTGCAACAATATTTACTCCCTTATGTAATGAAACCTTAATGAATTCCAAGTATCCAAGAGCATCAAATAACCTGCACTTTTAGAGAAAATAAAGAACCATTGAGGCTCACCTCCCAACCTAGGCCACAAGGAGGCCACCCACCGAGCTAGTGCAAGAAAGGCTCAATTGGGATACATTCAAACAAAACCACAACCCAAGCATAAACTTGGATACATGAATGTCACAACATATTTACAACCCTAACCAAGGTTTTCACAATGACTCACAAATGAAATCATAAACATTGGGTGATAGTGGGCTCTTCAAGGAGGAGAATGCCATATCCTTATGAAACAAAAAATGTTGCAATAGCAATATTCCAATAAGGCTTCAAAGAAACATGCCACAACAAGGCTATAAAAATTTACTCCTCTTTGCATATCCTCACTTATACCTTGCATAGAACAATAGAAATGCATATGGCTTCAATGGAGCCTGTACTCGATGAAAACTATCCCCTCTCCAAGATGAACTTCAATGTTGAGCTCAACTAACCCCTTCACCCCAAGGCTTATCTTCCCTCCCAAGGGCGAGTAAAGCCTTCACACCTAACACAACATTCAATACACCACAACATCTCAAAGAAAATAAAATCAAAAGCAAGTAGATCCAACATGCTCATTTACATACACAAGCAACTACAACATATACCATATGCAAGACACATAAATCCTACAAGAACACTCTTCCAATTTCCATCTTTCAACTTTCATGAGATGAGAAAATCCATGGCATGAAGCACTAAACTCTTTCCAAGCTAATAGCTATGGAATGATGGTGAAGAGCTTTCCTTCCTTGGCTTCCAAGTTTCTTCGTCCAAACCCTAAGTGTCTATACAATTAGAGAGTGGGTGAACAACAACTAAGTTTAGCACAAGCCTCCTAAAAGGACCTCCACTTCCATCCCCACCTACCCCTCTTACACCCTTGTACCTTTTTATCAATAGGAACTTAAACAAGTGGAGGGGTGAGGAAAGATATCATGTGATACTCTAATTTTCGAATTGGCTTGAAAATGACTAGTTTAGAGGATATCCTAGGTCCTGTAGACCAACTTATGGTTATATTTAGACACCCAACCTATACTATTACCATGTGGGAGACTTATTTTCACAAAAATAACACTTGGGAATCACTTCTAGGCTCTCTAAAGTTTCTACCAAGTTTGAATTCGAATTCTAACAAGATGGTGACTCCTCCTAACACTCTCCAAGGTGGGTCAAATTAATTTCAAGATAGGATTAAGTTTAGGTTAAGTGACTTCATGCCCAAAAACCTTATATGACATGTCATTTACACATAAACAACACAAGTGTCAAATGACACACACATTAAAATACTTTACACATCATGATGATGTATCTCTAATTAATCATGATCTTTAAATTTATTACACCCATGTATAAACACATTACAAAATATACACAATAAAATAAGGTTTTGAATCTTCCAAAGATTCAATTTAGCTTTACCGTATTCACGTAGGTTTGAACCTTGTTTACCCGAATAATTTCCATGGTTCAACTTTTCCTGCACACTCAACTTAAATGTCAGTAGTCCAATGAAAATAATATATAAGAATAGGTATATAGGTGCATGTTGAAATGTCTTAATGGGAAGAGTGCTTCTGAGGGGGGGGGGTGAATCAAAAGTACTGACCTTTTTCTAGTTTTAAATCCTTACTAACATATAACTGAAATTAACATGCATGCATATAAACATTAAACAATCATGAGAAACAAACATGCATCACCACATAACACTTGAGATTTTGGTGACCCAAAAACCCTCAAGGGATAAGAAGGTAAAATTGGGGTGGGGATGATACCCACGAAATTACTCTAACAATTGATTTTAACCCCTTCTAATGGTTTTCCCTGTTAAAGGCTACAACACACTTTTAAATGTGACCCTGTTAGGAGTGTGCCTTTTTAGAGGACTTAAGAACATTCAACTTAGAATGCCACCTTGTTAAACAATTTACATAAGGCTGTTAAACCCACCAAACTTAATAGGATTTCCAAATTCCTAATACAATTGTGAGTGAGTATTAGAATAATACACCTGATCTAATGCAATCTCTAATGCTGATCTCAGGTACTTGATCTGCTCTTCTATTACTGATCTTTGCTAGATTTGATCTACAGATTGTGTTCCTTGTTCTGTTCTGATCAACTAGATGAGTAAATATCATCCTTTCCACTAAATCTTTGACACCAAATGTTCTACAATGACCTTAATGATAGACTCTACTTTTCTTTCTTCTTTCCTCTCTTACTCTCGCATTGTTCAATGGTGTCAAGAATCCCTTATAAATATTAGTGGTTGGTTATGCATCCTTGATTCAAATGTTCCCACTCAAACCCTTGAAATTCACCCATTGACTACATACAGTCTCCAATTTTCTGATTGGCTACATGAGGATCACATAGGTGGATGTGAGGATTTGATCTTATCTCCTTATCTTGCTATGAGTTATGCATAATCATTTTACATCTTTGTTTGCAATTGCACAAACTCTTATGCTAATCTTGCATTGCTCGACACATGAAGTAATACTGATGCTTGGAATCATCTATTCTAGATTGCTTGGAACCCTCTGTAGTTCCTGCATTACTCAGCACGTATAGAATTCTTGTGTCACTTGGCACCTATTGGTTTTCTGCATTGCTTGGCTTTTACTGATTCCTGAATCACTTGGCTCCTATTAACTTCGCAATTCTTGGCTCCTATTGGATCTTGAGTTACTCAACATATGTTGAATTCTATATAGCTTGGCATATACTATAATGTGTTCTGCTCGACAGCAGTAGTAGTTTGGTCGGCACTATCTGTGACTCAACACATTAAGAAATTCTAGCTCATTTCCCATTATGTATTCGGCATGTATAGTGAAAATGGTTGAGTGTGTTGACACTTATTTTGTCCATCTTACTTATTTGATCAACAATCTCCCCATTTGACATGAGCGTCAAAAAAAATTAACTGATCATTCATGATCTAAACCTTATGTGTCCATTCTTCACTTACAAAATTTCAAAAAGATATTGTGAATAACAATATATCTTATGACTTCCTCTGAGTTGATTATGTCATGAATTTTGATGTCTTGTGCCATTATGCCTGATATACTTTGTTCTTTGACCTATTTCTAATCCGTTCTCCTTATTTTACTATATGTATTTCTCCTCCTTTAATATATCTCCCCCTTAAAATATTATCTCCTACATCATCTTACCCTTTGAATAATTTCTCCCCCTTTTTGACACTTATGTCAAAGGATTCTAAATGGTAATACCATGCTTGTCCAAAAATGTCTTATTTACCTCAAAGAGAATGTTGAGAGTTGCATCCCTTATTTAATGCAATATCCAATGACTAGTTTTGGGTTGCAAGCTCTGCTTCTAGATCAACAATTCCTTCATGTGTAGAAATATTTGGATCCTTCTTCAAGACTATTTCTGCATACATTTTCTCCTTGTGTAAGACATCCAAATGGGGAGTGATAGAGGCTTGTATTTACATAAGCTTTTCTTTAATAGTGCCCTTTTCTGCTGATAATGCAGCTAATTCCCTCTAAGTGTGAAGCATTTGAGCAAAATGCTTCTCACTTTGTGCAAGATTTGAGGGTAGTTGCATGCTGGAGAGCTTTAGTTTGCTCTATGTTAGAGCTTGTAATCTTGGCCTCACCCTAACAGGTTTTGGTCCGAAGTCTTCCCATTGAAGTTGAACTTCAAGTAGTAATTTACTTCAACTTCAAGTTCAAAGTCTTGTTGGTCTTCCATGTGATAAGTGCACTAGTTTTATCGAGTCGACCTTTGCAAACTTGAAGTCTAAGTTGATGTTGAAGCTAGATCTCTCAAAACTTCAACTTCAATTTTAGTGTTGTTTTTGTCCACTAACAATTTTTGTATGTAGATTAAAGATTGCCGAGCCATTCCAAGGTGGGTCCTTGCATAATATTTTCCCAAAGCATCTGAAGTCATATGCAAAGAAATTTAAGGCAGCATGCGTTTGGTTCGGGCAATACTTAATAGAGTATTAACAATGTCATTTCATGATTACTTGTTATGGGAAGATACATGGGGATTTGATAGGGTATTTAAAACAAGAACGCCTGCAACACCTTTTCGATGAATGTCACACAAATGAGTAATGATGGTTTTTACTTACTAAATCTATCCCGCAATTCTCTGTACAAGTCATTCCTTAAATGCATGCAGTTACCCTTTCCCACCCATCTCATTTTCTCCAAAAAAATCTTGGCACTTCTTGGTAAGAAAGGCAAATTTTAGGCTGTGTCTTTGTCAAACTATAAGTGCATATCCATTTCCCTTTACATTTTGATTGTGCTTTGCTTCATTTTGAAAGTATTTAAAACCTGGTCCTATAGACTACTTGTCATAACAATCATGACACTTTTTCGGCCAAAAATGCCCAAATTAGAGAAGCTGTCATTACTCAGTTCCTTGCCTGAAATTTGTGATACATTTTTGGTTAATAGAAATTTATCTGAAGTTGTTGAAAGAACCAAAACTACTCAGTCAAGTCCCATTTACCAGAGGCTAGTTGTTAGTGGTTTACTAGAAGCTGCCACTTTTCTCGCTGTAATCCCATGCCCAGAGCTCATCATGGAATGTGCAAACCATTATGACCCTATTTCAAGATGCATTAAGAAAACCTCAGGGGAAGTATTTGTCAAAATTAATAGGACCAGTGTCAATTCTGCCCTCAGGATTCCTAATAAAGAACCCTATGAGCCATGGATGTTCGAAGAAGCTAAACACCTGTATGCTGCAAACAAAACAAGCTACGACACCAAGATTTCTCAATCCTGGCTCTTGAAGCCTACAAAGGGAGGTTCTAGATTGCCTAAACCATTGACTATCAAACACTTCATCAAGGAGATTGTAGATATTGTATTCCTGCTAAATAGAATTAAGGGAAATGAACATGCTTTCCATTGGGAATCTTGGATGTACTTCTTCATACAGAAGATAGTTGAAGGTGTCAAATTCATTGATTGGTTAGACCTAATGGTAGAAAACTTGCATAAGGGCTTGATAGATGTTACCAATTGCGGTCCATTTTTCTTGTCCTCTTATCTAATTTACACCCTAGCCACATCCAAAGATTGGGACTATCTTCCACATATACCTTGGGTAGATGAAATGCCTATCTATCAATATTATAGAGATCTCTAGGAAGATATAGCATGCAAAGAGTTTAAGAAGGTCAATGATGTTTTTTTTAGGGAAACTAGTTTTTGAACTACAAGGTCAAGAAAATGATAGGATGTCAGAAGAAGCCATGTAGGTTGTGCAAATTTATGGTTGTTATTTCATTCAATTTCCTAGATTTACATATATCAGAGTGGGTGGTTTTCTTGGTGAACCTTTGAAATTACCACGCTATTGTTCAGATTCTATAGTGTTGTCAGAAATGTGTCGGCAATTTGCTTCTCTTGTTGAGTCCTTTAAAATTTCCAAAAAATCCTCTTCAGTATTCTTCCCGATTGAAATTGGACATTATAGATACCCTAGTTTGAATGAAGCCATATTATCAGCCAAATCTTTAACCCGCATATGTCTTAAATCTTTCACCTCTCGGTTAGATTTTGACTACACTGACTTTATTAGAAACAATGTCAAAAATGCAAATTCTCTCTTTCATTCCCCATAGTTAGAGGATTTCTGGGTGAACTATCATAATGAATTTCAAGTGAGGAAGAGGCTATGGTTATGCTTGACCATTAAAAAAGTCATCATGTTCAATGTGGAGTTAGATACCTGTGGGCTGAAAGATGATGATTCTGAAGGTGTGCTTGATCAATTTTACATGGATCAGATTGAATGCATGGCTATCCCTGAAATTGATTGGGAGAAAAGGGAAGAAAATGATGTATATGCCCATACCAAGGATGTAATAGTAAGAACTACCAAATGGATAAAATCAAAAGTAGTAGCTACTCCAAGCTTTTCTAAGAAGACTTCAAGAAGCAAGGGTAAAAGGACTGCTCATAAGAAAACTAATCGAAGTGTCCCTGATTCTATTGCAGGTCCACTTGAAATTGAACTTGAAGCAGTTTTGAAAACACTTCAACTTCAAGTTCAAGAAGAAACTTTAAAAGGAAGGAGAGTAACCCAGTTAAGCACGAAGAAGGCATTAGCCCTCAAAAGAAAAAGCACCATAACAGTGGACTTGGAGACAGTAGAAGACCTATCTATGATAGATAATGTACCTGAATCCTAGAATTCTCCAATGGATACCAAAAATCAAGAAAGTAATCTCCCCTTAGTTAAATGTTCCCCTTTTGTTGTAAAGGATCAAACAACTCCTAAATGGCTGGAGAAATCAATGGAGAAGAATAAAAGTATGGTCCCAATATCTATGCCTATTGATGACCTAGTCAGCAAGTGCCTTGGTAAGGCACCCAAAGTAAAAAAAGAAAGGACTGAAGCAAGAATTAATTTTGAAAAATGTTTAGGTTGATGGGCAACAGAGATAGCTACACCACTTGATGGGAGCTCTTCTGATTCTGGAGTGCCTCAAGATTTCCAAATAACAAAGGTTGATTTGGGAAAAGGAAACTGTGAAGTAGATATGAGATTCTTTGAGGCATACAATAAGAAGATTGCGGAAAGAGTGCGGAAACATGGGCAAGATAAGCAAGAAATGAAGGAGACAATAAAGAACATGGCATAGTACATTAACGCTATCTTGAATCCTAAAGCAAAGCCAATTTGTGAGATGTTAGCCATTATTGACGTATCCTCTGCAACCAATCAACAATCATTGGAGAACCTCCATAAGTGTAAAGCAGCAGCCAAAGTAGCAGGTGAATGGGTCCAAGATGTTCTGCTTAACACTATAAAATACATTGGACATTTAGATCATGCCTCAAAAGAGATATCAAACATTACCAAAAAAGTGGAAGTAAGTAATGAAGGATATGAAAAAGAGAAGAATAACTGGGAAAAAGTGATAATATCACTAGAAGATGTGCAATAATTTGGCTTACAAAAATTTCAAGCCGAATGCCCTGTAGCCGATCTTGATGAAAAAACCTTGTACATAATAAAAGATTGCATTGAATGGTAGAATGAAGCACTGGCATAAGGGGTATCTGAAATCAAAGAAGCATTACAAGAACTTAAGGTTATACATCAGATTATTTAGAATGACCTTAAGTGGTTTGTAAAATAGTTCATGGAAAAAGAAGATGACTTCATTGCCCAATTAGATGAGATAATCAAAGAGGTCCAAAAGAAATTTCAAGAATGGTAGGAAAAGAGGACACCAACCAAGCAAGATTTCTCCAATGTGGTAGACACTAAAGCTATGTTGATTATCAATCTAAAGCACTTGGAGATGCACGAGGTAAAGGCTGTTGAACTGAAGAAGATAAAGGAAATTTAGAAGCAACGACTCGCCTAAATTGGTCTTCCACATCAATCCATTATTTTTGAATTTTCAACTACCTATGAAATGTGGAAGATGGCGAGAGGTGCGGTTGGTGGAGATAGTGCAACCTGATCAAGAATCTCTTAGCTACAGTTTCTTTTCCATTTTTTTTCTTGCAATTTTAGTTATCAATTATTTTCAAAAGAAAATTAACTCCTGGCATGGTAATTTTGGCTTGAGTCCAGCCCCATTCCTATAAATGTAATAATTAGTATTGTTTAGGGTGTTCAAATTTCTCCAGTAGATCGGTAGACAGAACTACTTTTGTTTATGGTTTTATTTCTAGTTTAGAAGTAACATTTCAGAACTTCAATAGACACATGAAACTCTATAGTTTTATTTTGGGTTGAAAGCTTTGTAAGTGGATACTATTATCTACTTATTTTTTTGGTATTTCTATAGATACTATTTAAGCTTTTAGCTGCACCTGTTATTGATTTTGAAATCGTTAACTCTGAATTTGGAAATTCTGTGGGAAATTGGTTCATAAAACTTGCCTGCTCGATAATTTAATTTTCAGTTATGTGGATCATTTTTATAATTAAAATCAAGTGGTTCTTTTGCATTAAAGTTTGTTTCATATTGATGAGATAAAATAAGTTGTTTCAACACCTCCAGCAGATTACATTCTTGGAAAGTTATTTTGTTGAGTTTATTTGGTTAAAACTTTCAATGCAATAAAGGTAGTTGCACCTATTTCAATTGAAGAAATTTTATGCAGAGAATTCCTAAGTTCTTCAAATAGGAATTCATTTGTTAGTTTACATTCTTTTCTCTATTTTGATAAATGAACATTCATGGGAAAAATTGTTCACTAACAATTTTTGGCGACTCTGTTGGGGACTGATAAAATGGTGTTACCGCATCATGAAGTTTTCCCAGTACTTCAACTAGGCTTAGGGTTTGATAACACACAAGAAGATATCATTTTCAACTTAAGTGCACTAACCCGGAAACTGTAAACAAGCCTAGAGAAATTTACACAAGTTAATCAAGTGCTTGAAAGGGAAGAAGAAAGGGCCAAACTCATTAGGGGAGTACTTGTTGCTAATGAAGAAGCAATAGTGGATAAACTGGTCCCAAGGCCATTCTAAGTATTGCATATTAATCTATATAGTGATAAGCTGGCTAGCAAAAGGTATACTCAAAGTGAAGAAAGGAAGGGATTCATTGATGAGTCTTATGAGTTTGTAAAAAGCCTCAATTTTGCCCCTGATCTCTCCCAGAAGCGAAATAAGTCTGTCAAGAGTAAAAGTAGGCCAAATTCTCTTAAGAAATCTACCCCTATAGCTCTAAACCTTCAAGCCTTAATTCTACTAGGGACATTAATACCTTCTCATTTAAACATCCAGCCTTTGAACCTCATTTTCCCTATGATGGCTGCTAACCCTTGGGGCACACAAGTGGGCCCCTTGGTTGGAGGTAATCTACATCCACTTCCTAAAGGTGAAAAAGATGTATTGACTAAATTTTATGGTGATGGAAAGAAATCAATTGATGAGCACCTTAATGCCTTTAATACCTCATGTGTCATCCTTGCTGTGGCTCATGAAGATGTAGCTGTGAGATTATTTGTGTAGACTCTGATTAATGACGTGGCAGACTAGTTTCATTATCTACCTCAAGGTTTTATTACTAACTGGAATCATATGCATACTGCTTTCAAAGATAGATTTAAATCCTTTGAAGATGAACATACCTTGCTACTTCAGCTAACTCAATTGAAAAAGGAGGTGCAGGAACCCATGAGAGATTTTGTAGCAAAATTCAATAAGATAACTCATAAAATTCCTGCTACCAAGAGACCCAATGATGAAAATCATAAAGGATTCTTTGTTAATGCAATGCCTCCGGACATCAGTTTCCATTTGAGGAGAAACAAAGTAGCAGATGTTAAGGTAGCTCAAATATTAGCTGTTGAACTAGAAGATAATCTTTTAGCTATAGGAAAATGGAAGAAAGAAATGCAAGGTTCTAAAACTCAATCACCTTCCTCAGAAAAGTTAGACCCATTAGTTCAAAAGTTAATCAATGATGTGATGACTCTTAAGAAACAAATTCCTAAAATGAACACCCCATACCAAGATATCCCAAGAAAATATCCAAGCCAAAGTAGTTTTTAGGGAAAACAACTTATTTTACCCTCAAGTCAACAAAGATTATAGATTGAAGCTCCACCTAGCAAAAATAACATGTGTGTTTTTCATCTTACAAATGATCACGCGGGAACTTCTTGTCCTAAAAATATTAGATATCAGCAGCTTGAAGCAAAAAAAGTGGCTTCCACAAATGTAATAATAGAAGAAGAATCTTCTGAGGAACTTGGCGACTCTATAAATTATTACTTTGAGTACGAATCTGATTTTGATAGAGGTAATGACATCTTATTAAGCTTAGAAGAAGCTTCCTGTTCAATCTTAACCCAAGGGCAAAGGACTAGAGCAGTTAAAACTCATCATAAGAACAAATCAAATCCAACACTGGCCAAGGATCAAAGGAAGAAAAGAGAAAGTCAAAGTATTCATCACCTCAAATCCTTAGGAAGGTTGCTGATTTAGATTCCACATTTGACATTGTTGAGTTTTGTAAGACATCCAGGATACAAGTTTCTCCTGTAGAATATCTAACAATGAATCCAGGTGAACTTAATAAGCTAATTGAATATGTCAATCAGTCCCCTCTTGACAAAGTAGCCAAACATATCCATGAAGTTAAAGTATTAGAAGGCAACAAAATAGTTGCTCAACAAAAGAAGGAATCCTCAAAAGGAAAGAAAACAAAAACATAAAAATCTCATAGTCAAGAAGAGATAGTTCAACCAGACCCAATTAATCCTGAACCCTCTTATAATCACAAGCCTGATCCATTTTATGTTTCTCTCTTTCTACATGGCTTTAAGTTGAGTAATTGCATCATAGATTCAGGGGCTTCTGATAATATAATGCCAGTAGCAGTAGAAAAAGCTCTAGCTCTTCCTTTAACCAAAACATTTGGAAAATGTTTTTCCATGGATTCAAAACAAGTACCATTGGTGGGTCAAATTAAAGATGCCCAAGTGGTATTAGCTGCTTACCCAGAGAAAAGGATTAAACTCACCATTCTAGTAGCGGATATCCCCACAAGCTATGGCATGCTTCTTAGTCAAACTTTCTGTCGAGACCTAGGAGGGGAAGTTAAGATGGATTGGTCTCAAGCTGTGGTACCTATTGGGAAAGAGAAAGTAACCCTATTGCCTGAAGCAAAATCAAAATATATAGTATTCCCATCTAATGACCCCAAATCTCAAATCCTTTATCAAGAGACAGATTTTGCTAACTATTTAATTCTATCTGAAGATGAGAAAATAGGTGAGAAGCCATTGGGCGAAGATCTGCTATGGACTCTCGAGTTTGATGGAAGTTTTTATTCGAATGGATTTGGAGCTACTATAGTTCTCATATCCCCTGATGATCAGAAATTCCCTTTTTCTTATAATCTTGCCTTTGAAAATACTAACAATACAGCTGAGTATGAAGCCCTACTTCTAGGTATAGAGGAAACAAAAAGAATAAACATCAAGCTATTAAAGGCGAGAGGGGATGCCGAGTTGATAGTGAAACAAGTTAAAGGCATATTTTCAGTCAAAAATCCAAGGCTCAAGCATTATAGAAATTGAGTATGGGACGAAATCGAAGATTTGGATGCTTTTGGAATTGAAGCAATTCCCTGGGAGCTAAATGATAGAGCAAATTCTTTAGCAATATCAGCTTCTTTGTTGATCCCCCACCTTGATTTCATGAACAAGAAGTATTCAGTGGAAATCATTCATAGACCAAGTGTCCCTAATAATAATAATTCTTGGCAAGTATTTAAAGATGATGCTCATATTAATGCTTTCTTGCAGAATGTTGAGAAGTTCTCTATGAACTATTTTGAAGGTTCAGATGTGGAATGCAGAGAGTTTTGTCCTGATCCACTTGATGAAGGTGATGTGTTACAATTAAAAGGGAATGTTATACCTAAAGGCTTAGTCAAACTTGAAAAGCTTTTTGATAGGAAAGATACCTTCCCAGCTCAATATTTTACACCTAGAGAAGATCCAAATGCTGATTATGAAAAGGTGAATCTAGGTGATAAGCATAACCCCAAAATCATTAATCTGAGAACCTGTTGTGATGAAGGTGAGAAAGCTAGATTCATAAAGCTCCTATTAGAATATATAGATATCTTTGCTTGGTCTTATGATGATTTGAAAACTTTTAGAAATGGTAAATACAAGCACCATATTACTCTGAAACTAGGAACTTCCCCTTTTAGGAAAAATTTGAGAACGTATAATCCAAAGGTTTTTGATGCAATATTCAAAGAAATAGAAAAGATTCTTAAAGCTCAAATTATTTTTCCAATCCACCAATCCACCATTCCACATGGGTGGCAACCATAGTGCCAGTTAGAAAGAAAAATGGAGAAATAAGGATTTGTGTTGATTTCAGAAACCTTAATCAAGCCAGTTTGAAAGATAACTTTGCTTTACCAATAATGGATCAAATCCTTCAAGCAGTTGCTGGTTCAAAAATGATGTCTTTCCTAGATGGCTTCTCAGGTTATAATTAGGTAGAAGTTGCAGAAGAAGATCAACACAAAACAATGTTTACAACACCATGGGAAACCTTTGCTTACAAAAGAATGCCTTTTGGCTTAATAAATGTTGGTGCCACTTTCCAACGAGCTATGAGTTCAACATTTGGTAATTTATTGGATAGATGTATCATAGTATATCTTGATGATATGACAGTGTTTTCTAGGAGATGGAAGAAACACCTAAAAGACTTGAGGAAAGTGCTCTAGAAATGCAGAGATCATGGAATCTCATTAAATCCCAAGAAATCAATTTTTACTATGACTGAAGGGAAGTTACTTAGACACATGGTCTCAAAAGAAGGAATCAAAATTGACCCAAAGAGAGTGAAAGCCATTAAGCAATTATGCCTCCCTGTCAATAGAAATGGTGTAAAATCCTTCTTCAGATAGATCAATTTTTTGAGAAAATTCATGCCAAATTTTGTGGAAGTTGTCAAACCTATGGCTAAGTTACTTAGTGAGAAGCAAAATTTCAAATGGGATGAACTAGCATCAAAAGCATTCAAAGAGGTAAAAGAAGCTATTGCTAAAGCTCCATCCTTATTCCATCTTAATTTTGAAAAAGACTTCATAATGTATTGCTATGCATCTGAGCATACCATGTTAGGCATATTGCTTCAAAAGAATGACCAAGGGGAAGAGATGCCTATCTCTTTTATGAGTGTACCTATGAAGAAGCATGAGCTCAACCATTCTCTATATGAAAAACAAGATTTCACTATTGTAAAAGTAGTAAAATACTTTAGGTACTATATTTTTCACTCTCATTCTATAGTGTATGTACCATCCACTGTTGTCAAGAGTATTCTCACACAACAAGATGTGGCAGTCAACAATCGAGCAATGTGGGTGGAAAAAGTTCAAGAATTTGACTTAGACGTCCAAACGACTAAATTGATTTGAGGGCAAGGCCTGTGTAACCTTATTGTAGAAGGCAAAAAAGAAGAGTCAAATTCCTCTTGCTTGTTTGTAGGTCTCCAAGATGAATGGTATTCAGATATTGCTTATTTCCTAAGTTACAGAAGATGTCTTGATCACCTAAAAGGGAAAGACCAGCGAACACTCCAACTCAGAGCACCTAAGTTTGTTATAATTGATGATATCTTGTACAAAAGAGGCCTAGATGGTATGTTTTTGAGGTGCATTGATATCAATCAGCAAGATAAGTTATTGAGAACCTTCCATGATGGAGCTTGTGGGGGTCACTTTTCATCAACAGTGATAGCATTTAAAATCCTTAGAAGTGGTTACTATTTGCCAGGTATGTTTAAGGCTGCTTACCGTTGGTTAGAAATTGTGAAAAGTGCCAATTGTTTACTAGGAAACCACAGTTAGCTACCCTACCTTTGAAACTAGTAATCATAGAAAAACCATTTCAATAGTGGGGGTTGGATTTTATACGACCCATTAATCCAATTTCAAGTGCGGGACATACACACGTACTCACTGCTACAGATTATTTTACTAAATGCATAAAAGCAGTTCTTGTTAAAGTAACAACCTTGCAAGAAGTGTGCAAATTCTTGATAGAAAACATTTTGACCCGTTTTGGTACTCCAAGTAAAATAGTGACAAATAATGCACAGAATTTTTCATCTAGGGAAATTCAATTATATTGTTACGATCATGGTGTACATTTGTCTCACTCTTCAAATTACTTCCCTCAAGGTAATGGGCAGGTAGAATCCATGAATAAAAACTTGGTTAATATTATGAAAAAATTGGTGGATGAAAAAGGAAGGGATTGGCACAAGAGATTGTATGAAGCTGTGTGGGCCGAAAAAAATTCTCCCAAAAGAGCCATAGGTATGACACCTTTCGAGTTGGTATATGGAGTTGAGGCACAATTGTCTTTACCCTTAGAATTGGCGACATTGAATTTGCAAAAGGCAATTGAAGATGAAGTGTTTCAATCTTCCATCGAAAAGAGAATATTGTATCTTCAAAGAATTGAGGAAGAAAGAAGGGAGTTAGTGGACCACATCACCCATCATCAGGCAAGAGTTAAAAGGACCTTCGATCCAAAGGCAAGGCCTTAGAAATTCATGAAAGGAGATCAAGTACTATTATGGGATAAGAGGAGGGAACCCAAAGGAACTCATTCTAAATTTGAAAGTTTATGGAAGGGTCCGTTTGTAATATCTAAAGAACTAGGTTCCAATGACTTCAAGCTATAGTATCTTAATGGAGATGAACTTCCCCTATCCTTCAATGGACAGGATCTCAAGCTGTACCATTTTTGAGCCTTTTCCTCATCTCATTATAAATACCACCCCTTTTTGGCTTTTCTTTCCTTCCTTGTTTCATTCTGTGCATTGTGTCATTGTCTTTTGAGTCGGTCTGCGGTCCTTAGTCACTAGGTTCATTCATGATCCTTTTAGTCCCATTCCCCAATAGGAGATGAGTGTTAGAGCTTGTAATCTTGGCCTCACCCTAATAGGTTTCGGTCCCAAGTCTTCCCGTTGAAGTTGAACTTGAAGTAGTAATTTACTTCAACTTCAGGTTCAAAGTCTTGTTGGTCTACCATGTGATAAGTGCACTAGTTTTATCGAGTCAACCTTTGTAAACTTGAAGTCCAAGTTGATGTTGAAGCCCGATCTCTCAAAACTTCAACTTCAATTTCAGTGTTGTTTTCGTCTGCTAACTATTTTTGTATGAAGATTAAAGATTGCTAAGCCATTCCAAGGTGGGTCCTAGCATAATATTTTCCCAAAGCATCTGAAGTCATATGCAAAGAAATTTAAGGCAGCATGTGTTCGGTTTGGGCAATACTTAATGGAGTATTAACAATGTCATTTCATGATTACTTGTTATGAGAAGATACGTGCAGATTTGATATGGTATTTAAAACAAGAACACCTACGGTGCCTTTTCTGATGAATGTCACATGAATGAGTAATGATGGTTTTGACTTGCTAAATCTATCCCATGATTCTCTGTCCAAGTCATTCCTTAAATGCATGCAGTTACCCTTTCCCAACCATCTCATTTTCTCTAGAAAAATCTCGGTGCTTCTGGGTAAGAAAGGTGAATTTCGAGCTGTGTCTTTGTCAAACTGTAAGTGCATCTCCATTCCCCTTTGCATTTTCGTTGTGCTTTGCTTCATTTTGAAAGTATTTAAAACCTGGTCCTGTAGACTTTTTGTCATAACAATCATGATGCTTTTTCAGCCAAAAATGCCCAAATTAGAGAACCTTCCATTACTTAGTTCCTTGCCTAAAATTCGTGATACGTTTTTGGTTAATAGAAATTTATCTGAAGTTGTTGAGAGAACCAAAACTACTTAGTCAAGTCCCATTTACCAGAGGCTAGTTGATAGTGGTTTACTAGAAGCTGCCACTTTTCCCACTGCAATCTCATGCCCAAAGCTCATCCTCGAATGTGCAAACCATTATGACGCTATTTCAAGATGCATTAAGAAAACCTCAGGGGAAGTAGTTGTTAAAATTAACAGGACCAGTGCCAATTCTTCCCTCAGGATTCCTCATAAAGAACCCTATGAGCCATGGATGTTCAAAGAAGCTAAACACCTGTATGCCACAAAAAAAACTAGCTACAACACCAAGATTGCTCAGTCCTAGCTCTTGAAGCATGTAGATGGAGGTTCTAGGTTGCCTAAACCATTGACCATCGAACACTTCATCAAGGACATTGGAGATATTATATTCCTACTAAATAGAATTAAGGGAAATGAACATGCTTTCCATTGGGAGTCTTGGATGTACTTCTTCATACAGAAGATAGTTGAAGGTATCAAATTCATTGATTGGTCAGACCTAATGGCAGAAAACTTGCATAAGGGTTTGATAGATGTTACCAATTGTGGTCCATTTTTCTTGTCCTCTTATCTAATTTACACCCTAGCTGCATCCAAAGATTGGGACTATCTTCCACATATACCTTGGGTAGATGACATGCCTATCTACTAATATTATAGAGATCTCTAGGAAGATATAGATGCAAAGAGTTTAAGAAGGTCAATGATGTTTTCTTTAGGGAAACTGGTTTTTGAACTACAAGGTTGAGAAAATGATAGGATGTCAAAAAAAGCCATGTAGGTTGTGCAAATTTATGGTTGTTATTTCATTCAATTTACCAGATTACATATATCAGAGTGGGTGGTTTTCCTCGTGAACCTTTGAAATTACCACGCTATTGTTCAGATTCTATACTGTTGTCAGAAATGTGTAGGGAGTTTGCTTCTCTTGTTGAGTCCTTTCAAATTTCCAAAAAATCCTCTTCAGTATTCTTCCCAATTGAAATTGGACATTATAGATGCCCCAGTTTGAAAGAAGCCATATTATCAGCCAAATCTTTAACCTGCTTATGTCTTAAATCTTTCACCTCTCAGTTAGATTTTGACTACACTAGCTTTATTAGAAACAATGTCAAAAATATAGCTTCTCTCTTTCATTCCCCGCAGTTAGAGGATTTCTAGGTGAACTATCATAATGAATTTGAAGTGAGGAAGAGGCTATGGTCATGCTTGACCATTAAACAAGTCATCATGTTCAATGTGGAGTTAGACACCTATGTGCTGAAAGATGATGATTCTGAAGGTGTGCTTGATCAATTTTACATGGATTAGATTGAATGCATGCCTATCCCTAAAATCAATTGGGAGAAAAGGGAAGAAAATGATGTATATGCCCGTACCAATGATGTAATAGTAAGAATTTCCCAATGGATAAAATCAAAAGCAAAAACTACTCCAAGCTTTTTTGAGAAGTCTTCAAGAAGCAAGGGTAAAAGGACTACTCATAAGCAAACTAATCAAAGTGTCCCTGATTCTGTTGTAGGTCCACTTGAAGTTGAACTTGAAGCAGTTCCAAAAACACTTCAACTTCAAGTTCAAGAAGAAACTCCAAAAGGAAGGAGAGTAACCCACTCAAGCATGAAGAAGGCATTAGCCGTCAAAAGAAAAAGCACCATAACAGTGGACTTGGAGATAGCAGAAGACCTATCTATGGTAGATAATGTACCTAAATCCCAAAATTCTTCGATGGATACCAAAAATTAGGAAAGTAATCTCCCCTTAGTTAAATGTTCCCCTGCTGTCGTAAAGGATCAAACAACTCCTAAATGGTTGGAGAAATCAATTGAGAAGAAGAGAAGTATCATCCCAATATCTATGCCTATTGACGACCTGGTTAGCAAGTGCCTTGGTAAGGCACCCAAAGTAAAAAAAGAAAGGACTGAAGCAAGAATTAATTTTGACAAAAGTTTAGGTCGATGGGCAGCAGAGATAGCTACACCACCTGATGAGAGCTCTCATAATTCTATAGTGCCTCAATATTTCCAAATAACAAAGGTTGATTTGGGAAAAGGAAACCATTAAGTAGATATGAGATTTTTTGAGGTATCCAATAATAAGATTGCGGAAAGAGTGTGGAAAGATGGGCAAGATAAGAAAGAAATGAAGGAGACAATAAAGAACATGGCACAATACATTAATGTTATCCTACATCCTGAAGCAAAGCCAATCCGTGAGATGTCAACCATTATTGACGTATCCTCTCCAACCAATCAGCAATCATTGGAGAACCTACATAAGTGCAAAGCAATAGCCAATGTAGCAGGTGAATGGGTCCAAGATGTTCTGCTTAACACCGTAAAACACATTGAACATTTAGATCATGCCTCAAAGGAGATATCAAACATTACCAAAAAAGTGGAAGTAAGTAATGAAGGATATGAAAAAGAGAAGAATAATTAGGCAAAAGTGGTAATATTGCTAGAAGATGTGCAAGAATTTGGCTTGCAAAAATTTCAAGCCGAATGCCCTGTAGCTGATCTTGATGAAAATACCATATTCATCATAAAAGATTGCATTGAATGGTGGAATGAAGTACTGGCACACAGGGTATCTGAAATCAAAGAAGCATTACAAGAACTTAAGGTTATACATCAGATTATTCAGAATGACCTTAAGTGGTTTGTAAAATAGTTCATGGAAAAAGAAGATGACTCTGTTGCCCAATCAGACGAGGTAATCAAAGAGTTCCAAAAGAAATTTTAAGAATGGCATGACAAGAGGACACCAGCCAAGCAGGATTTCTCCAACATGGTGCACACTAAATCTATGTTGATTATCAATCTGAAGCATGTGGAGATGCATGAGGAAAAGGCTGCTAAACTAAAGAAGATAAAGGAAATTTGGAAGCAACGGCTTGCCTACATTGGTCTTCCACATCAATCCATTATTTCTGCCTTTTCAACTACCTACAAAATGTGGAAGATGGCTAGAGGTGCGGTAGGTGGAGATAGTGAAACCTGATCAAGAATTTCTTAGCTACAGTTTCTTTGCCATTTTGTTTTCTTGAAATTTTAGTTATCAATTATTTTCAAAAGACAATTAACTCCTGGCGGGGTAATTTTGGCTTGAGTCCAGCCCCATGCCTATAAATGTAATAATTAGTATTGTTTAGGGGGTTTGAATTTATCCAGTAGACCGATAGACAGAACTAGTTTTGTTTATGGTTTTATTTCTAGTTTAGAAGTAACATTTTAGAACTTCGGCAGACACATGAAACTCTATAGTTTGATTTTGGGTTGAAAGCTTTGTAAGTGGATACTTTTATCTGCTTATTATTTTTGTATTTCTATAGATACTATTTAAGCTTCTAGCTGCACCTGTTATTGATTTTGAAATTGTGAACTTTAAATTTGGAAATTTTGTGGGAAATTGGTTCATGAAACTTGCCTGTTTGATCATTTAATTTTCAGCTATGTGGATCATTTTGATAATTAAAATCGAGTGGTTCTTTTGCATTAAAGTTTGTTTCATATTGATGAGATAAAATAAGTTGTTTCAACACTTGCAACAGATTACATTCTTGGAAAGTTATTCTATTGAGTTTATTTTGTTAAAAATTTCAATGCAATAAAGGTAGCTGCACTTGTTTCAATTGAAGAAATTTTAAGCAGAGAATTCCTAAGTTCTTTGAATAGGAATTCATTTGTTAGTTTACATTCTTTCCTCTATTTTGATATATGAACATTCATGGGAAAAACTATTCACTAACACTCTATAGGTTCAAAAAATTTTGATTTATTTCTTGTGTGCACCTAGAAAAATCACATAATTTGCTATAAAGGGAAAAGATGTTCCCTAACAGAATCTTTACATTATCCAATTTCTTAGTTAGATCAACCTATCCAAAAATAATGTTACTGGCGATCTTTTGGTTGACCTTGCCTAGAAACTTCTTTTCTGACCATTCCATTAGTTTTATATTTGTATCATGGTCTTCATTATTCACTTGGTCAACTATATCATATAATTTCTCAAGGATTGGCCTACCATAATTTGGAGGTTGTAGGTTGAAGGCATCCATGAATATATCTTTGATCTTATTCATTTCTTACTTGTATTTGAAGTCTTTCCTCATTGCCTTGTGCCTCCTTCTTTTATCCAATGTACTCTATATTCCATTCATCCTTTCCTTAGTTAGAGTGCTTGAATCATAATAGGGTATTTGGATTTCTTCATCAAGCTCAGGAAAACCATAATTAATGGTCCTGGCTACCCTAGTAGAACTTGAGCTTGGTGTATTGATTTTTATAGTCAACATGTAAGTACTCAACTTTTGAATAGGTTTGGTAGGAGTTCCTATTTTTGGAAATTCAGCCAAAGTTTGTATTGTAGACTCCTCCTTATCCTGTGTTTCTTCCCTACCTTCTTATTGTGTCACTACTGCTAGGGTTGTACTCTTGATCTATACTGACATACCTATGACTTCCTCTGCTATTGCACTTGGCTCTTGATGAGCTTGTAATGCTGTTCTTAGTGGTGATGGAGGTAGTGGAAATGGAAGTCCAATAGTTTGAGTGATTTGAGGTTGTTCTTGTGGTGACACCTTGGCTTCTTTGAGTTTATCTACTGACTTTTGGAGCTCATCTAAACTGACCAATATGGGACTTGTACACAATGTTCTTGAAGAGTTGTTTGGTCTAGGATCTTAGTGAGATCCTCTACAATTAATGGATTGATGTTTTGACTTGAGGTATCAACAACATCCTTAATCTTTATGATCTCTGCAGGTGTGGTGGTAGAGTGAGGAGGACTAGGAGGTGGAAGTTGTGTGTCTTGCACACTTTGCTACTCATTAGTACCCCTGTCTTCATCTTTTCCTTCCTCCTCCTCAACCTTTTTCTCTACTTATGTCTTCTCTTCTCTTCTCTTTCTTCTTTCTTCCAATTTAGTTTTGGCTTCTTCTTTGTATTCCTCTTCAAGGACATCTTCAGTTTTCTTATACAAATTCTTCCATGATCTTGTTGTCCTTTGTACAACTTCTTCAATTTTATTTTGCAAAATGGAGAATGCCCTATACTTTGGTGTAAATCTTTTATTATTCCTTTTGATTTCTTTAATGATTTGTTTCTTTTTCAAATTAGGGAGTATACTTGCTAGGGTTGATTCCCTCATTTCTTTCTCCATTTTCAAACAGAAATGCCATCTGTCTTCTACAAGTTTAGACAATTCCTTTGGCAATTGTCCATCTAGTTCAAGAGGTGTATACTTGAATTGTTCCATCATTACATAGACTGATTCTTCTATTTTGTTTTGTTCCTCTTTGGTGAACTTTTTGAAATCAATCTTTTTCATTTCACTTAAGCCTCCATTCCTAATCTTTTCACATAATGTATCAACTGAAGACTTAGAAGGATGACTTACCTTTTCAAACTAATCTTCTTCATCAATATTAGGTTGAGCCACATATCTTTTCCTTTCCCTTGGCTCTTCCTATGCCTTCTTGGTTGTTTGTTTCTTCCTTTTAGCTTCCTCTTTGGCTTTTTGTGTGGTGTCCCTTGTTGTAGCTCTAGTTGTTGGCTTCTTTGGTGTAGGCTAAGAAGCAGGAGGTGTCTTTTCCTTCCTTTTGATAGCTTTTCCTTTGATAGGTGCTTCCTTGGCTTCTTCTTCCTCGACACTCTCATCGTTAAATTCACCTTGGCCTTGTGTCAATTGTCATTCCCCTATTATTCCATTTTGCACCTATGTTCTTCTCTATTATTTCTTCTTTTCACTTCTCAATGTCTTGGGCCAATCTAGGGTTGGAAATCCTATAACCCTATGAACCATCTTTGTGGTAATTATAACTAGTCCTTTCTCTAATCAAAATGATCCATCATGAATTCTGCTAAGTATTATGTGTATCCACTCAGTTTTGAATATGATTGGAAAAACTAGGGCTTTGGTTAAACCCTTCTTCTCTATAATTGAAAATTCATCGTTAAATATACCATTATCATAGATTTTATCATAGGTGTTGAAATTTTTTAGGTCTCCTATGGCTCCTATTTTGTAGTTATAACATTTATGTACATATTGGAACACAACAAATTTTTTTTAGATCATAGACAATGCACCTGTGGGATCATTTTTTTATGCTACTTTTGGGATTGGCCCGAATTTAGGTTGCTTAACCTCATTGCTGATAAGTTGAATTTCATGGTTCTCTTTCCCTTGGGTTGACTTTGAACCAAATGCCATTTTAAACCAAACTATGGTTTGACATTTAAAGTAAACTTCACAAACTATACAACTCGACACCTGAAGGAAATAACTAGTTAAATGCTTAAATTGCTTGGGTAGATGCTGAATCACTGCAAATCACTGGTTGAATGCTTGAAAATTGCTCAATCATGCTCCTGGTAATCACTCTTCATTTGAATGGCTCAAAATGAATCGATTTTAACCTTTAAGCGACTCAAAAACCTTGCATTTAATGCATTCTTGTACCTTCACCTATCACTTAGCTTCCAAAGGTTTTCAACTTGGCATTTGTTATATTTCACTCGGCAGTTATTCTCACTCGGCATCTACTAATTTTGTCAGTAACTCAGTAACCACTACAGTTTTACTCAGCTCCCACTAGACTTTTTAACTCAGCTTACCAAAGACAGCTCAACATCATCATTCAAATTTTGGCTTGGCATCTTAACTCATGTAGATTTATACTTTGCAAAGCTTCTTCTCTATTTAGGGCTAATCTATGATACTTCCTTATATGTATCAGCCCCATAGGCTCATCTTGTGATTAGTTGGATGAGGTATGATCACTTGACCTATTGGGTGAAGTGATCCTTCCATTAGATGCATTTGGTACATCCATTTTCTGCCATGTCTTCTTTACATCTGCTCTGATGTGTGTCTCCTCAACTTTTTCTTTGCCTTTAATTACTTCAGTCTTGGGTGCTTTGGCCTTTGTTGGACAATTCCTACTAACATGTCCAGTTTTCAAGCAACTGAAGTAAGTAGTTTGGTTCAACCATCTTTTATAGTTCCCCTTGAAGTGTGTTTTGATGCACTTCTAGGGTATGTGACCATACTCTTAACAATAATGACAACTTTGTCTTGTATTGTAGTCCCAATTGTAATGATGTACATAGTTGTCCCTCCTTACATGTTGATTTGGTGTCCACATAGGCTTTGATCTACATTCAAAGGCTCTATGTCCATACTTCTTGTAATTATGGTAGTGTCCATCAAATATTTGTGTCCTTGTGACTTTAGACCTATAGTCTTATGTCATGTGTCCTTGCATGTTGCATTTGTCATAGTAACCCTTGCTTTTAGGTATACTTTTCTGATTGATCCTTCTATTCCTACAAACATTAGCAATATGCCCCTTTTTATTATAGTAATGACAAGTGGGTTTATAATCCTCACCTTTTTCACTTCTTTGCTCAACACTCTTCGATGTTTCACCAACTTTAGTGCTAGTGTATCTAAGTCCTAATGTATCATGGGTTGATCTTGGGGATTTCAGCAACTGTTTGAAGTACTTGATAGCTTCACTTGACTTGTTGAGATTCTCTACTATTTCTTTTTCTCTATTCAATTCATTCTACAGTTGTTCATTTTGCATCCTCAAAGTAGAGATCTCAATATCTTTCATATTGAGTTCATGATGAAGATTCATCAGTTGGGCAAGTGTATCCATCTGCATGTTTGAGATCCTTGTCAATTCAGTACATTTTTCTTCAAGTTTGTTTGCAAGATTTCTTTTGTCATCTTCCATCATGGCTCTATCCTCAACTGCCCTTTTCTTTTGCTCAGTGATTTCACATAGCATCATGGCCTGTGATTCATGCTCCATCTTAAGAGTTCTTATCTCTTCTACTTGAACTCTATTTTTCTCTATCAGTTCTACTATTGCTACATCAAATTCTTTGGAATCTCCTTTGGCAAATACTTTTATGGTTTCAATATCCTTGTAGTGAATATCATTTTTGGCTATAGCTATATCCTTCCTTCTTTTTAAGGATTTTTTTAGTTCCTCTCTAGCTTCCACTACCTTGTGTACATCAAGATGCACATCTATCACCTGGTTCTCAATGATCTTCCCAAGTTTGAAGACTTCCATCTTTAGATCTTTTCCTCCAAGCTGTTAGGCTTCTTTTTGAGAGAACTTGGCTCTGATACCAATTTTTGGAATGTCTTAATGGGAAGAGTGCTTCTAAGAGAGGGGATGAATTAGAAGTACTGACCTTTTTCTAGTTTTAAATCTTTAATAACATATAACTAAAAGTAACATGCATTCATATAAACATGAAACAATCATGAGATACAAACATGCATCACCACATAACACTTGAGATTTTGGTAACCAAGAAACCCTCCAGGAATAAGAAGGTAAAATATGGGTGGGGATGATACCCATGAAATTATTGTAGTAATTGATTTCAACCACTTCTGATGGTTTTCCATGTTAAAGGCTACAACACACTATTAAATGTGACCTTATTGAAGGATTTCTACACCTTGTTAAGAGTATGCCTTGTTAGAGGACTTAAGAACATTCAACTTAGAATGCCACCCTGTTAAAAGATTTACATAAGGCTATTAAACCCACCTAACTCAATAGGGTTTCCAAATTCTTAATACAATTGTGAGAGAGTATTAGAATAATAAACCTAATCTAATGCAATCTCTGATGCTGATCTCAGGTACTTGATCTGCTCTTCTATTACTGATCTCTGCTAGATCTGATCTGCTGATTGGGATCCTTGTTATGTTCTGATCAACTAGATGAGTAAATGCCATCCTTTCCACTAAATCTTTGACACCAAATGTTCTGTAACAACCTTAATGATAGTCTCTACTTTTCTTTCTTCTTTCCTCTCTTACTCTCACATTGTTCAATGGTGTCAAGACTCCCTTATAAAGATTAGTGCATGGTTCGTTATGCATCCTTGAATCAAATGTTCCCACCCAAACCCTTGAAATTTACCCATTGGTTGGATCCAGTCTCCAATTTTTTGATTGACTGCATGAGGATCACATAGGTGGATGTGAGGATTTGATCTTATCTCCTTATCCTGCTATGAGTCATGCATAACCATTTTACATCTTTGTTTGCAATTGCACCAACTCTTATTCTAATCCTACATTGCTCAACGGATGAAGTAATACTGATGCTTGATACCATCTATTCTAGATTTCTTAGCACCCTCTATAGTTCCTACATTACTCGGCACTATAGAATTCCTATGTCACTCGGCACCTATTGGTTTTCTACATTGCTTGGCTTTTACTGATTCCTAAATCACTCGGCTCCTATTAACTTTGCAATGCTCGATTCCTGTTGGATCCTGAGTTACTCTGCACATATTGAATTTTGTATAGTTGGAACTTGTAGAATTCTTGTGTCACTTGGTACCTATTGGTTTTCTACATTTCTTGGCTTTTACTAATTCCTAAATCACTCGGCTCCTATTAACTTTGCAATGCTCAGATCTTATTGGATCCTGAGTTAATTGGCACATGTTGAATTCTATATAGCTCAGCATATACTATAATGTGTTCTTCTTGGAAACAACTATAGTTTCTTCGGCACTATCTATGAGTCGACATATAAATAAATTCTAACTTAGCTTCCATTGTGTACTCGGCATGTATAATGAAAATGGTTAAGTGTGTTGATACTCATTTGTCAATCTTACTTATTTGATCAACAATCTCCCCCTTTGACATGAGTGTGAAAAAAACTTAACTGATCATTCATGATCTAAACCTTATGTGTCCATTCTTCACTTATAAAATTTTAAAAAGATATTGTGAACAACAATATATCTTATGACTTCCCCTAAGTTGATTATGTCATGAATTTTGATGTCTTGTGCCATTGTACCTGATGTACTTTATTCTTTGACCTATTTCTGACATGTTCTCCTTATTTTACTATATGCATTTTTCCTCCTTTAATATATCTCCCCCTTAAAATATTATCTCCTAAATTATCTCCCCCTTTGAATAATTTCTCCCCCTTTTTGCAACTTATGTCAAAGGATTCTAAATGGTAATGCCATGCTTGTCCAAAAATGTCTTATTTACCTCAAGGAGAATTTTGAGAGCTACATCCTAGTTATTTAATGCAATATCCAATGACTTGTGTTGGATAGAAAGTTTTTTTTCTAGATCAACAAATCCTTCATGTGTAGAAATATTTGGATCCTTCTTTAGGATTGTTTCTGCATACATTTGCTCCTTGTGTAAGACTTCCAAATGGGGAGTGATAGAGGCTTGTATTTGCATCAGCTTTTCTTTAATAGTGACATCTTCTATTGATAATGCAGCTAATTCCCTTTGAGTGTGAAGCATTTGAGAAAAATTCTTCTCACTTTGTGTAGGATTTGAGGGTAGTTGCATGCTAAAGAGCTTTAGTTTGCTCTCAAGGTTCAAAATTTTTGAATTTATTTCTTGTGTGAACTTAGAAAAATCACACAATTTTCTATAAAGGGAAAAGATGTTCCCTAACACAATCTTTACATTATCCAATTTCTTAGCTAGGTCAACCTATCCCAAAATAATTTTACTAGCTATCTTTTGGTTGACCTTGCCTAGAAACTTCTTTTCTGACCATTCCATTAGTTTTACATTTGTATCATGGTCTTCACTATTCACTTGGTCAACTATATCAGATAGTTGCTCAAGCATTGGCCTACTTGAATCTAGAGGTTGTAGGCTAAAGGCATCCATGAATATATCTTTGATCTCATTCATTGCCTAATTGTATTTGATGTCTTTCCTCATTGCCTCTTGCCTCTTTCTTTTATCGAATGCACTCTATTTTTCATTCATCTTTTCCTCAATTAGAGTGCTTGAATCATAATAGGGTATTTGGATTTCTTCATCAAGCTCAGGAATACCATAATGAATGGTCTTGGCTACCCTAGTAGAACTTGAGCTTCATGTACTAACTTGTATAGTTAACATGTCAGTACTTAAATTCTAAACAGGTTTAGTAGGAGCTCCTATTTTTGGTAATTCAACCAAAGTTTGTATTGCAGACTCCTCCTTATCCCATGTTTCTTCCCTATCTTCTTCTTGTGTCACTACTGCTGGGGTTGTACTTGTGATCTATACTGATGTACCTATGAGTTCCTCTGCTATTACACTGAGCTCCTGATGAGCTTGCATGGCTATTCTTAGTGGTGATGGAGGTGGTAGAAATGGAAGTCCAATAGTTTGAGTGATTTGAGGTGGTTCTTTTGGTGACACCTTGGCTTCTTTGAGTTTATCTACTGACTTTTGGAGCTCATCTACACTAACCAATATGGGACTTGTACACAATTGTGATTGAAGAGTTGTTTTGTCAAGGATCTTAGTGAGATCCTCTATAGTTAATGGATTGATGTTTTGACTTGAGGTGTCAACAACATCCTTAATCTCTATGATCTTTGCAGGTGTGGTGGTAGAGTGAGGAGGACTAGGAGGTGGAGGTTGTGTGTCTTGCACACTTTGTTGCTAATCAATACCCCTGTCTTCATCTTTTCCTTCTTCCTCTTCAACCTTTTTCTCTACTTATGTCTTCTCTTCTCTTCTCTTTCTTCTCTCTTCTAGTTTAGCTATGGCTTCTTTGCATTCCACTTCAAGGACATCTTCAATTTTCTTATACAAATTCTTCCATAATCTTGTTGTCCTTTGTACAACTTCTTCAATTTTATTTTGCAAAATAGAGAATACCCTATACTTTTGTGTAAACCTTTTTTAATGCTTTTTGACTACTTTAATTATTTGTTTGTTTAGAAAATCAGGCAGTATACTTGCTAGGGTTGATTCCCTCATTTCTTTCTCCATTTTCAAATAGAAATGCCATCTGTCTTCTACAATTTTAGACAATTCCTTTGGGAATTGTCCATCTAGTTCAAGAGGTGTTTACTTGAATTGTGCCATCATTACATAGACTGATTCTTCTATTCTATTTTGTTCCTCTTCAGTGAACTTTTTGAAATCAATCTTTTTCATTTCACTTAAGTCTCAATTCCTAATCTTTTCACATAATGTATCAACTGAAGACTTAGAAGGATGACTTACCTTTTTAGACTGATCTTCTTCATTAGTATTAGGTTGGGCCACATATCTTTTCCTTTCCCTTGGCTCTTCCTATGCCTTCTTGGTTGTTTGTTTCTTCCTTTCAGCTTCCTCTTTGGCTTTTTGTGTGGTGGCCCTTGTTGTAGCTCTGGTTGTTGGCTTCTTTGGTGTAGGCTGAGAAGCAGGAGGTGTCTTTTCCTTCCTTTTAGTGGCCTTTCCTTTGATGGGTGCTTCCTTGGCTTCTTCTTCCTCAGCTCTCTCATCTTTATCTTCACCTTGGCCTTGTGTCAATTGTCATTATCCTATTATTCCATTTTGCACCTGTGTTCTTCTCTATTTTTTCCTTCTTTTCACTTCTCAGTGTCTTGGGCCAATCTAGGGTTGGAAATCCTGTAACCCTATGAACCATCTTCTTAGTAATTTTAACTATTCCTTGCTCTAACCAGAATGATCCATCATGAATTCTACTAAGTATTATGTGTATCCACTCAATTTTGAATATGATTGGAAAAACTAGGGCTTTGGTTAAACCCTTCTTCTCTATAATTGATAATTCATCCTTTAATATACCATTATCATAGAGTTGATCATAGATGTTGAAGATTTTGAGGTCTCGTATGGCTCCTATTTTGTAGTTATAACATTTATGCACATCTTGGACCATAACAACTTTTTTGGGGATCATAGACAATGCACCTATGGGATCATTTTTGTATGCTACTTCTAGGATTGGCCTCAATTCAGGTTGGTTAACCTCATGTTTGACAAGTTGAATTTCATGGCTCTCTTTCCCTTGGGTCAACTTTGAACCAGATGCCATTTTAAACCAAACTAGGGTTTGACATTTAAAGTAAACTTCACAAACTATACAACTTGGTACCTGAAGGAAATACCTAGTTAAATGCTTAAATCACTTGGGTCGATGCTAAATCACAACAAATTGCTGGTTGAATGCTTGAAAATCACTCAATCATGCTCTTGGTAATCACTCTTCATTTGAATGGCTCAAAATGAATCGATTTTCACCTTTAAGTGACTCAAAAACCTTGCATTTAATGCATTCTTGTACCTTCACCTATCACTCAGCTTCCAAAGGTTTTCAACTTGGCATCTGTTCTATTTCACTCGGTAGCTATTCTCACTCGACATTTACTAATTTTTTTAGTAACTAGACAACCACTGCAATTTTACTTAGCTACCGCTAGACTTTTTAACTTGGCTTCCAAAGCAGTTTCACTTGGTAACCAAAGATAGCTTGGCATCATCATTCAAATTTCATCTTTCCTAATTGTCTTGTAGATCATATCTTGAATTCCTTGACCAAATTCCTAGCTAGAACATCTTGAGTCTCATTTCATATGGTCTTAACTCATCAACCTCATATTATTAAATAGGGTATTAAACTTATAATATTCAAAATCTATATTCTTCCCTAATAGAATCTCATAAATAATTCTAAGTAATGAAAATGTTAGTCATGACCTAATTTAACTCCTAATCACATGCATTCCTTATAGTTAATAATAGGGTATGATTTGGGGCCTTACATCCTCCTCCCTAGCTATCAACTTCCTCCTAGAAGTCTTTTGTAGTTAGGGACACAACTTTCATATATAGGGCTTACCTTGATTCAGCATAGGTGTTCCACTCAAGAGCCTTGCCTTAAGATCACCTCACCTTCCTAACAATTTTATGTATATTTGAGATTTAACTATGTAAACTATAGAATATTGTCCCATAGCTCATATAGGGATAATTCTTCTTTAAATGATTAACTCACCATTGATGAGTTGGGTCTCATCCCAAGTTGGTGTACCTATCAATACCTGATAAATAATTTGCATAACTCCTTCCTAAATAGGGTAGCTATCAATTGTATCTAGAATGTCTCGGCTCATTGTGGCATTCCTAGTCTATTGGTGGTTAAGGATGGATTACCATGAATAATGTATTCAATAGCTATTCTTGGAATCATATTTCTTTGATTGTCAAGTTAGTTCCTTGTTCATTACATGGCTTCATTTCCTTTATCAACTTGTTAAATTGGTTTAATTTCCAATTATAGATCGATAGTACTTGTCTACCTATTTTCTCTTATGTTGCACCTTAGTTTGCTCACTTATTTAATATCCTTCCTTTCACTTGGTTACTCTCACTTTTAGGAGTTTTCCTCCTTGTTCGATAACTTTGTATCTTGATATGCTATGTCCTATTTTGATAACC
Organism: Cupressus sempervirens; assembly: GCA_028749045.1. Classification (NCBI taxonomy): domain Eukaryota; kingdom Viridiplantae; phylum Streptophyta; class Pinopsida; order Cupressales; family Cupressaceae; genus Cupressus; species Cupressus sempervirens. The sequence continues at coordinate 70,137,639 of CM053784.1, read as the reverse complement.
ATTCATTTACCATTGTTGTCATATTCTTCATTAGTCCTTACTGACTAACTTTACTCATAAGTTTTGATTCATTCACTCACCTCAACACTGACTAATTCTATGATTATAGTCCAAGATTAACTTATTAGTGGGGAGTTGATATCTTTCATAAAAACTCCATGAATTCATTTACTTTAGTTTGATATGCAGATCTACTTACAAGTTTTCAATTGTAGTCACTTGATGGTTATTGAGATCTTTTGGTTGCATCTTAACTGAGTAACTTGGCCATTACAACTTTTGGTTGGTATACTTATTAGATATTAGGTCAAGAATTGTATTGTATATTCTACTACCTTTGGTCCTTATATTTTTATCACATTTAGCACCCTTGCCTAAGGTCCTTAACATAGTGTGTAATAGAGGTATATTCATTTGAGGGATATTGGGCATCCATATTTCATCAGGTTGAATGAAATCATATCTCATGATGAAGGAAAGGGTGGTATTCTAATTTCCTCATGATGGTTGTCAAGAATATTCCCTGATATGACTAACTTATAATGTATAATGCAACACACTTACAGAAAAATGCCCCATAAAATAACTTAAAACAAAATAAATCACCAATCATAACATAAATGTGGCCACAATGGTAATCTTTAATTAAAAACATGTCATGTCTTGAGGAAAAAGGGGACCATACCAAGAAATCATCATAAATGAACACTCCACAAATTGGTAGAACATGCAAAAAGTTGAGAACAACAACAATTCGTAACAATTCAAATTTTCAAGAGCATCACGATCATACCAAGGTCTTCCTAATGGAAAGAAGAGGAAGGGTTGTCCTATAACTTCATGGTGAATTAATGGTATGCAAAGATGATTCCCTTGTATTTTTTGTCCTTCTTAGGAATAGGTTAAGAAAGTGATCCCCACTCTTATTGCTTATGGGGTTGATGAGTCTTAGGAATTCATTCTTTAATTGCTTATGTTTTCTTACCTACTTACCCATTACTATCAAGAATGGCTAGATGTAGTCTAGGGCTAGGGTTTCCTCCCAAATTACACTAGTGACCCTTTGGATAAGAATAAGATTATGATTGATTTCAATTACCTAAAAATATAATATAATAGGTCACCATTAGAAAGGTCAATGGGGTATCTCTTATACACCTATCACACTTCTTTTAAGCATCATTTGAGTTTATTGATACTTTTAAGAATGGTTCTATCATCTGATCTCATGATAGCCTAGGATTCCTTAATGTATTATTGATATTGTGAGCACTATTTATCATTTGTCAAGTTTTTTGTATCTTTGAAGCTGTAATGTAGACCGAGCAAGATGTCGATGACTGAGTGATAGTTTGTCACTGAGTTTCAAGGTGTTGTTGAATAACAACAATATTTTGAGTACGAACTTGGCTTGTAAGTTCAATTGCTCGTCATTGAAAATCTTAATTTTTTTTGGGGGTTATCCTAGCTAGTAATTATATGTGATCATGTCACCCATTCTAATATGATAGTGTCACATGTGGTGAAGGGTCCTCTTTTGCTGTAGAAAGTATATATTGTAAATGAAATTAGTGAACCATGTTATATCTGATGTTATCTATTTTTGGTGTGTGTTATTCCTTCTTCTATTTTCTTATTGTCTCTTATTGTTCCCTTACATGTCTGGTAGGAGACTTATCTTATCGGTATCACTTCCAATGGAATTCTTCAAGTTTGTTTTCTATCACCTAACTATAGAGTTTATATTAGGATAGTCAAGGCATAGAATATTACCTTTATTATATTAGTCAATCCACTACTGTATAACATAGTGGGGATTTTCTAGTCACAATCTTATAATCTATTATTCTTATCATTCATGTTTACCCTAATTAAGAGTACTCTCTCCCAAAGAACTGAGGTCTACATTTTGCATAGGGGTTAGATAGAGATCCTTTAAAATTTGAATTCCCACAAGGTTGAGGTTAATATCTTATCATATCTTAATCCTTAGTAGTTTCAAAATGTTACCAATAAGTAATAATACATGTTATGGGTCAATTTTTGATGAGGACATGCTTTCCTTTGTAATATGGTATTATGATAACTTACAATTGTATATTCATTTGTGGACTCATTAATGCCTAGTGTTGTATAATCAAGCTCTAATACCAGAATGTGATGCCCTAACTTATAGGGAAAAATACAACTACGAAAGTTATTTTTTGATGACATTTAAATTGTACATCAGAGATATCAAAAGACATGATGATTAGTTAGAATGTTAAGATTATCTTAAAGGTATGACTATTACAACTTAGTGTGCAAGTATCAAAATTGAAGGCACATTGGTTGTTGATCAACCATCTTCTAAGATTCACAATTACCATCTAGGTGGTAGGGAACCTTACCCATACATCCCAAACAATCTAATTCTTTTATTAAGTATGACCACAATGTTGGGGTGACTCTTGCATAGTTCTTTTCATATCTATTCCTAGATAATAAGTTCATTAACATTTCAATAATCTCACTTACATTCTTGTATAACAAGTAACACTAAGTGATCCTATGAGGGGGCCAACCCTTCTAGCACTTTACAATTACATCTTTGCCATAATTGACCCATCAAAATTTACTAATTTCCACTATAACTAATACCTAGTAACATTAGGTTATTCATTTGTTCTCTAGTGCTTGTTAATAAAGTTCATATCCATAATTGATTATAATTGTACATTATAGTTCTAGTTGTAGGACAATGAAGATGACTTAGAACCTATGACTTAAGAAAAAGATATATGTATGTATGTATGTATGTATGTATATATATATATATATATATATATATATATATATATATATATATATATGTATCTATATATATATATGTATACATATATATATATATATATATATATATATATGTATACATATATATATATATATATATGTATGTATGTATGTATGTATACATATATATATATATGTATGTATGTATACATATATATATATATATGTATGTATACATACATCTATATATGTATGCATACATACATCTATATATGTATGCATATATATATACATACATATATATATACATGCATATATATATATATACAGACATACATATATATACATATATATACATACATATATATATATATATGTATATATATGTATGTATATATATGTATGTATATATATATATGTATGTATGTATATATATATATATATATCCAGTGGTGTAAGGGCAATCCTGTATGACCCAAAAATATGCTTATAGATAGTTTTTGTTTAATGTGTTTTTATTTCTAGATACCCATTTGGGTCAAATAAGGGTTCCAACTCTCATAGTTCTACTATTAGTTTTTTGGGTTAGAGTTTTTAAGCACCTTAAGCAACTTGGGATATGTGTAAGTGTAGAAAATGAGTTATTTTGTAATTGAGCCAAAATTATAATGAGTTATAGGGTATAAGTTGGAGGGATGATTATATTTGTAATTTAAAATTCTCTAGAAAAAGAAATAGGTTAAAAGGCTTTATGGTTAGAAAGTTATTGTAGTCTTAATTTTCCTAGAGACCTCCTAAGAGTGCTTAAAAGTTAGATTAGGGGCACTAAAAAACCTTGTATGGGACCAAAAAATGGGGAATGAGTGAAACTAGTCCATAGGGATATAGAATGCTTTGACAGTTTTCCAGAAATGTAAACAGTTAGTCAATTGGAGTCATAGTTCAAAAGTTATGCCTCCCAAAAGTTGGACTTCTAGAACCTTTTGTTTTGGTGGTGGATGCCAACTTGTATATTCTAGAATGTATTCCTAACCCTAAATCATTTGGGGCTTATTTAAGAACATTTTTGGCATTGTAAAGGTAGTTCTTAGTGGAGTTTGAGAGAAGGTACTTCGTGGAGGATTTCTTTCTCTAGAATCATACTATTGTAATCCCATAGGGGAATTTTCATTGATAATAATATTTTTCATTTTTCTTGTGTGTTCATTCTGGTCTTTGGTTGTGTCTTCATCAAGTGGTATCAAAGCCAGGTTTTCTTGAGTGTGTAGATAGAGCACTAACTGTGAGGTAGTTTACACCAGGGCTGTGACATTGTGGTTTTGAGACAAGAAGATGCCTCCATGAGGGGAACATGGTGGAAGCATCAGAGTTGTTACTCCTAAGGTTAGAGCCCTCTAGAGACAAGTTCAAGCATTGCAGGAGGAGATTTATAGAGGACTGAATGTTGCCGCAGGCAATGAAAGTGAGAAAGAAAATGAAGAGGAAGAAAATATTGGATAGGAAGGGGAAGTCCTAAATTAGGCATAGGAGAAGCCTTTTAGGTCCATTTCTAACATGGAAAAAGACCTAAAATTGATGTGGATATGTTTTTAGGAAATCTAAACTTGGATGAGTTGATCAACTAGATTAATGAACTAGAGGAGTATTTTGAGTATGAGGATATTAGGGATCTAGATAGGGTTAAGTTTTCCAAGGGCAAAATGAAAGGCCATGCAAAATTCTAGTGGAAAGAGATTTGGTTGGAAACAAATAGAAAAGGAAAGGCCATGCAAAAATCTAGTGGCAAGAGATTCAACTGGAAAGAAATAGAAGAGGAAAGGAGAAAATCACAAGATGGGATCGCATGGTGGAAAAACTAAACAAGCAGTTCATTCCTATTGATTATGAGCGTGATTTGTTCAAGAAAATGCAAGGATTTAAACAAGTAGGAAAATCTATCTAGGAATATACGGAGTAATTTTATTGACTTCTCATTAGGGTAGGGTGTGTAGAAGAAAAAAAGGAGAAGGTTTCTTAGTATCTCAGAGGGGTATGACCTAGCATTTAGGAGTTAAGTTTGGTTAGAATGACTATCATTGAAGAGACATACCAGTTTTCCCTATGAGTTGAAGAGATGTTTAGTAAAAGGTTTGAAGGAAGGAAAAGAGGGTGCAATCAAGGAGGAAGGGATGGCAATAGGTCATCTAGAGGCCAAAATGAGACTCGAAAGAAAAATGAAGATGTGGGTACTCGCAAAAACTAGAGAAATGAGGGTTTCAACTGCTCCCATGATCAAAAATTTGGAGATCAAAGAGGAAGAGGTAGAGGATGTGGAAAAGGATCAAGAAGAGGAGGCTTTTGTGGTAGCTATTTTCATTGCAATGAAGAAGGTCATCATGCCTTTGAATGCCCTCAATGACAAGGAAGGATAGATAGGAGAGTTGATGGTCAAGCAAGGGTTTCTCATGTGGATGAGGATGCAAAAAGAGGAGAGGTTCTCATAAATGAAAGGGTCTTATTAAGCAGTGAGACTGAACGTAGACAAAGGAGGAGTTTGTTTTGTACCAGGTGCAAGTGTGAGGGTAAGTGTTGTGATGTGATTGTTGATGGTGGCAGCACAGACAACTTGGTGTCTAGGGAGATTTTCTCTAAGCCAAAGCTCAAGAGGGAGAAACACCCCCAACCCTATTAGATTACTTGGGTGAAGGATGATCATAAGGTCCTAGTCAATGAATAATGTTTGGTGAAGTTCAAGATTGGGAGTTACCATGATGAAGTTCTCTGTGACATCATTCCAATGGATGTCTTCCATTTATTGTTGGGAAGACTGTGGCATTTTGATAGACATGTTGTACATGATGGTCATACAAATACATACTCTCTAACAAAGGATGGAGTTCACCACAAACTAAAGCCCTTGCTAAAGGAAGGTGAAAAGGTATGCAATAGTGCTAGGATATGTCTTGTTGATGGAAGAAATTTTTTATATGGTCTAAAACATCAACGTATGTGTTATGCTTGATTCCTAGAGAAGATAAGGAAGGTAGTAGTGAAATTCCACCTTAATTTTTAGGGCTACTAAGTGAGTATGAAAATGTCATCTTTGATAATTTTCTAGAAGTGTTACCGCTAGTAAGACAAATTAGTCATCAAATAGATTTAATCCCTAAAGCTAGTTTTCCTAACAAGGCTGCTCATAGGATGACTCCTACTGAAACTAAGGAGCTAAATAGACAAGTTCAAGAGCTATTTAGGAAGGGTTTGATTCAAGAGAGCTTGAGTCCATGTGTAGTACATGTAGTACTAGTACCAAAGAAGGATGGAGAGTGGAGAATGTGCATAGACTCTTGAGCTATAAATAGAATAACCATCAAGCATTGATTTCCTTTATCAAGAATGGATGATCTTATGGACTACTTGAGTGGGGCTTAATACTTCAGAAAGATAGATATCAAGAGTGGATATCACTAGATATAGATACAAAAGGGAGATGATTAGAAGACTACGTTCAAGACCAAGGAGGGTCTATATGAGTGGTTAGTCATGCAGCTTATGAATGAGGTACTAAAGAAATTCTTGGCACACAAGATTCAACGAGGGGTCATATGTTGGAAAATGAATTAATTAGTTTGAGTCTAGGCAATTTCAACACAATACAAGATTTTTTCACCAAATTGAAATCACTAAGGCTATAGTTAAAACAATGTGGAATTGAAAAGAAAGATGAACAATTGATTCTTAGTATTCTCTCTAAGCTAAGTTCAGAATATTCTGTATTTGTCTCTACTTTCTATGCTACTAAGGGTGCACTTGGTACTCAATTCACCATGCCATCTTTAGATGATTTTGCTGTCAATCTCACTCGAGAATAGGACAAGCTAATCTAGATGGGCATTCTTAAGTCCTCTAAGTCACATGCCTTGGCTGCCAACCAAGGCACAAAAGAACAACAAGGAAAAAGTAGTAACAACAATAGTAAGGACAAGAAACAAAAGAATAGCAAGGAGAAGAAGGATCGGATGTTGGTTTCTTCAAAAGCAACTATTGATACACCATCTTCCAAGGGTGATAAGCCTAAGAAAGAAAAGGTCAAATGTGCCCATTGTAAAAGACCTGGTCATGATGAACATAAATGTTTGTAGAAACAACTTGATCACTTAACATACATTCTTGAGAAGAATAATATCAGTGTTCCTGAGTCTATCAAACAAAGTTCTAATGAAGGGTCTAACAAAGAAAAAGAAAATAGAAAGGGGAAAGGAAAGGGCAAGGCCCTTTTTGTAGTTGCTTCCTCACCATCCGCTTGGGTTCTTGATTCGGGTGCTTCACACCACATGGCTTCATCTAAGGAAGAACTTGCATCCTTGGAGCCATGTACTATGCCTTCTATTTTGATGGGTGATAACACTCTTGTTGAGGTGTGTGGGAGAGGGTCTGTTGATGTGGGGGATGGCACATTCCATGATGTTCCTTATGTACCCTCATTGTCAACTAATCTCCTATCGGTACACCAAATCACTCACACAGGTTTAGGCAAGTGGGTTGAGTTCACTCCTAATTTAGTGGAGATACGTGAGTTGCACAATGATTCTACAGTTGCAGTTGGGAGAGAAGATCATCAGTCACGACTCTATATGTTTTCTCACTTTGTTCATGATCCTCCTTTGACTATTTTGCTCACTCAATTTAATGATGTGAGTAGATTATGGCATGAGTAGTTTGGCCATCTTAACTTCCACTACTTGCATTAGCTTAACCAGCAGAGCATGGTCACAGGGTTGCCTTCTACTTTGACATTGGAGTCACTTAGAATACATGATAGATCTTCTAATGGGTCAGATTCACTTGAGCAGTCTTCTACCTCCACTTTTGATGTAGAGAGTGATTTAGAGGACTCACCTCCTTCCTCTCCTAGTCATCATTCATAGATGATGATTCTCCTCTAGATTCTCCATCTTTTGGTCCACTTTGGGCTAGAAAGACCTTGCAGTTTGCAGGTGATTGGGTTGGAGATCCATCAGACACCAAGCAGACTCGTTCACAATTCTAGGATACTCTATATATCTTCATTGCTACTGCCTCACAGTCCTTTCATGAGGCTTTTGGTATTTTTGAGTGTGATACAACTATGCAGGAAGAGTATAGTTCCTTGATGAGGAACCACACTTGGGATCTTGTCCCTTTTCCTAAGGGAAGAAAACTTGTTTGATGTAAGTGGATCAACCGGACAAAATTTGCAAGCTTTGCTGGAGGTGTGGGATGCTTCATCTTTTGGGGGGGGCCTCTTCCTCTCACTTGGAGTCCTAATTTTCTTTGGGGAGTCTCTTTTCTCTCTCTCTTTTGGGGGAATTTTATGTACATGGGTACCTCATCAGGCTTGACTTGCCGGGACCCATTTTTACATCCACCTAAGCTTCGCTTATGGGGGTGTGTTAGTGTAGTTTTTTATTTTTCCTATTTTGATAGGTTTTTCCTACACTTTTAATAATCTCACTTAGGTTAATAAAGCATGTCTTATTAGGTGAATGGTTGTGAGGTGTCACCTTCCTACATGTGAGCATCCATTAGCTATCTTGGGAAGATACTTTGCTATCTTTAGTCCAATAGATGGTTTCTCCTCATTGGTTGGTGTTTCCACCTCCTCCCTCTTCCTAGCCTATATAAGCATGCTACCTGGCTTGTATTTGCATCTCTTGTTTTTGCATCCTCTTAATGCTATTTTGCTTCCAGCATTTGCATTACTCTCTTGGAGACTAACTCTATGATGATATTTTGATTTTGTATCATTTGCATTCATAGTTTAGATATTTACTCTTTGCACTAGTTTTTTGGGTTATTAATCTTTTCAGATTCTAATAGTCTACATGGAATTATAACTTGATTTAGTGTACTAGACAAATCTCAAAAGAAGATATATGTATGTAGCCTTAATATATTGTTCTTATTATATTTATGTCATAGACATTTTAGAAGAGTAATAGTTTCATATACTGGTAGAGTAATTGTTAAGTTAGTTTAGGTTAAGGTGGAAGCCTTCACTTAATAATAAAATTGAACATTATTGGTAATGTAGTGGTCTCAGTTTAGTATTGATAGTAATGATTTTAGCAACAAAGGAAAAAATATATTAAGTAGAAGTAAAGGTGTACCAAATAATAATTATAATAGAAGTTGAAATATAATAATATATTTAATAATATATAATAATTATATATATATATATATATAATAAAATAAAAATAAATAAATAATAGTAAAATAAATTATATAAGCCTAACATCAATAGAATTGAAATGATAATTGATATAGCATCTTCTCATTGCAACTTTTAACTTTTGCTATTGCAATAACAACACCACTTAGATGGTAGGAACGTCTCATATAGGGTGCAAAATGGTTAAGAGTTCACCACCATTACACCCTGTATAGTTTTGCATTTAGTTTTAGACCATCACTAGAGGAACTCAAAACCCAATTCTGAGGAAACATCTTAGAACCACCAACATTCTTCATGGTTCAAGAAATGATTTGAGACCTTACCTTCATTCTCTTCATTAAAAAATAATAATTGTTGATCAGTTGTGTGTTGTCATGTAAAATTGTGGCATGACATTCTAGCATCAGAGCTTTTGGTTTCAACACTAGGAGCCTAACCCATTATGTCTAACTTATGTATTGCAACTTTGTGTAGGCAGCTTGTAGTGACCCATAATGGTTGTCGGAGGTCCAGGGGTCCTAGAGTAAACCCCATAGGCCAAGAGAGAGTAGGATAGGATGTAGGAGGGCCCTCATCGAGGCAACCTCCAAATCTCGATCAACTTTTGAATGCTATTAATAATTTGATTGGAGTAGTACAGCAGAGGTTACCACCGATAGGGAAATAGGATGCAAGGGTGCATGGGGATGAGATCAAGGAAATAAGTAGGAGTCCCCCACCTAGACTTGCATAGGGTTATGGGGAAGCATCAAAACATCAGGTCAAGCCACCCCCAGTATTAGAGAGAGCACCAATGAGAGCACCCTGAGATATTGGGGATGAGATTAGTGACCTTCTACAACTCAAACCACCCCTATTCATTGGTACCACATATGGTACACAAGTAGAGGTGTGGCTTCATAGCTTACAGAGGTGCTTTGGATTGCATACTCATAGGAGCAATTTGAAAGCATGATTGACCATACACCTACTATGAGATGATGCCTCCAACTGGTGGTAGTAGGAGGAGACCATAGGGAGGTTTGATATAGAGACACTCACTTGGGAGTCCTTTATGGACCATTTTAGGGATAGATACTTGTCAGAACACTTTAGATAGAGGCAGGTTGAGGAGTTTCATGATCTTTAGCAGAAGGATCTTATAGTGGCATAGTATGAGAGTAGGTTCTTAGAATTACTCCCTTATGTGGATTACATGAGAGATGAGAAGCTTTGCATCCATCACTTCATTAAGGGCCTTAACTTATATCTCTAGGGACCAGTGTGTTTGGCTTTTCCTACTACTTTCAGAGAGATAGTTGAGATGGCATTGGTTACTAAAGACATTTATTCTAGACAAGAATCTCAGGATAGATCCCATAACCAGAATCCCACCCAGCAGTCAGCTCAGTAGAAACCCTCTTGAAGGGTAATCAAAGTCATTCAGTAGGGCCCTCAAAGGGGCCATAGACACAGCAGAGAGGGTAGCAAGACACTAGGCAGAGGCTATCATAGGGTTACCAAGGCTTGAAGCCTAGGTAGTGGTAGTCACAAGGCCTTAGATGGGATTAGAGGCCATAGAGCTAGTATTCATAGCCAGCCAGGACTCAGTAGTCCTCTAGGGGAGGTTTTAGTAGGTCTAGCAGGATCAGGGGTTAGTAGCAATCCCAGCCATAAGGAGTATAGATTCAAACCTATGGATAATGTTATGCTTGTGGTGGTATGGGTCATATTATGAGAGAGTGTCCGCAGGGTCCCACAATAAGTAGTCAGCAAGGAGCCACCTCAGAGCATACAGTGGGTGATATAGGCAAGTTCCACAAGGTCTTTGTAGGGGTTGATGGTCACCAGGCTTAGCATTAGGCTATAGTGATTGAGGTTGTAGGTATGATTAGAGGTTTTGAGGTTACTATACTATTTGACTCTAGAGCTATAGACTCTTTTATTTCCCCATTTGTATTGAAACATTTAAGGCTAGTGGCAACTAGACAAAATGTTGATTGGAAGGTTGAGTTAGCTTCAAGGGCTAGGGTGTCAATTGATTCCTTGATCCATGAGTGCCCTATTTAGATTGAAAATATGACCACCACCTTAGACTTGCGTATTACTCCATTGGGGTCTTATGATATAGTCCTTAGCATGGATTTTCTTGGCACCCACAACACCAAGGTGGATTGTATATAGAAGAGGATCGAGTATGTAGATGATCATGGTACACCTAGGGTGATCACAGGAGTTCAAAAGCTAGTATCCCTCTGTATGATTTCTACCATGTAACTTAAGCGGTGCATGTAGAAGGGATGTCAATTGTTTTCCATCACCATAAATGATAGAGAGGAGGATGTAGGGGAGGAACCATCCCTCAATGACTATCTGATATTATAGGAGTTTGCAGATATATTTCCATCAGAGCTCCTTGGTATGCCACCACCAAGGGAAGTTGATTTTTGTATTGGTCTCATACCAGGAGCTGAACTTGTATCTAAAGAACCCTACAGGCTAATCACTCATGAGCTCCATGAGCTTAAGATTTAGATAGAGGAACATTTGGAGAAGGGTCATATTTGACCTAGTGTATCACCTTGGGGAGCACCAGTGATTTTTGTAAAGAAGAAGGATGGGTCACTCAAGTTGTGCATTGATTATCCATAGCTGAATAAGGTGATTATCAAGAACCTTCACCCATTGACCAAGATTGATGATTTATTTGATCAGTTATAGGGTGCCTAAGTATTCTCTAAAATAGTCTTGAAGTTAAGGTACCATCAGTTGTGCATCATGGAAAGTGACATCAATAAAACTGCATTTCGCACGAGATATGGTCACTACGATTTCATAGTGGTACCTTTTGGTCTCACGAATGCCCCAACTATATTTATGAGTCTCATGAATGGGGTATTTCACACCTTCATAGACAAGTTTGTAGTAGTGTTCCTAGATGATATATTGGTCTATTCTCATGATGAGAGGGAACATGAAGAGCACTTACGATAGGTATTACAGTAGTTGAGGGAGAATAAACTATATGGTAGCCTATCAAAATGTGCCTTTTTCAAGTAGGAAGTGTATTATTTGGGTCATGTAATATCATGGGATGGAATCTCAGTGGACCCATCTAAGATCCAAACCATCATGGATTGTCTAGCACCTACCAATGTCATAGAGGTCAGAAGTTTCATGAGATTAGCAGGATACTATAGGCAGTTTGTGGTAGGTTTCTCTAAGGTAGCTCACCCTATTACCTCTCTTTAGAGAAAGGGGAAAAAGTTTGAGTGGACAAAATAGTGTGAAGAAGCCTTTCAAAAGCTCAAGAAAGCACTCACTAGTGCACCCATTTTAGTAGTACTTGACCCCTCGAAGTATTTTGTAGTATGCACAGATGCTTTCTTGGATGGAATTGGAGTAGTCCTTATGCAAGAGAGTTGAGCCATAGCTTATGAGTCGAGGAAACTCAATAGGCATGAGATTAATTATCCTACTTATGATCTCGAGCTTGCAGCAGTGGTCCATGCTTTGGCATGATGGTGCCATTTCCTTCTAGGGCAATGATTTGAACTTCATTTAGGTCATCAAAGCTTGCAGTATATTTTCACTTAGCCTAATCTTAATGCTAGGAAAAGGAGATGGATGGAGTTCCTATGCAAGTATGATTTTGATGTAAACTATGTTAAGGGTAAGGAGAATGTGGTGGTGGATACCTTGAGTAGATGATATCATGAGCTCGCTTCTGTGGTTACTAGCATAGATTTGAGGGAGCACATTATGCATCACCTACTAGAGGATGAGTTCTATGTAGAATTTTGCCAGATAGCCCAGTCTCAGAGACCTCTTGAGGGTAAATTTGCTGACTACTCATTGGATTATGAGGGATTACTATGAAATAAGGGGTGCATCTATGTACCCTCCATAGGAGACATACAAGAGTTCAACATTTTGGAGGCTCACAGAGCACCCTATGTAGCACATCTAGGTGTTAAGAAGCTTCATGCAAATTTGAGGTAGTTATATCATTGGCCAGGGATGAGAATGCAGATTGTCAACATTATTGCAAGATGCCTAGAGTGTTAGAGAGTTAAGGAAGAACATGGTCATCTAGGAGGACTTTTGCAATCACATGAGATACTTGAGTGGAAGTGGGACACTATCTCCATGGATTTCATTATGGGTCTTTCGATGTCTTCTCAATGTCATGATACCATCGTGGTGACAATTGACACTTTGACCAAAGTTTCTCACTTTTTACCAGTCCATACCACTTTCACAACACCCATAGTGGCACATGTATTCTTGCAAGATATTGTTAGATTCCATGGAATTCCTCGTAAGATAATATATGATAGAGACTCGATATTTACATCATCCTTTTAGAGGGAGTTGCAGACAACACTTGGTACCAAGTTGAACTTTAGCACTACCTATCATCCTCAAATGGATAGGAAAATAGAGAGCGTTAAACAAATCCTAGAAGATATGTTATGAATGTATGTGATGGATCACCAGTCCAAGTGGAAAGAGTACCTCCATCTTGTAGAATTTTCTTAAAAAAATGGACATCACACTTCTATAGACATGCCACCCTATCAAAATTTGTATGGTAGGCCTTGCAAGACACCCCTAAGTTGGGATAGGATAGAAGATAGGGTATCTATAGGACCACAATTAGTCAAGGACATGGAGCAGTAGGTAGTGGTGATCAGACAACGCCTCAGAGAAGCCCAAGATAGACAAAATAAATATGTAGATGCAAAGAGGGTGGATAGAGAGTACATGGTTGGAGATAAAGTATTTTTGAGGGTGTGACCACATAAGAGTCCGATCCATTTTGGAAAAATCTCTAAGTTAGCACCTCATTTTGTGGGTCCCTTTAAGATTTTGGAGCGGATTTGACCAGTTTCTTATCGTTTAGCCCTACCACTTAGCATGTCACCCATTCATGATGTATTTCATGTATCTTTATTAAGAACGTATGTATATGATGAGTCTGACATCTTAGATTGGGATACTTTACAGGCAGAGTTAGATGGACAAATGACATTGGAACCCATTCACATTTTGGCTTGACAGACCCTCACACTTCAAGGCAGAGAGCTAGACCAAGTTAGGGTCTAGTGGGATTGTTACAATGAGGTCATAGCTTCATGGAAGGATGCAACTCAGATGAAGGCATAGTACCCATATTTTTTTGATGAATTCCAAGAGGAAGTTCATGCCTAGGGAGGGAGGATGTGAGGCCTCACCCCAACTCATCATAGCATGGATGTTTTAATTACATTTTGATATTCAAGACCTTGATATTTTGATAGATTTAGATGGATAGTGGATTCTCTCTACCTATGGATTTTGATACTTTAGTAGTGTTTTACATTGATATATGCACAAAGAAATGTTATTGTATAGGAAATGTTGAAACATATTTGGATGCAGCTTTATGACATGATATTATCAGACTTTATTACAATGCAAAATGTTAATTGGTTTTTGAAGATTTTCAATGTATGGATGAATATTAATTTGGTTATGATGCTTATGACATGCAAATTTTTATATCTTAACATTTCGAGTGGAATAATTGAAAGATTAAGAAATGATGTTTAATTTGAATTATGTTAATGTGGATATTATTATTATATGCACTTATGTTGTATATGCTTATTTGACTCCTTGGACTAATGATGCTTGAGTTTATTGTGCAGAAAGAGAAACCATGGAATTTAACAGGGAAACAAGGTATAGACACATGTTTAATTGATTCTACCTTGGTGAATCTTTATGAGATTCATAAACCTCATTGTGATGTGTTTACTTTGTAAACATGATATGTATGTGTGTGGTATGTACTTCATGTGTAGATTCTTAACATGTCATGTGTAATTTTTAGTGCATTTTGTACGTGTAACTTGACACTTGTACTCATTATGTGAAATGACATGTTCTTTGATGATGGATCATGTGGCCACCTTATTCTGAGTTAAATGCCGTAATTGAGAAATCTGTTTTATAGCCCTAAATTTGTCAACAAAGAACAAGGTTATCACCATGGGGAAATTTGAGAAATTGAATTACGTAGCATTGGGGGGCCGTAAAGTAACTCTAGGGTGAAATTGTGACAAAAATAAAGCCTACCCATGTTAATACTATAAGTTAGGAAGCTAATAATGACCTCTAGGGTGCCTAGTAGACCTAGTAGACCTAAAAAAAAATAGCATTCTTTATTCAATTCAAAAATGAAAAGGAAATATAGAGGCATGGCTAAATTTGAAACCAACTTGGCCAATCTCTATCTTTAGAGACAACTAGGGTTTGAAGAAAGAGGAAGGAGCTCTACTACAACTATTCATTGCCTTTGCTTGGAGGGAGGTTGGTACCCATGATCCATGAAGTTCTTCATTTTTCATGTAGAATAGATATGGTGTTTTTCATTTCATGATGAGATTTTGGTGTACTGTAGTTGTGTTTGTGGGAAAAGATCTTGTTTGTGTGTTGCATGTGAGAAGTCTAGGATGATTCCTTCCTTGTATCTTACTTCTTTTCATGTTATGTGTTTTGTGAAATAGGTGTGAAGCATCAGTCACCCTTGGGAGGGAAGAGATGCTTAGGTGAAGGGGTTAGTTGGGCTCACACATGTAGTCAAGGAACACCCCCATGTGTGGAGAGGATTGTATGTGTTCAATGGAATGTGTTCATCTTGCTTACTTGCATTTTGGGAGGTATAAGGAGGTGTGTGGAAGGGAGAATCTTTGTGCAAAGCCTTGGAATTGGATGTGATGTAATTGTATTGTGTTAAATTTGTTCATATTGTTGTGAATATGTATGGCATGTGAATGTGTAGTGTGCAACCATTTATGCCTTGTTTCCCCAAGCTCGGTGGGTGGCCTCCTTGAGGCCTAGGTTGGGAGTTGAGCCTCCATGGTTCCCCATTTTGTCTCTCTTGCGTAGGTATTTATTTGAAGAGTTTGGAAGCTTGATGTTCTGAAGTTTATTCCTTGCATAGGAGGAGACTCCTCATTATTGTGTTGAAATGGAGACATAAACTCCACTTGTTATATGAAGAAATTTGTAATATAAGAGTGTAGTGAATGTTTCCAATTCATATGTTATGTGAAGCAATATGTATTGTAAGAATGTAGAGTTTGTTTGAAATTCATATGTCCATAGAGTAAGAGATTTGCAGAATCTATGTATAAAATGGTCCTTCCATTGTGGATAGATTGATATGGTCATTCCACCACCCTTGTGATGCTTGATATTGTGTTGAATTTATTTTGAAAAGAACATGTAGGAGAAATTATGTTGTATTGATGTTGTCTTATCTATACTTAATTTGGAATATGGTGAAGGAAGAATTTTGTGTGTCTTGATATACCAATATGAACGAATTGAACATTGTCTCCTTGATATCTTTATCTTTTCTATTGCATGAGGATAAATTAGTTGATTGATGTTTAGTATTGGAAAAACAACTAGTTGTAAGAAATGCAATTGATAATAATGAATCTGTAGACAACTAAAATTATGGTAATGGATGACAATAAAGCACCTTAAATAAAGTTTGCAATGTAATATTAGTTTCAAAGATTTCCTGAATTCCTTTTGTAGTTAGATTTGTTAGCAAAATGATAGTTGCTTCATGTTGAATAAATTATTAGAATAGGAGTTTATAACACATAGTGCATCTCCAATTTATATTAAAGTGTGGAATGCATGAAGCAAACTAGTTTCAAGAGGAAATTGTTAACTTCATTATGAACTTGTAGATGCATAAAACTTTCTGGAAAATGTATGGACAACAACAAAAATAATCTCCTCCTAGTTACAGACATTAAAATATTTAAAATTAAGTAGTACATGATAGCATTAATTCTCCAAATACAATTTAAAAAAAAAAAACATTAAGTCACACTTATAACTCTATAAGATATCTTCATAATATGAATTACATAAATAAATATTAATTAGACACCCCTCTTCCTTGGAAGGTGACCAAGGACAATTGTGGTTTGTTAGGTTTATGTTTCTAGAAAAAAATAATAATAAATCCTAAGGGGGGGATGGGTCACATCCTCACCCACCCCTACCTATCAACTTGTAAAATGGAGAGGCAGCAATTGTTAAAAAAAATCAACAAAACTAACTTCCTCCCTAAGTCCTTATTAAGTCTCTAGCCACCCAACTAGGAGGTGGATTAATTTTGGTGGAGGAGTGGTCTTTTCAACCACCCTCCTTCTTCTCTTTTACATCTATGCTTTCAATACATGGGCAGCAAGGAAGTAGTTTTTTTAAAATTTCATATAAAACTAACAAGCACTTCCATTATTGCTATGACAAGTCATTACTCCTTTCTAGGCGCCTAGTCCTAGGCATGGGAGCAAGTAAATTTATTTTTCTCAACCTCTCACACATGGTAGAAGGAAGCTTCATGTGCAGAAAAAGCTAACAAATGAATTTTGAATGTGTATTAATTGCTAATGTTAGGGAGGGGTGGGTGGGGGATTATGATATGTAGAAGGTAAAGGTATAGATATTTGGAATATATTTAAATAAAGTAATTTGTTTTTATGAGTGGTAGATATTTTGTGATTTTATTTTTTCTAGATGATAGAAATTAGATTATTTATTTATTTAAAAAATATATATATATATAGTTTTAAAATAATCATCAAGAAGATGACTAGGTAGTATATGAATTAGGTAGAATGTAGTAATCTTTAGGTAAATGGGAAAAGGGTGGGGTTTGTTAAAATATGTGATATTAAGTAATAGTTTATGGAAGGGAGAAATTGAAGTGTTGTTTTTCTTCAAAAAAAAAAAGCATTAAAAGGATTGTAAATTGGATTTTATTTTTAATTGATTAAATTTGTTAGGAGATGCTAGTTATGATAGTTGTCTACTTGGAATTATAACTTGATTTAGTGTATTGGAAAAATCTCAAAAGAAGATATATGTATGTTATCTAATCAATATAACACCTTTTTAGTTGCAGGATTGGACATCCCTTACTACCAAAGTACTATGCTGATTTTCATTAAATGTCAATCCGGGAGCGTGAACTTGAGATGATGTCTACAAAGTATATCTTCTAGTTTTCACTAAAAGTCACTACTACCTTGAATGCAATAACCATTAAGTAAATATAGTTTATCCAAAGGAAAGACAACTATCAAATACTTGGAAGGAAATTCTAATTATTTAACTATACATCTATGCACCTACTACTACAGGAATAGTGACTGGTTCTATTTCTAGTGGCTACAGGAACAACAGTTCTAATCTTAACTTAGAAAACTAAGTCTAACTCCTACTCACTAAAGTAAACTCCACATTTTGTGTGGCCCCCCATGGAAGAATGAAGGAAACATAAACTTAGATAAAAGTGTAGAGACTCAACAAAGTCATGTATTCATTCAAATATGCAGTATTACAATAACTTGCGAAAAATAACAAGATGTGTTTCGACTCTGTCTGTCTACTCACTACTTAACCTTATAGATATAGATGACGTCTATTTAAAAGGAAAGAAAAAAAACAAACTCCTATAACTACAAATTCCTCATTAAGGAAAGTTAGTTACAACTTAAGACTGCAAGCATGCAATTGTAAAGACATTAATTATCCCTTAAATTCCCCACAAATATAGATCATAGAAAATGCTAGATCTGCTCTTTTATCTGACTTTAAATAGCTTCCAGGAATCTAGGTATTGTGTGTTGCATGTTTAACTGATTGCTTTGATGCTTGCTTCCTTGCTCAGCTGCTTTATCAAGTCTTGCTTTGTCATTCTTTAAAATAGGTCCCTTCTGACTTTGCTCTCAAGTCTTCCAGCTGTAATAGTTTCATAATGCTTCTCTTTAATACCATCAATTCCTTAGCGCTATTCCTTTGCAATTTGTTTTTGATTAACTCCTGCTTAGCTTGTATTCCTATGATCAACATTTAATACACACAAGACTTCCCACAAACATTCATTTGCATTCATTACTTTATAAAGCAAAGGCATTAATTATTCAACTGACAATTTTTGCAATCTCTTTAGCTGTAGGAAGATCTACCCATATCAAACATTCATGAAGAAATATTTTTTATCTCAAAATGAATCCCTTTTTAGATATAATTCTGATTATCATTTTTATGTTGTATGTCCATACTTTATACATGAAAAGTTCAAAACATTTATACTAAAAGATGATAAAGTTCAGCATATTATAGACAAATGTTCACAAAAAGGGCTAATAAGACTTCTATTTCTTCATGCCATTATTTTTCTCCTGATCATTTGGAGGCTGGTCCCTTCAGCATCTATAGGTTTTTGATCCTCATCTGCAACCTGAGATCATTGGCGATTTTCTCCCCTTATTCATGAGCTCTATAATTAAAATATCCATGATTTTGTTTCAACCTTTCCCATTTTTGTTCTTCAGCAATCATGTTATATTCAACAAATGAATCATACTTTCCAAGCATAGGATGCAAGAGTATTTGTGGTTGGAAATGAAGAGGTACCCAATAATGTTTCTAACTTCTATCTAACATTAGATACCTGGGCATCTTGCTTATGGCCAACTCTAGATTTTGGGGAGAGTGCAACTCTCTTGTTTTCAGATCTTCTGGCAATCAGATCCATCTTTGAAGGGAGGCTTGTATAGCATCAAGAACATTTGTAGAACAATGTTGCCCCCAATCTAGAAATTCCTATTCACAGACAGGGTGAATTTTGGTAGCGGCACTTTGATTATTGTTAATAGAAAGCCAATTGAAGAATACTCTGTGAGTGTTTTGTACCTCTGACTGAATGTACAATGGTTCAAAAATTTCCTTTTCCCTATAAGGAGCAGCCTGGTTCTCTTGACTAATCTCATTCTATATCTATGACATAACAGCCCTAAACTGTACATCTCCCACATATAACAATGAATTATAATCTTTATCATCTAGAACAACAAGATTATGAGCATATAACTCATAGAGGAGATACTGTAGAGTCATCAAAACTAATTTGAATGTTGCATAGAATTCTCAAGGAGTGTGCAAGGAAGGGTTCAATCCCCGAGTAATTTGAGACAATTAAAAATTAATCATTTTCTCTTTTAGGAATAGTGTGTAAATTGGAGATGGTGACCTGCAATTTACAAGCTCTAGAATGAGCTCTATAATCTTCATGACACGTTGCTGTAGGACCAAAATTTCACTATCCTTCTCTTCAATTTGTTGTGCTTGTTCCCTAATAGTTCTGAGTAATTGCTTCCTTTCTAGGTCCCAATTTTCTTTTTCCCATTGAAACTATTGGTACAAACTAAAGCTAGCTGTTAATGGAGTAGAAATGTTAAGTGGTGTATGATGACAGATAACAGGTCTATAATCTTCAAGACAGTGCTCAGGATGATGATGGTAAGTAGTGCTATCACCCTGAGAATGCTGACGTTCAACAAAGCTATTATTTTGATAGGCAATAGTGTTATCAACTTTTTTTGAAGAGGCAACGACTACAGGATAGGGTGCAATAGTCATTTTAACTTGAAATGTTTCAACAATTTTTTGAACCATTTCTTGTGCAACAGATGGATATTCTTCTAGTGGTAAATTATCAGTTTCCTCCACTGGTTGTTCAAACTCGGACACTATTTCCTCTGAGGACTTCGTGTCACTATCAAAATTAATAGGGCTATTTGGCTTTGTAGGAATTTCCTCAAGATCATTTTCATGTTTAGGAGTAGGTTCTGTGTGCTCAGGTGACTGTTTAGGTGTAGGTACTAGAGTTTCAACCTTAATAGGTGGTATAGGAGGCTCAGCTAGTGGCATAGGAGGTTTAGTTCTCAAATTTACCCTAGACATTCTGGTGACTCATCATGGAGTGGAAATTGGGGTAGGAATTGGTTTCTTGCCCTTATCAATAGATTTCCCTTTATTTGGGTTGAGTGCAGGTTCTTGTGATACTGGAGATACTTCTTCTAAACCTCACTCTGTGGCAACTGTGCATGATTTTCTCTTTCTAGAAGTTGAGGCTTCTACGGCCAAAATTTTTCTTTTTGTAGGTTTAGGTACAGAGACAAAAACTAAAGCTTCTTGAACCATTCTATATACTACTTTCCTGACTCCTAGAAATTTTTTCTCTCTTGTCCCCATTCATTTCCCTTTAGGTCCACCCCTTTTAGGTCCCTCTGTCCTTAGTTTTAAAAAATCCTCCCATGTTCCCAAGTGCTACCTAGTCAACTCCCTTTCAATTATAGCCCTAACTAAGCAATGGTGGGATACTGACTGGGTTTTGACTTGTTGTACATAGGTGGCTTACCTTTTGATAATATTATAAAGGAAACTCAAGAGATTTATAGGACAATCACCATGCCACAAACCACTCAAAATTTTGAAATGAATAGCATGCAAATAGGAATACCTTCCTTCATAGGTAAAATATCTTATGATAAATTTAGCAGGGTGGATAAATTACAAATGGAGAGATAATCGTAATGTACCTTTCTTTTTGTTTTCCTCCAACCGAGGATCTCCAAGTACTATGAATTTCTCTTTTGCTTGTTGTGCATCCATGTCCTCTAGCCAACGTTTTCCATTTGTGGGCAAACCAAAAACTTCAACCACTACTTCTTCAATGAATTATATCTAAATGCCCTTAACAGTTGCATATCCTTCCCTCAATGTATTATGAAATTGGAGCACAATTTCTTGATTAAATTGCTTCAAACTGAAATAGTAAGCCAACCAACCTCATTGTTGAAATAAACTACATGTGTTTTGTGTCTACCAGTAAGAATTTGTGGTCTACTGGTTCATGCTGCTAAGGTTCTCCATGCATATTTTTTTGAAAAAAATACTATTATAGGAAAATTCACTACAAGTGATTTTGAGAGTATGGGCAGTGATAGCTACAAGGGTTTCAACAAAGGGAAATTGAAATACTTCAATACTTTCAAAACATCACATCCTTCAATACTTCATGATGATATTTTAATCACCAAACCATAATGAGGATAAAGATCATGCTCAAAAACATACGCCATATTAATGAGGGGTTATGCGAAATCATGATTTAATGGTTTAGCCTTCTTTACATTATTTCACACATTTTGGAAGTACAAAGGAGTGCCAACTCATTACTAAAATGACCCTTCCCCATACATCCTACATGCCAACTTAAGATTTCCATGATTTGCATTCATGATTTCAATTTTTCCAACCCCCAACCTAGCAGAGACTGGGTCCCACGAGACCATAAAGATTGAAAATTCCAACTATCAAAATAACATTCTTTTCTAAATAAATAATAAATTAAATAAATGCAAAGGGGTTGAGTGTGACTGACCTAATGTGTAATAGGAAGGATGGTCTGAGTAGTGCCATACAAGAGAAAGAAAGTGAGATGGCATGATGATGGAAAGAAAAGAAGGTGGGATGGAATGAGGTGGAAAAGGAATGAATTTTTGCATGAGTGTGAAATGTTTATTATGAAGGCCTTGAAAATAAATTCAAGGGGCTACAGGTGTCTGAGTGGGAGACTTAGATGGAGTGGCTGCAGGAAGAGATGTTTCTGTTGTGGTGAACTGTTGAAGAAATTATTCCTGGGTTGCCAGTTTATGATATAACTTTAGGTGGTGCCCATTAACCAGGAGTTTGGATTTGACTAGATTAATTGTTGATAGTTGAACAGCTCCATTGTTAAAAATTGTAATGATTTCGTAGGGACCAAGCCTTTTCTTTGCAATGGGGGAAATATTCTACCAACATACTATCAACATCCTCCTTCTTCCTTCATGCTTGCATGGTATCCAATTGTGTAGCAACATCATTAATGATGTCTTGGTTGAAATCTGACAAGAAGTTTGACAATTCTATCTTAGATACTCCTGCCCTAGGATTTTTTTGGAGTAAGTCCCTCAAACCTCGTCCTTTTTGTTGTTGTTGCTCTGGAATAGTTCAAACAAATATTCTAGATTTTAGCCCATGTCTTTTGTGTAATGTCACCTCCAACCATTAAGTCTAAAGCTTCCATACTCCTATCATGCACTCCTTTCAGAAACACATGCTATTGGGACTCCTTGTTTAGCTGATGTTGTGTGTTTTAGTGTAGGTTAAACATGAATTGGGCAACATAGTCCTCCAAAGTCTCATCCTTCTTTTGTGACATTTTAAAAATTTCATCTCCTTTTAAATCATGGCCTCTACAATATTCCTTATATTTATTAAGGAATAGGTTACTCATAGTTGGCTGATTTGTCACATCATTCGCACCTAAACTTATGAACCATCTCAAAGCTACTTCTTTGAGAGTTGATGGAAACAATTTCAGCTTATGGGAATTAGCTGTGTAGTCATAAATTTGACAAAGGATGTCAAACTCAAAGAGAAAAGTTTCTAGATTTTCAGTAATAAGGCTATAGAATTTCGGCAAGGCGGTTGAAGGTATATTTTTTAGATTTTGATTACCCTACTGAGGAGGAATTGGAAAGAGAAAGGTAGGCTGAGCTGTTGCCATTTGTGGATGTCCTAGTGGTGGCTAATAAATGACTATAGCTAATGGATTATCTTGATATTTTGGCTCAACAAAAAGATTATTCAAATGGAAGGATTCTTCAGATGTGGTCGGTGATTGTACTTGTTCTAGTACTTCTGCAAAAATGTTCTCAAATAGTTCTTCTTCTATTTCTTCTCTCTCTTCTCTTTCTTTAGGGTTAGGATAAAAAGGGTCTTCTTGATTGAAGTTGGGAAGAAATCTTCCAAGGTGGTCTCTTCTTCTATGCATGCAAGAATGCTAAAAGTAAAACTAAATGACCCAATAGTGATTACAAGACTGACACCATCCCCAGAAATGGAAACAAAAATATGTCTAATAAATATAACGCCTTTTTAGTTGTAGGATTGGACATCCATTACTACTAAAGTACTATGCTGATTTTCATTAAATGTCAATCTGGGAGTATGAACTTGAGATGATGTCTGCAAAGTATATCCTCTAGTTTTTGCTAAAATTCAATACTACCTTGAATGCAATAACCATTAAGGAAATCTAGTTTATCCAAAGGAAAGACAACTATCAAATACTTGGAAGGAAATTCTAATTATTTAACCATACATATGTGCACCTACTATTGCAAGAACAACGATTGGTTCTATTTCTAGTGGTTGCAGGAACATCAGTTCTAATCTTAACTTAGAAAAATGATTCTAACTCCTACTTACTAAAGTAAAATCCACCTTTCACGTGGGCCCCCATGGAAGAATGAAGGAAAGATAAACACAGATAAAAGTGTAGAGACTCAGCAAAGTCATGTATTCATTCAAATATGCAGTATTACAATAACTTGGGAAAAACAACAAGATGTCTATCGACTATGTTTGTCTACTCACTACTTAACCTCATAGATACAAAGGACGTCTTATTTAAAAGGAAGGAAAAACATAAAAGTCCTATAACTACAACTTTCTCATGAAGGATAGTTAGTTACAACTTAAGACTGCAAGCATGCAATTGTAAAGACATTAATTATCCCTTAAATTTCCCACAAATATAGATCATAGAAAATGCTAGATCTACTCTTTTATTTAACTTTAAATAGCTTCTAGGAATCTAAGTATCATGTGTTGCATGTTTAACTAATCAGTTTGATGCTTGCTTCCTTTCTTAGCTGCTTTATCATGTCTTGCTTTGTTATTCATTAAAACAGGTGTCTTCTGACTTTGCCACCAAGTCTTCCTACTGCAATAGTGTCATAACGCTTCTCTTTAATACCATCAATGCCTTAGCATTATTCCTTCATAATTTTTTTTGATTAACTCTCGCTCAGCTTGTATTCCTGTGATCAACATTTAATACACATAAGACTTCTCACAAACATTTATTTACATTTATTAGTTTATAAAGAAAAGGCATTAATTATTCAACTAACAGTTTTTGCAATCTCTTCAGCTGCAAGAAGATCTACCCATATGAGACATTCATGAAGAAAGATTTTTATCTCAAAATGAACCCCTTTTTAGACATAATTTTGATTATCATTTTTATGCCCTATGTCCATATTCTATACATCAAAAGTTCAAAACATTTATACTAAAAGATGATAAAGTTCAGTATGTTATAGACAAATGTTCACAAAAAGGGCCAATAAGACTTCTATTTCTTCATGTCATCATATGTAGCCTTAATATATTGTTCTTATTATTTTTTAGTCATAGACATTTTAGATGAGTCATAGTTTCATATATAGGTAGAGTAATTGTTAAGTTGGTTTAGGTTAAGGTGGAAGTCTTCACTTAATAATAAAATCAAACATTATTGGTAAAGTAGTGGTCTTAGTTTAGTACTGATAGTAATGATTTTAGCAACAAAGGAAAAATTATATTAAGTAGAAGTAAAGGTGTACCAAATAATAATTACAATAGAAGTTGAATTATAATAATATTTGAAATAAAAATAAATAAATAATAATAAAATAAATAATATAGGCCTAACATTAATAGAATTAAAATGATAATTGATATAGCATCTTCTCAATACAACTTCAAACTTTTTCTATTGCAATAACAACACCACTTAAATGGTAGGAACATCTCATATAGGGTGCAAAATAGTTAAGAGATCACCACCATTACACCCTGCATAGTTTTGCATTTAGTTTTAGACCACAACTAGAGGAACTCGAAACCCAATTCTAAGAAAACATCTTAGAACCACTAACAATCTTCATGGTTCAAGCAATGATTTGAGATTGTACATTCATTCTCTTCATCAAAAAAAAATTTGTTGATCAGTTGTGTCTTGTCATGTAAAATTGTGGCATGACAGATTAGTGGTCAAGGGGTACAAGGAGCAATATGGTAGAGATTATGATGAGACATATGTCCTAGTTACAAGAATGGAAACCATGTGTTCTTTCATTGCAATTGCAAGCTAGCACAAATGGAAGGTATATCAAATGGATGTGAAGTCTACCTTCTTGATGGTGTATTGAAAGAAGAGGTTTATATGGAGCAACCACCTAGCTATGAAGTTGGGGGTGAAGAACACAAAGTGTATAGATTGAGGAGAGCTCTTTGTGGGCTCAAGAAATCTCCAAGGGCATAGTATAGTAGGATTGACTCATATTTGATGAGCAATGGCTTTAACAAAAGCAATGGTGAGATCACACTTTACATCAAGGAAACAAATGGTAATGTATTGGTTATTGTCTTGTATGTTGATGACTTAATCTTCATTGGAAATGTTAATTTCCTAATTGGCGAGTTGAAAGAGGGTATCAAGAATGAATTTGAAATGACAGGCCTAGGTCCCTTGAAGTACTTTCTCGGTATAGAAGTAAAACAAATGCATGATGACATATTTATCTCTCAAGAAAAATATGCAAGGAAGATCTTGGAGAGATTCAAAATGTAGAAAAACAAGGAAGACCCAAAATCAACAATAATAGCTCTAAAGTTGAGCAAGGAAGATTGGAGAAAAACTATGAATCCAACACTATATAAGAGTATGGTTGGAAATTTGATGTATTTGACTACAACTCAGCCAAACATGATGCATGTGGTAAGTTTGATTTCTAGAATTATGGAAACACCAAAGGATTCCCACGGGCAAGTGAGGAAGAGGATCCTAAGGTATGTGAATGGTACCAATGGATTTGGGATTTTGTATACTACTGATAATGATTGGTTGGTTACACAGATAGTGATTGGGCTGGAAGCTTATATGATAGGAAGAGCACTTCGAGATACATGTTCCTTATGGGATCGAGTGCAATTTCATGGGCATCTAACAAGAAAATTATTGTTGCCTAATCTACAATAGAAGTTGAATACATAGTAGTGAATGTAATAACATGTCAAGCTATTTGGTTAAGGAGGATCTTGATAGATTTGAATGGAAGGAAAGAGGGTGAAACCACAATCTTTTGTGACAACATCTCCTAAATTGCATTGAATAAGACTCTAGTCTTCCATGGGAGAAGCAAGCATATAGAGATTAAAGATCACTTCATCAGAGAGTTGGTGGAGAATGGGGATATAAAAATTAAATTTTGCAAGTCTGAGCAGCAACTAGCAGACATATTTACTAAGCCCTTAGGCATTGGAACATTTTTGCACCTAAGAGAGAATCTTCATGTAGTTGATTTGAATTAGGAGTGAAACTTGTTTTTTTTGGCTCGAGAAAAATGGGGAGTGTTAGAAATTTATTGCATTTAGTCTGTTGCCCCTGGAGCTAAATGACCACCTACCTACCTAACAACATTCAACTTGGTAAGTGAGTTTGAATTTGAAATGAGAGGGAAAAACATTTTTCTAAGAGACAAAAGGAATGATTCATTTTTCATTAAGTATGGTCAGATTAAGTTGGAGATAGAGAGAGTAGAAGAGAAGTGCATAGCAGAGCACAAATTAGAACTAAAGTAGATTAGAAGATCAAAGCAAAGGAAGGTAGTGCAGAAAGTTTAGAAGACAGAAGGAAGATTCAATTTCTGTGTTTGCACTAGCACATGTTGAATACTTTTGTTATTATTTTAGTTCATATTGATTTGTCCTATGAAGAAATGATTGCTCCAAGCATTTTTGTATACAACAATTAATGTTTTAAGTTTGAAGTTTATAGAGTTTTCTGGTTAAAGTCAAATGCTCTCAAATTTTGTAATAGTTTTATCCTAGGTGAATAGATAGTAGGCATACTGGTTCATTGGTGTCTCCCTTCTATTTGACATTGCATGTTTTAAATTTAAGATATTCATACTTGCAAGTTCTAAAGTTATCCCTGCTATGTTTTAATGGCAAAAATGTCCAAACTATAAGTTTATTAAACAACTTACTTGGTTTTCTTTTTAACTAAGTTCTCTATTCTATTGTTCCTACTAAGTTCACTTAGTATCCTTGTTGATCGAGCTCTCTTGGAAATCACTAAGCCTAGCTCCACCTTTCCTTTGGTGATTGAGCTCACTCAGCACCCACTTGTGCCAAGCTACTTGGCTCCTTCTTGTGCGGAGTTTACTCAGCACCTACTTCTTGTCACTTGGTATCCTTTACATGTCAAGAAAACTATCACTCGACACCTTCTTATGCCAAGAATTGTTTTTGAGTTTGCAATTTATTTTTCACAAGTCAAATGGTCAATTTTAAATTTTAAATAGTCAAATTTGGTAACAAAGAGTTAGGTGGAACTTCCATTCAAATATGCTTGTAATTTTTGAACAAAACCGCACCAACAAGGTGTAAACATGGAGTTTAAATTCAAGTGAAGGAAAAACTTGAACTATCTATTTCATAATATGCATGATAATCTTAATGAGATTGTGAAGACATAGCAATTTCATTCCAATGTAACACATCCTCAACATGTCTCTCATTTTTAATATAGTCATGAAGATATTTCAAGGAAAGAGATACTCCCTACCAATACAAATATCCATGGCCAACTGTACCAGACTGCAATTTCATCTCTTACTTTTTAAGTAAAGAGCTTTCAAGGAAGAATATTTAATACTCCATTTAGATAAATCACTAGATCAAAATGAAAATTTGTGGTAAAGGTTGTATTAAAAATAAAAATAGAAAATCAACTACATGAACATGGGCATTACAGAATGTTTTCCCATATTATGGAAGCATCCAGGGATAAATCAATTTCATTTACCTTAAGAGTGTTGGTTCCTTCCATGTTTTGGAGAAGGAAAGAAATGAGAATGTGCTTAAACCCACAAGAGAAGAATGGATCAACATAAATGCATTTGGCTTTATCTTTGACCAGTGCATTTTGAAGTTATTACAATGAACTTTCCATGCATGCACTATTGTTCTTTCACTATGTTGAAATGTGTGCTTGGTTCTCCTATACAAAGAGGCTTGACCTAGTGAAGTTGAAAAAAAACCTACAAGGCTAGAGAGGAGACGTGTGCTTAAAAGAAAAAGAAGGATACAAAGAAGCCAATCCAATGTTAAAGTGACCAAGTAAAATTAAATTCCATTGTATGATGGTGATGAGCTACACTCTTTGGTGAGTTCACCATATTTAATGTGGAGGTGAGTCATTCAGCTACCCTTACACATCACACAATAATGAATAAATTGAACTTGAAAAAATAAGTCAACTGTGACTATTTAACACTTTTAGCATAGGAATCAAGTCTTAGTGTGTGATTTTTAAGCCATCTAGATCCCACATATGGTGTAACTATAGTCTCTCTATGGTATATGGTAATGTTAGTGAAATGAGACTTATTTCATATGGTGAAGAATATAGAGGTGTACAACATGTTACCTATATGTGTATCGGTGCTCTAGTCATGAACCAAGCGTATAGTTACTTGGTGAGTGTCATGTATACTCCCAACAAGTGAAATATTGGTTCCACCATACTACATCCGCCCAACAATGATGGCAAGTAAGGAAAAATCAGTATAATGAAAACTATTTCTATTGTGACTAACATCTGCTAGACTGTTCTATACTGTAATGATTTCTATATAGAACTCTATAATGAATTGTAGTGTTCATAAATGACTACAAGTAGAGTGCCATAAAAATTAGGTTGATTGTAAAGGAATTTTGAGGCCTATAAAAAAATTTGGAGTGTTGTATGTAAATTTTTTTATTACAATAGAAAAGTTTCCCAGGGTTTTTGGGTGATAAGTTATTTCCCAGATGGGTTTCCTACATTAAATCTTGTGTTTCTCTATGTTTTATGTTTGGTATTTTTCTTATTCCATTTAATTGTACATCTCTAAATTTTGTATTTTCTTATTTCCTTTTTCTTTTTGGCATTCAGAAAGCATTTCTGCACCATTACTTTCCTGACAAGTGTGATGTAATGAAATTCAAAACTCCTAGTCTAGGTCTCAGTACCCAAACACTTCAAGGCTTCTTATAAGCCTATAGGGTTACTATTTGACCCTATTCCCAAGAGGATCTTTCTCATTTTTCCCCTTCTAGAAGATCTATTACACCAATTCCTACCCCACCTCTTTCCATTCTTAACCCACCTAGGTTCCCTACTAGGAATTTCTTGCTATCTTGTAAGATAAGGCACAAAATTCAATACAATATCCAAAATCCTTAAAAATGTCAATAACATGCTTTCTATAAGCTCCTCTAGTAATCTTGGGCTTTGTCTCACAAACTCATTTCTTGAAACTCCAATTTGCTCTTGAGAGACATTGTAGGCCTAGAGCCCCCAATTAGGCCTCCTATAAGGGTTTTCAGGAAACAACCCTAAAAAAATGAAAGAAGTTATCCAACTAGTTAGTGATCTAGATACCCTTTTCAAGACCCTTCAAATTACTTAGTTTTTAGGTTATCAACTTTTCCATATATTACTTAAGAAAAAATACCCTATTTTTAAGGGTTTTAAAGGTTAAATTGTAGCATAGAAGGTATTCTCTTCAAAGAATTATCAAATTCTCTTGCCTAATCACCAAATATGGTACAAGGCATCTCAAAACCTTGTTCTCCACCTCCACTTCTTGGACTGGCTCAAACCAATCCTAATCACCCAATTTCAAACTTTGTTTCAACATGTAACTCCTAGCCAAGAATGCTAGACTCACCCAGGGAATGTTAATGTTTTAGCATCAGTAGAAGTAAAACTTTGATTTATTTGATATACTAATCTATGTTTATCTTTTTATATAAATTGTTATTTGTGATTCTTCTATATATAATATATATTATATATTATGCATTATATATCTCATATGTGTGTGTGTGTGTGTGTGTGTGTGTGTGTGTGTGTGTGTGATATATGTAATATAATATGTATTATATATATTATGCATTGTATATTATTATATAATAATATAATAATATTATATTATATTTCATATATGGTTAATATATTAATATTATATATATGTTAAAGATAAGTTATGCATATAGTTATTGATAATCTAAATGGTGATTAACTATAGAGACATGTCCCCTCTCATATTATAAAAATATGAGATCCAAATCTACATTTGGAAACCATCAATTACAATGGCAATGAAAGTACATTTGTAGAGATGATCTTAGTTACTTTAACATGGTATCAGAGCCAATTGCAAATGTAATAAATCTTTCAAACTATCAAATGGAATCTTTCAAATATTGAGGGAGACACAACATAATTCCAATAGAGTTGTCCAAGATTCTAAATAATATATGAACAAAGCTCAATATTGGATTAGTTGAATTGCATACTCTATAATGCCGAGTAATATAATTGAAATGGTGGTAGCAAAAAATGTTGAACATATGACAATTGTTGTAGAAATATTTCTAGAGATTTGTTGTGCATACGATGAGGAAATTATATTGCTAGATTGGTGCTTTGCATAGGAGAGACTACAAATCATTGATACTTGTGATATCTAATTATATGGATGCAGATATATTGGAAAATTTTGCAGTCAACATGTAGTGAACATATCTGGTCATACTTGTGAATATATATGCACAAGAATTATATTTGATGTTCTCAGTATTTTGCTATTTGCATCTATGGACAAAACATGAGACCCAACATGCAGTAAAGAGAAAACCACTAGCTAGGCAATGTATCATGTTTTGTATAATGGGAAATAGAGTATCATGCTTCATGACTAGGCAGTGTAGAAGGTTCTCTAAAACTCTTTGAAGTAAGTATCGAGTGCAAATGAACACATTGAATCGATGTTTAGAATTGCATGAAGAATGGAAATAATTGAAATTAGAATCATTTATGTGAAGGGGAGAATCATTGTTTGAAACTTAAAAATAATGAAGAACACTCAATGACATAAGGTTGTAGAAAATATACTAACAAAATATGCATCCTTCTAAACCCATGGAAAGCATATAAAGGAAAATAAGAAGATGTAGAACGAACAAGATATAACTCCTAGAAAAATATTTTAAATAAATGAGACTGCTAGATATGATGAGAAAGGCAGATAAAATATTAATACCTATGCATGTGATACAGGTATAAATTTTATTTGTAAAATATAAAAGTGATACAATCCCACATACCACATAAAAGGGAAATTAATAAAAGCAACAAATGAAGAGGGTGATGTGAAGTATAAAATGCATAAGGATTGAATAGGACAAGGAGAATTATAGAGAGAAATATCAATGCAGTGATTAGCTATCTGGTTCAACATGGCCCCCCAATGGGGAGTTCAACATGATAGTGCAAGACCAAGGTGAAGATCTCATATTTGGGCTTGTTTAATGCAGGGGATACACAATGGAGGAAGAATTCAAAACAAGTAAAGACAACACTTTGAAAATAGTGTGGGAATTCTATTGGGGGTAGAGTGTGGCTTAACAAGTGTTATTTTCACTACAAACTCATGCCTTTTCATTGGAGATCTAAACACCACATCCTATCTTGTGCAAAATAATCTCTTAAATGCAACAGATCCTAAAGCTTTTGGATCCATTATGAAGGCCCTTTTGTCTCATTTGTTTGTTAAAGTGATCAAATAATCTAATCTCTATTCTTCTAATTTGACTATAGATCGCTCTTCATCTACAAAGATTTATGGGCTTGTTCAATGTTGGAGAGACATTTCTATTCAGGACTATGCAGATTGTTTGGACAATGTGATTCAAGAGCTTGTGGAGGCCACAAATGGGACTCATAATATTGGAGGTGTTGTTTACTCTGGAAGTTGTATTGAATCATTTTTTTGGAAAAATAGAACACTACAAACAAATCAGGAAGGTTGAATATCTTGCCAAACTCTCCATACTCTCTTCAAGAAAATTAATGTGGATAATCCATTGAATAGAGATGTGATGAGGAAACAAGTGTATAACATAGTCTCAAAGGAGAGAATTAATTAGTGTATAAATGAAGGATGGTATGGAATCCTAGTAGAAGTAAATACAGTAAGGGTTAACATAACCTAAAGCTAATAAAGGCAACGACAGTAGGGAAGTTGTGGATCCCATTAAAAGAAAAGCTAAATTTTAGGAAGGTAAGTTTAATATAAATCACCATTTAAAATAGATAATGATAATATATAATAAAAAAAAATTGCATTATTTTATATGAATATTCAAAATCATATAACATTCAAAGAAATGAAGGAATTTGATATGAAAATCCCTTAGATCAATGTTGAGAATAAATGGACTAACCATCTAATATCATTACCATTAAGTATAAGTGAGTATTGAGTGAGTATAAGTAAGTATTAATATAAATATATTTTATTGATATGAATATATTTTATTGAACATATATATTCCATATTGTGAATACTATTGTTTATATATATATATATATATATATATATATATATAATAAGGAGAAAATAAATAATTGTTATTATAATAGAATTAACAATTATGTGATATACAATTATTTT
This sequence comes from Cupressus sempervirens, assembly GCA_028749045.1. Taxonomy (NCBI): domain Eukaryota; kingdom Viridiplantae; phylum Streptophyta; class Pinopsida; order Cupressales; family Cupressaceae; genus Cupressus; species Cupressus sempervirens. The sequence goes on along the minus strand of CM053784.1, from coordinate 70,104,381 downwards.
TATATTGACATAATGTTTATCAACTAGAAAAGAGATTCATTATGAGAATATACAAGGTAAAGATGAAGTATATTTATATTCTAACTTCAATACATCACTATGTATTGTTTGTTATGGCTTGAGTTAAAATGCTAACATTCTTATTTGTATTTCTATATGTACTATAAAATTATTTTCCTTCATCTTTTCTTGTAAGAATCTTATTACAAGAGGAAGGAGATTGAATTTATGAGGGAGCTGGACACTTGACATTTCATTTAAGACTCTTGTAGAACAAGGAGAGATTGTGAAAGGGAATAGTGTGATAGAATGTAGTAAATGAGCTTCATTATGTTATGAGAGAATTTCTCATCACACATGCTACAAAATATGGTGAAGGGTCTTCTTCTGAAACACCCATGTATGGAGAAGTATAATTAGATCCATTTTCATCATCGCAGATCAAGAAATGAAAAAAAGGGAAGTTGATATTTTAGGCAACCTTGAGAGGGAGTAGATAGATGATATGATTCAATAAACCTTCGGTGATCTCAATCATATTGATTTTGAGGGAGTAAACCATATTGTGATGGAATCTTCAATGATTGATAAATTGTAATACTAAAGAGAACTATAATTCATTCAACTATGTGATCTTAATGAACCTACCCTTGTGTACATGATATGAAAAAGAAAGTTTGAACTTAGAAAGTAGTTATCATATTTGATACAAAACAATATAAGAATGAGTGGGAATTTTACATTGTGTGGGGGATTTAATAGTCAATGTTACATTCCCACTTGAACCATCCTAAGAAAATGATATTTTCCATGACCCTCTTGGGGTAGATAATTACTTGTACCTTTTACATTTATCTATTCATTTATTAAGGGTTATTTTCTTTGATCTTTTCCTTTATGTTTGAGAATATTCTTATAGGAAAAGAAGATTGATACTTCAAATATGCTACCAAACATTGTTCAGACTAAATCTAATGACAGTAGTTCCAAAGACCCTAATGATCATGATGGATCTTGATGTAAGTATCTTTGATGATTGAGATTATGAGATTCTTCTACATTAAGAGGAAGTATGAAACTTGTCCAAAGGCAATGCTGGAGCTTAGAAGATTGATACTCAGAGGGAGTCTAGAAATCCATGTGGGTGACTGCATGATGATGATGTGCCTACTCCTACGTATATCATGAGGGAGTGATGAGTTTGTCAAGCATCCTTGGGAAAAGAGAGTCTTTGTTTTAAGGAAGTAATAAGAGGACCTGACATCCTAAAACTTATATTTAGAGAGAGAAATTTTGAGATGTTCTAAAGGGAAATGTTAAATTGAAATATTTCAAAGGTAAAAAGTGATATGTTGATTTCAATCTATATCTGGTTATATAATTGTTGTTTCAGATATGTAATGAAAGGTGACAATCTTTTATTGGCATATATTAACAGATAATAATCATTGTAAGGTGATGATCTTACATATGATAGGCCTGTTATCATGGTTCTTTGGGCCAAAATCTACCAGACACCATGATAACAAACAAAAGGTAATCTTTGTAAGGTGACAATCTTATAAATGATAGTCCTATTATCATAGACATCTCTAGATATTTTTTTCAGACAATTAGAGATCATGAGTATGTTATGGGCATCTCTAGACATTGCTTAAATGCAAGTAGAGATCATATGTGTATCATGAACTTCTCTAGACATTGCTCAAGTGCAAGTAGAGATTATTTTTGGGCTTCTCTAGACATTGCTTAAGTGCAAGTAGAGATTATTTTTGGGCTTCTCTAGATATTGCTTAAGTGCAAGTAGAGATTATTTATGGGCTTCTCTAGACATTTCTTAAGTGCAAGTAGAGATTATATGAGCTATCTCTAGACATTGCTTAAGTGCAGTAGAGGCTATGTGTGGTATCTCTAGACATTGATTAAGTGCAAGTAGAGATTTCATGTGCTATCTCTAGACATTGCTTAAGTGCAAGTAGAGATCATTTACTATTCATATTTTGTTGCCTATATGATGATTTTGACTTAATTAATGTTTTACTTCTCCCTAGCTAAAGAGGGAGTGCTAATTTTTTAGTGTCAGTAGAAGTAAAACATTGATTATTTGATATACTAATCTATGTTTATCTTTTCAGATAAATTGCTATTTGTGATTCTTCTATGTATAATATATATTATATATTATGCATTATATATCTCATTTTTTTTCTATTTGTGTGTGTGTGTGTGTGTGTGTGTGTGTGTGTGTGTGTGTGTGTGTGTGTGTGTGTGTGTAATATAAAATGTATTATATATATTATGCATTATATATTATTATATAAAAATATAATAATATTATATTATATTACATATATGGTTAATATATTAATATTATATATATGTTAAAGGTAAGTTATGGATACAGTTATTGATAATCTAAATAGTGATTAACTATAGAGACATGTCTCTTCATGTCTCTTGAAGAGACATGTCTCCTCTCATATTATACATATGTGAGATCCAAATCTGCATCTGGAAATCATCGATTACAATGGCAATGAAAGTAGATTTGCAGAGACAATCTCAGTTACTTTAATAGGGAATGCTTGGAAAAATGGCAAACAAACTCTTAATCATAGTGCTCTTCTTGATTCCAGAATGCCATGGTGATTTGACCAATGGAACTCAAGAAAGAGCCATTAAACTTGCTACAACTCAAAATAGGGTAGCGAACTTTACAATAATAAAAATGAAATTTGAACTCCTACTAACTCAACACTTTAAGAAACCAAATTGATACAAAAAGATCTACATTGAACCCTCTAACTATACATGAAAGAAAGAGAGCCAAATAAATCTGTTCACATTGGATACTAGGGTGTGCAAGACTACTATAGCTAAAAATGCTTCAAAATTTGTTATTTCTTCAAATCCAATTCATAAAATTGGAACACCAAACCTTCTCTTTGGCATGTGATGGTTTTTTATGATTTTTTTGCACGTGTGGGAACCCTTTGTATAGACCCAATAACTAAAAAATCCAAACTAGTTTAGTTTGGCAAGAAGTTCTCAAAGGTGTGAAATGCTTTTTTTTAAAAAAATGTGAAATTGCTTGAGCAAATTTTGCAAATTTGTCTTTTGACCATGTATGAGTCCACAAAATTTACATATGAGTTTTATATGGTCCAAAATCAACTTCTAACACCATTCTCCAACATTAGAATTTTTTGGTGAACTCTTGGTCAACCCTTGACCTATTCAAGCAATTTCAAGCAATATAAGCTATCGAAAGACACTTCACTCACCCACCTATCTACCTACCTCTATTCACACCCTTGGGACTTTATGTTTATCCCTTATTCACTAAGGGTTGGTTAGAACCATCTACAAGCAAAAATGCTTCAAGACCTTAACCTAGATCCTAGGTGGTCCTACACCAAAGTGATATCAGAGCTTGGCTAGTTGCGCTATCCTTATTGGGTGGGGTTTTATTTTTTATGCCAATTTAGTTTAAGTGGGGGGTAAAAGCATTAACCTATGTCACCTTTTATAAAGAAATGGGATATCAAAATGCGACAGTTCAACACTAGTGACAAAAAAAATGGTATTTGTGTTTAGAATTTAAAGATGATGAAAACTTATGAATTGTGTAGAATTGGATGAACTTTATGCCTATAATTTTTATAAATTTTTTGAGTAAGAATTTATTCATTTTCTTTTATTTTGTGGTCCCCTTTTTAACTATAAAAAATATATGGTGTAGTTCCCATCAAGCACGTATATGCAAATCATCCTTTTTGTTCTAATTTGAAAATATCTTATAAATGACATTTATTGCTAGCAAAAAAAAAGAAACAATTATTTTTTATGTATATTTTCTTTATTATAAGTACTCTAGATTGAGCTTATTAGAATCCACCATTTTTTTGGTCCCATCAAAACTTCCCTATCAAATCTACATGTTCCTGAAAAAAAATAGATATTCATGAAAAGAACTCTCTCCTGTAGAGATAAATATAATTTTTAATTTTATTTTTATATGATTTACTATTTTTATTCCTTTTTTGATAGAGCATCTTGTAGAATGTTGAAATATTGACTTACAATATTTTGAAATTATAACATATTATAACTAATAAAAACCCTCAAAATTTTATATAATGATGATATTGATGTTGAGATCTATGAAAGGATGTTTTTAGTTTTTTTTTAAAAAAAGAGTTTTGATAGAGAAATGAGATTTGACTAAAATAGGTATTAGTATCCCAAGCAGTGACACAAATCCATGCTTTTACACTGGGAGTTTGCAAAATTTGTATCAAAAAATTAAGATGGCTGGTATGTTAGAGTGGACATTGAAAAGTTCAATGACACAAACTTTGAGTTGTGGAAATCTAAAGTTTAAGATATGCTAGTCGATCAAGATCCATGAATCATTGTGTCTAGCAAAAGACCTTTTGCTATGAAATAGGAAGATTGGGATGTAGCATATTAGAAGGCTAGAGGACTAATAAGACTAATCTTCATAGATTCAATTTTATTGAATGTCCATGAGGAGAAAATTACACATTCCTTGTGGAAGAAGTTTGGAGACATTTATAAAGGAAAATTCTTGGTAGAAAAACTTTTCTTGAGAAAGAAATTATACTCTTTGAGGATGGATCGACGAATGACTATAGAAAATCATCTAAACTCATTCAATGTGGTGATTGTGTAGTTTACATTGGTTGGTGCATCTATTGGTGAAGAAGAGAATTACATATTATTGTTGTGCTCATTGCTTGATTTGTGGGATCACTTGGTAATGGCCATCAATAACAGGACCACCTAGTTTAAAATGGAAAAGGTAGTTGTTTCATTTTTGTCTAAGGAGATGCAAAGGAAGTCCTCTAAAATGGAAAAAAGAACTCTCACTTCATGAGGTGGATCTAAGGACAATAGTAAGAAGGACTTGAAGTCAAAGTCTTAGGAGAGACAATTTTCCATTCTTGGAAAAAGGTACAAGGTGAAATGTTGGAACTGTGGGAAAAAGGGCCACATCTAGAAGGATTGGAAGGAGGAGAAATATTAGAAGAAGAATTACATTTCTAACACTGAATCTTCTTAGAGTGACACTGATGCCTTCATAGTGCCCTTGGAAGTGTCTAGTCTAATGACATATGCATAGTGGATTTGGGTGAATCATTCCACATGACATCTTATAAAGAGTGGCTCCAACGTATGAACTATATGATGATGGAAAGGTGTTCCCAGCGAGTGATTCTACACTAGATATTTTTGAAAGAGGAAGAATCAAAATCCAATTCCTTGATGGTAGAATCAAGGAAATTGAAGATTTAGTTTGACACCAATAGGAGAGACACCATATATTCCCATGTTTGAAGGTTTTGAAGCTTTAGTTTGACTCTAAAGGGTTGATTCTAAAATATCAATGATAGATTCAATGAATGGCTACAATCACAAGGGTTGGCTTTATTACTCACCAAAGTAGACTAAACATCCATTATCATAATTGGTGAAGCCATAAATGAAGATCGAGTGATTTTATTACCATATGGATGTTAGAAATAGATTTTCTTTTTCTTTTTCGAGGGGGGGTTGAATCAATATTCTACAAAATTTTTCCCACAATTGAATATTGTTATTTACTTTATAACTTGCATATGAGAGTAAACCAACAATGTAGAATAGTAAATATAAGCATACACAAAGATAACTCATAACACCATTGTTTGTTAACTAGGGAAACCCTTGACAAGGGAAAACCTTAGTGGGGATGATACTTGTTGGGACTCAAAATTGAAGCCTCAATTTTGAGAACCATTGAGAAAATCAAGCCCCATGAGCACTTTTGTATGCATATGTACTCGACTGTCTAGTTGAAGCATAAGAGGTGTTTAATATTTATAACACCTTGCATTCAGTATATCTACTTGTCCCATGATGATGAATTTCCATTCTAAGCTATTCTGTGAAGTCCCATTTTGAGCAATTGTCAAATATGCATTTTCACTTAAGTGTCAAACAATGATAGGAGGCCATGTTTGCAATTGAATAGCTCGCACCCAGTTATGTTTCATGACTCACCACTTTGGGAATGTCTAGTGTCCATATATAAGAGCCTATGTTTCAGATTTCAAATCATTTTGAGTCTGTTTGACAAGGTTTTGAATCCCTCAAAGTTGGTCATTTATTGATGTCATGCTAATACCAATTTTTCTAAATTCTAAGAAGCCCCATTTGACTTGTTATAAATTTGACCCAGTTGACCGAAATGAGAAAATTCCTTTTGCGTTGCATTCTATGCGTCAGATGCTTTCTATGTTTTAGGTTTTAGCTTATGAAAAATCCATTTGATTAGTTTTCAAACGTGATTCCAAATGAGATTTCTACCTTATTACTGGTGTCAAGAAGTGCAAATTTGTTAGTACCCCTGTTTGTGATGTTATATGTCAAAACTCGTGATTGGTAAGATTTAATGGTTTATTCCCCTAAATTGCACTTTGAAAATACTTTAAGTGTGCCAATTTTCAAATTTTTACAAATCCGTCTACACACTTTCCCAAGTCCATTTTGTTTGTAAAAATTACTTTTCTATCAAGTGTTTCTAGTCCCCAAATTTAAGTAGCCCACTTTGACCACTCACCAAATTTTCCCAATTATTCATCATGATCTTGAATAATAGATTCATACTCTTCTCATGAAAATGAACCAACACCCCAGTTGTCATTCTCCCAAGTGTCAATTTGCCCAGTTTTCAAAGCCAAATCCGAACACAATTTATTATTTTCTAACATGTTTTCTTCCAAGAAATTCTAAGAGGGAAAATTCAACAATTATTATCTTTTGATCCCAAACTGTGCTCTTAACCACCTTATTCACAATCAAACTAGCTTAATGTTGAAGTTAATGAGGTTGTTCCCAAAAGAATAATTGAGTTAATGAGTGTTCAAGGGCTTACAAGGGAAAATGTTGCAAGCCATTTGTAGTTATGATGTGCAGTCATGCTACAGGTGCATTATCAATGCTTTGTGAGAGAAAGGGTAGCTTTGATCTAGTTAATAAGTGATGTATACATACTAGATATGGATAGCTTCAAGCTTCTTGAGCATGTTGGACTGGAGATGGATTTGATACTCATTACGATCTCTAAAGATGTAGGAACAAGTACCATTATGAAAGGAATCAAGCACTGGGCTTGTAATTATTTGATAAAACTGGTAAGATTAGAGAAGCTCAAGAACATATGGCAACAAGTGATTAGAATGGAGAGAAAGTAGCTACAAAAGAGTCCCACATGTAGAAGACGTTGCATCAGGGCATCCATGTGAAGGAGCTTAGGCACCAAAGTCTAAAAATGGAAGGTAACAACATATAAATAATTTGAAGAGCATGTAAGATATGCTCCATGATTAGAGAGGGATCCATGCCTGATGTAGAAGTGTTTAGTGCATGAAAGAATCTGCTATAAAAGAGAAAGCGATAGGGGTTTTAAAACCAACAACTCAAGTAAAACAAAGTTTCATGCCCATGATTGGAAGTTCACTTTGAATGCAAGAGAGTTTCACACATTCTAAAGAAAAAAAGAGCAGCAGAGGATTCACCACCAAAGAATTTTTGGACCAAGTTAAGGAAGCCATAGGGGAGTTTGAAGGAAGTCAGTCATGGTAGCATCACCACTTTTGTCACTGATAGTTTAGGTTGTCCTATGTAGGCAACAATAAGTAAGGTATTTGGTGAGAGCATGCAACCAATACAAAGATCATAGTACAACAAAAAATGTTGAAATTGAATGGCCAATACTAGCTGATGCATCTACACCTCATGTATGCACATCAATGGGTTCCTCTACATACTTCATAGAGAGGGATGCTTTGTTTTGGAAAATAAAATCATTTATGGGTGGAAAGGAATATGTATTGAGGGCTGAAAATAGTCTTTAGTTGGAGTGTTGAAGATGAGAGCTTACTTGAATGAAACTCCAAGATGATGACAGGGTGCTATTTGAAGCTCAAGGAAAAGTGTCTAAAGGCTTAGCACATAGGTAAAGCCATTGGTACGGGTTAAAGTTCAAGTAGAAAAGTGTTCAAGAAACCATTGCAAACAATGGAAGCTTTTTCATTCTAAGGGAATGTATAGATAGAGGCCTCGAATGTCTAAGGCCATGGGCATGAATACAAAATGGAAATTCTCTCATTCCCCTCCTGACTCACTAAATTCATAGATGTTTTTGCAGCAAATGGCACCATAGCAAGGAAAGAGGCAAAGTGTTTATGCTAAGAAGTAGGGAGGCATATTTTTTTTTAGAGTAACAAAACTTCTACATTTTTAAATAATTTTTGACACAACAGTTTAGATGTCTTAAAGACATGGCCCTTTTGAAAGGAAACTCCTTGCACAATGGACCTTACATGGCCAGCCGAGCAATGAAGTCAACAAAATTTTGACCATATGCAAAGTTCAAGCAGGTGCTGAAAAAGTTGTAAAATTTGGCAAGGCACTATGTCGCCACCAGAAAATGGCAAGATATTTTGATAGCCACATAACAACCTTCCAAAAAACCTCAAAATCTAGTAAGATAGTCGGGGATCACATGTGGCGTTGATGTGGCAGTGCCAACAAGTAATTGAAGGACAAGTGGTAGCCCAAGAAAAAATAAGAGGACACTTGGTGACTTAATATGATGTGGTGATTAGATTTCAATGACGCATGAGACGACAATGTGTGGCAGATCTAATGGCGGTTGCAATGTCACCAAGCCAAAGTTGTACACTAGTTAACATGGCAACATAGTGACTACTGAGGTGGCACAATAATGTAGCACCGGTTGTGCAGGTCAGAACCAATGTAGATGTGACATATGGCACATTATGGATGAATAGGTGGTAGGTGTTGGACCAATGAGATGATGCCACATGGCACCTAGGTGGCAAGGATGGATGACTATGTACTTCCAAGCCAATCACATGTCAACATGTGGTGAGGATGCTCAAACAAAGTTTGAGCCAGATGAAAAGCAAAGGGAAATTTCAAAAGGCAAAAAACGTTTATTATTTTAATTTTTTTCATTAGAAAAGTATGTGGGTAAAACTTTTAAATAAAGTCTAATTTACAATATAGTCCAAACTTTATACAAGGATAATTTTTTGCAATTTTAAGTGCTTTAGCCATGGTTGGGAGCCTAAACTTCAGAGGGGCATAACTAGGGCATTTTTTATCCAAAATATGGACTCTAATATACTGTTGGAACCAAGAGGAAATGAACTTTCCAAATATGAAGTCATATTTTGTACATGCATTAACCGGTTTGAGCTATAAGCAAATTTGTTATTTTCGAGGCATTCTTAACGGAATGGGCAGAAGTCGTCATTGATCATCAAAATTGGTTAGAGGGAAGATGTAAAAGATTGTTGAAGCCTGAATGTGTAGAAAAGCAATTTTGATAAGTTTTTATTTCCTTTAAAGGTTATTTTAATTGATTTTTGCCTATGTTTTAATCTGGCATCAGAAATCAATTATTCTTTCCAATCAAATATTCTAAGATACTTTATGCTTTTGAGAACCAAAATGGTTAAGGATTTGATTCACTAATTTTAGAGAGATATTAGAGAGATTCTTTTCACTCCTAGGAGAGGTAATTTCAAGTGGACACATGACGTCTTCAGATTAGATCTGGGAATTCACTTCCTCCTATATCATTCTCTTTCTTTCTCATTGTATGGGTTCTAGTTTTGAGAAGAAAATTGACTCACTACTGAGACACCATATTTTCAGCATAATTCTCTTGTATGAATAGTAGTAGGAAAGGTAATACAACAATTTTAGATCTATTAGGTGTTTCTATGGTTTGATTTCATGCATATGAATGTATTATTTCAAGGAAATCAATACAAAGAACAACAGGTGTTGGGCTTCATTTTAAATCTTGTCTCCTTTATTAGTAAATTTTCAATGTTTTGTGATCTTTGAACAAAGAGCCTAGGTCATAATTGCAATCCCTTAGGGTTGTATGTTGTTTCATTATTGCTTATGATTCAATGAGTTATGTAAATGCTTCAAGGAAATCAACAAGGTTGCAAGTTTATTGAGGAGGATATTAGGTAAGAATGAGATTTAGATTGAACATAGATGATTATTTACAAGATGAGTGGATAGATTAGATATCTGAAGATACCAATATGTCTCAGGTACCCATATGTATGTATTTGATTCATAGAATTTTCCAATGGATTAGGCACTAATCAGCTATAGGATCATTAGTTCTTACTACTACATATTAGGGGTTTTTCTAAATTCAACATCATTAATCAAATGTTTTCCCCTTTTCATTTTGAAGAGCTAAAAAGTGTAACCCTCACTCAGCTTGTGAATATCATAGAATTACAATTTACTACTGTAGATATGTGTTATTGCATGAGTTATTGGGAGATATAAGGGTTAAATCTACTTCAATAGATTAAGGAGTATATTTTTGCACTGGTATCATATTGATTGAAGCTGAGGTCTACCCACCTAAGTTTTCTAAAGCTTGAAGTAGAAGAAGGGTCTAGCCTTATAGTTGGCCTAGTGTCTAAAATAGTATGTTGAAGATGGGAGTTAGCTGCCCCTAGATGTATTTTATTCTCATTAGGGTAATTTGAAACCTATAAAATTTCAAAACACCAACAATATCCACAAGATAATCCACTAAACAAAAGAATAATGTTAATGATATTGACCTTATTAGGATTCTATGAAATACATATAGTGTCTTGAGTCCTTGTTAGAGGACTAGGCCCTATTAAAATCCTTAACCCTATTAGGAGTTGCTTCAATCCTATTAGGAGTTGGTACATTAAATACAATGTATGCAAGAAGAGCTGACTACCCTAACATGCAATATGCAATAAAGTTTCTTCACAAGAGTAGATATACATAGAATATCATCTTACTGTTGTATCTCGCACTTGCTCTAATCATACATTAGATTTTGCATCACATAAGGCTCACATATCATTCCAACTTCCTACACATATAGTTTGCATCACATTTATACTTCACATTATTTGTCCAAGATATGATCTTTACTTATTCTCGCAAATTAATAAATCTCTACTTAGTTGGCCTTGATGCTTTCACACTTTTTAGAACATGTACAATAACTTTGGGTAAACATCTAAGATGCCAACCCAATATGATTGAGTAATTTTATTTTTTTACAAAATAATTCCTTAAGCCATATACTCCAATTAGTTGTCATGCTTTGTTTTGCTCTACTGATTACTTGAACTGGAAATTAAACTATAACTTTCTCCATATAGTCCATACATGTTTGCACACTAACATACATCATCATGACCCTATCAACCATTGATCCTCAACTGCACATGAACTAACTCAAGGTATGCCATCCATACATGTTGTATCTCTCTCTACACCACTACAACTTATCCAATACCTAGACAATTTTCTAATTCTAGTTGCATAAATGAAATGCTAACTATATGTTGCCATAAATGACAACATTCAGACATCTATCTAGCCATATTGCCAACAATCTCACCTTTTTCCATACATGGAAAAATTTGAGAAAATTAGCTAAGTCCCAAAATGATCTTATACAAAATAAAATAAATACAAAAAGTAATTACACAAAATTGCCTTCAAAATAGAAAATTGTATTCATGTTTTGATGGATCATTGCATTCCTGATCCCTCATTTACATATGTAAGCTCCCCCTTACATATACATACTTTTATTTTGAAAAGATATACATATATAGGTTTACTTACATATACTTCTCCCCCTTTGACATCAATGGCAAAGGTGTCAAAAATCTATATACAAAACTATGTTTCCTTTCTCTAATCAACTTGATATTTTGTCAATGTAATCTCAAAATCTTTCTTCCACTTCTCCTTTACTATGTCATATTTACTGATGTGTGAAAATTTCATATGATGCAACTTCAACTACACTCAAGTCAATATAGGCAAGTTTATCACAAGAAGCCTTAGCTGCAAGCCACTCCTCCAATTGCCTCTACAAAATACTAATTTTGGGTGACAAAACGTCTCTTAGGGTAGATAATCTTATAATTACTTTCTCCTTATGAATTTCAATGCCTCTAATAGTATTGTGAATGTTCTCCATTTTAGTTCCGAAGTTTTCAATGTTTTCCTCTAGTAGCTACAATCTCAAAGTGAGTGTTTCAAGCTCACTCATTTGACCTTTGATGTGATTATCAAAATTTGATAGGTAATTGTATGACATTGCGCACTGTCCATACAAATTACCATCATCTATGCACCTCCTCAACTCTAATGCACATATCCAATGTTCTCAGATCATTTCTAACATTTTTGGTCCATATTGTATTAAACAATGATGCATTGTGCTTTGGTTTTTCTTATACTAAAATATTTTTAGAAAAGGTTGTGAATTCTTCTTCAAAATATTTCACCAATTCTTTCACCTTATTCTATAAGTCTAAATTTGTAACAACTACGTGGATTGTCTTTTGCATTATCTCCAAGAAATTTTTCAACATTCTTTCCAAAGCCTTTACTGATTTGTTCTTTCCAAGTAATTTTCTAAATTATCAAGGACCTCATTAGCCCTTTTTTATCATCATCATCATAAGATATTTTTGTTGCTAGAATTAGTTCAACTGCTTTTAGTTTTGTACTCTTCTTTTTTTCCTCTTATCTTATTTTCTCCTTCTCTTATTCTCTCTTACTTTCTTCCTTAGCTTTCTTTCTTTCCTTTTCTAACCTCTTCTAATTTTCTTTTGTCTTCTTGTTTCTTTTTCTCTTCTTCTCTTGTTTCTTCTTTAGCCTTTTTTTCTTCTTCCTCTATCTTTCTATTCTCTACATTTTACTTTGCTTCTATATCATTCTCTTCATTTGAGCTTGAGTAGGTAGTGATATTTCCAACAATGTTAGTTCCATAAGCTGTAAATAGATTCTCTTTGACATGGACTACTATATGCATACTATCCACTTGCATGGATTCAGTACCAATAACTATGTGAGGAGATGAATAGGTTTGTTGTACCAGGTATTGGCCTCTACATAAACTGGACTCACTATTTCTAGTTGCACATTGCCCTTTGTGATCTTAGGCATGAAAGTCATACATTTTACTATGGCTTCTTTTCTTTCCTTCTTCACTTCTTCATAGTTGCCTCCCATAAGAAGAATCACTCTTCTTTTATTCCTCATCAAAGGTTCTATAGCTTTAAAGATCTTTTCAATATCTTCCTTTGTACTTACTTCACATAATTTATTAATCATATTCTGTCCTAATTTAGTGTCTTCCTCTACAACTCTTTTCTTCCTATTTAACAATCTATCATACAGATCTTCTAGGATCTTACTTTGGATGTTATCGAATCTCTTATAGCTCATAATCATATTCCTTATAATGACATTTTCTAACTGTCTCCTATCCATGTTATCAAGTACAAGCTATAATACTTATTTAATTGAACAAAATTGTCATTATATATAATCTACATATTTAGATTTTCTGGCTTAGGATTTCAAGGATTCTTTCTAGCTAGTGTCCTTCCTTCTCCAACTTTCTATTCAACTAGATGCTCTTCAATTTCTTCCTTAGATTCCTCTAAACTAATATGCAGTGTCTTTCTTCTCTTTCTAAGTCCAGTAGTGGTCTTCTTGAACCTTTTATTGGGAGATGGTGTAGGTTTTTGCTTAACCTTTCCCAATCTCTTTGATTTCCTCTGCACAACTATTGTATCATTTTCTAATTTCTTCTTTTGTTGACTATGTTGTACACTACCTAGCTAAACCTATGCAACTATTGCATATGGTGCAATAGGTGTTTGTAAAGTAGGCTATGCTACTATTACTCCTTTAGATGGCACTACAAAAACAATAGGTATGGCTACCAACACCTCACTTTGACCACTATCTTTCATCTCTATTGATATGCCTTTGATCTCATTAAATTATTCTCTTGTCAGACCAAATTCATTAAGAATGGATTCTATCTTCTTCTCCACATTAATTTTTAATCTTTTTGCTGTGAAGTTTAGAATGAACTTTACTTATCTTCTCATCATAGGTGCCGCATCTTGGACATTCAGTGTCCCTTTTTTATTGTAGAATAATCTATGTATATCCTTCATTGAGTTCTTCACTCATTTCATATCCTATGCACTTAATAAACTTTAACCTAGGTCCTACTACCTCCATAAATGTAGTCTCAATTTCTACCATGAAACATATCTCATCTTTATATTTCTCTACCATAGAGGGAGGGATTTTTTCATCTTAGCTTCATCTTAGATTGGAATTTTTTCATTATTTGGTTAATTTCACTATCTCTAACATTCTCTAATATAGCATTGTAGCACTATTTAACCATCTTTCTTGAACATTCATTACTATCCCAACTCATCATACTAGGGAAAAAATTGGTTGCATAGAAAAATAAGTGTGTTAAGAGAGATTTGAATCTAAAAATTACAATCTTAGCCTTCTTCAACTTCACAATGTTGTCCAACAACTGCACTCTGACAACTTCACACATGTTTACTTTACTTTTCTAAATTGCCATTACACAAGTTGCATATAGGAATCCTGCTGGCATGGAGTTCACTCTAGAACTATGATTCAACTTATATCCTATAATTTTTCTCAACACTTTGACTCCTTTTTCTAGAATCATGTCAACTTTCACATTCCTTTCATCAAACTTAGTATACAAGTTTTTCTCAATTGTCTTTCTCACATTCATGACATTCGCTGGATTATAATCTTCATTGCTTAAACCTATGACTTTATAGATTAGGTCATTTTCAATTACAATAGTAACATCACCTACCCAAAACATTTCTTAATGAACTCAACTTAGGATAATTTTGGTCCACTCATGATTATCGAATTCCATGTAGAACATATACTTAATCAAATTCAACTCATTCAAGTATGAGTATTCTAATTTTAGGGTTAGGTCTCCATTACACATAACTCCTAAATCCTTATGAATATCTTCCTCTCCTACACTCTCAAATTTATAATGAATGTAACTTCTAACATCTACATGAGGTACATTTTAGTGAGATTTGAAAAAATGCTCCTAACAGATCATTTATGAGAGAAACAAATGGGCTCTTCTTGAATTTATATCTAGGTCTCTCACTTACATCACACATTGAATTACTTGCCATACTATTAATTATGATACTAAAAATTCCAACTTAAAGCTTCATAAAATACTTTTAATATCAGGATTTAGGGCTTCTGCAACTTTGCACTTGAATGCTTCACTTCGCACATGAATTCATTGTCAAATCACTCACTAATTTTATCCAAATTTTTCACACGATCATATGGTACTAAATATCTTAAGTTTGTAATCCTTAAATCATTTCAAAATTAACTCTGCATTAAATGCACATCTACTTCATCCTCAAAATCTTTCATCGATTACCATGTTAAGCTTGTTTTCTTTTGTACAACTTTCTATGATCATACAAACTCTTGTACATGTGACCACAACTTCTTCTCTATGCCATCTACCTTCTGCAAACTGTGCAACTTCTAACTCATACCATGTCATTAGTTTTGATTAACTAATGCTCTTCTCTTCTCGAAATTCTTAATTTAAATAAGATGAGTCACAACTAATAATTTCTAAATTCAATTTTCCATCAGCTACATCAAAATAATGCTCCTCCAACATTGTATGAGAACTTTCTAGATTAATATCTTTCACAAATACTTCCTTGAACTCATCAATGTGTTCTTTGATTGTTTCCTTTTGACTATTGTTGTTGCCATTATCATTTCTTCTATCATTTATGTTATTGTTCCTTCTATAATTGAAGTTCCTTCTATCCATTCTGCCAAATCTTTTTGTGTCCAAAGTTATTATATAACTAGCATATAGGTGCACTCCTTCTTTGATTGGTTCCATTCTAACTTTTAGGTGCTCTATAATTCCTTGCAATATGTCTAGGGTCATTACACTTGTAACATACATCTATTTCCTTTCACCATTGGATTTATCTCCATCATTAGGTATTCTTTGTGATCTTCCTCTTTCATTACTTGCAAAGTTAGTATTCCTAAGCATTCTACTATTTTCATTCTTACTATCAAACTTAGGTTTCTTACAATCTACTTCTTTATGTCCATAACCATGACAATTATAATAATAGAAATTAGTAATAGGTTTAAAAGACTTACTTGTGCTATCTCTCTTCATATGACCAACTTTATTTCATATGAAACATATACCTCTAAATTAATGTCTAACTTCCTTAGATAATTCAGCTTGCTTAGACTCATCATGTTTTATAGACAAATCAACTAGTTCAATCTCTTTAGATACTTCAGTAGTCGTGCTTGATTCAATCTTAGATCAGATTCTTTAGGGGACTCAACAACTTGATATGGTTCTTTTCTAATTTCAACTTTCTTGGTTGATTCTTCTCCATTGAAATATCCAAGACCTTTCTTATCATGAAAGGGTCTCTGGTAAAATATTTTCTCATCAATTTCTCACTACTAGAATAAAGCTTCTCTAACTATTGTTTAGCTTGTGTCAATTCTCTTTTCACAATAGTGTTGTAGCTTTCTAACTTAGCATGATGTATCTTAATAGAGTCTAATTTAGATGTCACTTGACTTAACTAGGATCTAAAGTCTTCATTCTCATATTTTAGACTAGGTTCAGTTTTGCCATCATCCTTCTTAAGAATTAACTTAAGTTCAACAATTTTTAAATCATGCTTCAAAATTTCATTTTCTTTCTTGAGAATTCCTACTTCATCATTGTCACTACTTAGCACACTTTATTCCTTTCTCAATTTTAGATTATAAATCTTGTCTTTTAGTTTTCCAATGTAATCATTTCCATCCTTATACCTATCTTTCAGGGTACCTCTTTCTTTAATGGGAAGATCAATTGGCTCAAGAGCTTCTTCAAGATTTCTCTTCAACTATTCCATATCTGTAGGGATCTTAGTCAAGTCGTTAATCCTCTTCAAAGTAACTATGCTTTGATACCAATTATTAGAAATAGATAATACCGAGAGCCGGAGGGGGGGGGAATCAGTATATTACAAACTTTTATCTACAACTAAATATTGTTAATTACTTTATAACTTGCATATGAAAGTAAACCAACAATGTAGAATAGTAAATATAACCATACACAAAGAGAACTCATAGCACCATTATTTGTTAACTAGGGAAACCCTAGACAATGGAAAACCATAGTGGGGATGATATCCAAAACATGATCCACTAAACAAAAGAACCTTGTTAAGGATATTGACCATGTTAGGAGTCTATAAAATACATATAGTGTCTCAAGTCCCTGTTAGAGGGCTAGGCCCTGTCAAAAGCTTCAATCATGTTAGGAGTTGGTAGATCAAATGCAATGTATGCAAGAAAAGCCCACTTCCCTAACATGCAATATACAATAAAGTTTCTTCATGAGTAGATATACATACAATACTATCCTACTATTGTATCTTGGACTAGTCTTGATCATACATTAGATTTAGCATCACATAAGGCTCGCATATCATTCAAGCTTCCTTCACATATAGTTCACATCACATTCATACTTCACATTATTTTTGTAAGATATGATCTTTACTTATATCTCATAAATTAATAAATCTCTACTTAGCCAGCCTTGATGATTTCACACGTTTGACCAAATATAAAATAAATTTGGGTAAACATCTAGGATATCAGCTCAACATGATTAAGTAATTATTTTATTTGCAAAATAATTCTTTAAGCCTTATACTCCAATTAGCTGTCATGTGTTGTTCTGCTCTACTCATTACCTGAAATGGTAATTAAATTGTAACTTGCTCCATATAGTTCATGCACATCTATGCACTGACATATGTCATCATGACCCTGTCAATCATCGATCCTCAACTACGCATGAACTAACTTGAGGTTTTTCATCTGTAAATATTGTATCTCTCTTTGCACTACTGCAACCTGTCTAATACCTAGACAATTTTCTAATTATGATTGCATAAATGAAATGCTAAGTATATGTTGCCATAAATGACAACATTTAGACATCTATCTAGCCATATTTTCAACAATGGAGAATCATTAGGAAAATGTTAATCTTATACTTCGATTATCTACATTAATAATAAGTACTCAAGAGCAAATCTAGATGGAAAACACTTTTGATATATCTCATTGATCCAATCTTAATATCCCTTGTCTACTCCAAATATCTCTTTAGATCATCTTTACACAAACCTCTTCTACAATCATATTGAAATACTTTATTTGATAAAAATACATATAAATAAAATAACTGTTGTGACCAATAGTCACATCATCGCCCAAGCCTGGGGCCCCCTTTTGTCTCTTGGTCTTGTCCTTTTGGCTTTAGTTCTTGGTAGTATTGGGCTAAATCTTCTAAAGTTCGCTCTTTCAAATGAGAATTGGTAAAATTGGCTAGATGTGAAAAGTGTTGTCTATGTGGCTCTGAGAATGGAAAATATTTGCTTGTTTGAGAATTGAATGTCTTGACTTACTATTTTTAGAAATTCTATTATTAGTAAGTCTATTTTTAGTAAATTTCATTGCCTCTTAGATTGGCCTTATTTTGACTTTGGGACAACTTACTATTTTTAGAAAGTCTATTTTTAGTAAGTCTATTTTTAGTAAATTTCATTGCCTCTCAGATTAGCCTTATTTTGACTTTGGGACAACTTACTATTTTTAGAAAGTCTATTTTTAGTAAATTTCACTACCTCTCAGATTGGCCTTATTTTGACTTTGGGACAACTTACTATTTTTAGAATGTCTATTTATCACAGGTCTATTTCTACAACAAGTGAGCTATGGTTGATAAAGAGCCAAAAGGGTACATGTGTCTATATCTAAAAGAATGAGCAAGCATGACAGTCAATCAAGAAAAAAAATGCTCAAGTCTGGAATCACCCATGAAATATCCAAAAGTAGAAAGGCATGAAGATAATAGAAAAAATGGTTGTTGTGGAATTCTTCCATCATGGACAAAATCCACGATCTCTCAAAAAATCCAGCCTTGGAGAAAAATGGTTGTTGCAAAATTCTTCCATCATGGACAAAATCCATGATCTCCCAAAAAAGTCTCACCTTGGAGAAAAATGGTTATTGTGGAATTCTTCCATCATGGACAAAATCCACGATCTCTCAAAAAATCTAGCCTTGGAGAAAAAATGGTTGTTGCGGAATTCTTCCATCATGGACAAAATCCAAGATCTCTCAAAAAATTCTCACCTTGGAGAAAAATGGTTGTTGTGGAATTCTTCCATCATGGACAAAATTGATGATCTCTCAAAAAATCTAGCCTTGGAGAAAAATGGTTGTTGTGGAATTCTTCCATCATGGACAAAATCCATGATCTCTCAAAAAATCCAGCCTTGGAGAAAAATGGTTGTTGTGGAATTCTTCCATCATGGACAAAATCCCTGATCACTCAAAATTTCTAGCCTTGGAGAAAAATGGTTGTTGAGGAATTCTTCCATCATGGACAAAATCCATGACCACTCAAAATTTCCACGAGCAAGAGAATTAGAAATCATGGAAGAAAATATGGCTAAGTGTTGGAAACTTTCTCCTTCCTGGAAGAAAAACTACCTAAGTGTTGGCAATTCCTCCTTGATGGAAGAAAAAATGCTAGTGTTGGAAACTTTTTCCTTCATGGAAGAAAAACTGGCTAAGTGTTGGCAATTCCTCCTTGATGGAAGAAAAAATTCTAGTGTTGGAAACTTTCTCCTTCATGGAAGAAAAAATGGCTAAGTGTTGGCAATTCCTCCTTGATGGAAGAAAAAATGCTAGTGTTGGAAGTTTCTCCTTCATGGAAGAAAAATTGGCTAAGTGTTGGAAACTTTCTCCTTCATGGAAGAAAAATTGGCTAAGTGTTGGAAACTTTCTCCTTCATGGAAGAAAAAATGGCTAAGTGTTGGAAACTTTCTCCTTCATGGAAGGATAACTGGCTAAGTGTTGAAGATTTCTCCTTCATGGAAGAAAAAATTGGCTAAGTGTTGGAAACTTTCTCCTTCATGGAAGAAAAATTGGCTAAGTATTGGCAATTCCTCCTTGATGGAAGAAAAAATGATAGTTTTGGAAGTTTCTCCTTCATGGAAGAAAAATTGGCTAAGTGTTGAAAACTTTCTCCTTCATGAATGAAAAAATGGCTAAGTGTTGGCAATTCCTCCTTGATGGAAGAAAAAATGCTAGTGTTGGAAGTTTCTCCTTCATGGAAGAAAAATTGGCTAAGTGTTGGAAACTTTCTCCTTCATGGAAGAAAAAATGGCTAAGTGTTGGCAATTTCTCTTTGATGGAAGAAAAAATGCTAGTGTTGGAAGTTTCTCCTTCATGGAAGAAAAATTGTCTAAGTGTTGGAAACTTTCTCCTTCATGGAAGAAAAAATTGCTAAGTGTTGGAAATTCCTCCTTGATGGAAGAAAAAATGCTAGTGGTGGAAGTTTCTCCTTCATGGAAGAAAAATTGGCTAAGTGTTGGAAACTTTCTCCTTCATGGAAGAAAAAATGGCTAAGTGTTGGCAATTCCTCCTTGATGGAAGAAAAAAATGCTAGTGTTGGAAGTTTCTCCTTCATGGAAGAATAAATGGCTAAGTGTTGGAAACTTTCTCCTTCATGGAAAAATGAAAAAGGATTAAGTGCTAGAAATTTCTCCTCCAGATCTTGAATTTCACCCTCTTCAAATATGTACCCAAGACTGGAAAAATGATTGATGATGATAAAAAAATGGGGGAATTCTTCAAAATGTAAGAAAAGTCATAATAGTGAATTGAAAGCATTTAAAGAAAAAGGAGGAGAAAGCTCTAGTTCTAGAAATTCAAGAAAGACGCTCAAATCCAAAATTCTAGTACCAAGATCAAAGTACTAAGTGATCCGGTCCTAGACATTCAACGTTCAAAGATCAAAGTTCAAATCCAAAAATCCAAGAACATGGCTAAGGAAATGTTTGAAAGCTTTACCAGGGAATCCAATCGATGGAAAAAGATTGTTGATAACATCAAGCAAGGAATATCAAATGTAGTGGCATCCTTGTTATCACAAAGATTAAGGGAAGAGGAAATGACAACTGATAATCTGAAAGTCAAGTTAGAGGAATTCTTTCAGCTAAACATATATGGAAGAGATGATTTTGAGAACTTCTCCACCTTCTCAAATAAAATGCACACTACTAAGGAATTACTACCAGATTGGGATGAAAGTTTGGGAAAAGTAAAAAGAGCAATTGCAGTTCTAGAATTCAAGCAAGAATCTACACCAAGCATCAGTGTAGAGGAGTTGGAAATAGTATTAGATCGATTTCGATCTTTCAAGCAAAGAAATCAAGGATAGATGCATTAAATGCAGAGTGGGTGTGCATAGGGATCATTTATTACACCCCACTCTTTCTTAAATTAGCATGCATGATGGGAATTTATTACCCACTACATTAGTGGATTCATATGGCATTAATGCAGATTCCTTTCCACTGCCCTAAACCTAATTAGGGCTGATGTGGCATGATCTCGGCCATCAGTTATTGTGATCATCTAGGCCACCTGTTGTAATCGAGGACCTATATAAAGGCCTCATTTTCTCATTTGTAAAGGAAGATTTTTATGAGATTGTTGCTATGAGCTACTAAGATAATAAAGTTTTCATTGGAGTTTGGTGAATACTTGACGTGTCTTAGTGCTTGCTTGTTCTCCTAAAATTTCTTCAAGTAGATTAAGTTTAGCATAGTCAATGTGTGGTGATTACAATGGAGAATATGATGGTGTATTGATGAATTCCTTTGGTTCATACTTTTGACATTTTAGTGATTCTAATTCGTTGTGTAAAGTTAGCCTAAACCTCTTTCATGCATATGCTCAACTTCTATCATTTGTATACATTGTTCTTTATGATGGTGTATGCGGTGATATGAAAATCTTTAGCATAACCCTTGAAGATTGCACTGGTTCATGCTTAGTTGTAGTATAACTTGGCAAAGCTGAATTCAGTAAATTGAGGAATTTGTCCACTAGAATACTATTTGTTGTTATCACTACCCTTAGGATTAGAATAGAATTCCTGAACCCCATCCTATTTAATTTCTACATATTCTGTGAAAAATCCAAAAAAAGTGCTTCATTGCAAAACATTAAGATAGCTCCCACATCCATTATGGCTTGAAATGAATATGAATAAACACGTAAGGCCCCTTGTGATCATCAGCAAATCACATCAACCACTGATCTTATCCACAGTCAAGACCTAGCATTAAAGGAACCTTGAAGTCATTGAATGATCTTCTAGCAATCTTAGCATACACAAGACTTTATTCAGGAGAATATAAGATATTTCAGTATTTTGTTCTACTATTTGGTGAGTCATAAAACACACATCAACAATAACCATTAAACATTTACATCTAAAATATCTCATATTAAAATCAAATACTAAATTGTTAAAAACAATCTTATTTGAACTTAAATTTAATAAATAATAAACAAGAACTATTCATCTACCCTAGTTTTCTACCACAAATAGAATGGAAAGTCGGAAGATAAATTTTAAATTTTAAATAGTCAAAATTGGTAACGAAGAGTCAAGTGGAACTTCCATTCAAATGCGCTTGTAATTTTTGAACGACATCATACCGACAAACTACAACCATGGAATTTAAATTCAAGTGAAGGAATAACTGGAAGTATCCATTTCATAATACACGTGACAATCTTAGTGAGATTGTGAAGACACACCAATTTTGTTCCAATGTAACAAATCCTCAACGTGTCTCTCATTTTTTTAATATAGTCATGAAGAACTTTCAAGGATGGACATACTCCCTACCAACACAAATCTCTATGGCCAACTTCACAAGACTACAATTGCATCTCTTATTAGTTTCTACCTGCCAAGGAAGAGACCTATTTCTGAGTCTTCAACTCAAATAGTGATTAAACTTTCCATCTCCATCCAATAACATTGTTCTATTTTTGAGTGTTAAATTTTACTTCAATGATTGTGAACACAAGATGACTGAACTTTAAGGGCTACACAATGCAGACACTTGCAGATTTCCATTGGTTAAATTACATGTTTTGCAAATTCCAATGCTAAGAGAATGCTTGAGGGAGAGGGAAAGAATTAATAGTTTCTATTGAAATGGACATAGAAAGAATGAAATAGCTGCCAGTTCCATGTTGTAGATTTAGTCAATTGTCAATTTTGCATTCTTGTTGGCATGCAGATAGATATCTGTAATGGGTAACACTTGCATGCAATATAGCTATCTGTCTATACTTAAAATGTTCTCATCAAACATTTGGATGTGGGTTCTTAAAATCCAATGCACCTACAACTATTCAACCTACTATAGAATACAACTGCCAAATACACATTGTGTGAGTTCAGTGATAGTAAGAATTCTAGTACTTTATTACTCCTTTGATATTTGATATCTGTTTTCCCCAATCTGCAAATATTGTTAGGAGTATTTAGGGTTTTGTTTCTAATTTTTTTTCTACTTCTACCACTTCAAGACTGTGCACTTCTGACTCCCTCTTGGTTTCTCTCTACTTGTTAGCATGCAGATTTTTGCATATAATGTATGGCACATTTGTTCTAGCAAATAGGTCATTCCTTGAGCATTATGCAATTCTAGGAAAGAAATGTCTTATTTTTGGAACTAATTCATTTCTTGTAGATGTAGAGGGTGTGTTTATATGTCACATTGATGTAAATCTGTTAAATTGAAAGCTATGCTGGATCAAATGGAATGGCATGCATGCATTTTTAATATTTTATCTTGTAATCCTATTTTGAAGTATTGTCAATTTGTCATTTACTATCTAAACAAATTAAATTTGATAGATTGTAATAGATGCAAAATTATCTAATTTGATTTATTTGTAGGGACAAGTAGGTGGTTCTTGTGACTGTTTGCCAGTTGAAGAATAAAACATTAGCTCTTATAATTATTCTATCATTTTTTAAATTATGTGTTTGATCTCAAATTTAGTTGTCCATAGAAAGTTCTCAATATTCTCAATAGTAGCTACCTAGAATAATAAAATCATTTTAGCTTTTTATTTTTATTTTCATTTTTATTTTTCTCCTTTTTGAAGAATAATTCAGATAAGTTTAAACTTTTTTTAACTTCATACTGTAATCAATAGATGGAAGATCATATTATATAGAGCACCATTGTATTATAAAAAGTTCAATAATTTTTAAAATGCTCAAGTTCTAAAATCTAACAAATAAACTACTTATATCAATGTATTGTTAGAATATTCAATACGGTGGTTGTCTTGCCCCTAGAGCCAAACACCCACCTACCACCTGATGACCAACAGAACAGATAGAAAACATGAATGTGGTAGGTGAAGGTTTTCAAATTTTGAAAAGAGGGGGAAACTGAAATGTGACAAAAGGAATGTTTTATTCATTCATTCAAAAGAGTTTTTGTAGATTAAGCAGATCAAAGAGAAGTTGCAGAGCTGAGCAGAGAAGGAAGAAGAAAAGAAGTTTGTGCATGTAGTTGCATGTGTTTCCTTTCCTCACTTAGTAAGTTTGTTGTTGTTTGGTTTTGTCCTGTTGAAGCAGTGATTGCTCCAAGCACCATTATATGCAGCCATTAGAGTTGCAGGTTTAAAAATTTAGTGAAGTTTGAAGTATTATTAGTTTAGGGTTATTTTAGGGTTTTCTGGTTGAAGCCAATGCTCCCAGATTTTGTAATAGTTTAATGAAAGATTGAATAGAAAGCAAGAAAGCATACTTGAATCTATTGATCTTTCCTTGTATGTTGCATTTTGAGAAATTTGTTTGAAAGCTTAAAGCTTTGGCTCTTTGGTTTTAATGGTGAATGCATTCACGTTGGAATTTTCTAAGTTATAAACTTTAGTTGGAGCTAAGCTCACTCGGCATCCATTAGTGCCGAGCACTTCATTGTGGCCAAGCATTGCCTTTGTGTGCCGAGCTTACTCAACTTCCTTGTGCTGAGCTAACTCGGCACCTATATTTTGTTGTCACTTGGCATCTGTTAGTGCCGAGCAAATTTCCACTCGACACATTCACGTGCCAAGCAAAACTGTCACTTGGCACCTATTGGTGTCGAGAAAATTGCCACTTGGCACATTCACATGCCGAGCAATACTAGCACTCAGAAATTGTAAGTACTGAGTAAAATTTTTAGGTTTAGGGTTGAGTTGTGAGTTTAAATTTTAATTTATATTTCTCACATGGTATCAGAGCTTTAAGGCCCCACATCCAAAGTGAGTTAGGGCATTTTTTTTCTTGGGATATTTATCATGGCAGGAGATGCAGGAAAGATATGGCAGCAGTCATCACCATTCAATGGACAAAATTATGATACATTTGCAAAGAAGATGAAGACCATAATAGTTGCAAATGATTTTTGGGAGTTTGTGGTCAATGGATTCAATGATGTGACTAATCCAACTCAGTATGCTGCCCTCACAAATGCATAGAAGACTCATTTGAAAGAGTCAAGGAGGAAAGATGCAAAAGCATTAAGTCTTATTGAAGCAGCAATGTCAGAGTCTATATTCCCTAAGATTGCAACAGAAAATTATACAAAGGAAGCATGGGATATCCTTGAGACAAACTTCAAGGGAACTAATAAAGTTCGTACTGTAAAGCTACAGAACATTAGGAGGGAGTTTGAGAACCTTCAGATGAAGGAAAATGAATCAGTTGTAGACTTTAGTTCAAGGACCTCAAATGTGATTAACCAATTGAAGTCAAATGGAGAAGACTATCAAGAGTAGAGGATAGTGGAAAATATATTGAGGTGTTTACCTCATAAATATGACCATTTGGTCATGACAATAGAAGAGGAAAATGATCTCATTGTTTCTATAATGGATGAGTTGATGGGTTCTCTTCAAACCCATGAACATAGGATCAACATATCTACTTCTTCTACTTCCCAAGAGCAAGCATTCAAGGCTCAGTCAAATCCAAGAGGAAGGGGGAGAGGAAGAAATAGCTCAGGCAGGAACTCCAGAGGTAGAGGCCGAGAAAATGGAGGACAAAGAAATGCTATAGCAGAAAGCTCAAGAAGAGTGGATGGAGGAAGTAGCTCACAAAATAATTCAAGAGGATGTAAGAAAAACTACAAATCAAATAAGAGTAATGTAGAATGCTACTACTGTCATAAATATGGGCATTATGCAAATGAATGCTAAAAGAAGCAGAATGATCAGTTAGGACAAGCAAATGTGGCTGATGTGAACATGGGAAGTGGACCCAATGCTACTGCCTTCATCATGTGTAATGTTGGTGAAGAAGCAAGCCCTGAGGTTTAGTACCTTAACAGTGGATGTAGCAACCACATGAGTGGTAATGAAACCTTGTTTTCATTCATTGACAAGAGTTTCAAATCTGAAACTAAAATGGGTAACAATGGAACCCTACCAGTTGTGGGCAAAGGATCTATTATGGTCCGCACCATAAAAGGTGAGAAAAGGGAGATACAAAATGTGTATTTCACCCTTGGTATGAAGCACAACTTGATGAGCATTGGTCAGCTCATTCAAAATGGATACAAAGTGATGATGGAGAATGACATATGTGTCATCCAAGAAAAAGGTGGGAGCAAGAACTTACCTGCAGTAGTTCAAATGACAAAGAACAGAATGTTTCCCTTGAGGATAGAGACATGTTTCTCATCTCAAGTTGGTGCTGCACCTCCCACACAATCAGCTTTAAGGAGTGTGATTGAAGATCTCTCATGGCTATGGCACTTAAGGTATGGTCATCTTGGCTATGCTGGTTTAAATTTTTTGTCAAATAAAAGAATGGTAGAAGGTTTTCCACACATAGGAAATTCATGTGACAAGTGTGAGGCTTATATTTTGGGTAAGCAACATAGGCTTCCCTTTAATTCTGGAAATTCTAGGAGGGCTAGATTTCCATTAGAGTTAGTGCATACCGACCTAGTCGATCCTATGCAAGTTACTTCCATTAGGGGGAGTACTTATTTTATGACATTCATCGATGATTTTAGTCATAGGACATGGGTGTATTTGTTAAAGAATAAATTTGAAGCATTTGATAAATTTGTAGAATTTAAAGCCTAGGCTGAAAGAAATGTGGACAATATATCAAGGTATTAAGGTCAAATAGAGGAGGGGAGTATACCTTCAATTCTTTTATAATTTTTTGTAGAAAACATGGCATTAAGAAAGAGCTCACAACCAGCTATACATCACAGCAGAATGGAGTGGCTGAAAGAAAGAACATGACCATTGTTGAAATGGCAAGGAGCATGATGAAAGAGAAAGGTTTCCCAACTAAATTTGTGGGAGAGGCTGTGGAAACAACAGTTTACCTAATTAATAGGTGTCCTACAAAGGCAGTCTGTGACAAAATTTCAATGGAAGCATGATCACGAAGAAGATGGACAGTTGAACACTTAAGGGTGTTTGGATGTGTTTCATATGCACATGTACCTAAAGAGCAAAGGCAAAAATTTGATGATAAAAGTGTGAAGTGCATTTTCACAAGGTACAGCCCAGAATCAAAGGCATATAGATTGTATGACCCATTGAACAACAAGATGATGCTTTCAAGAGATGTGGAATTTCTTGAAAATCAGTCTTGGTATGGTTCAATTGATGAATCACCGAGCACATAAAGTAAAGTGCCAATTATGAGTTAAGAGGATGCTGATGAACATCAAGAAGAAGGAGTAAGTAGAAGAAAATGAAAGCAAGTTCAAACATTATCGAGCTCCTCTAGGCATAATTGAGTGTCAGTGCCAAGTACCAGTGAAGACCGAGCTAGTAAAAAATGCAGTAGCAATGAAGATTCTAATCCCACACTCTCCTCCCTATTACCAAGAAAGACCAAGAGTCTTAGGGAGATATACCAAGATGAAAGGTATGAAGATTATGATGAGAGTGTTAATTTTGCATTATTTTCTCATAGTGGTGCAATATATTTTAAGGAAGCTATTAAGGAGAAGAAATGGTGTAATGCCATGGATGAGGAAATAGATGCTATAGAAAGAAATGAGACATGGGAGCTAACTGAATTTCCTCCCAAGAAGCAAGTGATTGGATTGAAATGGGTCTATAAGACCAAATGCAATGCTGAAGGCAAGATTGATAGGCATAAGGCAAGGCTACTAGTCAAGGGCTATAGATAGTAGTATGGAAGAGACTATGATGAGACTTATGCCCCAGTTGCAAGAATGGAAACCATGTGTGCTGTCATAGCAATTGTAGCTCAACACAAGTGGAAGGTATTTCAAATGGATGTGAAGTCCGCCTTCCTTAATGGTGTATTGAAAGAAGAAGTATATGTGGAGCAGACACCTGGTTATGAAGTTGCAAGTGAAGAGAATAAAGTATACAGGTTGAAGAGAGCTCTTTATGGGCTTAAGCAAGCTCCACGGGCATGGTGCAGTAGAATTGACTCATATTTGATGAGAAATGGCTTTAGCAAAAGTGATGGTGAACCCACTCTTTACATCAAAGCAGCAGATGGTAATGTATTGATTGTTGTCTTGTATGTAGATGACTTAATTTTTACTGGTAATGACAAAGCTCTAATTGGTGAATTCAAAGAGGCCATGAAAAGTGAATTTGAAATGACGGACCTAGGTCTCTTGAAGTACTTTCTAGGCATAGAAGTAAAACAAATGCATGATGGCATATTCATCTCTAAAGAAAAATATGCAGGGCATATCTTGGAGAGATTTAAAATGCAGAATAGTAAGGCAACCTCCACACCAATAGCAATAGGTTTGAAGTTGGGCAAGGAAGACTCTAGCAAGAGAGTGGATCCAACACTATACAAGAGTATGGTTGGAAGTCTAATGTATTTGACTGCAACTCGGGCAAACCTAATGCATGTAGTAAGTTTGATTTCCAGATTTATGGAAACACCAAAGGATTCCCATTGGCAAGTGGGAAAGAGGGTCCTAAGGCATGTGAAAGGTACCAAGGGATTTTGGAATTTTATATACTGCAAATGATGATTTCAAGTTGGTAGGTTATACTGATAGTGATTGGGCTGGAAGTATAGATGATAGGAAGAGCACCAGATGCATGTTTTATATGGGATCGGGTGCAATTTCATGGGCATCCAAGAAGCAACCCATTGTTGCTCAATCTACAATAGAGGCTGAATACATTGCAGCAAATGCAGCAGCATGTCAAGCAATTTGTCTAAGGAGGATCTTGACAGATTTTAATGAAAGGCAAGAGGATGGAACCACAAATTTTTGTGACAACATCTCATCAATTGCATTATCCAAGGATCTAGTCTTGCATGGGAGAACCAAGCATATTGAGATTAGATATCACTTCATCAGAGAGTCGATGGAGAATGGGGATATCAAGATGGATTTTTGCAAGTCTGAGCAGTAGCTTGCAGATATTTTCACAAAGCCATTAGACATTGGATCTTTTGTACACCTAAGAGAGTGTCTTGGTGTAGTTGATTTGGATCAACTATGATCCTTGTTTTATTTGGCTCGGGACAAAGGGGGAGTGTTGGAATATTCAATATAGTGGTTGTCTTGCCCCTAGAGCCAAATATCCACCTACCACCTGACAACCAGCAGAACAGATAGAAAACATGAATGCGGTAGGTGAAAGTTTTCAAATTTTGAAAAGAGGGGGAAACTGGAATGTGAAAAAAGGAATGTTTTATTCATTCATTCAGCAGAGTTTTTGCAGATCAAGTAGATCAGAGAGAAGTTGTAGAGCTAAGCAGAGAAGGAAGAAGGAAAGAAGTTTGTGCCTGCAGTTGCAGTGTTTCCTTTCTTCACTTAGTAAGTTTTTTGTTGTTTGGTTTTGCCCTGTTGAAGCAGTGATTGCTCCAAGCACCATTATATGTAGCCATTAGAGTTGCAGGTTTAAAAGTTTATTGAAGTTTGAAGTATTATCAGTTTAGGGTTATTTTAGGGTTTTCTGGTTGAAGCCAATGCTCCCAAATTTTGTAATAGTTTAATGAAAGATTGAATAGAAAGAAAGCAAGTATACTTGAATCTATTGATCTTTCCTTGTACATTACATTTTGAGAAATTTGTTTGAAAGCTTAAAGCTTTGGCTCTCTTGTTTTAATGGTGAATGCATTCACATTGGAATTTTCTAAGTTATAAAATTTAGTTGGAGCTGAGCTCACTCGGCATCCATTAGTGCTGAGCACTTCATTGTGGCCGAGCATTGCCTTTGTGTGCCGAGCTTACTCGGCTTCCTTGTGCCGAGCTAACTCGGCACCTATATTTTTCCATCACTCGGCATCTGTTGGTGCCAAGCAAATTGTCTCTCGACACATTCACATGCCAAGAAAAACTGCCACTCGACATCTGGTGGTGCTGACCAAATTGCCACTTGGCACATTCATGTGCCAAGCAATACTGGCACTCGACAATTGTGAGTGCCGAGTAAAATATTTAGGTTTAGGGTTGATTTGTGAGTTTAAATTTTAATTTATATTTCTCACATGTATTACAATGCATATAAAGCAATCTTGTATTGGTGTTTGCATTCTTTTCATGCTTTGATCAATGAATTTTTTCATTTCTTCTGATGTACTAGTGATGTAGTGGTGATATTTATGATATAATCGTGCCTATTTGAATGAAACAACCATTATGCTTTCTGTCTTTTGATTGCATGCATGTTAATATTTGGATGGCTATGGCCTATTGCAAGAGAGAAGATGATGAAATGATTATAACAACAACATAGACTATAAAAAAGAGTAGAAATGATCAGCAAAATAGAGATATAACAAAGCACCACTGGAACAAAGTAGAGATATAAGAAATAGAGATATGACAGAGAAACAAAAACAATAGATTTATTACATAAACACTATGAATTTTGTGGCACTCAACTTCAGCAGATATAGTCATATTTATAGGCTCTATAGAGCTTTCTAGAAATTTGATGAAGAAGCTTACAGTGGGGAAAAAAAACTTCTTGAATTTTCTTAAATAGAGGATTCTGGATATTGAAATAAATGTCCAGTTACTCCACGATAGAATAAACATTATTCTAGCACTTCCCCATAATGTTTATTTGGAGAGGATAGGAACTTCCTTGAGTTGTAATAGATCTCTAAATTTAGTAAATTTTACAATAGAGAATGCTTTTGTAAATATATCAGCAACTTGATCATTTGTTCCACAAAATTGAAGCTCAACTTCTTGATTTTCAATTAAATCTCAAAAAAAATGATGATGTAGTTCTATATGCTCATACCTTGCATGATATACCAGATTCTTTGCTAGCTTGATAGTACTTTAGTGTATTTTAGTTGGTGAGCCTTGTGGATGGTGCAATTCTTCAACTAATCATCTAGGCCACAATGCTTCTTGAGATTCCTTTGATGAACCAATATTTTCAGCTTCGGTAGATGAAAGTGACACTATTGTTTGCTTGTAGTTGCTCCATGAAATTGGTCCCAATCCAAGATGGAGGATATATCTTGAAGTTGACTTTCTATCATCAATCTCTCCTACATAATTAGAATTTTTATATCCAACTAATGTAGCCTCTCCTCCATATTTGTATTCAATGCCAAGTTGGTAAGTGCACTTAATGTATCTTGATATTCTTTCAGCTACTTTCCAATGTTGAATGTGTGGATCTACAATGTGTAATATCCCTATCCAAATCTGATTGAAACTTGCTATTTTCTTTTAAAAAAATTGTCAAACACTTGTATAGTAGAGGGACATACATCTGATTATTATTTTCAGTTTGTTTTAAGAATAAGAAAGATGACTTCTAATATCATAGGATGACTAAAAATGACTTCTCTTTCGCTTTGTGTACACCTTACATGAAATGCAACTCTTTTTTTTTTTTTTACTTGGTGCAATATATGACATCTATTCAATGCAAATTAACACTTATAGCCAAGTGACAATTTGACAAACAATTGGCATGCAAACTAACATTATATCTAGAACTTCAAAATTGATATGTTACTGATCTATTTTTTTTACTATAAAATTAGATTACAATGCCTTCAACAATCTAACTAGATCTCTGTTGTGACCACCTGTCATACCACGCCCATGCTTGGGACCCCCTTCTGTTTTTAATTTATTTTTGCCAGCTATTTCCTTCTTCTGCGAAGTGTAAGACTGAAGGAGCCAAGAAATATTACAAAATCCTTCGTTTCATGAAAAGTCCGATCTTGCTAAATATGAAGTGCAATTTTAAGATAGCAGAGCATTGTTGGAAAAGGACAAAATCCTTCATTCCATGAAAAGTTTGATCCCGCTAAATATGAAGTTCAATTTTAAGATAGCGGAGGATTGTTGGAAAAGGACAAAATCCTTCATTCCATGAAAATATCGACCCGCAAATCATGGAAAAAAAATACATTGATTCAAAAGTTTGATGAAATACGCAAAATTATAAGGACTATGAAAAGCAATCCGTCTGATATTCTCATTCAAAACAATACCTGAGGACATCAAAAGCTCCCAAAACGCCTTGAATTGATGCCCATGTAGTTGTTTTTCTTGCAATCGATCCCACACTTCCTCAGCAACTTGATGGAATTAGGGGCATGGAGGTCCATAAAGGGCTTAAACTCCCTCAGATTGAATTGCCACACACACGGCTGACCCATACCGCACTCTGCCAGATTTCCCTCTTCATCTGAGAAAGTAAGGCCCAACTAGATCAATTTGAGGTTGTCCACATTGAATTTCAAGGTACAGTAATGGTACTCTACCTTGCTCCTAAATCTCCCGTATGGCCTTATGACAATGTTGGGGAACTCCGTATCCATGGATACATATTGGTATCAATCTACCACGCCTCTGATCAGCTCGAATTCTTCTTCTAGATTATCTGCCCACACTTCCCTTATGCAAACTGAATTGCTCTTAATCCTAACCATCATGAACTCAATTCAATTCAAAAAAATATCCTCCCAAATTTTATGAATAATTGTAGCGAGAAAATATGAGAGCAAACATATATAGATCGGTAGAACAAATTTTGCGAAAAAAAAATTCTTTTTCTATGGAGTGCAGTTTTAAAGGAGTCGAGAAATGTTGCAAAATCCTTCACTCCATAAGAATCCTGCTTTCCATAAAGCATGGACCACAATTTTGCAGGAGTGAAGGAAATTTTGAAAAAGACAAAATTTTCCATTCCATAAGAATCCCACTTTCCATAAAGCGTGGAGTGCAATTTTGCAGGAGTGAAGGAAATTTTGAAAAGAAAAAATCCTCCAATCCTCAAAAACCCTAACCTATTAAGGCATGGAGCACAGTTTTCAGGAAATGGAGGGAGGTTTTGATGAAGGATTTTATCCTTCATTCCTTGAAAATCCTACTTTCATAAAGTGAAGAGCGCAGTTTTAAGACAATGAAGGAAATATTATGCAAAGGAAAAATCCTCCATTCTCGAACAAGCTCGCTCCCTTAAATAGATTGGAGCACAAGAACTTGTTAAAAATCATGAAAAGCGAGAATATTGGAAAATTTTGTGGAAAATCCAAAAATTTAGAGGAAAGGAATGAAATTTCTTATGAAGTGAATGTTGGATTCAAAGAAGAAAAATGAAAAAATGATTTTCCTTCAAAAAGTTTTTTTTGGATTTGCATTAAAAATTAAATATTGGTAAAACTAATATTTAATTTGAATTTTTTGAATAATAATCCAAAAAATAAAAATGGAGAAAAACTTACAAATGAATTTGATTTTTTTAATTTAAATATAGAAATTAATTAAATATTAATTTTTTAATTGATATTTAATTAATAAAACCTAAAAAAAAAATTTTTAAAAATCAAAATAGAAATGCTTAGCTTCATCATGAAGTTAAGAGCATTAAAGATAGCAACTTTTCGAATCAAGCAGCAAAATGGTGACAAGTGGCACAAAAAATGGAAACCTTAATGGTTAAGTAAACCAGCTACCTAATTTTAGTCTGCAGCTTTAAAGGCATCTTTTTTGAAGGATGATTTCTATAAGAAACCCTCTCATTCATATAGGCTCACATAGAAATTTGAAGAGCAAATCGAGAATAGGAGTAAGATTTGAGGAGTTCAAGGAAGCATATTTTTTGAGAAATTTTATAAAATTGTTGAGGAGTTTTTTGGGAATTCACGACAGAAGATTTTGAATCCTATCAGAAAGGAATTTTCGTTGCAATGAGTTGTGAAATTTCATATTTCTTATGGAAGTGTTAAAAAGTTAATCTTGAAAGGAGTATGGAAATTTTGACGAAAATCCAAAATCTTTGTCTTATGGACAAGTCATATTTGTTGTTTTTAATGCTTTCCTTGCATAGTCTTATGTATGTATGTTTTCTATTTTGCAGGAAAGGAAAATGGCAGAGCCCAGGGGAACAAGAGAAACGCGAGGACAATTGATAAAGAATGAAAGGAGAGGATTCTATCCTGAATCCAAAATCGTGTCAAAGTGGACAGAAATTGGAGATACAAGTCTTGGCAGCCTTGATTTGAAAGATTTTAACCTGAGAATGCTCTGATATAACGACTATCACCCAACACACTTGGCTACAAAAAGTGTGAGAAGTGGAATTTTTGTTGTAGCTGATTTGCCTCCTTCTTTTCAGTATCCAGACTTAACCGTGGAATGTACCAAGCATTACAGTCCTAGAGATAGAAGCATCTGAGATTCTGAACGAAATATTCTGGTAGATTTTTCTCTGGCATCCATTTTTGAAGCATTTGGAATTCCTTTAAATCCAAGGATGGTCACAAAAACACAAGAGCAAACATTGAGAATCTATACATCTGGAATCAATTTTTGTGAAGAAATAATCAACAAAAGATGGTTGAAAAAGAATAGATCGCATCATTCCTAGATTCCTAAAGAGATAGTATGGCTCGACTTGCAGAGGGAATATAGTGATATGGTCATGATGTTGAGTCGCATATTTGGCATGTCTTATTCTTATAGGTTTGAATCTTGGATGTGGTATTTTGTTGAGCAGGTAATGGAGGAAGGTGATAGAATAGATTGGGTTGGGCTCATAAGTGATAACCTAAATGAGAAGTTGATGAATCTAGAGCATACAAGGAGATTTTACATGAGCTGCTATGTCATCTACATGCTAGCACAGAGGACAAATTATGATGGACTACGATGCAAAGGACCAATTGGAAGTGGAAACCAACACCTCAAAGTCCATGAATTTTACTCGCGGTTGCATTTGTATTCAAAGGATGATTACATGAGGGTTAATGATATATTTGCCATGAACATAGTAAGAACATTACAAAAGAGGCCACATATAAGAATGTCAATGGGTACCTGGTTCATTCAGTTTCCTACCTTTTCATACATCTGAGTTCAAAGATTCTCCACAGAGCTTTACAAACTCCCCAGGTATCCAACGGATAAGATGGTCTTGTTAGAGCTTACTCGACAACTTACTACCTATGACAAGATTCAGAAAGGGAAGAAGAAGTTGGGATTGTAGTTTCCAATTTCCATAGGAGAAGGGAAAACTAAGGTATGCCCATGTCTAAAAGTCGTAGAGAAATCATCGGATGAGCTCCACTTCTTCTGCCTTCCACTTTATCCAAAGAGGAATGATTTTGATCCTTACAACAAGATTCCATCAGTAGGAAGATCAAAGTACCAACACAAGGTTCACCTTGAAGACTTTCGAGAAAATGCAGTAGACGAGAATGAGATTAGAAAAAGGTTGCATTCAAGACTACATTGAACATTATTAGAACATGCAACA
The DNA here is from genome assembly GCA_028749045.1 of Cupressus sempervirens. Classification (NCBI taxonomy): domain Eukaryota; kingdom Viridiplantae; phylum Streptophyta; class Pinopsida; order Cupressales; family Cupressaceae; genus Cupressus; species Cupressus sempervirens. The sequence continues at coordinate 70,068,681 of CM053784.1, read as the reverse complement.
TATTGAAGGTTCCTGATCAAATGGAGGAGGACCCAAATATGATGCGAAAAGGATTCAATCAAGAAATGACAAGTCAACCATTTGATTGGAAGAAGAAACAAATTATAGATCTCGAAGCTCTTTCAAAACCACTCTTAGATTTTACAAAGTGGTGGATCGAGCGTAAGCTTGAAAAATTAGTTGCACCAGCTAATGGATTCACATATACGTTGCTTGGCCACAAACCACTCAGGGATGAAAGATCAAGATAAATATCTGAAGGGACTTTTGAAGAAAGGGGTACTCCATCCGAAGATGTAGGAACCAAGAAAGGGAAGGAGGTACCTTGAGAAAAGCATCCTAGGATTGAGGAAGTCATCGAAGAACCTCAAAATAAGAAGCAGAAACATGGAGATTCTCCCTCTTCTCCCAGTCGAACTCCAAGTGTCCAAGAGATAGAAACTTTTGAAAGGCAAGATGTAGGGACAAGTATAAGGAGATTTGAGCAAGAAGAGAATTTGGATAGGCCAATTCATGATAGGTTGAGTATAAATGCTTATGAAAAATCCATGCAAGAAAGAGGGTGAGATCAAGATATTGCTAAAGAAGAAAGTCTTGCTACAATCTTAGACCGAGAAATGATTAATGATGGAGATGGTCCACTAGAGGAAGAAACTCTAGGGGTAGCAATACATCTTCCAAGTGCCAAAGATGTAATTCCTGAGGTTACAATGGATAGTCCAAGAGGTGAAGAGGAGATTGACATTCGAGCAGTCTAAAGGAAAGAACAATTAGTAATCCTGAGGGACCAAAGTATACCCATTCCGGAATGGTTGAGGCAATGAATTCAATTGCGTCAGCAAAAGGAGGTCGATCCAGCAATTAAACTACAGGAAATTTTGGACCGATCAAACCAATCAGAAGAACAAGGGAAAGAAAAAAGTTATACTATATTCATCAGAGAAGAATAAGGATCTAGAATCTTGCAGATTGCGACTCCCAAAGTTGACAAAGGAAAAAATCAGACTGCTCCAGATGAATATCATGTTACAGAAGTAAATCTTGGTTGGGCCTCTCAAGAGAAAATATTGGAAGAATTTGATGACTCCACATAGGCTTTGAAGGATAGGCTAAAGAAAGTAGAAGAAGGATATGAAAAGCAGAAATAAGAAATTCGGGCCTTATGTTAGTACATCAATAACTTGCCTCATCTAGTAAGAGAGGAAGGTCCATCATTTGTCCCTCCAATAGGTGTTTCCAATGAAGTGGTAGGTGATATTGATAGAATCAAGCAGATTGCTCAAGGTGAAAAGATTTGGATCGAAGGAATTCAGGAGGTAGCCTTCAAACATGTAGAAGAATTAGTGCAAGTGCACAATAGGGCATTGGTTGTAATCTCTAGGATCTAGTGCATGGAGAAATCATGTGTGGATGAGCATATTTACTAGGAAGAGGTGATTACCAACATTCAGAGTCTGATGGATACCCCAAAGCAAGAATTGATTGATGGTCGAGTTATCTGTGAGGGGGATGTCTATGATTTTATTCAATGGTACAGTGTAGTGATCATGGCTAAGGAAATGTTTGAGAGCTTTACCAGGGAATCCAGTCGATGGAAAAAGATTGCTGATAACATCAAGCAAGAAATATCAAATGCAATTGCATTCTTGTTATCACAAAGATTGGGGGAAGAAGAAATGACAACTGATAATCTAAAAGTCAAGTTAGAGGAATTCTTTCAGCTAAATGTATATGGAAGAGATGATTTTGAGAACTTCTCCATCTTCTCAAATACAATGCACACTACTAAGGACTAACTACCAGATTGGGATGAAAGCTTGGGAAAAGTAGAAAGAGCAATTGCAGTTCTAGAATTCAAGCAAGAATCTGCACCAAGCATCAGTACAAAGGAGTTGGAAATTGTGTTAGACCAATTTCATTCTTTCAGGTGAAGAAATCAAGGATAGATGCATTAAATGCATAGTGGGTGTGCATAGGGATAATTTATTACACCCCACTCCTTAAATTAGCATGCATAGTGGGCATTTATTACCCACTATAGTAGTTAATTCCTTATGGCATTAATGTAAATTCCTTTCGATTGCCCTAACCCTAATTAGGGTTGATGTGGCACAATCTTGACCATCGGTTATTGTGATCATCCGAGCCACCCATTGTAATTAAGGACCTATATAAAGGCCTCATTTCTCATTTGTAAGGGGAGATTTTTATGAGATTGTTGCTATGACCTACTGAGATAATAAAGTTTTCATTGGAGTTTGGTGAATACTTGATGTGTCTTAGTGCTTGCTTGTTCTCCTAAATTTCTTCAAGTAGATTAAGTTTAGCATAGTCAATGTATGGTGATTACAATAGAGAATATGATGGTGTATTGATGAATTCTTTTGGTTCATACTTTTGATGTTTTAGTGATTCTAATTCGTTGTGTAAAGTTAGCCTGAACCTTTTCATGCATATGCTCAACTTCTATTGTTCGTATACATTGTTCTTTATGATGGTGTATGTAGTGATATGAAAATCTTTGGCATAACCCTTAAAGATTGCACTGGTTCACGTTTAGTTGTAGTATAACTTGGCGAAGCAAAATTTAGTAAATTGAGGAATTTGTCCACTAGAGTACTATTTGTTGGTATCACTACCCTTAGGATTATAATAGAATTCCTGAACCCTATCTTATTTAGTTTTTGCATATTCTATGAAAATTCCAAAAACCACTTCATTGCAAAACCTTAAGATAGCTCCCACATCCAGTATGGCTTGAAATGAATTTGAATAAACACGTAAGGCCCCTTGTGATCATCAGAAAATCACATCAACCACTAATCTTATCCATAGTCAAGACCTAGCATTAAAGGAACCTTGAAGTCATTGTATGATCTTCTAGCAATCTTAGCATACACAAGACTTTATTCAAGAGACGATAAGATATTTTGGTATTTTGTTCTACTGTTTGGTGAGTCATAAACACACATCAACAAAAATTGGCACTAGGAGGGCCTTGACTAAAAGATTTCATAGTAGTTTCACATACTGGAGAACATTAATTCATCCTCACCCGAGGTACATTGAAGATCCTTGAGATTCACCCCAGGAGTGCATGAATTACAAGAGTTGAGTTTTGATCCAAAGCCTAGGTGAGGAAATAAAGAAGTATCTACAAGCCAGAATTCACTAAGTGTATCTGATCTCACAAGGATATTCCAAACTCCACCACCTCAACATCAAGCACAAGGATCAATCCAAGGAGGAGTTCCACCAGGAGCTACAAAAATTCAATAGTTATTTGTGCAAATACCTATACAAGTTGTTTCACTTGCAACTGTCCAACAACAAGTTCCAGTAATGGCCCAACAATGATGTTTGCAGAATGCATCACCCCTTCCAATGTTTGCCGCATAAAATAATATGCCAAAGAATCTTGAACACTTTTTTTCTTAATTCTTTGTGAATGATGTGAATTGCACTACTGATGAACACATTAAAATTTTTGAGGATATCCTCTAGAATAGAAACATGCTAGATGAGGATGTTGCATGTAGACTATTCCCTTATTCATTGGGTGAGGAAGAATTTTACTGTTATATCAACCTACCTTCAAATTCAATAAAGACTTGGCAACAATTGAAGGATGCATTCCTCGTAAAGTTCAGATTGCCTATCACCCCTACAGAATTGTATAGGGATTTTATCAAGATAAGGAGACAAGAACGTGAATCAATTGGTTCTTTCAATAACTAATTTCAAAGGGCTTATTTAATATTGTGTGATCCATATCGCATAGGAGATGATGCAGCATGACCTATCTACTATGCAGCCCTAAACTATTTCACATCTATGTTTATTCAAAAAACTCATCCGGCTCCTGCAAGTTTGATCCAAGCATATGCTGAGGCGGAGAAAGTTAGTTTACAATCATTGGAAACTATGAATGGAGTACCTAGCTATTTTGGAAATGCAAATTCATTGATTCAAGGAGATTTGAATTATGCTATAACTATCAATCTAGTTCCTGCCCCTCTGAGCCAGTTGGTGTTGTACCCTGGAGCACCTATGTCACAGGCAATGCCCACATAGCCAATTTATCTCTAGAACACAACAAATTCTACAAGGAATCAAGAGGAAAAGATGAGATGAGAGATTTGATTGAACAAGTGAAAAAGTTGTCCACTGAGGTCACTTACCTTAGAAATAAAAATAATTAGTTGCAAAATGCACAAAGGAATTATCAGTCATATCAAGGTAGCAACCAAGGTTATCAAGGGAATACCCCTCCACATCATGATAGTAATCAAGGATATCGTAATAATAAACAAGGTCATCAAAGAAGATCATGGAACACTAATCCAAATAATGGGGGTGTACCATCACCATTGGATAATCTTCCATCTGAGAATTGCCCAGCTAATAAAGTTTTCTTAGTAGAAGTTGCACTATCTAGATGGTGTAGATTACATGAGACTAGTAACCATGTTGAATTATAGTGTCACAAATTTCAAAGAGTAGCAGGTATTTTCAAGGGAGAAGTGAGGAACACTACCATATCTAAGAATCCTCCTCCTACGAGATATGAGATGGTACCCTCACCAAGATATGACCAAGAATTGGTTTTTGATGATTTTAAGTTTCCTTCTCCTGATTCTTAGGATTACATGCCAATAGAAGCTAATCAGAAATTCCCACCAGCTTCAGCAAATGGTCCTATAGAGATGCCATGTTATCAAGTCCCACCAAAAAATCAACCTCCACTAGTATCCTTGAATGAAACAATACATAAGGATGGATTTTTATTCCCTCCTCTATATAATAGTGTCTTGGTGGAAGGGACAAGTGAAGTGCAAGCCTTTCAACAAACATTGGGTAATACTCCAATAAAGATATATCAGAGGAATTATAGGAACCATGAGCCATTAACATCATCAGTTCCTCCAAATAACTTTTCAACTCCCTCGTATCCAAATGCGAACAATAATCTTGAGCCTCTCAGAGACTCCCCTGAATATTGACAACTCATGAGCTCTCAAGGAGATAGAGGCCAATCTCCCATGATAAATTCTTTACAAAGTGATAAAGGAAAGAATAATCTTCAATCCTCTCTTCAACAAGGAGAACAAAGGCAATGGGAAAATCTAGGACAAAAATAGAAAGGAAGTCCTTCTAGAGAGGAATTGAAGAGGTTGAGTTCTTATGTACTAGAGGAATTCAAGAAAATTAAAGTTAGTCTTCCACTATATGAATTGATGAAGATTTCAGAAATTAGAGATACATTATTGGAAAGTTTCAATGACACCCCCACAAAGATTATTTCCCAAAATGTATCACATCCTCCAAGAGGGGTATCTAATGTCCAACAATACAATTTTGTGCAAAAAACCAATGTTGCAGATGATGTATCACCATATGCATCTCAGCTTGCTCAGAATCCTTCAAGTTTCATTAGAATGGTGCAAAACTCTTAGGATGATTATAAGGTTACATCAAATGGACAAGTATCTTCAAAAGATCCATCACTAGAAATGATCAAAGATAATTCTCCTATAGTGGAAAGTTCCATGACAACTCAAAATGGGAGAAATTCTATACATAGCAACGAGACATTTGATTCAAAAGGGCAGAAGCCAGTGGTTTTTTATCAAGGGAAGGAGGAACCTACACCTTTCCTAGTATCTGTTAGAATTTTTAGAAAAATGTTATATAATTGTTTAATTGACTCTGGCACATCAAGTAATGTAATGCCATTGGACGTATGTAGAAATTTGGGATTGATTCCACTTCAAACTGACAAGAAGGTCACATAATTGGATAAAACTAAAGTCCCAGTCATGGGAGAATTGAATAATATTCACATGCAATTAGCCTCTAATCCACGTGTTCAAAGTTGTATTGACATATCTGTTGTGGATATTCTTGAAGGGTATGGCATGCTTCTTAATAGAGATTGGGAAAGGAAATTGAATGGTTATATTGGAATAGACTTTTCACACATGTGACTCCCATGAAAGGGAATTCCCAATCCGATAAGGATAGAGAGCACTCCAAGCCTCTAGTTGTTGATCACTAAGTATGGTGAACATAATGAGATCTTGTTTATAGAAACCACTTTGGGATCATATATTCCCAAAATTGGAGAGGTTTTAATTTTGTGAGGTTACAATCAAGGGGGATGTCCTGATGTGATTCCAAATTTCGCTAAGGTACTAGTTATGGATAATTTAGAACCATCACTGAATGAAGGAATGTTTGAGAATTTTAGGAATTTTGTCCTAAAAAGCATTAAGTAGGAAGTTGAACTAGGAAAAGATGCATCCATTCAAAATCTATTGTTACCCAACTGGTGTAGAATACATGATGCTTTTCATTCTGAGATATCATGCACCATGTGCAAAGAAGCAACTGCAAAAGTTTCCAAAATGGTTCCACAAGCATGGATAGTAGAAAATGTGGTCAAAATGAACTCATCCTGTATGAAAATTTTAGACCCACAGCAAGAAATAATTTGAGAAGGTGAAATAGGACAAGAAGAACATCAAAAAGAATCCAAGGATTCAAAGGTAAGATCACCCATGGAATATGAAAATGATCAAGTATGGACTCTATCCTTTGATGGATCCAAATCAAAGAAAGGTAGTGGAGCTGGTGTCAAACTCATCAGCCCAACTGGAGAAACATATTTGGCAGCACATAGGTTGCAGTTCCCTTGTAATAATAATGTGGGTAAGTATGAATCATTGGTCATTGGATTCCTCCTCGCTATCGAAAAGGGTGCCAAAATCCTACATGTACGTGGAGATTCAGACATAGTCATTGGGCAGGTATGCAAGAAATATACATGCCATGATAAAAGATTGGGTCGTTATTGCAATAGAATTTGGGACCTAATTGAAAGCTTTGGTGCTTTCAATATTAAAAGGATAAGTCGAATAAGCAATCCAGTGGAAAACTCTTTGGCTCAATTTGCAAGTTCATTAGAACCATTAGCCATTGATTGTGTGAAGAAATTTATAGTTGAGCTGACTTCAGTACCATCAGTTCCTGACAACATCACAAATTTTCAAGTGTTTGAAGATGGTAAGCATATTCTTGATTTTTTGACAAGCTCGAGGGTATTTGAAGCACATGTTATAGATGAAGGAGAACAACAACAAGCTCAATTTGAAATTGATGAGATTATGAATTTAAGGACAAATACCATTCCAAAAGGAATGATTGAACTAGAGAGAATTTTTGATGCAGACAGACTGAGTTCCCTCAAGTACCAAAGTACTGATGGAGGGGAATGTGAAAAGGTGAACTTGGGAACGAGAGAAAATGTCAAGAATGTATTTGTTGGGAAAGTTTATACCCCCATAGAAAAGGAAGAAATATTGAAGCTTATGAAGGAATTCCCTGATGTGATTTCTTGGGGATATGAAGACCTAAAGACATATGATACATCTCTCATTACACATACTATTCCATTAAAGAAAAATAGTAAACCATTTAGACAAAGGTAGAGACCAATAAATCCATTGTTAGAGCCACTAATACATCAAGAAGTGAAGAAGTTATTGTTAGCAAGGATTATATTCCCAGTTCAACACTCAATGTGGGTCGCCAACCTTGTACCTGTTAGGAAGAAGAATGGAGAAATAAGGTTGTGCATGGATTTTAGAAATCTCAACAGAGCTTCAGAGAAGGATAATTATCCACTGCCATCATTAGATGAAGTGATACAAGTTGTTAACAGTTCTCAAATGATGTCATTTTTAGATAGTTATTCTGGATATAACCAAGTGATAGTAGAAGAAGAAGATAGACTAAAGACGGCATTCACAACAAAATGGGGTTCATTTGCTTATAGAAGAATGCCTTTTGGTTTGATCAATGCAGGAGCCACTTTTCAAAGGGCCATGGATCATGCTTTTAGAGACTTGGTAAAGAAGTGCATCATCATTTACATGGATGATCTCACAGTATTCTCTTAATGCAGGGAAGATCACATCAGTGATTTGAGGAGAATCTTCCAAAGATGTAGAAGATATGGGATTTCCTTGAATCAAAAGAAATGCATGTTTGCTGTCACTAAAGGGAAATTGTTAAGACATCTAATATCAAAACGAGGAATCTCAATTGATCCTGAGCACATTGAGGTAATATCAAAGATAGGATTGCCAGCTAGTCAAAAAGAATTAAAGTCATTCTTTGGGTTAATTAACTTTGTAAGGAAGTTCATAACTGGATTTGCAGAGATAGTAAGGCCATTAAATGACATGCTAAAGAAAGGAGCAAGGATAGATTGGACACCTACAGCAAAAAAGGCATTCAAAGAAATCAAGCAAGCAATTGTGGATGCTCTCGTTTTGTTGAATCCTGACTACACCAAGCCTTTTTACATATATTCTTTTTCCTTAAAACACACTTGCGCAGCTATCCTCACCCAGAAGGCAGATGATCAGGATGAACATCCTATTGCATTCATGAGTTCACCCTTGAAAGATGTAGAATTGAGATATCCGAATGTTGAAAAACAAGCTTATGCTTTGGTGAGAACAATAAAGAAATTATGACATTACATCTTAAGAAGCAAGGTTTATGCCATAGTTCTTGATGTAGCAGTAAAGACTTTGCTAATGCAAAATGAATTGGGAGAAAGAAGAGGAAAGTGGATGGCAATTATTCAAGAATATGAAATGGAGATACAACCAATGAAGTTGGTACGAGGACAAGCTCTAGCTCAAACCTTGTCTACAACTAGTCTTCGATTAGTAGAACAAGTATATGTGTTAGAAGAATTATCCCTAGATGAATGGTATGATGATATTGTTTCATTATTTGCTAAACCATAAGTCTCCATCACACTTGAATTTTGTTCAAAAGAATTCATTGAGAATAAAGAGTCAAAATTTTATGCTTCAAGGATCTATGCTATATAGAAAGAATCATGAAGGAGTTTATTTGAGGTGTGTTGGAAAGGAAGAGGCTGGACACATCATTGAGCAGTTTCATAGTAAATATGGAACTAGTCATGGAAGTGGTTTGGCTATGGCTCATCAAGTATCAAGAGCAGGGTATTATTGGCCAACCTTGTTTGAAGACACTTATGAACATGTGAAGACTTGTCACACATGTTAGATAGCTACGACATGTGAAAGAAATCCTGCTATGACATTACAACCTTTTATTGAAGTAAAACCATTTGCAAAATGGGGGTTAGATTTCATCAGTCCCATCAATCCACCATCATTAGGACACCACCAGTATATCATGACTGCTACAGACTATTGCACCAGATGGACAGAGGCTCAATCACTAAAAAATTGTAAAACAGAGGCTGTTATCAAATTTCTTGAAGAAAATATCATTACTAGGTTTGGATGTCCCTATGCATTTGTATGTGATATTGGGCTAGCATTTAGATCATTGAATTTCTCAAACTGGTCATTTGACTATGGGATCACACTAAACTTTTCATCAAATCACTATCCGCAAGGGAATGGATTGGCAGAATCAACAAACAAAAATCTATTGAGTGCAACGAAGAAGTTATTAGACAATAACCCTAGAGATTGGCATACACAGCTGAGATTCGCACTTTGGGTGGATAGGATCAGAATAAAGAGTTCTTTGGGGACATCTCCATATCATTTGGTCTACGGACAAGATCCAATTTTTCCTATCCAATTGAGGATTCCAACACTACGATTCATGCAAGATTTTATGGAAGGAGAAGATAGAGTGCATACATGTTTGACCCAATTATTGCACTTGGAAGAGAAGAGGGAAAAAGCATTGGAAAAGTTTGCTAAACATCAAGGAGTTGTTAAGAGATGGTTTGACAAAATGGCAAAGGTAAAGAATTTTGAATTTTAGATCTGGTACTTTGCTGGGATAAGGCACATGAAAAGAAAGGTGAACATGACAAGTTTGATAATCTATGGAAATGTCCTTATCAGATTTCTAAAATTTTGGGAGATAATGCATTCAAGCTTAAGACTCTAACAGGAAAGGAAGTTCAGTTGCCCATAAATGGGCAATTCCTCAAGCATTATTTATGCCCTTAGGTTTTCTTTGTGAAGCCTAACCTGTGCATAGTTAGTTTAGGTTTTCCTTTGTGGTGTGTTTTTGTTTTGTATTTTTCCTTTTTTTAGTTAGTTGGGGGTTTTGGTTTGTCTCCCCTCTCCTAGTTAGGATTTTGGCTTTGCATAGTTTAGGTTTCTTTCCCTTGTTTGTTTTGTTTTCTTCTTCCCTAGGTTGTCTTCCTTAGGTGATTTGATTTTGTCTCTTCGTTTGGTTTGGCTTTGGTTTTGGCTTTTGCTAGGTGGCTCATACCTGTGAGAATTTCCTTTTTGCAAGCGGAGTGGTGTCATGATTTGGTTACTTCATCTAAAGAGTTCACCAAGTTTTATTTATTTCATTTCTTGGATAATTGTTATGAAGAGCATTAAAATCTCAGCTATCCTTCATATATTTTTAGTAGGTTAGAAAACATACTTGACTTGGAAGGTTAATCATACATTGTGTCTTGACACATGAACTCTAAGGTTGCCACATATTTCACACTCTTAACTATTTCTCTAAGTCCATTTATGTGTCTTTGGAAAGGTCATGACTTGTGAAAATTTTAAAATCTTGCTTCAGCACCACTATAACTCCTAAACCCATGGTAAGCTTCATTTCTTACAAGCCAAGAGAAAAGAAAGAAATAAAATACAAATTCAAAAGAAAAAAAAAAAAAGAGAGAAAAATGACGAAATAATGAGATTGGCTTTGGGGGTACATGGAAATCTCCATAGGTGTTCTAAAGAATAATTCACCAAAAGTGGAGCAATCTCTGTTGGTTTTAGAACAACAACTCTATCGAGGCTATGGATGCCTGACTAGCAGTGAGACAGTGTCCAGGATGCTTTTGAAGTCAAGAGGAATCAATAACTTGTCATGATTAATCCTAGGATTTCTGAGTGGTCTTGTTGAGATGGAATTAATATAATTGTACACACTCAGGTTGTCACAGAGTAAATGTGTTTTTGATCCAATATATGATTATTCTCCCCTTTTGAGCTTGTTTTCTCTCTTAATGATGACATAAGATTGAGAAAACAAAGATTCTGAGTTTGGATTAAGTCTTATCCTTGAAATGTTTGTAACATTTCCCTATGGAGTCGCCAGATGTTGTTACCGCCTGTCACACCATGCCCATGCCTGGGACCCCCTTTTGTTTTTATTTTATTTTTGCTAGCTGTTTCCTTCTATAGAGTGCAAGACTAAAGGAGTTAGGAAATGTTGTAAAATCCTTCATTCCATGAAAAGTCTGATCCCGCTAAATATGAAGTGCAATTTTAAGATAGCAAAGGATTGTTGGAAAAGGACAAAATCCTTCTTTTTATGAAAAGTCTGATCCCGCTAAATATGAAGTGCAATTTTAAGATAGCGGAGGATTGTTGGAAAAGGACAAAATCCTTCATTCCATGAAAATTTGGACCCATAAATCATGTAAAAAATACATTGATTCAAAAGTTTGATCAAATACGCAAAATCATAAGCACTATGAAAAATAACCCATCTGATATTCTCATTCAAAACAATACCCAAGGACATCAAAAGCTTCACAAAATACCTTGAATTGGTGCCCATGTAGTTGTTTTTCTTGCAATCAATCCCACACTTCCTTAGCAACTCGATGGAATTAGGGGCATGGAGGTCTATAAAGGGGTTAAACTCCCTCAGATTGAATTGCCACACACACGACTGACTCGTACCACACTCTGCCATATTTCCCTCTTCATCTGAGAAAGTAAGGCCCAAATAGATCAATTTGAGGTTGTCCACATTGACTTTCAAGGTACAGTAATGGTACTCTGCCTTGCTCCTGAATCTCCCATATGGCCTCTGATAAGATCAAATTCTTCTTCTAGATTATCTGCCCACACCTCCCTTATGCAAACTAAATCGCTCTTGATCCCAACCATCATGAAATCAATTCAATTCAAAACAAATCCTCCCAACTTTTATGAATAATTGTAGTGGGAAAATATGAGAGCAAACATATATAGATTAGCAGAACAAGTTTTGCCAGATTTTTTTTCATTTTCTGTGGAGTGTAGTTTTAAAGGAGTTAGGAAATGTTACAAAATACTTCACTCCATAAGAATCCCACTTTCCATAAAGCATGGACCACAATTTTACAGGTGTGAAGGAAATTTTGAAAAAGACAAAATCTGCCATTCCATAAGAATCCCACTTTCCATAAAGCATGGAGCGCAATTTTGCAGGAGTGAAGGAAATTTTGAAAAGAAAAAATCCTCCAATCCTCAAAAATCTTGACCTATTAAGGCATGGAGCATAGTTTTCAAGAAATGAAGGAAGGTTTTGATGAAGGATTTTATCCTTCATTCCTTGAAAATCCCGCTTTCATAAAGCGAAGAGCACAGTTTTAAGACAATGAAGGAAATATTACGCAAAGGAAAAATCCTCCATTCTCGAAAAAGCTCACTCCCTTAAATTGATTAGAGAACAAGAATTTGTTAAAAATCATGAAAAGTGAGAATATTGGAAAATTTATTTGAAAGTCCAAAAATTTAGAGGAAAGGAATGAAATTTCTTATGAAGTGAAAGTTGGATTCAAAGAAGAAAAACGAAAAAATGATTTTCCTTCAAAAAGTTTTTTTTTGATTTGCATTAAAAATTAAATATTGGTAAAACTAGTATTCAATTTGATTTTTTTTGAATAATAATGTAAAAAATAAAAATGGAGAAAAAGTTGCAAATGAATTTGATTTTTTTAATTTAAATATAGAAATTAATTAAATATTGATTTTTAATTGATATTTAATTAATAAAACCTAAAAAAAAAATTTAAAAAAATCAAAATAGAAATGCTTAGCTTCATCATGAAGTTAAGAGCATTAAAGATAGCAACTTTTCGAATCAAGCAGCAAAATGGTGACAAGTGGCACAAAAAATGGAAACCTTAATGGTTAAGTAAAGCAGCTGCCTAATTTTAGTCTGCAGCTTTAAAGGCATCTTTTTGAAGGATGATTTCTATAAGAAACCCTCTCATTCATTCAGGATCACATAGAAATTTAAAGAGCAAATCGAGAATAGGAGTAAGATTTGAGGAGTTCAAGGAAGTAAATTTTTTGAAAAATTTTCTAAAATTTTTGAGGAGTTTTCTGGGAATTCACGACAGAAGATTTTGAATCCTATTAGAAAGGAATTTGTTGCAGTGAGTTGTGAAATTTCATATTTCTCGTGGAAGCGTTAAAAAGTGAATCTTGAAAGGAGTATGGAAATTTTGGCAAAAATCCAAAATCTTTGTCTTATGGACAAGTCATATCTATTTTTTTTAATGCTTTCCTTGCATAGTCTTATGTATGTACATTTTCTATTTTGCAGGAAAGGAAAATGGCAGAGCCCAGGGGAACAGGAGAAACACGAGGACAATTGATAAAGAATGAAAGGAGAGGATTCTATCCTGAATCCAAAATCATGTCAAAGTGGACAGAAATTGGAGATACAAGTCTTGGCAGCCTTGATTTGAAAGATTTAAACCAAAGAATGCTTGGATATAATGACTATCACCCAACACACCTGGCTACAAAAAGTGTGAGAAGTGGAATTTTTTGCTGCAGCTGGTTTCCCTCCTTCTTTTCAGCATCCAAAGTTAATCATGGAATGTACCAAGCATTACAGTCCTAGAGACAGAACCATCTGAGATCCTGAACAAAATATTCTGGCAGATTTTTCTCTGGCATCCATTTCTAAAGCATTTGGAATTCCTTTAAATCCAAGGATGGTCACAAAAACACAAGAGCAAGCACTGAGAATCTTTACATCTGGAATCAATTTTTGTGAATAAATAATCAACAAAAGATGGTTGAAAAATAATAGACCAAATAATTCCAAGATTCCTAAAGAAATAGTATGGCTCGACTTGCAAAGGGAATATAGTGATATGGTCATGATGTTGAGTCGCATATTTGGCATGCCTTATTCTTATGGATAACCTAAATGAGAAGTTGATGAATGTAGAGCATACAAGGAGATTTTACATGAGCTCCTATGTCATCTACATGCTAGCACAGAGGACAAATTATGATGGACTACGATGCAAAGGACCAATTGGAAGCGGAAGCCAACACCTCAAAGTCCATGAATGTTAGCTGGGGTTGCATTTGTATTTGAAGGATGATTACATGAGGGTTAATGATATATTTTCCATGCACATAGTAAGAACATTACAAAAGAGGCCACATATAAGAATGTCAATGGGTGCAATGAAGTTGGTTAAAGAATATGCTGCCTGGTTCATTCAGTTTCCTACCTTTTCATACATCTGAGTTTAAGCATTCTCCACGGAGCCATACAAACTCCCTAGGTATCCAACGGATAAGATGGTCTTGTTAGAGCTTACTCGACAACTTACTGCCTATGAAAAGATTCAGAAAGGGAACAAGAAGTTGGGATTGCAGTTTCCAATTTCCATAAGAGAAGGGAAAACTGAGGTATGCCCATGTATAAAAGCTGCAGAGAAATCATCAGATGAGCTCCACTTCTTCCATCTTCTTCTTTATCCAAAGAGGAATGATTTTGATCCTTACAACAAGATTTCATTAGTAGGAGTCCATCAAAGTACCAACACAAGGTTCACCTTGAAAACTTTTGGGCAAATGCAACAGACAAGAATGAGATTAGAAAAAGGTTGCATTCAAGACTACCATTGAACATTATTAGAACATGCAACATATTCAAGGTTCTTGATCAAATAGAGGAGGACCCAAATATGATGCAAAAAGGATTCAATCCAAAAATGATAGCTCAACCATTTGATTGGAAGAAGAAAGAAATTACAAATCTTGAAGCTCTTCCAAAACTAGTCTTAGATTTTACAAAGTGGTGAATCGAGCGTAAGCTTGAAAAATTAGTTGCACCAGCCAATGGATTCACATATAGGTTGCTTGGCCATAAACCACTTAGGGATGAAAGATTAAGACAAATATCTAAAGGGATTTTTGAAGAAAGGGGAACTCCATCTGAAGATGTAGGAACCAAGAAAGGGAAGGAGGTACCTTGAGAAAAGCATCATAGGATTGAGGAAGTCATCCAAGAACCTCAAAATAAGAAGCAAAAAAATGGAGATGCTCCCTCTTCTCTGAGTCAAACTCCAAGTGTCCAAGACATAGAAACTTTTGAAAGGTAGGATGTAGGGACAAGTATAAGGAGATTTGAGCAAGAAGAGAATTTGGATAGGCCAATTCATGATAGGTTGAGTATAAATGCTTATGAGAAATCCATGCAAGAAAGAGGGAGAGATCAAGATATTGCTACAAAAGAAAGTCTTGCTAATATCTTAGAGCAAGAAATGATTAATGATGGAAATGGTCCACTAGAGGAAGAAACTCTAGGGGTAGCAACACATCTTCTAAGTGCTGAAGCTGTAGTTCCTGAGGTTACAATGGATAGTCCAGGAGGTGAAGAGGAGATTGACATTCGAGCAGTCTAAAGGAAAGAACAATTGGTAATCTCGGGGGACCAAAGTATTCCCATTCTAGAATGGTTGAGGCAATGAATTCAATTGCATCAGCAAAAGAAGGTCGATCCAACAATTGAATTACAGGAAATTTTGGACCGATCAAACTGATAAGAAGAACAAGGGAAAGAAAAAACTTATACTATATTCATCAGACGAGAATCAGGATCTAGAATCTTGCAGATTGTGACTCCCAAAGTTGGAAAAGGAAAAAATCATATTGCTCTAGATGAATATCATCTTACAGAAGTAAATATTGGTTGGGCCTCCCGAGAGAAAATATTGGAAGAATTTGATGACTCCACACAGGCTAAAGAAAGTAGAAGAAGGGTATGAAAAGAAGAAAAAATAAATTCGGGCCTTATGTTAGTACATCAATAACTTGCCTCATCCAGTAAGAGAGGAAGGTCCATCATTTGTCCCTCCAATAGGTGTTTCCAGTGTAGTGGTAGGTGATATTGACAGAATCAAGCAGATTGCTCAAGCTGCAAAGATTTGGATCGAAGGAATTTAGGAGGTAGCCTTGAAACATGCAGAAGAATTAGTGCAAGTGCACAATAGGGCATTGGCTGCAATCTCTAGGATCCAGTGCATGGAGGAATCATGTGTGGATGAGCATATTTACCAAGAAGAGGTGATTACCGACATTCAGAGTCTGATGGATACCCCAAAGCAAGAATTGATTGATGGTTGAGTTATCAGTGAGGGGGATGTCTATGATTTTATTCGATGGTACAGTGTAGTGATCATGGCTAAGGAAATGTTTGAGAGCTTTACCAGGGAATCCAGTCGATGGAAAAAGATTGTTGATAACATCAAGCAAGGAATATCAAATGTAGTTGCATCGTTGTTATCACAAAGATTGGGGGAAGAAGAAATGACAACTGATAATCTAAAATTCAAGTTAGAGGAATTCTTTCAGCTAAATGTATATGGAAGAGATGATTTTGAGAACTTCTCCATCTTCTCAAATACAATGCACACTACTAAGGACTTACTACCAAATTGGGATGAAAGCTTGGGAAAAGTAGAAAGACAATTGTAGTTCTAGAATTCAAGCAAGAATCTACACCAAGCATCAGTACAAAGGAGTTGGAAAGAGTGTTAGATCAATTTCAATCATTCAGGTGAAGAAATCAAGGATAGATGCATTAAATTCATAGTGGGTGTGCATAGGGATCATTTATTACACCCCACTCCTTAAATTAGCATGCATAGTGGGCATTTATTACCCACTACAGTAGTGGAATCCTTATGGCATTAATGTAGATTCCTTTCCATTGCCCTAACCCTAATTAGGGCTAATGTGGCACAATCTTGGCCATCAATTATTGTGATCATTCGAACCACCTGGTGTAATTGACGACCTATATAAAGGCCTCATTTCTCATTTTTAAGGGGAGCTTTTTATGAGATTGTTGCTATGAGCTACTGAGATAATAAAGTTTTCATTGGAGTTTGGTGAATACTTGACATGTTTTGGTGCTTGCTTGTTCTCCTAAATTTCTTCAAGTAGATTAAGTTTAGCATAGTCAATGTGTGGTGATTACAATGGAGAATATGATGGTGTATTGATGAATTCCTTTGGTTCATACTTTTGACATTTTAGTGATTCTAATTCATTGTGTAAAGTTAGCTTGAAGCTTTTCATGCATATGCTCAACTTCTATTATTCGTATACATTGTTTTTTATGATGGTGTATGTAGTGATACAAAAATCTTTGGCATAACCCTTGAAGATTGCACTAGTTCACGTTTAGTTGTAGTATAACTTGGCGAAGTAGAATTTAGTAAATTGAGGAATTTGTCCACTAGAGTACTATTTTTTGTTATCACTAACCTTAGGATTCGAATAGAATTCCTAAACCCAATCTTATTTAATTTTTACATATTCTATGAAAATTCAAAAAAATACTTCATTGCAAAACCTTAAGATAGCTCCCACATCCAATATGGCTTGAAATGCATCTGAATAAACACGTAAGGCCCCTTGTGATCATTAGAAAATCACATCAACCACTGATCTTATCCACAGTCAAGACCTTGCATTAAAGGAACCTTGAAGTCATTTAATGATCTTCTAGCAATCTTAGCATACACAAGACTTTATTCAAGAGAGGATAAGATATTTCGGTATTTTGTTCTACTGTTTGGTGAGTCATAAAACACACATCAACAATCTCCATACAGAAACATGTAAATGTATTTTCAGATAATGCATAAACATTAAGATAAAATGAGGAAACCTAAAATTGGCAGGTAGCTTTAAAACTTATCAGAATCGGTCATGCACTATAGCGATATTGTTCACAACACTTCAGCAATACTATTCATGACCATTGTAGCAATAACACTATTCCTATAGCGATGGCACTAAAGCAGATAGGTATGAACTTTATAACATGCCTCCAAATTTGGTGCTTAACTCCTTCCAAAGTCTAGATAAAATGAGGGCATCGAATGACGCTTAAATCTGAAGTGTATCTTCTACATGAATTGCTGCAAAATCTCAATAAGCTTCAATAAGATGATTGAAATATCACCTCCAACAAATCCAACAATATCAATTGATAGTTTCACAACCTCAAAGTTGTCAATCAAAGAGAGTTATCATTATCAATGATTGAAATGTCCTATAGAAAACCTTGGCTCCACAAGTGCACAAGTAAATGTCAATACCAAATCTAGATGCCCTACAATGAGGCTCTCTCCTCTATTTGTTATATTCCTTCCCCCCTTCTAGAAGAATTTAAAATATTATTCTATTGCACTTTTCTAGAAGCTTCCGCCTTTCCAACAATAATTAGTTGTGCTTCTAGAAGATTCTCTTTTCCATAATATAATATATTTTAGTCACTTATGATTTAATATTTATTTTAGTCACTTTTTCATTAAATTAATTAAATATAAAGTCACCTTTTAATTTTAAATTATTCAATGACTTTATAAGAAATTAATTTAATTATTTCACCTTATTTCTCCACTTAGCTTTCAAAGAATGAAAGGCTAAGAACTCCATTGAGAGGCTAAAAAGATGGGGATATTATAGTCTACCCCTCTAAAAATTCCTTGTCTCTGAGAAATCTCAACTATGGATGTTGTAGAATCTCTTCACTCTCCCATGTAGCATCCTCAATAGGTAGGTCCTTCCATCTAATCAAATATCCTCTAATGACACAACTTCTTAATTGCTTCTCTCTAAAATCTAATATAGCCTCTAGTATCAAAATCAACTTACCCTCATCATCTAAGTGTGGTAGAACCATAGAAGGAACCACATGATGTCCCAATGCCTTCTTGAGGCATGATACATGGAAAATATTGTGCACTTTTCTCTCCACTAATAGCTCTAGCTCATAAGCCACCTCACACACATGCCTAATGACCTGAAATGGTCCATAATATCATGGCTTGAGCTTCTATGCACCAATCTTCTTGAGAGTAGACTGTCTATAGCGATACAACATCAAATACACCATGTCCCCAACTTGAAAAGAGCATTCCACTCTCTTCTAATCTGCATAATATTTTTGTTAGTTTTGTACCTTCTAGATGTTTTCACAAAGAGACCTCATGATATCTTGATTTTCCTATAACATGTCTCTAGCACTAGGCACTCTACTATCACTCATCAACAAATCAAGAAATCTAGGAGCCTCATAACCATACAAGGCCATGAATGGTGTCATCTCAATAGAAAGATGGTAAGTGGTATTGTAGCAATACTAACAAAGGTATATCCACTTAACCCACCCTTTTTGTTGCCCAGCAATATAATTTTTGAGGTACCCTTCCACCCATTTGTTGACTATCTTTGTCTTTCCATTTGTTTGAGGGTGGTAACTAGTACTCAAAGAAAGCTCGGTCCCACACAATCTAAAAAGCTCCTAGGAGAAATTTTTCATAAACCAACTATCTCAATCACTAACAATGTTTCATGGTAATCTATGCAATCTAAACACCTCATGAAAAAATAGTTTAGAAACCTGTGTGGCTGAATATGAAATAGTGATTGGAATGAAATGTGTAAACTTGGTCAAGCGATCAACCACCACATATACACAATCCTTACCTTGCACTTTTGGTAACCCTATGATAAAGTCCATGGATATACATTCCCACTTCCTATTTGGAATTGGAAGTGGCTATAATAAACTAGCAGAATATGTATGGTCCTATTTGTTTTGCTAACAAACAACACACTCCCTAACATATCATAGAACATCAGATTTTAGTCCCTTCCAAGTGAACCTCTCCTAAACCTATCAATAGGTTTTGAAATGTTTGGGACGTCCTGCCAATGGTGAATCATGAAAGAACCTCAATACTATGCTCTTTACTTCTGATCTTGGAGTCAAGAAGATCCTCCCCTTCTAAATGATAAGATCATTCACCATCATGTAGCTATCATCCTATAGTGACCCATCAATAATACCTAAAGTCAAAGAATCCTTAGCATAATCTGCCACAATTAAATGACTCCAATCCTCTAAAACCTCAGCCATAGGGCTCAAATGTGGTCAGTGGGACAAGGCATTAGGGACTATATTCAATGAACCTTTGAAAAAAGAAATGTCAAAGTCATAAGATTGCAACTTGCTTACCCACTTCTATTGATGGTCATTAAGATCTCGCTGCCCAAGGAAATGCCTCAAGCTATTATGGTCTATTTTTACAATGAACTTACTACCCACTAAGTGTTGCCTAAAATTGGCCAATGCATGCATATTGGCCAACATTTCTTTGTCATATATACTATAGCTCCTGTTAGGACCTCTTAGCTTCCTACTCTCATATGCAATTGGATGTTTTTCTTGCATACAGATAGCTCCAATCCCCTCACCTAAAGTGTCACACTACAACTCAAAGGGTTTAGTGAAATCAGGAAATGCAAGCACTGGGCAAGTAGTCATAAGTTGTTTGAACATCTCAAAGCATTCCTATGCACACAAGTCCAAAAAAAAGCCCCTTTCTTGGTCAAATCTGTAAGTGGTGTTGCATGGCTAGAATACCCATTGAGAAATCTATGATAGAATCCACATAAGCCAAAAAATCCTCTAGGTTGTGTTAGATTCATCAAAGTAGGCCACTCAAAAATTGCCTTGACCTTATCTAGATCCATCTGAACTCCTTTTGCACTAATGATGTTACCAAAATAAAATAATTATGTCATACCCAAGTCACATTTAGATTCCTTGGCATATAGAGATTTGTTACCAAGAATACGCAAAACTATGTCAAGATGTACAAGATGCTCTTCTCATGTCCTACTATAAACCAAGATATCATCAAAGAAGACTAACACAAATTGCCTCAACCATGAATGAAATACCCTATTTGTAGTAGACTGGAATGTAGCAGGGGTATTGGTTAACCCAAATGACATAACCACAAACTCAAAATGTCCACAGTGGCAATGAAAAGTTTTCTTCTCAATATCTTCTTCCCTCACACAAATTTGGTGGTAACTCGATCTCAAATCAATTTTGGGAAGCACTGGGCACCATGCAATTCATCAATCAACTCATCAATTCTTGGAATGGGATATCTATTTTTTATTGTTCTCTTGTTAAGAATTATATAATCAATACACATCCTTAGAGTACCATTCTTATTTTTAACTAATACTACTAATGAAGCAAAAGGTGACTTACTTGTTCTAATATGCCCCATAGCTAGCAACTCCTTGATTGTTTTTTCTATCTCATCTTTAAGCTACTTAGGGTGCCTATAGGGAGTGACTATCATTGGCTAAGCACTCTCCTCCAATTTGATGATATGCTCTATTCCTCTATCTGGAGGTCTACCAGGTGGAATCTGGCTAAAGACCTTATAATGCTTGATCCTCAACTCTTGTATATTAGGTGGATAAATAGGTTTTTTCTGCTCTTCCTATATTGGCTACAAAATTAAACCTAGTACCCACTCAACCATGTCATGATATTAGACACGTTCCCTTTTTCTGAAAGAAATAGTCTTGCAACTAGTGTCTTTGAGTGCTTTCAACACATGAGTTTTTCCATCCATCTCAAATATCACTTCCATCTCACGAAGTTTGAGGGTGAATATTTCTATATCATGTAACCATATCATTCCCAAAACCATATATGTGTCTCCCATGTTCACCATATAAAAATCTTCCTTGAACTCATAATTATTCAAGCACATGGGAAAATTTGAAATCATCTTGTCACACTTAAGAGTGTAGCCATTAGCAATCTTGACTCAAATTCCCTCAAACTCCTTAGTGTGTATACCATGCCTCTCAACAAGTCTAGCATCAATGGAATTGTGTGTCATACTTGTATCAAGAAGGGTAATAATCTTTTGACTAACAAGAACACCTCACATCCTAAAAGACCCTTCTAACTGAATACTTGTTAGATGAGCCTCTTTAAGCTTCACTTCTTCTTCTAATTCGTCATCATGTTTTGATTTTTCTAATCTAAATCATTAATTTTGGATTGCTGGTCTGAATCAAAATCTTCAATTAGTGCCCACATTGCACAATTTGACTTTCCCTTAGGTTTCATAGGGAAATCATGGTTAATATCATATGGTCCCTATTAGGTGGTCATTCTGCATGAGGCCAATGGTAGGAATCCTTTGTGCAATTCCTCTCTTGAAAAGCTAATCTTTTGTGATCACCTCCAAGGTTTCGTATTTGTCTTGCGACATACCACAATCTACTCAGTTGAAGATAAATATGATTGTTCATGAGGAGGCCTTTTCTAGTTCTATTTTTGATCTTGAAATGAATTAAAATGTATTTGTTGTCTCAAAATCACACACAAAAGAACTATGCTTTTGTATTTTATGTTTTTAAATGAATGCAGTGTAACAGTGCAACTAATATGAGTTCTTATTCTAAAAAGGGGTTAGAAAAGAAAATAATGAAACCAAAAGAAAATAACATGAAATTGAAAACCTAATAGACATAAGCTACAAAAAACAACATGCTACAAGTAAATCTTTCAAATAAATTGGTAGGAAACTAATGAAATAGAAGCAGTGCTTCCTAGAATCCATTGATGCAATTTTCGGTGAGAAACTTTAACAATCGTATGATATGTCACCTTTAATCAAATTGCACAGGCATCAAAAGTGTGCTCATGTGAGATGAAAAGCTATGTACAAAAAAATTGATGATCTCTTCTCAAGCTAGATACATTAGTAGAATTCATAAATCTATAGCAAACACTACACCTAAAATATTGCATAACCAGAAACAATGCAATAAACCTTTGGCTCAATGACAATCTCATGAACAAAATTCACAAAACAATGGCACATTCAAGCAAGAATCACTAAACCCCAAATGCGAGCACCAAAAGCATAATTTTATTACATAATAATGGAAGCCTTTGTTACATAGTACAATGTTGTATTTATAAAAATTAATTCCTCAATTTGTGTTGAGAGTGAGAGATATCCTTATGCAATAAAATGCTTTTAAAATGTTAAAACAAACTAAATATATACAATCTAACAGTTCATCTGGCACTTAGAGAGACTCCATCAATATTTTATTCATTAATTAGATGCATGATCCCTTTATATGCCAAAAAAAAAGAAAATATGAGAGAAGAAATAGGAGGAAGCCTTTAGGTAAAGTAGGAGTGTCTAGAGATGCCAAAAATAGAAGCTAGTCCTTTACTAGGTGTGTGTCGAAGTTAAATTACCATCATAATGCATTTTTGATGCATGGAAAGTGTTTTTTTTGGAACAAGTAGTTAACCATCAGTGCTCCTTTCAATTTCAAAACTATATACCTACGTACCTATGAACTTGGGCACCTACAGAGCTGTAGACCTCGATAGGGTTAGAATCTCAAAATTTTACTAATTGTCAAAATTGAAATTCTGGTGTCTGGGTTTTGTTCTTCTTTATCCCAAAGCTATGTTTGGATGTTTTCCATTGAATTTCTCTATCATCTAAATAATTTTATCCACATCTAGAAGATCTAAGGCCTCATATTTATCCTTGACCTTCTGTCTGTAATTGTCTACCTCAATTCGGGTATCTTGAAAATCCCTGACTTTGGTATACAATTCTAACAAGGCATCTTCTATCCTGAAGGCTTGTTAGATGTCCTCATCATCAATAGCCTCCAAAAAACCCTTTTTAAAATTCTCCACTACTGTCTCTATGGGTAACAACTTTTCTCATTCCTCATCTTCAAAAATATCCAAGCATGCATCACTATAGTGTCTCACTACTTCCGAAATTTGCTCTTGGGCTTGGTCCTTGAGCTGATGAATCCCAATATATTTGGTCCTTTATGGCTAATAGATTCTACAAATACTTACTCTAGGCTCATACTTCATCCATAATATTGAATTTTTGCTTCAAAATTGCTACAATTTTATTCACATTCTCCTATGTAGCATGCAGTAACTTCAAATTCCCTATGATGATCATAACACCTTTATCCTCAAAAATTTCTCACCACTCTTAACAAGCCTTCAAAAATGGATCAAGTTGTAAACCTCCCCCTTCTTTAAGTATATTTTTCAAGGTCTACTCAGGGTGTTTGGGATCTAGAGGACCAACTACTTCCACTAGATATCCCTTTAGGATCTCAACCTACCTTCGTAGTCCTTGCAGTTCGGCGTCATCTTGTTACATATGCTTAAGGACCTCTCCATTGCTAGAGTCATCATTAATTGGGCTAAATCCCATCTAAGCATCCCCAACATAAAATCCTTCAATTCATAATCCTCAAAACCAAGACCTTTCGCATCAATGCCTTTAGGAGGGAGAGCCACTTGTGCAAACAATTCCTAGTTCCTTGTGCTGGTGATAAATGCCAACGACGTTTCCTTGTGTGATGGAGACTCAGGTTTATTCAAAATCTCTACAATGTCACAAATGTCTTCTTATATAGCATGGAATTGAGGCTTAGTACTCCTCATTATTTCCTTTTGAATCAATCTAGGGATGTGTCCTACTAAGGAACTAGCTCTTGATGGTGGACTATGTTCCACAACTTCCTTCCCTTTGTCGCTCCTACTTGAAGTTGTATCCTGTTGGGAGGGCTCTTCTTCTATAGCCTCAGTCTCAGTAGACCCTATAGCCTAAACCTTAGTGTCTTGGGAAGGTGGTTGAGAATATTCCACCATTTTCCCCTCCTTTGATACTTCATCGATCATTATTTGTTTCAGTTCCTCTTTTTGTGATGGTTCCTTCTGAACTTAATCTTCTTCTAAAATTTGAGGTGGAGGAGTCACTAAGCCTTGTTCTATCACTATAAATCATAATGTAGATGGAGGAGTAAGATTAGGAACCTATGTATCTGGCAACATTTTTGTCCAGTCTTCTTGTTGAGGTCACCTGTAGGGGTGTCCTTGATCTTATCCCCAGTCAATTATATACCCGTAGGCATGAAATCAAAATCTACCATTGAAAAAATGTCATTTCCCTCTTCACTCCACTTATTCATTGACTATTGTACTTCATCTTCTAAGGAAGAGAGTTTAAGGGTTCTTCTTATGTGGATGGTGAGGTACTCATGGCACTCTTTCTCCTTTGTAGCTCTTCAGCTCTTTCTAGCTGAGCTTTTCCCTATAGGGGCACTTGTTCCTCTTCCTCTTTTGATTCTTCTTCTTCCTCCTATTTGTCTCCCTTTGAAATGCTTTTAGGAATAGATGGGGAAAGCACCAATCTTTGCTTGTTCCTTTTCCTCTTTTTGTTTTGAATCTTAATCCTCTTCTTTTGTTTCTTGGAGGTAGAAGGAGAAGTTGGCTCTTCTTCCATAGGAGGAATGGAGGCCTATGGAATCTCACCCTCTTCTAGTTGGCTAGACACAATGGGAGGCAACTAAGGCTCATCTTAGACTTGAGTAGTTCTAGTATCCTCAGACCCTTGTGCACTCTATTCTTGCTGCATGGGAGGCACATATTCTTCAGCCTATTTTGTCTAGATCCTCTAAGAGGAGGTCCTTTTCCTTTTTTTATTTCGTGTGATAACATCCAACTCGGCAACCAAGCTGGTACACTATCTCTGGCCTAATAGGAGATTGGGCTATGAAGGTAGGAATTGTTACTTTCTTCCCCCTACCTCTTTCTAGGTGGGCATGTGCATGAAAGATCACTATATCAAGAATTGGATCAAGTGGAAAAGGTTTCTTGATCCAATCCTTCATCATTCTAATGACATGCCTCACTTGATGATTAATATCATCGGCCTCCTCCTTGTATACCTCAACATTCATAATGGGTCTTTCACCAATTTTTTTAGCATTGAATAGGGGGTCCAATAACTCATTAGAATCTTGTTGCTTTACTTCCTCTAGGATGTTCAACCAGAGAGCCTTTTCTGCTAGATACAAAGTCATCCTATAGTAGTCTGTAATGCAAACATTGTAGATATTTGTCGCATTCATCTAATGATCTTCAATAGCATCCTCATGATGGAAGTCCTTTCCTGCCAAACTCTCCACTCTCCCAACATTGTCAAAATAGGACCAGGGAAACTTGTATTCTTCAAAGGGATAGTTCTCCCACTCCCACTAGAAGGATGGAGTATCCTAGTTTGTCTTCACCTAATATGGTCCAATGACCAATGGTCATGCCCAAAAAGGTCTCCATTACTTCTTTATTTTCCCATATGCCAACTCAATTTGCTAGGAAATCTCCAATGGCACCAGTTTGCAACTTGGGTATCTTGGGAGCTTTTTAGGATTGATGGAGGCACCAACTACCCAAAGATATGTGAACATTTTGAACTAGATAAAGTAGGCTCTGATAACTATAATTTGTGCTTTGGCTTCATCAAATAACCTCTTTCTATAGTCTCCCTCAATGAATCAAATGATCACAAAGATGAACATGCCATTCATGATTCTATACTCCTTACTCTATGCTGAGAGCTTCTTCTTCACTAGCTGAGTGTATATTATATATGGCCATGCATACAGATCTTGCATACTACCTATCCGATAAAAACTGGGTTAGTTTCTCACCCTTGATGCAAGTAGGTATACCATGTAAGAAGTCATGTAAAACATCTTCTTATCCTTCACCATCATCAATTGCTCACACAAGTTTTCACTTAGTGTGGTGGCCTAGTCCAATGGTACCTTCGCCTGTCTAATGGTCTCAATGAAGTTGACCATGAAAGTGCTGGGGTGGCTTGTTGTGGGTGAACCCATGACTCTACTTTCATGTATCCAATGTCTTCTTTCATGTATCCCTGAGTCATATCCAGTTTTCTCGTTATCCTTCCTTGAGGAGGCTTCTCAATGAGGTATGAAGACTGTATGATGTTAATTTCTTCCTGTTGTTGTTCCATGTACCATCTCTTAGTTGTTTCATATGAGAGCCTAATGAACTAGTCTACTCTTGGAAGATGGAAGACCCTCTCAATTTTTTCAAGTTGTAGATCCAAAAATAAAACTCTAATGGTGCTCTTAACCACTCTCTCCTTGGACACAAAGCATTGTGTCAAGATCATGATCAGTTTTGATGACTGTACTCATACAAGGTGTGATGTTGTGTTCACCAACCTAGAATAGATCAACATAGATACCAAGGCTAATCTCTTTGTTGGATTATTGCAAATTCTTAAGAATTCTCCTAAATCCATGTGCCCTAGATTAGTATCTCAGATTTCTACATGGTCATCATGAAATCTCAACTTTGAGGGTACACCTTGGAACTTGAATATGATAGGTTTGGGTACCATTCTGGATGTCGATGCCATTTGATTTCTTGCACGTCACCAAAAAAAACACTTGTCAGGTCAATGATAAAACCTAGAAATAAAACATAAAAGCTTTGAATAAAAATGAAATGCCCAATTTGGGCATTTTTGTTTATTTATTATTATTATTTTCATATCTTTTATTTTATTTTTCTTTTTTTTTGAATTTTGTTTTTATAGTTTTTTATAATTAATTTTTTTGGTTTATTTGGGTTTATTATATATATATATACAGGTGAAACTGGGTACGCAAGTGCACGAAGCATCATGCATAGTTCTGGTTTAGACATGATGGGCACGCAGGGCATGGTAGTGAGCAAGGCACAGAGAGAGGCACATTGGTGGCATTCATGGAGGTGCGACAGGAACATAGTGCTGCAAGCATAGTTGACGCTATGGTGGAGGTAGGTTTTGATGGCACTGCGAGCACGCTGTATCATAGGCAGAGTTGACACTATGATGGAAGGTAGAAGGTGGAGCATGATGAGATCAACAACCATGGGAACATGACAATGTCGCACAGGTATTGAATGAATGTTGGGCATAGCATGCATAGGCACAAGTGCAACACCGTGTGAAGGTTAAGGTTTTTTGGGCACACACCGTGACATTGGGCACTATGCACAGGCACGCATGAGTGTGGGACACAAGTGCAAGCAATGCACACTAGCATGAGTAGTGTGCTAAGGCACCACCATAAAGTTTAATTAATGTGTGTGAGATTTGAAAAGAGTGTGGCACATGTGCAGTCACTCATGGCATCTAGCATAGATGTGGGTCACACAAGGGGTAGGAAATACCTAGTGAGCATCATGCTTTGGAGAAAACAAAACAAAAAAAACTTTGAAGGAAATGCCAAGTGATTGGGATTTTATAGTCTCCACGTCATGCGAGGTGTGCATTGTGCATCTCACACACATGCAGGAAGTGGATGATTTTTCTTTTTAATTTTTTAATTTTCCAATTTTCCATTTTTTTGTGTTTTCCTAATTTTTTGAATTGTTTTGAGAAGTTTTTCAACTCTAACACTTTTGACTTATAATATTTTCTCTTGACTCTCGAACTGTGAATTTGGGAGTTAGAAAAAAGGTATAGAGTCCCCATTCCTAGTAAGGAATGGGGTGTGTGTTGTGACACCACAAAAAATAGCCTCAAAAAAGGAAGAAATGACCAAGGCATTTCTTTATCAGTAGACATTCTTCTGCGTGTCAAAAACCAACCAAACTTTGAACACCTCGAGCATCTTTTGGATGACTTTTCAATCAAAATCTTAGGATTTGAAACCTTCAAGATTAGTGTGTGATTTGTGTACTTGTTCCCTTTGACATCTTAGGATATAGTCTATCAAGTTTTTTGACAACTCAAAACAATCTTCCACTCCTCTTGGCTCATTTATTTAGAATCTACATGAAGGCTATTCATCGATCAATTGTTTGACTAGATAAGAGAATCAGTTTGAGGGCTCTTTGTAGGGTGCAACATTCTGTTAGCTTTTTTGAAATTTTGAATAATTGCTCCATGTCATCCAAAATATTACTTTTGATGAAGAAATTTTTTGGATACAAGATTCTTTGTTTTGAGAACATATCTTTTGCCATTTCAAATCTTTAGAATCCTTCAGCCTTAACACTGTATTTTTCTCTCTCTTTTTTTCTTGTTTTCTTTTTCTTTTTTTTAATCTTTTTTCTGTATCCTGACTATGCTTAGACTATGTAGTTAGGAAATTGGTGTCATTTCTTGGATTTGATCTCTTGTAAACATCCCTTGAATTCCTCTTTTAGAACTTTTAGAAACTCTCATGCCAAACAACGATCTTTGCAACCTTTCGAGGAGACCCCTCCTGTTTGAACCAGTTGAAGTTTGGATCATCCCTCATCATCTTTGACTATAATTCAATAGCACCTAAAAAAATCAAACTTTTAAATTTGCAAAGTGTCTAGAACTTGTTGGTCTAGCCTATTGATTTCTAGACTAACCCCCCAGGACTGACACAACTTTAAAAGGAAACACATGACTGAAAGCAAAGACACTTGCATAAATAAACACACTTATAGAATGAAAATCTAAGCTGAATGTAGAGATAAAATCTAACTAATTTTATTTTTTTGTTTTGTGTCTTTTAGGTTTCAAAATAATGCTTCAAAAACTACCCATTTATGGGTAGGGGAAGAAATACCCCCTATAAGGAATTGAGCCTAAAAGTATTTTCTCTAAGAATTTTCACAATCTGATAGGGGCCCATCCACAAGTGTTGAAACTTAGTATGGCTGGATAGCTTTTCTTTTTCCTTATCCTAGAGCAGAACAAGGTTAGAAATATCGAATGATTTAATCGTGGCTCTCTTGTCAAACCATCTTTTCACAATAGCTTGAGGTGTAGCCATATGATCCAATGTAGTTGTTTGTTTCTCATCCATCTCTAAAAGGTCATCAATCTGATTTTTACTTTGTTAGCATCTTTGTCATACCCACTCATGAATTTCAAAACAAGAATTATGAGATTAAGTGGGAACACTAGTTCTTGTCTGTAGACAAGAAAATACGAAGAAGTCCCAAAAACATTTTTTACTCTCACTTGATCTATCCATAAGGCATATTTGAGCTGCATATGCCAATCCCTAGGGTTCTCCTTCAATAGTCATCTTATTACTATGATTAGATTCTTATTTGTAGATTTTGCTACCCCATTTCCTTACAAGTAGTAATTCGAAGAGAACTTGATAATGACTTGATTTTCAAATGCCCACTAGGTTAGGAATGATGATGTAAAAGTAGACCCATTATCACACACAAGGGTGAATGATATTCTAAACCTAGTAACAATGTCCTCTTCCAAGAAGTTTATTACCACCTTAGCAATACAATTTTTGAATGTTTCTACTTTCATCCATCATGTGTAGTAATTCATAGCTATGAGAATAAATGCATGTCCAGTTGATGATGGTGGGTTGATTAGACCAATGAAATCCATCCCCCACTTTGCAAAGGGGTGTATCTAATACACAGGCTATAAGGGCATTGCTGAGTTCCTTTCTCTATTGGCACTGGTTTGATAGATATGGCAAGAGAATACATGCTCAAAAGTGTCTTTGAATATCAATGGCCAAAAATAACCTAATCTTAGAATCATGTGGGTTGTTACTTCTGCCAAACCATGTCTTATACCATACTTATCATGAAAGTGTTCCAAGACTTCCTTTGCTTCCTCATGGCCTAAACACTTCAGATAAATTGCTTCATAGTTTCTCTTGTACAACTTGTTGTCATGTAGCATATAAGATTCACAATTCATTTTAAGTCCCCTACATTGTAGACTATTCATCCAACTGGGACATTGGTCTTCTAGAAGATAATAAACAATGTCTTGATAAAAAACATCTATCACCACACCCTGATTAATGTCAACTTGTGATACAACCATCTTCTTCTGATCATCTTTGTTTGTTTCATTGTCAAACTTGAATTCCTTTTCATTTCCATCCTAGTTATCAACTATCATCTTAGACAACCCTTGACCTCTAGCTAATTTCATAGATTGAATTTTAGGATCAAATTCTTGAATTATAGCCATCCACTTTCCCCTTCTTTCACCAAGTTCATTTTGCATCAAAAGCATTTTTACTATTGGGTCAGGTACAATTGCATACACCTTGCTTCTTAGAATGTAATGACAGAACTTCTTTACTACCTTGATTAATGCAAAGGATTTTTTATCAAGGTTTGAATAATTTAACTCTGCATTCTTTAGGGGACAACTCATAAAAGCAACTGGTCTTTCATACTCCTTTTCCTTCTTCTATGCCAGGATCCCTACACAAGATTGTTCGAAAGCAAAGGAATAGATCTTAAAAGGTAACTTGTAATCAGGACTCACCAAGATTGAGGCCATTGAAATGGCCACCTTGATACCTTCAAATGATTTCTTTATCTCTGGAACCCTTTCTATCTTAGCCCCCTTTTTGAGTAAATCATTAAGGGTAAAAACTATCTCTACAAATCCACTTATGAATTTTCATACAAAATTTATCTTCCCGAAGAAAGACTTCAATTCCTTCCGACTGTGTGCAAGTTCTAATTTTAGAATAGCTTCAACTCTGTTAGGATCAATGGAGATTTCAGCTTCAAAAATGACATGTGCTAGGACCTTTCCTTTAGTAATGCCAAATGAACATTTCTTGGGATTGAGAGATATGTTGTATTTACAACATCTATCAAATGCTTGTCTCAGATCAGCAATGTGGGTACTTTGATCTTTTGAAAAGATAGTCAAGTCATCCATGTAGATGACTGTACATCTATTAATAAATCCTTTGAAAGATTCATCCATCAATTGTTGAAATGTAGCTTCTGTGTTAATTAGTCCAAAGAGCATTCTTCTATAGGAAAAAGTTCCACACTTTTTTGTGACGGTTATTTTTAGCCTATCTTCTTCATCAACCATTGCTTGATTATACCTTGAGTAACCATCTAGGAAAGACATCATTTTTGAACCATTAATGATCTCAAAGACCTCATCTAGTGAGGCCAAATGATAATTGTCTCTCTAGGATGCTCGATTTAAGTTACAAAAATCAACACAAAGATGAATCTCTCCAGTCTTCTTCCACACAGGGACCAAATTAGTCACCTATGTAGAATGATGAATTGGAAATATGATCTTTGCATCCAACAACTTCTTTACTTCTTTCATGATCACCAGTCTTTGTCTTTTTAAAAATGGTTTGGCATCTAGTTTTAGCAAGATGTCATGTGTGATAATCTTAGGATCATAAGTCTCTAGTTCTTCATAGCTCCAAGCAATGAAATCCTTATACTTGGTGAGTAATTTGAGCATGTCTTCTCTTTCCTATGAGTTGCACACTTTTCCTATCTATACCATTCTCGGTTCTTCATTAGTACACAAATTGTATGAGTCACATTCTCAATTCTATTTTGTTGGATTACCCTTCTATTGAGTGTTGATTCATCATGATCAAAGATGCATTCTAGTTCAACCATTCCTTTTGGAATAGTGTTGGTTTTTAGATTAAGAATCCAATCTTCCTCCTCAATCTCATCATCTTTAGGTATGTCATCTTGTGTATCATCAATCTCTTGTCCCTCAAAATGGTGACTGCACATGTTAAACTCAAGTATATGTTGATCATCTTGAAAGACCTGAAAGTTTGTGATATTATTAGGAATGGACAGGACCACAACTAATTCCACTGAAAATATGTTCAACTTGGTTCTTTCAATTAGTTGTAAAGAACTTGCCAAAATGGCGAGAGCATCTGCTACCATATTTTTTCTTCTTGGAATGGATCTTATGTTCAAAGCTTCAAAGTCATCCAATATATCCCATACCCTTTTTCTATAAGCAACTAACCTCTTATCATTGTGAGAGTATATTCATTTTACTTTTTGTATGACCAATTCAGAATACCCTTCGATTATGAGAGTTGTAACTCCTTTCTACAGTGCAAAAAGTAGTCCTCAAATTAATGCCTTGTATTCTATAGCATTGTTAGTATGCCTAAATTGTAATCAATATGCATCATAGAAAGACCTACCTTTTGGGTTGACCAATTCGATACCTGCATTGACTCCCAACTTGGACCTGGAACCATTGAAGTATAGTGTCCAAATTTAATTGTCCTTGGGTTTTCTAAATTTATGCTTATTCATCCTTAGCTTTTCTTTCACTTGAGCCTTGAATGACTATTTCTTAGGAATCCATTGTAACTTTCCTTGTGTAGGACTTGATTATTCCCCTTTGTAATCTATAGATAGAGGAAGCGTGTGTTTTTCCTATCTATCTTTGATTTCCCCTATCAGTTCTTTGATTTCCTCAACTTTAGGTTTAGGATGAATGACTGTTGAAGTCCATCCTTGCCTTGTATTATATATGTTAACACTTTTGCAATTGTTTCTTAGCATGATGAGCATTCAGACTCAGAGTGACTAACTTTGTGTAATTGACAAAATCCAAGGAGAAGTAAGATGTTGGGGTTAGCTTCTTCTCCCAAGCATTGCAAATTAGTCACCATATTATCTATGAACTGTGTCACAATCTCATCCTTTGGGATTGGTATCTTGAGTTCCTTATCCTAATCTTCAGATACTTTTATTGGAATCATATCTAATACCATCACCTTGTATGAACCCAAATCCAATTATAGGAACACTATCTCATTCAGGGCATTATAATCTATAATCATCATTTTCAATTTGAGTTTTGTACCTATCTTGATTTGATTGTTCAATCCTTTCCATTGTAATCATACTGAGTGAAATCCATAGAAAACTATCGTCTTAGGAATTTTGTCCATTCTCTACTTAGGAGCAACCCATACATCTCTAGAATGTGCACCACATGTATATCAATGACATCTTGAATCCGAGGATTGATTGTTAACTATATTTGCACATCTTTCAATACCCAAATAACCTTTACCTCTATTTTATCCAACTATATTACTACTTGATTGGAGGGTTGACAACTAACTCCTAGCCTTTGAGCTACTGATAATGGCATTATATTACATGAAGCTCCTAAATCAATGAGGCAATTGTGAAGATTCTTCCCATATATCCTAATGCTAAGAAAAAAAGGGGGTACCTCAACTTTGTCTTTGAACATAGTGAGCATTGCTTCTGAAACATTCACTTGTTGAGATATTATCTTTTGAGGAACATTATACATATTATGGGAAACTTTTGTATGATCTAGTGTCTTCATAAGAGCTTCTCGTTGTTGTGGAAAATTTTGTAACATGTCAAACATGGACATATTGGCCTTAGTCCTTTTCAAATCCACTACCACATTGAACTTTTCAGTGGACCAAACAGGATTCTTTAGTATTGTTGGTACATTCACTTGATTCTAATTCAGTTTTCCTCCATACACTAGTCTTATTGGTGGCAGATTGTTACTTGCTCTTGGATCAGGTGGAGTTGGTTGTAAAGTTGGAGGAATTTCATCCATCAAGGGATCCTTTCTATTTCTAAGATTGTATCTATTTTGATTATCATTACAAAAGGTAAACATCTCCTCATGCTAAAGGTTTGGTTCTTGGCTAAATGGGAATGAGAATTCCTTACTTTCTGGTTGTTCCACTTGTGTATTCTATGCAGAATTGTAGGATTTCAATAGCATAGCATTGAATTGTATAGGACGAGGATTGTCATTTACCTATGAATTTTGATTCATCTCCTAATTGCCATTATAGTACAAACCATCATTGTTAAGCGCATTTTTGGCTATCATCATACTAATTGATATCAATATATTGAACATTTTTATTTTTATCAGCAGGAATGCTTCCATTATTTGGATAGGTGTTCCATTGTTAGTTTTTCCCTTGGAAGCCATTATTGCAATCAGGAGGATTGAAGTTGTTTCCTCCATTATTGTTTCCTGCATTGTTGTTGTTATTGTTCTCATTGAAGTTCCTATTGTAATTTTGACAAAAATTGTTGTTGTAGGGGCTAGCGTTGTTTCTTTGGAAGTTGTTATTTTGTCCTTGTGAAAATCTAAGACCTATCAATTCATTGTTCATTTGTGACATAGTCTTCCTCATTTGACCAACTTCTAAAATAAGGTTATTGTCTATTTCCATAGGAACTATGGCCTTCTATTCAAAGAAATCTATTTTTGGAGGCTCATACCCTAGATATGTTATCACATGATTTTGTGGAGTGGGTGCTTGCTATAATGGAACTAGATTCATAGGTATGAACTGGATAGGCACCATGGGTGCTCCCATGGGGTATGTTGGAATTGTAGTGACTACTTGCACTAGAAGCACTATTCCTCCTCCATTAGGATTGGCTTGCTTTGTGAACATGATCGCCTCTGCAAAGACTTTGTTGAATGTATCAATATTGGCTGGAGGAAGACCTCTCAAAGAGATCATTATAAGAGCATCCATAACATTCAGATAAATCTGAATAGTGGCTCCAACTGGTATAGTGTATGGCATTTCTAGCTTGCGGTATGCCATATGAAAGTGATGGTTGAAGTGTGAAACTATCTCGGTTGGGTCCCTTTTAACTGAAATAAACTATTAATATATCATACCTGGGTTGATGAAAGTTTTGAATTGTTCGAAGAATAATTTCTCAAAAGTATCCCAATCTCTAATACATCATGGTGGTAGATTAAGGTACCAATTGAAGCCAATTTCCCCCAAAGAATAGGGGAATAAATGAAGAACCACATCCTTATTAGCAATTTTCTCGCAGTTGCAAATTTCCTTGAAAATTTTGACATGATCATTGGCAGTTTGTGTTTCTCCATAAATGAACCTTAGGCAAAACTTTTTAGGATTCTTGGGGAGGTCATGAAGTGCACCTCTCAAGTTGATGGGTGAGTCTACAAAATTTGCAAAAATGGCTATTGGAGGATTTGGTAGACCTAAAGGTGGTTGGAATGATGGTGGAACTGCTAGAGTATGTGGAGGTTCACTCTGTGGTTGAAAGGTGGTAGAGTAGAAGAAGATGATGAAAGTTTGAATCAAAGTGGTTGAATTCAAGGTATTCCTCTTTCACTATGTGGTTTGTGAAAGTAGGTAAGTTTAAGAAAATTGTGTGCACTTGGCATAGACCTTAATGCTCACTGAAATGGGGATTTTGAATCAATATCCTCTAGTTTGCATTAATTCTAGAAAAAGTACACCTCTACAAAAGCATACTTTCTCATAATTAAGGCGCACCATAGATTTTTGCATACATGCATACCTACATAGTTGTAGACCTATGGACCTATGCACCTACACACCTATGCACCTAAATTTTTGTTAAACATAAAAAAAAATTGAACTTGTGTGAAGCACAGATTATCACAAAAGTGTAGAATTCTAAAAATTTGACAAATTTTCTTCTTTTTTGAGAGTCTAAATTTAGGCCCTCCTTCTAGCACCACTTCTGTTGGGTAGTTATTCCACACACGGCCAATGGCAAGAATCCTTTGTGCAATTCCTCTCTTGAAATGCTAATCTCTTGGGATCAACTCCAAGGTTTCGTATTTGTCTTGCAGTACACTAGAATCCACTTAGTTGATGATAAACATGCTTTTTCACAAGGAGGCCTTTCCTAGTTCTATTTTTGAACTTAGAATGAAGTAAAATCTATTCACTATCTCAAAATAACACACAAATGAACTATGTTTTTGTATTTTCTATTTTTAAATGAATGCAATCTAACAATGCAACTAATGTGAGTTCCTATTCTAAAAAGGGGTTAGCAAAGAAAATAACAAAACTGAAAGCAAAAAACATGAAATTGAAATAACATGAAATTGAAAACCTAATAGACCTAAGATATAGAAAACAACATGGTATGAGTTAAGCTTTTGAATAAATTAGTAGGAAACTAATGAAAATAGGAGCAATGCTTCCTAGAATCCACTGATGCAATTGTCAGTGAGAAACTATAACAATTGTAAGATATTTCACCTTTCATCAAATCACAAGGCCATGGAAAGTGCACTCATGTGAGATGAAAAGCTATGTAAACATAATTTGATGATCTCTT
Source organism: Cupressus sempervirens (assembly GCA_028749045.1). Classification (NCBI taxonomy): domain Eukaryota; kingdom Viridiplantae; phylum Streptophyta; class Pinopsida; order Cupressales; family Cupressaceae; genus Cupressus; species Cupressus sempervirens. The sequence continues at coordinate 70,031,961 of CM053784.1, read as the reverse complement.
CTCAAGCTAGATATGTCAGCAGAATTTGTAAATCTATAGCAAACACTAGAACTAAAAGACTACACATCCAAAAACAATGCAATAAACCTTTGGCTCAATCACAATCTCATGAACAAAATTCACAAAACAGTGACACATTCAGGCAAGAATCACTACACTCCAAATGCAAGCACCAAAAGCATAATTTTATTGCATAATAATGGTGGCCTTTGTTACATATTACAATGGGGTATTTATAAGAAATCATCTCCTCAATTTGTGTTGAGAGTGAGAGATATCTTTATGCAATAAAATACTTTTAAAACATTAAAACAGACTAAATATATACAATTTAACAGTTAATCTAGTGCTTAGAGGGACTCCATCCATATTTTATTCATTAATTAGATGCATGAGCCCTTTATATGTCAAAAATAAAGAAAATATGAGAGAAGAAATAGGAGGAATCCTTTAGTCAATGTAGGAGCATCTAGAGGTGCCAAAAAAGAAGCTGGTCCTTTACTAGGCATGTGTCAAAGTTAAACTGGCATCAGAATGTGTTTCTAATGCATGGAAAGTGTTATTTTTGGAACAAGTAGTTAACTATCAGTACACCTCTGCAAAATCCCCAAGTTTGGTATCCAATTCTAACAAGGCTTCTTCTATCCTAAAGGCTTGTTGGATGTTGTCATCATTAGCAGCCTCCACAAAAATCTTCCTAAAATTCTCCATTATTGTCTCCACAGGTAACAACTTTTCTTGTTCCTCATCTTCACAAATATCCAAGCATGCATCACTGTAGTGTCTCTCTGCTTCCAAAATTCACTCTTGGGCTTGGTCCTTGAGCTAATGAATCTCCTCATGTAATGTTCCCATTACCTTATTTCTATCTACTATCTTTTCTATGTAGTCATCAACCATATCTAGCTCTTCTCTACTTTATACATCAATCAGAACCCAGTATCTTTGGCCTTTTATGGCTTGTAGAGTCTGAAAATCCTTACTCTAAGCCCATACTTCATTCATAATACTGAAGTTCTACTTCAAAATTGTTATGATTTTATTCACATTCTTCTACATAGCATGTAGTAACTTCAAATTCCCTATAATTAACATAGCACCTTTCTCCTCAAAACTTTCTCGCCACTCCTAAGAAGCCTTCAAAATGGAATCAAGTTATACACTTCACCCTTCTCTAAGTACAGTGTTCAAGGTTTGCTTGGGGTGTTCAAGATCTAGAGGACCAACTACTTCAGCTAGATATCCCTTTAGGATCTAAACCTACCTTCAAAGTGTTTGGAGTTAAGCCTCATCCTATTCCATATGCTTAAGGACCTCTTTGACTCCTAGAGTCATCATTAATCGAGCTGAATCCTATGTAGGCCTCGCCAACATAACATCCTTCATTTCATATTCCTCAAGACCAAGACCTTCTGCATCTGTGCCTTCAGGAGGGAGAGCCACTTGTGCAAATAGTTTCTAGTTCCTTGTGTTGGTAATAAATGCCAATGGCATTTCCTCATGTGGTGGAGACTCAGGTTTATTCAAAATCTCTACAATGTCACAAATGTCTTTTTTAGAAGCACAAAATTGAGGTTTAGTACTCCTCATTATTTCCTTTTGGATCCATCTAGGGATGCGTCATGCTAAGGACCTGGCTCTTGATGACGAAGGAGTATGTTTTGCAACTTCCTTCCCTTTTTTGCTCCTACTCAAAGTTGTACCCTATTGGGAGGGCTCTTCTTTCATAGCCTTAGTCTTAGTAGACCCTATAGCCTAAACCTCAGTGTCTTGGGAAGGTGGTTGAGAATATTCCACCATTTCTCCCTCCTTTGATGCTTCATTGATCATTATTTTTTTTGGTTCCTCTTCTTCTAGTGGTTCCTTCTGAACCTACTCTTCTTCCAAACTCTAAGGTGGAGGAGTCACCGAGGCCTATTCTATCACTGTAACTCATGGTAGAGATGGAGGAGTAGGATTAGGACCCTGTGTATTTGGCAACATTTCTATATAGTCTTCTTGTTGAGGTTCACCTATAGGGGTGTCCCTAATCTTATCCCCAATCAATTCTATACCCATGGACATGAAATCAAAATTTTCCATTGAAAAAATGTCATCACCCTCTTCACTCTACTCATCCACCCACTATTGTACTTCATCTTCCAAGGAAGAGAAGTCTAAGGGTTCTACTTGGGTTGATGGTGAGGTACCCATGGCACTCTTTCTCCTCTAATTCTCTTTAGCTCTTCCTAGCCAATTTCTTCCCTATAGGGGCACTTGTTCCTCTTTATCTTTTGATTCTTCTTCTTCCTCCTCTTCATCTCCCTCTAGAATGCTTTCAAGAATAGATGGGGAAGGCAACAATCTTCTATTGATCCTTTGCCACTTTTTAATCCAAATCTTAATCCTCATCTTTTGTTTCTTGGAGGTAGAAGGAGAAGCTAGCTCTTCTTGAGTAGGAGGAATGGAGGCCTATGGAATCTCACCCTCTTCCAATTGGTTGGACACAATAGGAGGCAACTGAGGTTCATCCTAGACTCAAGTAGCTCCAGTATCCTTACACCCTTGTACACTCTATTTTTGGTACTAGAGAAGCACCTATTCTTCAGCTTGTTCTTTCTAAATCCTCTAAGGTGAGGTCCTCTTTCTTTTTTTCTTTCCCTTCCTTTTAGAAGGATGATAATATCCAACTGGGTGATCAAGCTAGTACACTATCTTTGGCCTGATATGAGATCGAGCTGTGAAGGTAGGAATTGTTACTTTCTTCCCCCTACCTCTTTTTGGGTAGGCATGTGCACGAAAGATCACTATATCAGCAATTGGATCAAGTGGAAAAGGTTTCTTGATCCAATCCTTCATCATTCTGATGACATGCATTGCTTAATGATTAATATCATCTGCCTCCTCCCTATCAACCTCAACATTCATAATGGGTCTTTCACTAATTTTTTTAGCATTGAATAGGGGGTCTAGTAACTCTTTAGAACCCTGTTGCCTTATTTCCTTTGGGATGTTCAACTAGAGAGCCTTTTCTACTAGATACAAAGTCAACCTATAGTAGTCCCTAATGCAGACATCATAGTCATTTGTGGCATTCATCCAATGATCTTCAACAACATCCTCGTGATGTAATTCCTTTCTTTCCAGACTCTTCACTCTCCCAAAATTTTTAAAATAGGGTAGGGAAGACTTGTATTCTTCAAGGGGATAGTTATCCCACTCCCACTCAAAGGACAAAATATCCTACTTTGTCTTCACCTAATACGGTCCAATGACCAATGGCCATGCCCAAGAAGGTCTTTGTTGCCTCTTTATTTTCTCATATGCCAACTCAATCTACCAAGAAATCTCCAATAGCACCAATTTGTCACTTGGGTATCTTGGGAGCTTCTTAGGATTGATGGAGGCACCAACTACTTGAAGATATGTGAATGTTTTGAACTATATAAAGTAGGCTCCAAGAACTATAATCTCTACTTTTTCTTTATCAGATAAACTCTTCCCATAGTCTCCCTCAATGAATCAAATGATCACAAAGATGAACATGTCATTCACAATTCTATATTCATTACTCTATGTTGAGAGCTTCTTCTTCACGAGTTGAGGGTAGACTATATATGGCCATGCATTTGGATCCTGCATACTACCTCTCCTATACAAATTGAGATATTTTTTTGCCCATGCTGCAAGTAGGTATACCATGTAAGAAGTCATGAAACTTCTTCTTGTCCTTCACCATCCTCAATTGCTCACACAAGTTTTCACTTTTTGTGGTGGCCCAGTCTAATGGTATCTTGGCTTTTTTGATGGTCTCAATGAAGTTGACCATGAAAGTGTTGAGGTGGCTTGCTGTGGGTAAAACCATGACTCTACTTAAAAGAATGATAGAGTATCTAATGTCTTCCTTCATGTATCCCTGAGTCATATCCACTTTGCCCATTATCCTTCCCCAAGGAGGCTTCTCAATGAGGTATGAAGACTATATGATATCAATTTCTTCCTGTTGGTGTTCCCTATACCATCTCTTAGCTGCTTCATATGAGAGCCTAATGAACTAGTCTTCCCTTGTAAGATGGAAGACCCTTTCAATGTTGTCAGGTTGCAGATCCAAAACAACCTCTCAAGTAATTCTCTTAACCACTCTCTCCTCAAACACAAAGCATTGTGTCGGGGCCATGATCAATTTTGATGATTGTAATGATATGGGGTGGGACACTATGTTCACCAACCTAGAATAGATCAACACAGATACCAAGGTTGATCTCTCTGTTGGCTTGTTGCAAATTCTTAGGAATTCTCCTAGATTCATGCACCCTAAATTAGTATCTTAGATTTCTATTCATGCACCCTAAATTAGTATCTTAGATTTCTACATGGTCATCATGAAATCTTGACTTTGAGTGTACACCTTGGAACTTGAATACGAAAGGTTTGGGTGCAATTCCGAATGTGGATACCATTTGATCTCCTGCATGTCACTAGAAAAAACTTGTTAGGTAAATTATAAAACTTAGAAATAAAATGTAAAAGCTTTGAATAAAAAATAAAATGCCCAATTTGGGCATTTTTATGTATTTATTATTTTTATTTTTCCTAGCTTTTATTTTTTATTTTTTATTTGAAATATTTGAATTATTTTTTCAAGTGTGTTTTAATAGATTTTTTAAAATTAACTTTTTATGCTTATTTGGGTTTATATATATATATATATATATATATATATATATATATATATATACATATATATATATACATATATATATATATACATATATATATATATACATATATATATACATATATATATATACATATATATATATACATATATATATACATACATATATATATACATACATATATATATAGATACATATATACATACATACATATATATATATATATATATACACACACACATATATATATATGTATATATATATGTATATATGTGTATATATATATGTATATATGTGTATATATATATATGTATATATGTGTGTATATATATATGTATATATGTGTGTATATATATATGTATATATGTGTGTGTGTGTATATATATATATATATAATGTAAGCTGAAACTAGGCATTCGAAGTGCCACATGCGGTTAGTGTTTAGGCCTAGTGGGCACGTAGGACATGGTGGCTAGCAATGCATAGAGAGAGGTGCATGGGTGGCATTCATGGAGGCATTGTGGGTGTCTAGTGCCACAATTAGAGTTGACATCATGGTGGAGGTGAGTTTTGATGGTTTCGTGAGTGCGCTATGCCATAGGTAGAGTTGACGCTGTGGTGGAGGGAAAAACATGGAGCACGACGAGATCAACAAGTGTGGGCACATGGAAATGTCGCCTAGGTGTTTAATGAACAATGGGTGTAGCACGTGTAGGCATGAGCACAATGCCATGCAAGGGTTAAGTTTTGTTAGGCACGCATCATGGCATTGGCCACTATGCGCAGGCACTTGAGTAGCATGCTAAGGCACTACCATAGAGTTTTATTAATGTGTGTGAGATTTGAAAAGAGCATGGCATGTGTGCAGGTAGCCATGGCCCAGTATGCGGATGTGGGCTATGCGAGGGGCAGGAAATACCTAGTGAGTGCCATGCTTTGGAGAAAACAAAACAAAACAAAAAACTTTGAAGGAAATGCCAAGTGATGGGGGTTTTATAGCCTCCCCCCGAGTAGGGTGTGTGGGGCACATCTCGCGTATGCATGAAGTGGATAATTTTTTTTTGGGTTTTTTTGACTCTAACACTTTTGACTTCTAGTATTTTCTCTTGACTCTCAAACTATGAGTTCAAGAGTCAAAGAAAAGGTAGGGGGTCCCCATTCCTAGTGAGGGATGGGGCATGTGTTGTGAGACCACAATAGTCCCTTACAAGAAGCAGAGTTTCCTTTTCCTTAATTTATTAAGAGTCTCATGATCAAATGGAAAAGTAGACTTACCTTTAGCTTTTTCCTCCTTAGGAAAATTCTTGTTGTCATGATTGGAAAATGTTCCCTCTATAGTAAACATGCTAGCAGGGGCAATGAGCTCCATGCTTTGTGCCTTCCTCATAACTTCTTATAGTGAGGGAGGATCGAAAGCTTTCAACCAACCCTTCAATGGCTCCATCAATCCCTCCATGAATAAGAACACCAATCTTCTTTCACTGATGTTAGGGACCATGACCAATAATTGTTGGAAGTCATTCATATAAGTATCAAGGGAACCATGTTGTTTTAGTTGTGCTAATTCACAAAAACTCACCTTAGGATCTTTGACATCAAACCTTTCAATTAGCCTATTGGTAAAATACTCATATGTAGTGATAAAGTTGTGTCCAAGAGTGACTAACCAATGATACCACCACTCATGAGTAGCTCCTTCAAGATGCAGTGTAGTAAATCTTATGGCATCCTCTTCAAGCATTGGCCTCAAAGAAAGATAATTATCAAGCTTTTGAACCCAAGACCTAGCTATGCATTTGTTACTTCCATCATAGTAAGGAATCAAACTTTACCAAGTGTTTATTGATAGTCATTTCTTGGAGCATACTGATCATTCCTTCCTCCTCCCCTATTTCTTTGATTCATGAATTGATCAAATGTCTATATTTCTCTCATATCAAAAGGGAGAGTGGTATACTCCAAGTAGGTCTATCTAGCTTTGTCTCCAAAAGAAACAACTAGAGCATCATGTGGTTGTTCTTCTCTTGGTGTAAAGGTGGGAAAAAGAGGCCTAGGGGCTAATCCTCTAGTATCTTTAGCATGATGTATAGACCTTCCTCATTAACTCTACTATATTGAGCTATGTTTTGATATTGAGTGGCTTGCCAATCCATTTTTGATAATAAGTGTGTCATCATATCAAACATGGTATCAAATTTCCTTTTAGCTTTTGTATCCCTATTTTCTTCTGTTGCCATATTTTGAACTATTTTTTTGGTATCTCTTTCTCTTAATGCATCTGAGAATGTATCCCTTTCAACTTGATGATTCTAATATTGTTATCTCCCATTGCTCCTTGTACTTATAACATCTAATTTCTCTCTCACTCATCTTCTATTTGACTAATCACATGATGGTAGGATGAAAGCTCTGATACCACTGTAATATCCCTATCCAAATCTGATTGAAACTTGCTATATTTACTTTTTGAAATTTTGTCAAACACTTGTACAATAGAGGGATATATGACTGATTTTTATTTTCAGTTTGTTTTCAAAATAAGAAAGCTGACTTCTAATATCATATGATGACTAAAAATGACTTCTCTTGCACTTAGTCTACACCTAACATTAAATGCAACTCTTTTTTTTGTTTTTACTTGATACAATGTATGACATCTATTCAACACAAATTAACACTCATAGTCAAGTGACATTTTGTCAAATAGTTTGCATGCAAACTAACATTATATCTCAAACTTCAGAATTGATATTTTTCTGATATAAAAGTTCTAATATATAATCAAATTACAATGCCTTCAACAATCTAACTAGATTGTCCATACAAAACCATGTGGATGTATTTTCAAATAATGCATAAACATGAAGATAAAATGAGGAAACTTGAGATTCATAGGCAGCTTTAAAACTAATCAGAATTGGTCATGGACTATAGCGTTGTTGTTTACAGCACTATAGCAATACTATTCAAGACCACTGTAGTGATAACACTATTCACGATTCTTGTAGCAATGGCACTATGGCAGATGAGTATGAACTTCCTAATATGCCTCCAAATTCCTTGCTTAACTCCTTCCAAAGTGTAGATAAAATGAGGGTGTCGAATGACACTTAAATCTTGTTGGTGTAAATATGTATTAACTATTTGCACTTAAGTTTACTTAGGTTAATGCATTATTTAATTATTTTGTATTATTTTATTATTTTTATTTGTGAGACACTTAAGAGTTTGTACACCTTTTTGAGTTGTCATGTTGACAACATAGGAGTATGCAACTCTATTTTAAAACATGGTGTCTACAACACTATTTTACATGTCACACCCTTGTAGGTTTATCCTCAGATCCTCACACATACTTTCGTGCTTAATGGAGGATAATCCATATCTGGTGTTCATGTGCCTAGTTGTATGACATATCATGATGTTGATTATGAGGAATTGTAGATGTATCTCAGAGGCCTTTATATATAGGCACTCCTAGTGTACTCTTATCATGACATATTGAATATATCATCATTCTAATCATACTCTCTCTCTCTTGGTCTATGGTGTGCTTGTGTTTGAGTTCTTAGTTCCTGGGTGAATTTTTCCCTAAGGAAAATTCTTACATGGTATCAAAGCAACTTGGAGATTTTCTCATCACATAGTCATTCAAGACCACTCTTGCTTCAAAACCTCAGCTTGAATCTAGAGTACTGCTAAAATTGGGAGCATCTAGAGCCAGATCTGACCTTGACATTTCATCCAAAATGTTGAACTAGTGAAAATTGACAATAAAATTAGCTACCTTGGCCTAAGGTTGACCATGAAGAAAAAATGTTTTTCAAATAAGAACTTAGAGTCCCCAATTTGCAGTTTGGGTATGGTCATTTTTTGCAAATTTAATTAATTTTAGATCTGCAATTTTTATTTTATTTCTCTGCACTATTTTTTATCGTCAATATTTCTAAAACTTGATAGAGAATTTTTTCTTTTTGCAAAACTGGACTGTCAAATCTCGGCTTTGAAGTGTGGAGGAATTTATTTGTGGCAGGGAATATTTGGCATTTACTTCAAATCTATGGGCAAACCACTAGCCATACCATCACATATTGCAATGACTACTTACCATGCTTTCTGACCATCAGCTAAGAAATTCGGTGAGCAAGACACAACCCCAGCAAGTTGTTTGTTAATACATCCACATAGGTTTCCTTTTAAAAATACCACAGCCCACTCCCACATTACATGTGGGAAAAATCCCACTAAGGCTTCTAGCGAATGCTTTAACATTTTACTACAGCTTCAAAATTAGGCGTCACAGTTACAATTTTTTGATAGCTGCATCAAAAGTATTAGCCTGTGTCCAAAACTTTGTGAATTTGTACTATTTTGTGATTTCCTGACATTCATTGTCACTTTTTTGGTAGGGTCCCGACATTTGTTGGATAGTCTAGCAATTGGATTAACTCTCTTGGTGACACAAAGTTTTAAATTGCCCATGCACAGTAATTCCCACCTAGTTTCCATGACCTTTTTTTATGGCTATCAATGCCAACAAATATTCTAATATTCTAGTGTTATAATTGGGGTTTTTGGTGCCTTATTCAAACTACACCATTCGTTAGTCCCATTACCTGCCATGTAAGCGAATAGTGCCAACTCAACACTAATCTCAAAACTGCTACGTCACCCATGGAATCTAGATCTTTCTACCATGTGTACGTACAAATGACATGTCATCATAGTCATACAGTACGGATACTGACTAAGCCTGCCACATCATCGTGTGCTAATTTTTTGCTTGTGTTAGCATTTCACTATGTTAAATTTGATGGCCATTTGACCATCAAAACTAGGAATTTTACAACTATAGTGATGACCTTTTGACTGTCAAATTTAGACTCACATTTTTTTCTAGACCCCTCTCCAAATTAGTTTTCACTTTGGTAGCTTGACTTTGTGAGCCCATAACTTGGACATTTGAACTTTGATTTAGGTGTAATTTTTTTTAAAAATTGGGTAGAATTTCCTAAATTTTTTAGTGGTAGTTTTTTTTTCTTCCAGTTTTGGTGCATAGATTTTGTAGAAATTGCATTTTTTGGCAATTGTACCTACATAATCCTGCATTTTTCAACTTCAAATGCTCTGTATGGTCAAATCTAGTCACTTTTTAACGTTTGATTTTTTTTGAAAGTGCACATTTTTTCATCTACTTTCTAGATCTAAAGTTAGATTCTAGGGTTGTGTGGAACAATTTCTCACTTTCAGAATTAGGCATTTTTTGGCATTATAAAGCTCTGATTCTTTTTTGCAATTGTTTAAATATGAGCCACAGTGCTTAAGTGATAGATTTGAGCCTTATAAGGTAGTTGTAAAAGCAAAATCAAAAAGTTCACTTTGTTCATTTTGACGAGTGGCCCATTGTAAATGCACTGCCTATAAAGTGCCAAAAACATCTGTTTTGGGGGACTCTTTTGATTGAGTGAAAAGGGCGGGGGGGGGGGGGGAGGTGTACTGTGTTCTTGTGTCTCTCTTTTGTGCTCTTTTCATTTCTACATCAAGGGTTTTAAATTTCCTCCTCTAACTTCACGCAACTATTCTACATGGAAAGATATTGCATGGAGTAGATTAATGGAAAAAGGATATAGTCTTTATGTTGATGGTACCATTACCAAACCTACTGATGCTAAAGAAATCATTAATTAGAAAACTCAAGACTGATAGGGTTTAGGAGTTATTAGGAGTTGTGTACATGGGGATCTTCTCTTCCACATCAAAAATTGTTCAGAATCTAAAGAAGCTTGGGACAAACTTGAATAGTTGTAGGGTAAGGTGGATAAAGAAAAGGGATTTTAGATTGAGGATGATCTACTTCTCTTGGATCCCAAGAATTTTGACACAATTCAAGATTACATCATCAATGTCAATGAGTATAAAGTACTTCTAAAAGATTGTGGAAATCCCATGAAGATGATAGGTTGATTCATCACATCCTGAAGAGGCTACCTTCTAAGTACGCTAACTTTATTTCAAGTTTTAATACTCCCAGGTTGACCATGGGATCTGCTTACCACAAGGTTTCATTTGATGCATTTGTAGAGATGTTGATTATTGAACAATATTACTTGATGGATTTTGGACTTCTCAAGTCATCAAAGACCAAAGCCTTGATGACTAGTGATGAGCACAAATCAAGTCAAGGAGGGAAAAGCAACAACAACAACAAGCAGTGGAAGTAGAAATCATAATCTGAGACACAACAATCCTCCTTTCAACAAGGCAATTCTTCTTCAAACAAGAAGGGAAGTAATGAAAAGAAGGACAAACTTTTTTTTGCATATTGCATAAAGCGAAATCATGATGAGCATCTTTGCAAAACAAAGAGAACCGATGAGTTAGAAAGCCTACTCAGGAAGAACAAGATTCAAGTGCTAGGTATTTCCAAGGATTCAACTCCAACCTCTTCAAAGGGTAAAGGTCAAGCACTTATGAAAAACACAAGTTCTTCTTCAAAATGGATACTTGAATCAGGTACCTCCTATCATATGGTTTCTTCAAAGAAGAATTTTCTTCATCGAAGAAATCAAAGGTACCACACATCTTCATGGGAGATGATACTAAGACGGAAGTTGAAGGCAAAGGACATGTAGAAATAGAAAATGGGGAATTCAAAAATGTTCTATATGTTCCAAACCTCAGCTCCAATCTCTTATTAGTTTATCAAATCACTCATGTTGGAGATGGTCACAAAGTTGAGTTCCTTCCAGATTCAGTGATGGTGTGAAGTCTTAGAGATGATTCATTGGTAGCAATTAGGCTAGTCAATGATGACAAGAGGCTTTATTCCTTCTCCCACTTTGTGCCTAAGTCTCCTTCTCAAGCCTTGTTGACTCACTCTACTTCAAACATCAAATTATGGCATGAGTGGTTTAGTCACCTTGAATTTTCCTCTCTTCAACAACTTTGCTCCAAACATTTGGTCAAATATCTACCTAATATTAGCTTTTCTAAGGGAGAATGTTCATCTTGTTCAATGGATATGAATCTCAAGGAGAAGTATGATAAAGGGAAGTCTTCTATAGCTTCAATTGTTCTTCAACTAGTTCACATGGTTTTAGCAAGACCCTTTGCAGTGACTTCAGTCAGCCAAGGCCACTACATCCTCACATTTGTTCATGACTTTTTGAGATTCACTTGGGTCTGTTTCCTTCATCACAAGAATCAAGTAATTCATAAGCTTCAAGACTTTAAGACTCATCTTGAACACAAGTCAAGGAAAGCCATCAAAGTACTAAGGATGGACAATGAGAATAGATATGTAGACATAAGACTTAAGAACTTTTGTAGAATTAAGGGGATTGATCTTCAGAACTCACCAACATTTAGTCTGCACAAGACAAATGTTGCAGATATGAGGATTAGGACTCTCAAGACCATGGCAAGTTGCATGATCAAAGCTAAGTCTCTCGATCCTACACTAGAAGTTGAAGCCATTAGCAGTGCTACTCACATACTTAATAGGTCTCTTGATAATGCCTTATATGGGAAGACTCCTTTTGAGGCATGGTGTGGTAGAAAACCAATTGTGAGTAATTTTAGAGTCTTTGGTTTTCTAGCATGGACAAACCTATCTTTCAGGAGTTGCAAGGCACCGACACCTAGGTCTTCAACCTTCACCGGTTATGCAGACAATGTGAAGGCTTATAGACTTATGGGTCCAGAGACTCACAAGATTTTTGTAGAGAAGGATGTTCATTTTGAGGAAAGTTCACTCAGCTTATCCTCTACTCCTCTCCGCACATCATACATAGTGAAAACTAATAGTGACACAAGCGATAGTGCTTCAACAGGTTTAGACATGTGGGGTTCTATCGACAGTTGTAGTGAGAGGTCACATCAGTCTAGTCAATATGCTTATATTGCAATAGTGAAAGGTCCAACACAACATGGTACATCTCATTTTCCAACTCCAACTTCAATTGTCTTGGGAGATAGACTTGAGGACTTACATCTTCTCATTGATGAGGATGATCCTTCTATAGTTGTTGTGAGGGCTCACTCTGACCCTCATGTCCATTCTCTACATGATCAATCTGTACAGGTTGGCATGATTGTGGATCCTTATGAATAGCAATTAGTGGAGGTCTCTTTGTCAGTTGAGGAGATAGATGGTTGAGTGGAACAAGTTCAATAGACATCCTCGCTAGATCTGCATTCATTTTTTTTAGCACAATTGGAAGGGGTAAGCATTAGCATCAACACACGGATACTTGAGTAGGTTTTTAGGCCACCATACATCTTCAGGAGTGTACCTTTCCCTTTGTTTCTTCCTAATGGGAGGAACACCATTCTGCATTGTTGGACCAGCTTCTTCATTGGAGCAGCTTTCACTTGTTTACATTCTTTTTTTTTTTTTTTGGGGGGGGGGGGGGGGGGGGGGGAGAGCCTATTCTATCTCTCTTCCTTCTTTCATTCTCTTATGTATATATTGTATGTATGTTGTAATGGGGGGGGGGGGGGGGGTCTTGATTACTCCATCCATCAATGCATCCCTATTTATCTCTCTTTTCAAAGGAAGGTTTTGCCATGAGGTTTTCCCTCTTACTCCTCTTTATGAGAGATTTTCATTTCATTATGTACATGGGTACCTAACATGGCCTAGTAGCTAGGACCCATTATGCACTTCATCCTAGTTTTCATAAGCTTAAGGGAATTCCCCTAAGTTTCACTTAAGGGGGGGTGTTCGTGTAAATACGTATTCACTATTTACACTTAAGTTTACTCAGGTTAATGCATTATTTAATTATTTTTATTTGTGAGAGACTTAGGAGTTTGTGCACTTTTTTGAGTTGTCATGTTGACAACATATGAGTATGCAACTCTATTTTAGCACATGGTGCGTACAACACTATTTTGCATGTCACACCCTTGTAGGCTTATCCTCACATCATTGCATATACTTTCATGCTTAAGGGAGGATAACCCATATCTAGTGGACATGTGCCTAGTTGTATGACATATCATGATGCTGATTATGAGGCATTCTAGATGTATCTCAAAGGCCTTTATTTACAGGCACTCCTAGTGTACTCTTATCATGACATATTGAATATATCATCATTCTGATCATACTCTCTCTCTCCTGGTCTATTGTGTGCTTGTGTTTGAGCTCTTAATTCCTGGTGAATTTTTTCCTTAGGTGAATTCTTACAAATCTAAAGTGTATCTTATTCATGAATTGCTGCAAAAACTCAATAAGATTCAATGAGATGACTAAAATATCACCTCTATCAAATGCAATATCAGCTGATAGTTTCACAACCTCAAAGTTGCTAATCAAAGAGAGTTATCATTCTAAATGACTTAAATGTCCTACAGAAACCCTTGGCTCCACAAGTGCACAAGAAAATGCCAATATCAAATCTAGATGCCCTACAATGAGGCTCTCCCCTCTATTTATTATATTCCTTTCCCCCTTCTAGAAGAATATAAAATATTATTTTATTGCACTTTTCTAGAAGCTTCCTTCTTTCCAACAATAATTAGTTGTGCTTCTAAAATATTCCCTATTCCATAATATAATATTATTTTAGTGATTTATGATTTAATATTTATTTTAGTCAGTTTTTAATTAAATATAAATTCACCTTTTAATTTTTAAATTATTTATTGACTTTATAAGAAATTAATTTAATTATTTCTCTTTATTTCTCCATTTTCCCTTCAAAGAATGAAAGGCTAAGAACTCCATTGAGAAGCTAAAAAGATGGGGACATTACACCATGTACCTAAATACAATACCAAATGCGTATGCAATATCTGGTCTAATTATGGTAAGATACAAAATATTTCCAACAAGCTTCCTATACAATTTTCCATTGACCTTCCTTTGAATAGAGTTGGCACTCAACTTTAATCCTACTTCACATGGTGTTTTAGATGGTTTACAATCACTCATATTGAATTTTTTAAGTACATCAAGAGCATACTTATTTTCAGAAAGCATGATCCTTCCTTCTTCTTTCCATACTTGCATACCCAAAAAATATTACATTAGTCCTAAATCAATTATTTCAAAAACTTATTTGAGTTGATCCTTTGTTATCTCAATATTATGTGTGTGATTTGTTGTAATAATCAAGTCATCCACATACAATACAATAATAACAACTTTATCATCACTATATTTCACATACACATCTGGTTCAACGTTACTTCTTTTAAATCCAACATGTAGAAAGTACTTATTTATTTTTGAGTGTCATTCACTTGGTGCTTGCTTAAGACCATAGAGAGATTTTCTTAATCTACACACCAATTTTTCTTCACCATATTTAATAAATCCTGGTGGTTGTTGCATGTAAATTTCTTCCTTTAAATCACCATGCAAAAATGCACTTTTTAAATCCATTTGAAAAATTTTCCAACTAAACTTTGCAGCTAAAGCAACTATTGTACGAATGGAAGTCCTTAGCTATTGGAGCAAAGGTTTTAGTATAGTCTATACCTTCTTCTTCTGAGAAGCCCTTAGCCGCTAACCTTGCTTTGTATTTTACAATAGCTCCATCTGATGTGAACTTAGTTCTATAGGTCCATTTGCAACCAACCACATTTTTTCCTTTTGGAAGTGTTTTTTGTTCTCATGTTCTATTTCTTTATCAAAGAATTTTATTCTTCTTGCATAGCTGCTTCCTATTTATCTTTTCCTTTTGCTTCTTTGTATGTGCTTGGAGTGTCAACCTACATCACCATGGTCATGAGAACATAGCTAGCAAATATATTTCTAGGACCTTCTTGATAAATTTATTGGACGCTTCTAAATTTTCTTGGATTTTCATTATCACTTTCACTTGATTCTGTTCCCATGTAGTAGTCTACACACCTTGACTTTGACTATTGGTATAAGTAGAATTTTCTTCATTAGTCAAAATTGGAAAGAAAGATAATGTTGGAGAGTTATCATTCTTAACATCTTCATCAAACCAAACATTTCATTTAATATAGATTTCATTTGTTTTGGGATTGTATAACCTATATCCTTTTGATTCCTCACTATATCCAACCATTATGCACTTCTCACTCTTCCTCTCAAGGTTTCTCCTTCTTTCATTAGGAACGTGAGCATATGCATTGCAACCAAAAATTCTAAAATGAGATACTGTAGGTTTTCTTCCACTCCATGCCTCTTCTAGTGTTATGTTCAAACCTGCCCTAGTACGTGTTCTATTCAAGATATATGCAACAATATAAATTACTTTAGCCCAAAATTTAGCTTCTAGATTTCTAGAATGAAGCATACACCTAGCTATTTCTATTATAGTTCTAATTTTCCTTTTAGAAACCCCATTTTGTTGGGGTGAATAAGAGATAGTTGATTCCTTCTTTATGCCATATTCTTTACAAAAATCTTTAAAAATATTATTTATGTATTCAGTCCCTCTATTAGTTCTTATTATCTTTAAACTCTTTCCACTTTGTTTTTGAGCCAAAGCTTTAAACTCCTTAAACTTTTGAAACACTTCATCTTTCTTTTGTAAAAAATACACCCAAATTCTTCTACTATAATCATTTATAAATGTGAGGGCATACCTTGATCCTCCAATTGATGGTGTTTTAAAAGGATCCATTACATCACCATCAACTAAATGTAGAGGAGCTTTTGCTCTCCATGATTTACCTTGTGGGAAACTTTCCACATGTTGTTTTCCCATTGCACATCCTTCACATACCTTGGGACTTAATGATATCTTTGGAAGGCCATGCACCATTTGTAATCTCTCCATAAGCTTGAGATTTTGAAAGTTGACATGCCCCAAACACGCATGCCATACCTATTCATATCATCATTTTGACAAATAGCACACATTTGTTTATCTCCACATTTAGAAGTAAATTCTTGACACTTATATAATCCATTCTCCATTTTACCAATTACAATAACTCTATAATTATCATTGACATCCTTGATTAAGTACTTATCATTGTATAATTCTATTTTGTGTCCTTGACTTGCAATTTGAGATATTGAAAGTAGATTTGTTTTTAATTCAAGGACTAACTTCACATTTTTGAACAAACCATTATCAATTTTGACATTACCGGTCCCTTTAACTTCTAAAGCACTATTATCTCCCAAATATATTTTCACTATATTATTTTCACTCATTGATTCAAATTTATTCTCATTATGAGACATGTGTTGTGTCGCACCATAATCAATATTGTTTTCTTTAAATGCAATAGAAAATGCATTTCTTTTAGAATCACCAGATTTTTGAGAATTATTTATCTTTTTTTCTATATCTCTCTTCTTCTTGAAACATTGATTTTCCTTATGACCCATTTTACCACAATAATGACATTTCCATTTACTTCTATTATGATCTATAGATGAAACAATCCTATTTTCATACTTCCAATTTCTTTTTTTAGATTGATTATCTTGTGATTTCTTATAATATTGTTTTCCTTTCATTATAAATGCTTGAGATTCACCATCAAATGATTCTTTTTCTTTAACTTGTCATTTCTCTTCTTGAACTAACTTAGCACACAATTCTTCATATCTAATACTTTTTAATGTATTCGCAGTATCTAAACTGCTTATAAATTATTGATAAGGTCCTGGAAGACTTTGTAATATAATTTGCACATAATATCTATCATCTATATATTTTCCAAGAGAAACAAGATCATTTTTCGTTTCCTTCAACTTACTTAAATGTGGGACTATCTCTTGTGAGCTTGATAATTTCATATTATATAACTTAGTAGTGACAGATAAAATCCATACATCACTTGAATTTTGATATAGATCATTCAAAATCTCCCATACTTTGACTCCACTTCTCTCATTATGAACTTTTGGAAAAAATCTCTTCTGAAAGTGTAAGCTTAATTAGTGCTACTAACCTCTTGTCCTTTTTATCCCAAATATCTTGATCCCTTCCTGGGTTTGTAGGCCTTTGTTCACTACCAGTCATAATATCATAACAAGTTTGAAGAGTTAGACTAATTTCAGCATGAGATACCCAATCATAATAATTTTCCCATTTAATTTAACTATAGCTAAAGTCACACCAAGTGATTCCATAGTCAAATTTTCTCTTTTTGCTTGAGAATAAAAGATATTTAAAAAACTTGAACACCACTCTTGAAATTGAAAATATCTCACCAATTTGTTGAAGAATTTTTTTTTTTTCTTTTGCTGCAATAGTCTTCCTTTGTCACAAGAAATTTTGGTGTTGCTCACTCCCAAATTTTACACCTGCAAGTATAAAAATTCATACCAAAAGCACCATATATACATAGCCCAAAGAACTAAAAAAACTCTGATACCATGATGAAATGATTATAATAACACCATATGCTATAAACAAGAGCAAAAATGATCAGCAAAATAGAGATAAAACATAGCATCACAAGAACAGAGCAGAGATATAAGAAATAGAGATATGAAAGAGAAACAAAAACAACAACTTTATTACATAAACACTATGAATTTTGTTACACTCAACTTCAGCAGATATAGTCATATTTATAGGCTCTATAGAGCTTTCTAGAAATTTGATGAAGAAGCTTATAGTGGGAAAAATAAACTTCTTGAATTTTCTTAAATAGAGGATTCCAGATATTGCAATAAATGTCTAGCTACTACCATAGAATAAACATTGTTCTAACACAAGAGTTATTTGGAAAAATTTGAGTACTACATACAATTTTTTTTTGGTCAAGAGACATGGATGGTGTTAGGTTTTAGTTCTCACACTATGCATTCATATTTTTCTACCCAAAGTGATAAGAATGACGTGACAAATAAATATTGGTTTTTCATGGGTTGAAAAAGTATTGTAGGAAGTTATTATGTTGTTTATGTCAATATTACTTTTTGCTATTAATTGTACAGTCATTTTGATTTTAGTATTGTACCCTTCTTGCATGGTTTCAATAGAAAATTTTTATGCATTTGTCTTAATATTTATCTTTATGTTTCACTAATATTTCTTTTACTAACATGTAATGCAAATAGCTAAGCAATTGAGGGAATTAGAGCGTAAGTGGCAAGACTAGTATTTTGCATATGCTTGGTAGGGTTCTACATATTTGTTAACTTTTCTTTTCCTCTGGTGGTCTTCCTTGTAGCACTAGTACCACTTGCGCACCTTCTCTTTATCAAGTTTGAAAATAGACTCTAGTCTACAAATATTTGGGTTTCAATACAATTTAGTTACATTCAAATTTTAAAAATTTTGATTTAAAAATTTTTTTAGAAAAAAATTATTCAAAACATGTAGTGATTTCAATACAGATCTTTATTCGAGAATTTATCTCATCTTGTTTTCTTCTCACTAGTTAGATATAACCATTCCCATCTCTCTTTTTTTATAACTGCCAACTTCGTAACTATTCCCATCTCTTATTTTTAATAACTGCCAACTTTGGCAGGAACTATGCTGCTCTATAGCCCATGTTTTATAAGTAAAGAGATTTCAAAGAATCAAATTTAATACTCCAATCAGACAAATCACTATAGATTTATGGGACAGCTTAAACATCACACATGAAGTTTCATTTCAAGATTAATAGTGTTAAATAGTCAAAGTTGACTTATTTTTTCCAAGCATAATTTTCTCCTCAATGTGTGATGTTATTTATAGGTAAGTCCCTCTATCTATATGGTTGCTCCATCCCCATATAGATAGAGAGTTGGAACTACTGTAGAAACAACTGCTGCTGCATCAATGGCTAAATAGACTGCTATGGATTGTGTTTCTCTTTGAGTGGTAGTCTCATATGACTAGATCAAAATGAAAACCTGTGGTGAATGTATTAATATGCAAATAGAAAATCAACTCCATGAGCAAGGGCATTGGAGAATATTTTCCCATATTATGGAAGCATGAAGGGATAAATCAATTTCATTTTTCTGAAGAGGGTTGGTTCCTTCCATGTTTGGGAGAAGGAAATTAATGAGAACAACTCCACCCTATTTAGAATGTACTTAAATCCACAAAAGAAGAATGACAAGAAACATAAATGTATTTGGGTTCATCTTGCAACATGTTTTGATATTATTACAATGAAACTGCCATGCATGCTCTATTGCTCTTTCGCTAGCTTGAAATGTACCCTTGGTTTAGGGTTTAGAGAGATGGGGTCTAGGAGTTAGAGAGAAACAAAAGGTTAAAAGAGAGAGATGAGGTTAAGGTTAGGAGAGATTAAATTATGTAAGTTCTATAGAGAGAGACAAACATTTAGGGATTATGGGGTTAGAGAGTGGTTTAGGGTTTAGAGAGATGGTGTTTATGACTTAGAGAGAGACATAGGGTTACAAGTTTGAGATCTAGAGAGAGAGGGTTTAATGTTTAGGGTGTAGGTCAACATATTTTAATTTAAGGTTCAATATAGGAGTTAGAGTTGAATTTGGTTCAATGTGAGAGTTCTAGTTTGAGTTTGATTAGGTTTAATGTTGTGGTTTAATTACATTCAATGTTAGGTTTTGCACCTTCCAATAATTTATAAGGTTAAATGTTAAGGTTCAATGGTTTCAATTAGAATTTATTTGTGTTCATGGTAAGACATAGAGTTTGATTTAGTTCAATCTAATGGTTTTAGTTACCATTTTATAGTACATTCTAAACTTTTACCTTTACAAAAATTTCTAATGATTTCTAATAAAAACAAAAATAAAATATTTAAATTCTCTAATATTATATCTAAATAATTTTCTATATTTAATAATTTTTTTCTTTTATTTTCTAAAGTTTCTAACTATTCTAATATTTTCTAAATCTTCTATAAATAATGTTTTATAATTAATCTAATTTCTCTAATAATATATAAATTTTATTACATTTCATTACTTTTTAAAACTTTATCTAATATTATAGTACTTAAAACATAAACATATAATAATATATTTAAAAAATTGAACTATTTAAAATAACACACATTAATAACCATATTTTTACCTAAGGAAACAAACAATAAATCTCAAAACATATTAAAAATTTGGGGGGAAATGCTGACATACCTGATCCAACTAAATGACTCCTATAACTCTTCCTGCTCTGCACTTCCAGCAAGTTCATATGAGGCAAATGACTGCCACATTTGTCTTTATGCAGCTTATATAATTTTTGGGGTTCTAGCCAGATCCTATCTAGTTAGATTGGGTCCGGCCGAATTCCTCCGAATGTGTACATGCCACTTGGCATCTACTCAGTGCTACATGGTTTTAGTTAGATTCGAACCAGCCGGATTCAATCCCCTCGGATTGATAAAGTTAGCCCCAAAGGTTACACAGATTCGTGCTTTCACCCTCCATGCATTTCCTTCTCTCTATTCCTTCAAAAAGTAGTTAGGTGTATCTTGATAGTGAGGAAGCTAACCTTCTCCAAAGTCTCAAGCTGATTCTTCAAGTCCCGCGATTGGGAGATTGTTTCCATGTTTTGCAAGGTTGCTTTTATGTCAAATTTTAGGCAAAGGTGCAAACTTTTGTGACAACATTAACTTTTAAAAATAATTTCTTTGAGCCTTGCAATGTTCACTATTAATGTTTTTAGAAAGATATATTTTATGTTATATTGGCTATGTTGGATAGTTCAAGAAGTTGCATAAACCCTCTATAAAGTGAGACACACATAATCATGTTCATATAAGCATTTCAAAAGAAGAATTTGGTTCAATAGCATGATTGTTCAATATTTTGTATTGTTATCTTCTTATTCTACCAACCTATGATGACAATCGTGTTACTTGAAGCTCTATATACCTATATCATCAAGCGAATTACCTTTTTATAAAAAATAACTTTTCTTTGATGGTGCTTGTTTGTTTTTAATGGTATGGACAAGTTGGAGCTCTAGGATTTGTACATAGTGTAAATTCTTAATTAGATAATAAATAGAATCATCCTTAAACATCATATATAAGAAGAAAATCGAGCTTGGAAAAAGTAAGTTAACTTTGACTATTTAACACTTGTAGTCTAGAGATCAACCTTAGTATGTGATATTTAAACCATTTGAACATAAAAACAACTCAAGCTCATCTATAAATAAAAGGGACTGAAAGGAGTCGGCACATGTTTTAGACTAAGTTAAAACATTGTTGTTGATCTCACAGCTCAACACGACGTAGCCAAGCTTACTCATTTTCTGAGAATGAAGTAGTGCGATTTGAAATTTAATAGGGTATGATTGAATTGGCTGTGCAACAGACATAATGTCTGAATATTGCAATTTATTAATTCTTAGAAAATTACAAAGCAGTGAATTTATTAATTAAAATTAATATTAAATAATAAAATAATAGCCCATCTGTGACGCTTCCGGGTATGATGGGCGTACAAATCTCTTTTGTAATGCTACTTCGCTAGTCACATATTGGCTAAAATCCAAAAGACGTTATTTTTGTACGAATGGTAATCCTTCGCGTGTGCAGTGGATCTTCAGTGTTGGCAATCGGAAGGTAGACTTGACATGTAAAAGAGAGTAGTGGAGAAAAAGACTGTGATGTGAAACAGGTAATAAGCAACTGCAACGTCAGTAATGGAATATCTCGTTTATGGAAACACTAAACACCATCCCTTGTTTTCTTGCTAGTCTAAAACAGACTGGCTTTTTCTGACGAATAGAGCAGTGGTAGCAGCTTGCACAAAAGACTTTGTCATGACAAGCAACTTTAACGTCAATAATGGAATCTCAAATGCATATGCCCAAGCACGAACTCTACACGTTAATTAATAAAGTGAGACTAGGAAATTATTCATATATCAAAATATTTTATAGAATATTGATGTTAATATTCAACAGAGGAAAATTATCATAACGCATGATCCAAATTTACATGACGGAGACGCCTTAGGTATATTATTCCAAGTTACACCAGTAAATGATTTGATATTATGGTTTTTGTAATGTGATTTATATTGCCACTTGAATGCGATCAACGTAGAAAGGTCTTCCAAGAAGAGCTTCTAATTATATTTGATTGACCGTGTTGATAATTTGTCTGCAGTGCAAGTGCTACGAAGGGTTAATTTGACTGCTCAAATTGAGCAAATAACAAATTTATAGGAAGTCGAGGAGAATCCAACCATGGAAAGCTGAAACCAGGAGCCATTTCCCACCATTTTACCAGTTCAAACTAGACAAGTTTTAATTTTTTTTTCCTTCACTTAACGTAATTCGAATAGTTTGTCCCGCTTCCTAGATGGATGCATGTCATTGATTCTAAGAAATAGTCATCTCATATGTAACATACGAATTTTTCTAGACTGAAAATAAATACTAAATTGTGAAATTAAAAGCAGTTAGAAAAGTAAATCACATAATCATATTGCCAAAGTAATCATTATGTACAACTTAAAATCATTTTCTTGTGAAAGCAACTGCATTAATCTTTCATAACTGAAATAACTAACAACCGGTTTATAACAGCAGAAAAAAACTAAGTCATTTCCATATGTTCCATGAATTATATACTAATTATGAGAAATGTACTTGCAAGATAAAGTTCCAAAAAGAAAACATTCAGGCTGAGGTATCTAAAGATGTTGTGCAAGCCTCGGCTTTCTAGTAAAAGGAGAAACATTGACTTAGGCTTAACCTCCCAACCACGGACCTTATTAATCTACACACAATCTTTTAATAAAAAAGACCCTCCCTACCCCTAGGTTGGGCCTGGGACACCTTAGTCCAGTCATCCAAATGTACTAGTATTTAGAATGTCCACTCAGTAATAGGTGGACATGCTTGATTAGCTGGCATGACCAACATCTTGTGATCCATAGTAGGAAAGTATGCCTCTAAAATTACCTTAGGTAAGGATTTAGATGGGTTTCTAGTACCCGATTTCTAGTACCACTCAACTTGACAATAGAGTAAAAAATGGACAAACATGAGCTTACTTGGATGTATTATCAAACATATTTTGATTTTAACTATTAAGGTTATGATTTTGTTTTTTTCCCTTGCAAGGTTTTCTTCCACTTCAACCCCTTTCATTGGCTACTCCAGCCGAGATGACTCCTTGGAGAAAGTAACTCTCATTTGTGAATAGATCACCTAGATTTCTATCCATTGGTTATTAAACCATGCGTACTATCTTGAGAAATGATAAATTAAGTTCTTACAATATTTGAACTATAGACTAGAGTTTGTAGTAAATGTAAGATGTAGAAGAACATAGACCTCAAGAATTTACGCATCTAGAAACTTTTCCTTGATTTTAAAACAACAACATTCAGAGAACTTGTGAATCAAAAAAGACAATTGTACTGACTTAGACACATAGTGATGTTTATATGTTATTATAAAACTTGATGCATTGTTACAAAGCATATCGTTGGGTGCATAGATGTAATTCATAGCATTGGAATCATATTGCCACAGACCTTGGATATATAACTATAACTGATGCATAATACATAATCATATAAATCTAATTTATTGACAAAGAGTGCACTATTGGGTGCATGGATGAAGAATTCATAATCTAGTTAGTGTATCCTTGAAAGTTCAATTGATGTTCCAACCTCAAAGCTTGGAATGACTCTGACTGTGATATGACAAGGGTAAAAAATGACAAAAAGCCAGCGTCTGAATACAAAAAAAAAATATTGAGAAGAAGTAAGGGGGGTCCTACTCCATCAGACTTGCCATGATGTATATATAACATCCCCATGGCTCAATTATCTGTGGCCATGATGTACATATACATATATACATATGTATGTATGTATTATTAATTGATTCCATCATGTTATTATTATATCTAAGGTCACACCTATTTAAAATACATATACCTATATAAATGTGTAGTTTGGAGAATTAAGAATTATTTTAACCTCGTATCCCCTTGATATATATATATATATATATATATATATATATATATATATATATATATATATATATATATATATATATATATATATATATATATATATATATATAGGGTTGAACTATAGATACCATTTTAATATCATGCTGGCAACATACATACATACATATAGGTGATAATGAAAGAAAAAATGGAGATGCCATCACAAAACAAAAAAGGCATTCTTTTTGAACATGAATTTTGTTAATGGTAGTTATAAATTTCTTTTTTAATATATGTTTGTCCAAGTAGCTCATGATTGTCCTGTGGTGTACACTATCGAGAAGTCATTAAATCCTTATCAAGCTAGTTAAAGGTCATACCTCATGATCAACATATGGACTAGAATAGTGCCCCATCGCTTGAATCCCATTTGGCAATGCTTTCTCTCCTTTGCCTGCTTCTTTAACCACCTATGCAACATTTCCACAATAATTAAAATTCTTCCATTTTAAATCAATATTAGTATATAACATGGAATAAAACCAAGTTCACATGAAATAAATGGTTAACTATAACTTCCCTTTTCATGTGATCAAAAGAAATGATGGTTTTAACTAATCATCTCAATGACTATAATTTATTTTATATTTGCCATCATTTTGGTCACTCAAGGGTGTCCTGAATAGGGAGCTTAATTAAATTCTTCTAAAATCATTCTTTGTATTTCTGGTGCTTTAGGAATGTATATCCTACCACCATTCTAGAGTCCTTGTATATGGGGTCCTGTGGATTCCTTGCAAGTGCATGATTGATCTTGGCATAGGATTCATCCTACTTTAAATGTTGTAATACATGATCCCTTAATCTAATATTTATGAAAACCATAGTGGAAATATGCCTCCATCACCTCAAGGCATTTGTTACATTATTCTCTTTACCTTTAATGTACCTAATGTCAAAGTAGTAATCTTCTAGAAATTCTAACCATCTCCTCTACCTAGCATTAAGGTTGGGTTGAGTAAAGATGTACTTCAGGCCATGATGATCTATATCAAAGTTCAAAATGCTTCCCTATCAAGTTGTGCCTGCACATTTGGATGGTATGTAAATTAGTGGCTAGTTCTAGATCATAAGGAGCATTTTTTTTTTTTTGTAGTTTTTTAACTTCCTTGACTCATATGCAAAAACTTGCTCTTTTTGCATCATGACACCTCCTAATCCCTCTCTACATGCATCAATTGTAACCACAAACTCCTTTTGAGGGTCTTGTGCTCTTAGTATAGGTGCAGTAGTTAACTTCTCCTTTAAGTTCTCAAAGGTTGTATGACATTTATTCAAGTCCAAATACACTTCTTCCCCTTCTTTTGTAGTGAAGTGACCTGGTAGGCTATCTTGGAAAAATCTCTAACAAACTCACTATAGAATCCTACTAACCCCATGAAGCTTCTGACTTCTGTCACATTCTTAGGTATGGGCCATTCCTTGATTTCTTTGATTTTTGAAGTATCTACTACTATCCTTTTAGCTGATGTAATATGTCATAGATATCAAATCACCTTTTGATAAAAGGCACACTTAGACAACTTCTTCTACAGCTTATTTTCTTGCAATCTCTATAGAGATTTTTCTAGATGTTCTTGATGTTCTTTTTCATTTCTTGAGTATATTGGAACATCATCTATAAAGACCAATACAAACTTATCCAAGAAATCTTGAAAAATACTAGATTCATTAGGCTCATGAAGGTTTACGGGCCATTAATTAATCTAGAGAGTAATAACATAAAATCATAATGCCTATATCTAGTCCTAAATGTAGTCTTGTGGATACCTTCATCCTTGATGTGGAGTTGATGGTATCCTTAGCTTAAGTCAATTTTTGAGAATACTGTAGCACCTTTAATTTGATCAAACATATCACTGATTCTAGGAAGTGGATACCAGTTCTTAATGGTGACATTATTAAGCATCCTATAGTCTATACACAATCGCATAGTTTCATCCTTCTTCCTAATGAACAATATCAGGGCTCCATAAGGTGAAACACTAGGTAAAATAAGTTTCTTATCTAAAAAATCCTACAACTGCAATTTTAGTTTGATCAATTCAGTGGTGGTTATCTAATAAGGAGCTCAAGATATAGGTTATGCTCCAAGTACTAAATCTACTACAAAATCAAAAGTTCTAGATGAAGGAAGTCCTAGAAGTTCTTCTAGAAACACATTCTTCAACTTCTTGAGGTATGGATACTTATCCTTGAAGGATTCCTTCAACTTTTTTCTAATTTCTCCATTTTCAAAGTTTTAGTCATCACCATAAGTGGCATCTATAAGTTCTCTCAAGTATTCAATATTAATTACAAAAATTCATTTTCTTTTCTTCAATATTTCTTGAGTTGCATGGTTGATATCTAGCATGATTTATTTTCATGCAAAACTCCCTTGATTATTATAGGATTACCTTGGTCATCTAGACATTCTATAGTTTTGGAAAAAAAATAACCCTTGGCCTTGTGGTCACTAAGCCAATTAATGCCTATGATGATATCATAGGACCCAAGAGATGCTACATATATGTTTAGTTATGCAGATAATTTTAGAAACTCAAGCCATGCCTCAAACTAACACTGCTCTACCTTAACCCTTGATTAGTTTGCATACTAAATCATCCATGGTTTTTCCATGTAAATAGACCTCATTGAAAATCCACTTAATAATTTTGGAGATATAAAACATTCTGAGGTTCTAGTATCCATTAATATAGAAATATGATTTCCATAGATCTTACCTAGAGTTTTAATTGGGCCTAGTTGTGGTTCTACCATCTCATTGTCTAGTGTTGTGTGAATCATGTGCTAGTAGACATACTACTATGGTGGTGGTGGTGGTTGAGGTGGTTGGTTGGTGTTTGTATTGGACATTTGTCAGCATAGTGATCCCCTATAAAATTGTATCATTCTATTGGTGGCCCCTTCCTCTCATTTCTCGCGCCATTATTATTTGTATTGGGGTTACTTTTGAAATCCTTGTCCATTTCCTATTGGTTATGGTTTGTTGGGTTAGTAGTCTTTAAATTGTTTCTTGTGGGATCCAATGTCTTCCCCTTTTGAATTCCAACTCATTTTCCTTTTGTCATCTCGAATAGAATCATCTATTTTTACTTTATTTTCCCATCGAACAACCTTTTCTAAGGCTTCTTCAATGGTTTAAGGGGTGAGAACATCAACTACCCCATTGATCCTATTATTCAGTCCCATTATAAATTTTCTCACTTTTAGATTTCTCTATTGCTGATATAGAGGTACATACTCTAACAGATGGGTGAATTTCTCCCAATACTTGTTTACAGACATGTACCTTTTCCTAAGGTTGTGGAAGTCCAATATCTTTTGGTTGTAGAAATTTTTGGGTAACCAATAATTTTTTAAAGATGGTCACGAACTTCTCCCAAGTAATTTCAATTGTTTTAATATTCAGTTCAACCTTGGTGTTTCCCCACCAACTAGTCGCTTCTCTTGAAAAATGGTATATTCTGAAAACTTCCTTTGAGGATTTCAAGAAATTCCTAATCTCAAAATATTATTTGATTTCTATTAACTAGGATTTTGGATCCTCTCTAAATTCAAAACTAGAGAAGTTGGGTGGATTGATCTTTTTGATGTCTGCTAAAAATTTGCTAATTGTTTCAAATTTCTTCTATTTCTTAGTTTGGGTAGGTGAGGCTTGAGCATTTCTCTCATTGTGCTTTGAGATTTTAGGTTCTATTCTGGGATGGGGTGGGGATTGTATTTCCTCTTGAATTTTCCCACTCTTGGCTACCAATTAATTCATCATTTTGTCCATATTTTCTAACTTCATTTGTGTGTCTTCCAAAACCTTTTAAGTAGAAAAATTAGTGTGAGGGAGTGGATTTTTCTCATAGACCATTTCATGGCCTGCAACATTCTCATTGGTGTTCATGTTTCTTAATTATTTTTTCCTAAAAATAATTGTGAGTTCTTTAAGTCAAATGTTGTAGTTTATACACATTTATACAAAAATAAATTTTCTTTTTTTTGAGAAGACAAGGACGAATAGCACAAGAATAGACAAAATTTTGACTACTTTATTTATTCAACACTAAAATTTTTAGTTACATTTACAATTGACTTTATTTACAAAATTTCC